>CM034539.1:7499666-7620620 GCA_020002185.1 Paraescarpia echinospica | reverse complement strand
TTTTCTTATTCGTCGAGCTGCTCGAGAAATAACGCCAACTTCGTTTGTTATTTATCGAGCAGATCTGGACGTGCATGCATGAGCACTTAGAATTATTTACGTGGACATGTTAATTGTTTGAAGTAAATCCGATACAGTATAATCGTTTCGTGCCTGTATTTGTCCGTTCTCATGGGAAATTAAGACTTCTTATGCGTCGAGTAGCTCTAGAAATAACGCCGGCTTCGCTCGTTATTTATCGAGCAGATATGCACGTGCATGCATGTGCACTTAGAAACATTTTCAAGGCATCTACGTGGACATATTAGTTGTTTGAAGTAAATCCGATGCAGTCTAATCGTTTCGTGCGTGTATTTGTCCGTTCTGATGGGAAATTAAGACTTTTCTTATTCGTCGAGCTGCTCGAGAAATAACGCCGACTTCGTTCGTTATTTATCGAGCAGATCTGGACGTGCATGCGCGTGCACTTAGAAACATTTTCAAGGCATCTACGTGGACATGTTAATTGTTTGAAGTAAATCCGATGCAGTCTGATCATTTCGTGCGTGTATTTGTCCGTTCTGATGGGAAATGAAGACTTCTTATTCGTCGAGCTGCTCGAGAAATAACGCCGACTTCGTTCGTTATTTATCGAACAGATCTGGACGTGCATGCATGTGCACGTATTATATTTTCAAGGCATCTACGTGGACATATTAATTGTTTGAAGTAAATCCGATGCAGTCTAATTGTTTCGTGCCTGTATTTGTCCGTTCTCATGGGAAATTAAGACTTTTCTTATGCGTCGAGAAATAACGCCGACTTCGTTCATTATTTATCGAGCAGATCTGGACGTGCATGCGCGTGCACTTAGAAACATTTTCAAGGCATCTACGTGGACATGTTAATTGTTTGAAGTAAATCCGATACAGTCTAATCGTTTCGTGCCTGCATTTGTCCGTTCTCATGGGAAATTAAGACTTTTCTTATTCGTCGAGCTGCTCGAGAAATAACGCCGACTTCGTTCGTTATTTATCGAGCAGATCTGGACGTGCATGCATGTGCACTTAGAAACATTTTCAAGGCATCTACGTGGACATATTAATTGTTTGAAGTAAATCCGATGCAGTCTGATCATTTCGTGCGTGTATTTGTCCGTTCTGATGGGAAATGAAGACTTTTCTTATTCGTCGAGCTGCTCGAGAAATAACGCCGACTTCGTTCGTTATTTATCGAGCAGATCTGGACGTGCATGCATGTTCACGTATTATATTTCCAAGGCATCTACGTGGACGTACTAATTGTCTGAAGTAAATCCGACGCTGTTGAATCGTTTTGTGCGTGTATTAATCCGTTCTGGTGGGAAATGAAGATGTTTCTTATTCCAGCGTCCGCGTATCCTACTTGGAGATGTGGAATTCAAGACTTTTCAAGGCTATTTGAAAAAGAAATTCAAGACTATTCTGAACGACAGATGATATCTTTAATTGCAATAAATTGCAAGTCACATACGTTTCATCGCTTGGCATCACACGAAGCCTACACCTGTACATCTTTCATCGCTTGGCATAACCTCAAGCCTACAACTGTACACATTATTTGTTTCGCAGGCGCCTTGTGTATTCACTGCAGTAAAAATTATGTGACTTTTTTGTAACCCTTGCACAGCTGCAGTGCCACCAGGACATACAATTCTCGCAGTTAATCCAATTATGTACTCTTTCGTTGGATGACAGGTCGGAATTGCACAAGTCACCTTCATTTCCACTTTCATCCACGTAGTTTCTGTATTTTGTGGCTTGGGCTTGACCCATGATGGCAGTAGGTACGCCTTCTGTCAACGCTTCAGCATCCTGCAATGAATTCAAGCCCAATATCACATGCCATTTTGACATGAACAGATGTAGTATTTTTTGTTCAGTGTGATATGTACTGTAATGGTATGTTATTGCTTTTTGTAATGATGACAATGGAAATAATAAAAAAACGATAGCGTATAAACAAATGCATTTTATTTTATCACTTTGATTGTGGATGTTTATAAATTTGTTAAAAAATGGTATTGCCTTGTTGTTTGTTATGGTATGTGACAACGTACGATTCATTCTATTAAGTGTACAGTACACTTAAAAGCAAGGTTACACCTGTATGGTAATATTATTAATTAAACTATTTGTCATTACGACATATGTACAACTAGATATGATTGGAGATAACTTAACAGTGTTTTTCTAAACAAACGTTTTGAATGATATGTATATAAATATATTAACTGTAATTTACGCAGAGGAAGTCATGGCATGCTGTTTGACTGTGCACACGTGTTAAAATAGTGTGTGCGTGCGTGCGTGTGTGCGTGCGTGCGTGTGTGTTAACACGTATACACAGTCAAACAGCATGCCATGACGTCCTCTGCGTAAATTACAGTTTACTTCAGCCGGGATTACAAACGTCAATAAAACGTGAGTGGAAGTAATTGATACATCCATGTGACGGTAATGTTGTGATCAAAGGAACACAGCAAATGGTGCAGTTGCAGGTTGAACTTTCTAATGAAAATACGTGTTTTGATTAGTCATTAAACTTATGCACACAAACATAACATTGGATGTACAAATGTGGATACATGCCAAAATATTTACAAGTACTTTCTCAGTTGACTTTCTCATTGTAAACCGACATATGTTTCAGCCTAGTTGTCTGTTTTATAATGTTTTTGATTTGTACATTTTTAATCTATGTGTGCATGCCTGCGTAATTCGGTATGATGACAAATACAAGCACGAAATGATTCAACAGCGTCGGATTTACTTCAGACAATTAGTATGTCCACGTAAATAATTCTAAGTGCTCATGCATGCACGTCCAGATCTGCTCGATAAATAACGAACGAAGTCGGCGTTATTTCTCGAGCAGCTCGACGAATAAGAAAAGTAATCATTTCCTACCAGATCGGACAAATACACCCACGAAATGATTCAACAGCGTCGGATTTACTTCAGACAATTAGTATGTCCACGTAAATAATTCTAAGTGGTCATGCATGCACGTCCAGATTTGCTCGATAAATAACGGACGAAGTCGGCGTTATTTCTCGAGCAGCTCGACGAATAAGAAAAGTCATTATTTCCTACCAGATCGGACAAATACACCCACGAAATGATTCAACAGCGTCGGATTTACTTCAGACAATTAGTATGTCCACGTAAACAATTCTAAATGCTCATGCATGCACGTCCAGATCGGCTCGATAAATAACGAACGAAGTTGGCGTTATTTCTCGAGCAGCTCGACGAATAAGAAAAGTCATAATTTCCTACCAGATCGGACAAATACACCCACGAAATGATTCAACAGCGTCGGATTTACTTCAGACAATTAGTATGTCCACGTAAATAATTCTAAGTGGTCATGCATGCACGTCCAGATTAGCTCGATAAATAACGAACGAAGTCGGCGTTATTTCTCGAGCAGCTCGACTTATAAGAAAAGTCATTATTTCCTAACAGATCGGACAAATACACCCACGAAATGATTCAACAGCGTCGGATTTACTTCAGACAATTAGTATGTCCACGTAAACAATTCTAAATGCTCATGCATGCACGTCCAGATCTGCTCGATAAATAACGAACGAAGTTGGCGTTATTTCTCGAGCAGCTCGACGAATAAGAAAAGTCATAATTTCCTACCAGATCGGACAAATACATCCACGAAATGATTCAACAGAGTCGGATTTACTTCAGACAATTAGTATGTCCACGTAAATAATTCTAAGTGCTCATGCATGCACGTCCAGATCTGCTCGATAAATAACGAACGAAGTCGGCGTTATTTCTCGAGCAGCTCGACGAATAAGAAAAGTAATTTCCTACCAGATCGGACAAATACACCCACGAAATGATTCAACAGCGTTGGATTTACTTCAGACAATTAGTATGTCCACGTAAATATTTCTAAGTGCTCATGCATGCACGTCCAGATCTGCTCGATAAATAACGAACGAAGTCGGCGTTATTTCTCGAGCAGCTCGACGAATAACAAAAGTAATCATTTCCTACCAGATCGGACATATACACCCACGAAATGATTCAACAGCGTCGGATTTACTTCAGACAATTAGTATGTCCACGTAAATAATTCTAAGTGGTCATGCATGCACGTCCAGATTTGCTCGGTAAATAACGAACGAAGTCGGCGTTATTTCTCGAGCAGCTCGACGAATAAGAAAAGTAATTATTTCCTACCAGATCGGACAAATACACCCACGAAATGATTCAACAGCGTCGGATTTACTTCAGACAATTAGTATGTCCACGTAAACAATTCTAAATGCTCATGCATGCACGTCCAGATTTGCTCGATAAATAACGAATGAAGTCGGCGTTATTTCTCGAGCAGCTCGACGAATAAGAAAAGTCATAATTTCCTACCAGATCGGACAAATACACCCACGAAATGATTCAACAGCGTCGGATTTACTTCAGACAATTAGTATGTCCACGTAAATAATTCTAAGTAGTCATGCATGCACGTCCAGATTTGCTCGATAAATAACGAACGAAGTTGGCGTTATTTCTCGAGCAGCTCGACGAATAAGAAAAGTCATAATTTCCTACCAGATCGGACAAATACACCCACGAAATGATTCAACAGCGTCGGATTTACTTCAGACAATTAGTATGTCCACGTAAACAATTCTAAATGCTCATGCATGCACGTCCATATCTGCTCGATAAATAACGAACGAAGTTGGCGTTATTTCTCGAGCAGCTCGACGAATAAGAAAAGTCATAATTTCCTACAAGATCGGACAAATACATCCACGAAATGATTCAACAGCGTCGGATTTACTTCAGACAATTAGTATGTCCACGTAAATAAGTCTAGTGCTCATGCATGCACGTCCAGATCTGCTCGATAAATAACGAACGAAGTCGGCGTTATTTCTCGAGCAGCTCGACGAATAAGAAAAGTAATTTCCTACCAGATCGGACAAATACACCCACGAAATAATTCAACAGCGTTGGATTTACTTCAAACAATTAGTATGTTCACGTAAATATTTCTAAGTGCTCATGCATGCACGTCCAGATCTGCTCGATAAATAACGAACGAAGTCGGCGTTATTTCTCGAGCAGCTCGACGAATAAGAAAAGTAATCATTTCCTACCAGATCGGACATATACACCCACGAAATGATTCAACAGCGTCGGATTTACTTCAGACAATTAGTATGTCCACGTAAATAATTCTAAGTGGTCATGCATGCACGTCCAGATTTGCTCGGTAAATAACGAACGAAGTCGGCGTTATTTCTCGAGCAGCTCGACGAATAAGAAAAGTCATTATTTCCTACCAGATCGGACAAATACACCCACGAAATGATTCAACAGCGTCGGATTTACTTCAGACAATTAGTATGTCCACGTAAATAATTCTAAGTGGTCATGCATGCACGTCCAGATCTGCTCGATAAATTACGAACGAAGTTGGCGTTATTTCTCGAGCAGCTCGACGAATAAGAAAAGTCATAATTTCCTACCAGATCGGACATATACACCCACGAAATGATTCAACAGCGTCGGATTTACTTCAGACAATTAGTATGTCCACGTAAACAATTCTAAGTGCTCATGCATGCACGTCCAGATCTGCTCGATAAATAACGAACGAAGTTGGCGTTATTTCTCGAGCAGCTCGACGAATAAGAAAAGTCATAATTTCCTACCAGATCGGACAAATACACCCAAGAAATGATTCAACAGCGTCGGATTTACTTCAGACAATTAGTATGTCCACGTAAATAATTCTAAGTGCTCATGCATGCACGTCCAGATCTGCTCGATAAATAACGAACGAAGTCGGCGTTATTTCTCGAGCAGCTCGACGAATAAGAAAAGTCATCATTTCCTACCAGATCGGACAAATACACCCACGAAATGATTCAACAGCGTCGGATTTACTTCAGACAATTAGTATGTCCACGTAAACAATTCTAAGTGGTCATGCATGCACGTCCAGATTTGCTCGATAAATAACGAACGAAGTCGGCGTTATTTCTCGAGCAGCTCGACGAATAAGAAAAGTCATCATTTCCTACCAGATCGGACAAATACACCCACGAAATGATTCAACAGCGTCGGATTTACTTCAGACAATTAGTATGTCCACGTAAATAATTCTAAGTGCTCATGCATGCACGTCCAGATCTGCTCGATAAATAACGAACGAAGTCGGCGTTATTTCTCGAGCAGCTCGACGAATAAGAAAAGTCATCATTTCCTACCAGATCGGACAAATACACCCACGAAATGATTCAACAGCGTCGGATTTACTTCAGACAATTAGTATGTCCACGTAAATAATTCTAAGTGGTCATGCATGCACGTCCAGATTTGCTCGATTAATAACGAACGAAGTCGGCGTTATTTCTCGAGCAGCTCGACGAATAAGAAAAGTCATAATTTCCTACCAGATCGGACAAATACACCCACGAAATGATTCAACAGCGTCGGATTTACTTCAGACAATTAGTATGTCCACGTAAACAATTCTAAATGCTCATGCATGCACGTCCAGATTTGCTCGATAAATAACGAACGAAGTCGGCGTTATTTCTCGAGCAGCTCGACGAATAAGAAAAGTCATTATTTCCTACCAGATCGGACAAATACACCCACGAAATGATTCAACAGCGTCGGATTTACTTCAGACAATTAGTATGTCCACGTAAACAATTCTAAATGCTCATGCATGCACGTCCAGATCTGCTCGATAAATAACGAACGAAGTCGGCGTTATTTCTCGAGCAGCTCGACGAATAAGAAAAGTCATAATTTCCTACCAGATCGGACAAATACACCCACGAAATGATTCAACAGCGTCGGATTTACTTCAGACAATTAGTATGTCCACGTAAATAATTCTAAGTGGTCATGCATGCACGTCCAGATTTGCTCGATTAATAACGAACGAAGTTGGCGTTACTTCTCGAGCAGCTCGACGAATAAGAAAAGTCATAATTTCCTACCAGATCGGACAAATACACCCACGAAATGATTCAACAGCGTCGGATTTACTTCAGACAATTAGTATGTCCACGTAAATAATTCTAAGTGGTCATGCATGCACGTCCAGATTTGCTCGATTAATAACGAACGAAGTCGGCGTTATTTCTCGAGCAGCTCGACGAATAAGAAAAGTCATAATTTCCTACCAGATCGGACAAATACACCCACGAAATGATTCAACAGCGTCGGATTTACTTCAGACAATTAGTATGTCCACGTAAATAATTCTAAGTGGTCATGCATGCACGTCCAGATTTGCTCGATAAATAACGAACGAAGTCGGCGTTATTTCTCGAGCAGCTCGACGAATAAGAAAAGTCATTATTTCCTACCAGATCGGACAAATACACCCACAAATGATTCAACAGCGTCGGATTTACTTCAGACAATTAGTATGTCCACGTAAACAATTCTAAGTGCTCATGCATGCACGTCCAGATTTGCTCGATAAATAACGAACGAAGTTGGCGTTATTTCTCGAGCAGCTCGACGAATAAGAAAGTCATAATTTCCTACCAGATCGGACAAATACACCCACGAAATGATTCAACAGCGTCGGATTTACTTCAGACAATTAGTATGTCCACGTAAACAATTCTAAATGCTCATGCATGCACGTCCAGATCTGCTCGATAAATAACGAACGAAGTTGGCGTTATTTCTCGAGCAGCTCGACGAATAAGAAAAGTCATAATTTCCTACAGATCGGACAAATACACCCACGAAATGATTCAACAGCGTCGGATTTACTTCAGACAATTAGTATGTCCACGTAAATAATTCTAAGTGCTCATGCATGCACGTCCAGATTTGCTCGATAAATAACGAACGAAGTCGGCGTTATTTCTCGAGCAGCTCGACGAATAAGAAAAGTAATTTCCTACCAGATCGGACAAATACACCCACGAAATGATTCAACAGCGTCGGATTTACTTCAGACAATTAGTATGTCCACGTAAACAATTCTAAATGCTCATGCATGCACGTCCAGATCGCTCGATAAATAACGAACGAAGTCGGCGTTATTTCTCGAGCAGCTCGACGAATAAGAAAAGTCATAATTTCCTACCAGATCGGACAAATACACCCACGAAATGATTCAACAGCGTCGGATTTACTTCAGACAATTAGTATGTCCACGTAAATAATTCTAAGTGGTCATGCATGCACGTCCAGATCTGCTCGATAAATAACGAACGAAGTTGGCGTTATTTCTCGAGCAGCTCGACGAATAAGAAAAGTCATAATTTCCTACCAGATCGGACAAATACACCCACGAAATGATTCAACAGCGTCGGATTTACTTCAGACAATTAGTATGTCCACGTAAACAATTCTAAGTGCTCATGCATGCACGTCCAGATCTGCTCGATAAATAACGAACGAAGTTGGCGTTATTTCTCGAGCAGCTCGACGAATAAGAAAAGTCATAATTTCCTACCAGATCGGACAAATACACCCACGAAATGATTCAACAGCGTCGGATTTACTTCAGACAATTAGTATGTCCACGTAAATAATTCTAAGTGCTCATGCATGCACGTCCAGATCTGCTCGATAAATAACGAACGAAGTCGGCGTTATTTCTCGAGCAGCTCGACGAATAAGAAAAGTCATAATTTCCTACCAGATCGGACAAATACACCCACGAAATGATTCAACAGCGTCGGATTTACTTCAGACAATTAGTATGTCCACGTAAATAATTCTAAGTGGTCATGCATGCACGTCCAGATTTGCTCGATAAATAACGAACGAAGTCGGCGTTATTTCTCGAGCAGCTCGACGAATAAGAAAAGTCATTATTTCCTACCAGATCGGACAAATACACCCACGAAATGATTCAACAGCGTCGGATTTACTTCAGACAATTAGTATGTCCACGTAAACAATTCTAAATGCTCATGCATGCACGTCCAGATTTGCTCGATAAATAACGAACGAAGTCGGCGTTATTTCTCGAGCAGCTCGACGAATAAGAAAAGTCATAATTTCCTACCAGATCGGACAAATACACCCACGAAATGATTCAACAGCGTCGGATTTACTTCAGACAATTAGTATGTCCACGTAAACAATTCTAAGTGCTCATGCATGCACGTCCAGATCTGCTCGATAAATAACGAACGAAGTTGGCGTTATTTCTCGAGCAGCTCGACGAATAAGAAAAGTCATAATTTCCTACCAGATCGGACAAATACACCCACGAAATGATTCAACAGCGTCGGATTTACTTCAGACAATTAGTATGTCCACGTAAATAATTCTAAGTGGTCATGCATGCACGTCCAGATTTGCTCGATAAATAACGAACGAAGTCGGCGTTATTTCTCGAGCAGCTCGACGAATAAGAAAAGTCATTATTTCCTACCAGATCGGACAAATACACCCACGAAATGATTCAACAGCGTCGGATTTACTTCAGACAATTAGTATGTCCACGTAAACAATTCTAAATGCTCATGCATGCACGTCCAGATCTGCTCGATAAATAACGAACGAAGTTGGCGTTATTTCTCGAGCAGCTCGACGAATAAGAAAAGTCATAATTTCCTACCAGATCGGACAAATACACCCACGAAATGATTCAACAGCGTCGGATTTACTTCAGACAATTAGTATGTCCACGTAAATAATTCTAAGTGGTCATGCATGCACGTCCAGATCTGCTCGATAAATAACGAACGAAGTTGGCGTTATTTCTCGAGCAGCTCGACGAATAAGAAAAGTCATAATTTCCTACCAGATCGGACAAATACACCCACGAAATGATTCAACAGCGTCGGATTTACTTCAGACAATTAGTATGTCCACGTAAATAATTCTAAGTGGTCATGCATGCACGTCCAGATCTGCTCGATAAATAACGAACGAAGTTGGCGTTATTTCTCGAGCAGCTCGACGAATAAGAAAAGTCATAATTTCCTACCAGATCGGACAAATACACCCACGAAATGATTCAACAGCGTCGGATTTACTTCAGACAATTAGTATGTCCACGTAAACAATTCTAAGTGCTCATGCATGCACGTCCAGATCTGCTCGATAAATAACGAACGAAGTTGGCGTTATTTCTCGAGCAGCTCGACGAATAAGAAAAGTCATAATTTCCTACCAGATCGGACAAATACACCCAAGAAATGATTCAACAGCGTCGGATTTACTTCAGACAATTAGTATGTCCACGTAAATAATTCTAAGTGCTCATGCATGCACGTCCAGATCTGCTCGATAAATAACGAACGAAGTCGGCGTTATTTCTCGAGCAGCTCGACGAATAAGAAAAGTAATCATTTCCTACCAGATCGGACAAATACACCCACGAAATGATTCAACAGCGTCGGATTTACTTCAGACAATTAGTATGTCCACGTAAATAATTCTAAGTGGTCATGCATGCACGTCCAGATTTGCTCGATAAATAACGAACGAAGTCGGCGTTATTTCTCGAGCAGCTCGACGAATAAGAAAAGTCATTATTTCCTACCAGATCGGACAAATACACCCACGAAATAATTCAACAGCGTCGGATTTACTTCAGACAATTAGTATGTCCACGTAAACAATTCTAAATGCTCATGCATGCACGTCCAGATTTGCTCGATAAATAACGAACGAAGTCGGCGTTATTTCTCGAGCAGCTCGACGAATAAGAAAAGTCATTATTTCCTACCAGATCGGACAAATACACCCACGAAATGATTCAACAGCGTCGGATTTACTTCAGACAATTAGTATGTCCACGTAAACAATTCTAAATGCTCATGCATGCACGTCCAGATCTGCTCGATAAATAACGAACGAAGTTGGCGTTATTTCTCGAGCAGCTCGACGAATAAGAAAAGTCATAATTTCCTACCAGATCGGACAAATACACCCACGAAATGATTCAACAGCGTCGGATTTACTTCAGACAATTAGTATGTCCACGTAAATAATTCTAAGTGGTCATGCATGCACGTCCAGATTTGCTCGATAAATAACGAACGAAGTCGGCGTTATTTCTCGAGCAGCTCGACGAATAAGAAAAGTCATTATTTCCTACCAGATCGGACAAATACACCCACGAAATGATTCAACAGCGTCGGATTTACTTCAGACAATTAGTATGTCCACGTAAACAATTCTAAATGCTCATGCATGCACGTCCAGATCTGCTCGATAAATAACGAACGAAGTTGGCGTTATTTCTCGAGCAGCTCGACGAATAAGAAAAGTCATAATTTCCTACCAGATCGGACAAATACACCCACGAAATGATTCAACAGCGTCGGATTTACTTCAGACAATTAGTATGTCCACGTAAATAATTCTAAGTGCTCATGCATGCACGTCCATATCTGCTCGATAAATAACGAACGAAGTCGGCGTTATTTCTCGAGCAGCTAGACGAATAAGAAAAGTAATTTCCTACCAGATCGGACAAATACACCCACGAAATGATTCAACAGCGTTGGATTTACTTCAGACAATTAGTATGTCCACGTAAATATTTCTAAGTGCTCATGCATGCACGTCCAGATCTGCTCGATAAATAACGAACGAAGTCGGCGTTATTTCTCGAGCAGCTCGACGAATAAGAAAAGTAATCATTTCCTACCAGATCGGACAAATACACCCACGAAATGATTCAACAGCGTCGGATTTACTTCAGACAATTAGTATGTCCACGTAAATATTTCTAAGTGCTCATGCATGCACGTCCAGATCTGCTCGATAAATAACGAACGAAGTCGGCGTTATTTCTCGAGCAGCTCGACGAATAAGAAAAGTAATTTCCTACCAGATCGGACAAATACACCCACGAAATGATTCAACAGCGTTGGATTTACTTCAGACAATTAGTATGTCCACGTAAATATTTCTAAGTGCTCATGCATGCACGTCCAGATCTGCTTGATAAATAACGAACGAAGTTTGCGTTATTTATCGAGCTGCACGACAAATAACGATAAGATTCGGAGTTATTTATCGAGCAGCTCGAGAAATAGCCTGAGCCCAAATTCTATGGCGTGAGCAGCCGATTCAGCGGCTAATTATAGCCCCGTCGTCGTCGTAGCGATGTAGTTCTAACCACACACAAAGCACCTGTGGTATGAGACTGTTCCACTCTCAAGACGTCGATACGGGTCATGTACAAGAGTTGTAGTATCAACTATTCGCCCACAAAACGTTGTTAGATAGCAGCGAAAATGTGACTCGATATGAGTGTATTGATATTTTGAAGAACAGCCTTCTTGGGTTGCTTAATAAGAGACAGCCTTCGTCGCTACCCAAGCTTGTTGTGACTCGGTGAGTGTCTTCTATGTATTTTAAGTAAGGCACACCTGTGTGCGCATTGAAATAGTGGGTGTAATGTCGGACACTCAAAAGCGACAGATCTTGCTGTTATTTAAAAATATGGGCAATTTCGTTCAGCCCACACTGCCTATACTCACTCCATTGTATAAATAGTTGTGTGTATTTATAACTTTATTATTCGCGCAGTATATGCGACTTGGCTTAAGTCTTAGAAGCAAAGTTGGTCTGCCGTGGATGGAGTGTAAAGCTCTTTGAATGGTTCTAAAGACTATACATCATGCTATATTAAGCGATGGCTACATATATACAATCAAAAACCGCCGCCAGTGAGTTCAAGGTCCTCAACCAATGCATTTGCTATCGACAATCCGGTTCTTTTATGTCCAGATGTGTAATGTGTGAATAGTTTAACTAGTGCGCACAGTCGGTTTAATAAAAAATGCGTACTTGTTTTTTAATCGTCAAAAAGTTATCTTTACACCGAGTATAACTGGCGAAAGCCAATTGCGCTGTCAACCTCCTGCGCCATTTCGGTCACGTGCTTGACGCGAGATCGGCATCCCACATATTCGAAAACAATAACAACACACACGTGCTTTGGTGTATCAAGATGAAGATTCCAAAGTGGTTGTACGAAGGTACGTAATACACTATCGCAGTTAGCAACAAGAACGCGTAGCCGTGTATTAATTCAACGAGAATTGCAACTTGCCAACGTCTACACTCGACTCGATGCTGACTCTAACTTCTAACTCTAACCAAGGCTAAGCCAGTCATCAGGTCCATGACCATATCAGCCAGAGATTCAGTCAGAGGCTGTGACAACGAGTATAATATTTGATATGCATTGTATTTGGTTACGTAGGATCTTGTTAATAAGCTATGTTATTGCGACAATACATATAGAGAGTAGATGACGTGAGGGTGCGAAATGAGAAGTAACATTGGTTTGGCAGTAGACCCCTGTTGATCGTGCAAGTAACTTAGTCAGGGAGCATCCGTAATTTCGTGCAATAGAGCATCAAACACGGGAGTATTATATTAAAACAGTGTTTTGTGACACACATTTTGATACTATTACTGCAGAATGTTGTTGATTTGAATTGTAGTTTATGCAAAATAATTGAGATTTTTTTGTCATGTGTCAGTAAAATCTCTATGTGATTCGTTCTCTAGTAATTTCAAGGATAATATCAACAATTGGACGAAATATACACCAACAGATCCCATCACGTGATAGCGTGTGCGTGCACTTTTCTGATTTGGCTTGTGCAGCTGGCTGGAACGACATAATGATATTAATGTTAATTAATTATTTGGATCACAATTCTTCTTGTTATTTGCTATAACTTAGAAATATTATTGTACCACATAATACACACAAAAAACGGCTAGTAAAGCGTCCAAATTCACCACAAGGACCGTATTGTACCTATTCCTTATAGTCCTGTCCGATCCTGGGTACGAATCAAGCATACGTGGACCTATGCCCCTAGTTTGGGATGGATGGAGAGTAGCAATAGTATATAGGCTTCGTAATATATAATGTCCCACGTGTGGCGTTACAATGCATACGTTAACCCCGTTCTGTACTCAGGGATGATCTTACATCGTTGCATGATGCTGGTTTTAAGACAGGGCAGACGGGCCCAGGCCAGGGGCCTCCACATTCCTAAATGTGGTGCAATCGCTGTATGAAACTAGTACAAATTTAGGCATAGTGTTTATCACTGTGCAGGGTTTATGCCACAACAACAACAAGTCAGTGCAGGGTCAGGAGACCCCCTAAGGGCATTCACCAACAAACATGTCCATGCTCGATGCTATCTTTGTCTCTAGCACGAACAAAGAAGCACGTCAGTTTGACAATTTACTTCTACACAACTACGGCGCTACAATGCCCCGTGGTCGACCTAAGCGGCAAACCACTGAACAACGATACTAGCTCGTCCAGCAGAGAATCAGCTGTTGATGCCGTCCCACACGGGGAGGGAGTATGGTTGTATTTGACAACGTAACTCTGTAAGCAACAACGTCGAGTTACCTGACCAAGTCTCCAAGAAACAAGTTCTGCCTCGACACATCTGTCATATATCAGATTAAGAATGACAGATGGTTATTGATATATCATATTTTAATCAACGAATCTTAACTACAAGCATGTCAACAAGTATGGGTGACGACTACGTCCGGCCAGTGTCTCATGGAATGTTTTACATCAGAATATTATATGACATCTCCTTTTCTCTTTAGAACTGTTTCACTTTAGATTCATTAAAGTCAATGGTATCACACAACTATACGTTCAAGTTCTACACACAGTTCTTTGTCATTTGCGATGTTTTATTAAACAGTTCTACACATAGTCCTTTGTCCATTGCGGTGGTTTAACTTCTCTTCCACGTCTGGTGTAGACTCGGTCACCTGTTGGTGAAGGTTGAGGTGTCGATTGCGTCATCTCTGGTGGTCGCGATGATGTCATCTCTGTTGGTCGCGACAGTGTCATATCAGGTGGTCGCGATTGTTGTGATGGAGGTCGCGCGATATCTGTTGCTGAAGTGGATGCGTTATTGGCTGTGTTCTGTGATGTCGCTGGCATTGTATGGAACAGGTCACATCGTACCATTGGCACGCCGCAATTGCGGTTTAAGTGCATCCGATTGTGACTAAATAGCGTTCCATCATCAGTCTCTACTTGATACGATCTGGATTCAAGTAGGTGCTTGCCGACAACTACCTTTCTCCATTTGCCATGCAGCTATACTCTCACCTGATTTCCCAGCTTTACGATATCTCTTTCAGGACCAGCTTTCTTGTCGTGGAGGAACTTGTGATTGTTGATCCTTGTTTGCAAAGCTTGTTTCACTTTCACCTGATTGTAAGATCGTGGAAAGAGTTCTTTCTGAGGGCAAGGAATCTTGCTTCTAAGAGTCATGCCTTGTAACAGTTGAGCTGGCGTCAGCATTCCGTATGTTAGTGGTGTGTTTCGGAGTTCCTGAAGTCCTACGTGATACGATGTTCCTTCAGCGCTCGACTTCTTGATCAAGTTCTTGGCTACTTGGACCATTCTTTCTGCTTGTCCGTTGGCCCGTGCGTATGTGGGACTTGATGTTCTGTGAACAACCTCCCAACTTTGCATGAACAACTTGAACTCCCAGCTGCCAAATTGTGGCCCGTTATCTGTCACTAATTCCTCTGGGATCCCCAAATCAACAAACTGTCTTTGAAGTGCTTCTATGACATTTGCACTCTTAGTTGCTTTCAACTCAATTATGTTGATCCACTTGCTGAAGTAGTCGACGCTCACCATGAAGTCTTTTCCACCCACAACAAATAGGTCTGCTGCCATCTTCTGTTGTGGATAAGCTAGCACTTCCTGTGGCATGAGTGGTTCATGCTGATTTGTTGATATGTTCTCTTGACAGATGTCGCATGCCTCGATCAGGTCAGTTATTTGCTTCTGCATTCCCGGCCAGTAAAGGGATATCTTCGCCCATTCTACAGTTTTGACAATGCCTTGATTTGCCGAGTGTAGGTCTTTTAGAATCTTCGATCTCATGCATGCCGGTATGATCAAGCGATCACCTTTGAACAGTAGCCCATCACACTCACTGATTTCAGTGCGGACATCCCAGTAGGGTTTGCTACTAGAGGTGCAGTGCTTCCTCGCACTTGGCCATCCCTTCCTCACTAGGAGGTCTTGCATCTGTGGGTCTTGCCGCGTTGCATCTTTGTATATCGTCCTGGACTTCTCCTAATGGATTATAACGGCACATATGTCCTTCAATGGATCATCTTCCTCTTCGTGCACGTCATTTCTTGCTTGTCTTTCTTTCCGGCAGGTGCGACTCAGCGTGCCAGTAATGTACAGCTCTTTACCTGGCTTGTACACTAACTTGAAGTAGTATCTCTGTAACTTCAGCATCATTCTTTGAATTCGTGGTGATACCGTGGCGATTTGTTTGTTGAAGACTCCGATCAACGGTTTGTGATCTGTCTCAACTGTAACTTCTCTGCCAAATATGTAGCTGTGAAACCCTTCACAACCAAACACGATCGCCAGTATGTCCTTTTCGATTTGCGCGTAGTTGACCTGTGCTGTCGTGAGAGCTTTCGCTGCATATTCTACCGGTGCGCCTTCTTGTAGCATCGCTGCTTCGAGGCATGTACTGCTTGCATCAACAGAACAGTTAGCGTGATTTCCACCCTAGGGTCGAAGAGCTTGAGAACCGGAGCTTCAGTCACCAGTTCCTTCCGTGAAACGCTTCTTCTTGAGGTTTTCCCCAGAAAAACTCGATGTTCTTCTTCATAACTTCTCTGAGCGGTTTTGTCGCATCTGATAGCATGGGACAAAACTTGCTGAGGTAGGTGGCGAATCCAGTGAACCTTTGGATTTCTTCTTTCGATGTTGGCGTAGTCATGTCGACAACAGATTGTATGCGATCACGACTTGGTGCCAGCCATGTGCTCGTCAGCTCATGAACTTCACTGACGGCTTCGAGATCATGCATTTTTTCTGCGTCATGCTCTTCTTGGTCTCTTCCCCAGATTAGAATGTCGTCGATGTAGCATTCAACTCCTTCAATGCTATCAAACATCTGACTGATTGCATTGTGCATCACTTCCGGTGCAGACTTCACCCCGAATGGCAACCTGAGGTACCTGTACCTGCCACATGCGGTAATGAATGTTGTGCAATAGCTGCTTTGTTCATCTAGCTCAATCTGATGAAACCCTGCTGTTGCATCAAGTGTCGAATACACCTTTGCTCCACTGATTCTTGCAAATTTGTCAGATGCAACTGGAAGTGCATAATGCTCTCGCACGATCGCCTCATTTAACTTCTGCGGATTTAGGCATATTCTGAGTTTCTTGGTCGGTTTGAGTACATTGACAATAGGATTCACCCATTCAGTAGGTTCTTCGACTTTTTTGCAGGTCCCTACTTATGAAGCCATCATAGTGGGCAGTGCATTGCGGATTGATGCATTCTATGAATATCACCGTTCTTTTTCTGCCCGAGCAGCCGCTCTCATTCAACAGCAGAATCTTAAAGTATACTGGGGGGTCCGGGATAACGGTTTGTTCTGCTCGTTGTTTGTCGGCCAGAAGGCAAATGTATGTTCCCTCTGTGGCAGCGTGGCACATTTGAGCAATTTCTGTCCCCTCCTGGCTAACCCAAAATCTTCCAACCAACAATTCCCCAGAGCTAACAGCTCAGGCAGGCAGTCAGACATATATAAGGCAGGCCCAGGGTTAAGATAGGACATCGAAAAATATGCAACAATTTCAAATCGGAGCGCGGATGCTCAAGGCCGAATTGTAGATTCGTGTACTCCTGTCCGGTTTGCTAAGCACTACATGCTAGCATATCCTGCATAGCTAGACCTGACATTAGAAGCAGTTCTGAGGGACAACGGGTCAAAACACCAAATCACAACCCACCAAAGCCCACTCAGTGACTACGGGTGACATACATTACTGGAGAGCTGACGAATGCAGCTAAGTTTGCGTTATATACCGACGCAGCTGCCACAGTCGGTTATGGTGGCTTCTTTCGCAGCAGATGGTTTCAGGTAGGTAGCCTCTGGAATTAATGTTTAAAGATAATGAACAGATGTCCATGGTATTTTTGGAGTTGTACCCGATTGTTGGTTCCGCTATGCTATGGGGATCAGAGAGGAATGGCAAACAGATTCTCTTGTATTGTGACAATGAAGCTACCGTCCACATTATTAACAAGGGTAGGTCAAACATATTCAATGCATTATGAGATTACTGAGGCGTTTGACATGGTGTGCTGCATCAGGAAATTTTATCATAAATGCAAAACGCATCCCTGGTATTCAATGATATTGCCGATGCATTGTCTCGGTTCCAGATCGGCATATCCCTACAACTAGCACCTGGGGCAGCGTTCAATCCTTGCCAGTGTCCAACGTCGAGCTGTATATGAAGCAGGCTTTAGAGCATTTAGAAAATTTTCAGATATGTATCTGGGTGGGAATATGGCTATGGGCCATACTTATCCAGTTATATCAGAAGAAATAATGTTTTACTTTGTAGCACACTGCTTTAGTTTCTAACAGTTAAAGTATTCTACCATTAAGACATATCTGGCAGGTATTAGGTTTGCTTAAATATCAAAGCAGGTTTTCAGGATCCATGCTGTTTCAAAAATGGCCAGTCTTTCCAACTATCCTGAAAGCAGCTAGGATGTCGCAGGGCAATGTAGTTAAACCCAGGTTGCCTATTACAGCAAAAATGCAAAAAAAGATCAGGGGTCTTTGGGCCCTAAGAAGATTTAGTCCAGGAGATTGCATTATGTTTGGCTTTTTGGGGATTTTAAGATGCGGAGAATTCAAAAGTCAGTCCAACACGTTTGACCCCCAGCAGATTTGACTGTAGGAGTGTAGTGCAGGACAGGTTTTTCACACTTCACCGATCCATTTCGTAAAGGGTAACACTCAAATATTTCGCAACAGATCAGCATAGTTGTGCTTTTAAAGTGATGCAGTCCTTGTTGCATACAAGGATTGAGGTGCTAGCACAGTCACATGACCCCTTGTTTACCATTTTGTCAGAGGCTCCATTGACTCGCTCTTTCGTAATTGATAAATTAAAGATGCTTCTATCCAGTCTTGGATACAATCCTACTTTGGACAGAGGTCACTCATTCCGGATAGGAGCTGCCACCACAGCAGCAGATTCACACATTCCAGATCATATGATAAGAACCATGGGGAGATGGAATTCAGATTGTTATTGCAGTTACATTCAAACATCTCGCAAATCATTACGAGAAGCCCAACAAGCCATGTCCAGTAACCTTTGACATATGTTGCTAACCAAGGGGGCCCAATGTAGTTGCAGGATTCTGGTCATGTGGCCACAGTCACATGATCAAGTAACTGACCCAGGATCACGTCCGGTCATGTGAAATACCCTGGTCTTGCATCCTGTTCTCAGGCTGTCACAGTTGGCCCCAAAGAGATCTGGCCGGACTGTCCACATTTTGCCATAATAAATTTCCTGCATTTATCAAATGAGTTGTTCTGTTGTTCTGTTATAAACTACACAGAACTTATTTAAAAGAAAGTCGTTATTTTGCCGTCACAGTTTACGGAGCTCAAACAGACTGTTAAATGTGTTTATATATTAGTGTTTATACACAAATCATAAAAATGTGGGATCACCGTTGGCAAAGCAAGTGATTGTTCTATTGAATATATTAAATGATCCTCAACAAAATGAATAATATTGTTTGCAATGAATAGTATCGGCAGATTCGTATTCTAAGCATATTGTAAAATAATCGCAATCGTCCGCTAAAGCTGTTTTTAATTTGTACAAAATATATATGTCTACTGACTACATCACTGAACAAAAGTCCACTCAAATCCACGTGGTGAATAAATATTGTTTATAATTAAAATAAGTGGAACGGGTTGCTGTGGGCTACTTTCTGTTCTTCCGCATTAAATTAATAGTTCCATTTACAGTGATGAGAGTCAGGTATAGTAGTAGTACGATTACTGTCGAACCACTTGCTCTGTTCTTTCTCTCCATAACTTCCTGTCAGCAGCCTATTCCCTCCATCTTTCCTTTTCACCCGATCGTCTCATGTTCTTCCTCACATGCTTTGTAAGCTAATGTATATTCGATATATACTGTATCAAAACGTTATAATTTCCCGTAAGTACTTTCCCTGCTACTTACGTCATGCATGTTTACGCATAATTTGGGTGTTATCTGTACAAAAAGCTGATATACAACTGATAACCTTTATTGTTATATAATAATTGTATATTTACTGATTAAAGGTCTGACGCTTTTCCCTGGACAGTACGCGAGGTTTTTCCATCCCGATTTTTCCTCAAATGATTGTGTGCGCAGGGTTTTTATGGTGGAAATAAGTTGATGTACTTATGTTATCTGGGCGGAGTGACCCCCACACATATGGTGAATTTACATAGTACCCAGTAGTGATTTAGTTAGTAGTGTTAATTTGAATTATACATATTGTGTGAAATTAGCAGCCGGGGCCGGCATGCTTGCTGTGATTATTGTGACGATGGAAAGTGGATGTGTACGCAATTAGTAATGAAGGTTAATAAAATTGCATGTAATTAAGTTGGCCTATTTCAATATATACGTGACTTGCGTTGTTCCTTCTGCATAAATTAAATGTATTTCCAATTTCTACAGTGTGAGTTATTTTGTGGTCTCCTGTACAATATATAGGTAATGATCTTGTTTTGTTGGATCTTTGCAAAATTTCATTTAAAGTTTTCCAAGTTTTCCTTGCATAATTTTTGTATTTGTTAAACAGTTGTTCATAATATATCAGTTTGGCTGTTCTGATACTTCTTTTTAACATACAATTATACGTTTTTAAGTTTGTCTTTTTGATGAAATAATCAGGCGATGTAGGAATTGTCAGCTTAAGTTGTTTATGTAGGTTGTCTCTGTATTTACCCAGTGCCAAGTGGCATGGTCTCCAGACTACGCCAAAGGCATTTCCTGTCTAACTGGTGGGTTAACTGAACTGCTAGCCTACAATTATTGTTTACTTAACAGGGTGTTTCTGACTGGTAAAATATGCTGCCTGTTGCCATGTTTGGGTATCATAGTCATGGTTATCAGAGAATGAGGATGTACTATGTGTAGGGATGGTAAGGTGGTATTCTATCAAAAATAACAAAGTATTTTAAAATTGTTGAACATTTCAATATTTCAGGAAAGTTTCATTTTATAACCAAATATATTTATTTCCCCCAGTACATATTGAGAAACTACTCAGATGTACTCGTAATGTACTCATAAAATATGAGTACCATGATTATGAGTACGAGTCCATGGCCCATAAGTTTCATGAGTACGAGTACGAGTTCTTCAAAATGCTCTCGAGTACACGAGTACCGAGTACTTTAGCCCCAGGTCTGATGAGTTTTTGTGTTTATATTGATTAAACGTGACTAATTTATGTGGCATATGTTTACAATTTTCCTTTTCAAGCACATCAACTATTATTTTGTAATTATTAATTGGATTTTGCGAAGGATCTTGATCTAATTTATCCATAATATTTGAGTTAGTTATTTCATTAGCAAAATTTGATTAGCTTTTCCATTTTCTAAATGTATTTTAATTAATTTACGAGGACACGTTTTTTAACTGGAACAGTATCAAAAAGTGTAAAATATGGTTGGTGGTCTGAAACTTGTTTGATTAGATTACCTGATATCGACTGTAGCATAAATTGACTAAGCTTACAAAATAAATTGTCGATCAATGTGCCACTGATGGCGGAAAATCTGGTTGGGAATGTTATTTTTGGAAAGAAGCTAAATCCTGTTACGATGTCGTAAAATTCACTGCAATATTCTTTTTCATGAAGTTTATGCGAGTTTATATTGAAATCCCCTTCATCAATAATCTGATCCCCTTCCCCTCCTCTTCTTGTCCTCTCTTCTCCTCTTCCGTGCATCGCAACACTCTGGCTCGAACAATCAGGGTTAGTAGCAAGGTGGTGGAAAAAAAGCAGACCAGTCTAGAGGATCTATACAGGCAACGGGCAGAGAGTAAGGGAAGGAATGCCTCCTCAGACCCCGAACATCCCCTGTTTCCATATTATAACATTCTTCCTTCTGGCCGGCGCTTTCAACTCCCTCACTGTAAATTGAATCGCACTCGAAACTCATTTGTTCCCTCGTCAATCAGACTAATGAATGAGTAACTGACAGTCGTTCCCCTCCATCTCTGCCAGTTTTCCCTGCCAGTCTGATACTGAGTGAGCCTGAGATGATTTGTATTTGTGAGATGATTTAACTTGTTTTTAACGTTTGTAACTTATTTAACATATTAAGTCATTTTTATTTATTTATTTAACCGATTTAACTGTTATTACTATTTGTTTTACATTTTTATATTGCATGTACATTTATTTTATGTTTTAATATGCTGCTACACTCCAAATGAATTTCCTTCCCAAGCGACAATAAAGTATTATGATTCATTGATGATTGATTTTCCTCCTCATCTTGTTCTCTCCTCTTCCCCTCCTCCTCTTGTCTTGTCATCTTGTTCTATCATCCTCTTGTCCCCCCCCCTTCCTCTCGTCCTCTCTTCGTATCCTCCTCTCCTTGCTTAATGAAACGTCTGGATGTGAACATGATATTTGTGTTTTTCTTACAGAACAACAAGGACAAAGTATTCAGCACTCTTACAATGTTAATGGGTCTGCTGATTGAGTCGGAGTATTTAAACTGGCTAAAGGCTGGCCAGGGACTAAAGTATTGTGGTGAAGGCTTGACTGACTTCTGTACTGATGTCATCAACACTTTCCACAAGTCACTGGTAGTGCAGCATGGCACTGCAGTGTGTCCCTTCCCAAACAACACCAAGAAGATCACATCCGACAGAGGAATCAGGTCCTGGAAAGTCAACTGTGCTTGTGGTGTATGCGACGTGTGGTTGAAGAGCATCGAGAGCCAACTGGCTACAAGCCAGTTCTATTGGGAAAACACAAATGTTCAGGAGTGGCCCAGTGACTTGTGGCAACTGGCTAAAATCTTTATGGGCCCTGGAAAATATGCAACCAGACAAGACGCAGCTCACACTGACACAGCAGGATTTCTTCAGCTCATTCTTAACTGCAAACGGTTTGAAGACAAGTTGGATAGAACAAAAGTCCAATCGGTAAGTTGCAGGTTTTATTGCATTACCGTATTGATTGCCTTATTCGTTGAATAATATGAAAGTATCAAAATAACTTGATATCAATTATGAAATATCACCTGAGATACTGCAACATACACAGCCATATGTTGGATGCAAGTGTCACAAAGTAGTGAGATTAATTGTATTTTAAAAGAAGGCAGTCTGTTCCTAATTTTTCATTTATTAATGAATAAAATGTCCTTAAGACTATATTAACACGTGGAGTCACACAAGGCTCAATATTAGAACCTAAACTATTTATACTGTATGTAAATGATTTATGTAATACTTTCAGACTTGTAAAATATATACTGTTTGCTGGCGACACTAATTTGTTGTGTGCAAGCACATATATCAATCAACTTCTTACAATGATATCCATTGTTCTTGATAAAATGTGTAATTGGTTTGCTGTAAACAAGTTATCCCTAAATGTTTTGAATACAAGTTACATGTTGCTTGGTAATTTTATACTTTAAATACACATGTTGACATAGCAATCAATGGAACAAACACTGACAGAGTACGATCGAGTGGCTACATTGTTTGGGGTATTAATAGATGAGATGATTGGGGTATTAATAGATGTGAAATTGAATTGGAAAGATGATATAGCAAATGTTAAATCTAAACTCTCAAAGAGTACTGCCAAATTGTATAAGAGTAGTCAGCTGATAGACTCGCAGACTATGCATATCCTGTACGGCTCATTGGTCTTACCATATATTAATTACTGTATTGAAATATGGGGAAACACGTATCTCTCCAATATCAATTCTATCGTCTCAATTCTATCGTCATGCTTAAAAGAGAGCAATGAGATTATTATATGGTGCAAGTAGTCTTGACCACACATCCCCTCTATTTTACAGTTTGCACATTCTGAAATTGTTAGATCTTGTAAAACTCAAAACAGCTATATTCATGTTCAAGGCATACCACTGCATGTTACCAGCTGATATACAAAACATTTTGTAAAAAGAGATACTCCAGTAAAAATATGTTTCAAAAATCAACAGGTAAGGTGTTGTGTTACTTTAAATGTTAGAGCCACATCTGTTTTTGGATACGGCATTATTCTATGGAATTATTATGGAACATTAAAGCAGTGAGGTCATTCAGACACAGGTACAAGAAAAACAATCATAAGGGCTAGAATTTCAAAAGATGTACCAATGCAAAAATAGGGTGTATTCGCACTTTGAAACGCTCTTAAATGCATATCATCACATTTTTGTTCAAATTTAATAGTTATCTGAATAGATAGCGATAATCTGAGTTGAAATAGGTATGATTATCTATATATTTGGGCTATAATTTAAGATTTATAGACCATAGATCACAAGAAAGTAGCCAACAAACCAATGTCCTTAGCACCATTTTCAAAATGGCAGTACAATTTTTAAATATACCCATGACCAAGATGTAAATTTCAACTGTTCCTATCCGTAGAACAAACATTTGATAATAACGTCAGAGCAAATCATTGTATTACTTGCAATATTCTTCATGAAGTGCATGCTTACAGAATGTCTCGAAAACGCTGTTTACTACAACATCAAAATTTGTAGTAGTTAGTTAAAAAGAAGAAATATGGTACTAAACATATTCAAGGGCTAAATGCGTCTGCAAATAAACATAGATCCGAAAACAAGCACCCTTTTTGGTTAGATTGAGACGTAAATGCGCACGAATATATATGTCAAATGTCAAAAAAAATTGCGCCATGTTTAAGAGATGTTTACTACGACATCCATGTTCTAAAAAACTATTGATTCTAGAGCTTAAAGAAAACATGACGCAGATAGACCATCACAATGGTGTCACAAAAATGTAATTTAATCTACGTCATTATTGTAATTCTGGCTACAACGTCCTGGAGTTCTAAGTAAAATACATTTACTACGACATCGTGTCAAAATGTTTACTATGACATCTGCCTTTTAAATAATAAAACGTTGTAATTCACTTTGTCCGGTTGTCATTTTTACCTGTTTACATTCGAGTATCCAAACTTGATGATGATGTTGAACATTCAGAAAGGATAGCTTGCTGTTGTTTACTTTGTCTTTACCCAGAAATTGGTATAGTGACAGTATGCATGTTGTCAATACTAAGACTTGTCTCTACAAACCTTAGTATTGGGACTACATTGAGTCAGTGAAACAAACATACTGATTGTTGAGAGAACACATGACTGTTCAAAAGTTACTACACAGAATCGACACAAACAAGGTATTTTTCGTGCACATGCAAGCTAAAATGTTGATGTCGTAGTAAACGTAATATGTTTAGTACGACAGTTTGCCCTTCTAAGGTTAATCTAAGATTATTAATGTGCATATTTTACCTCAGATAGGTGCTTACATCATAATACTACGTGGAAATGAGATAATGTATCAGTGCGTTATGTTATGTTATGTTTTTAATAACTTTTATGTTTATGCAAAACAAGCCAACATTCGAACCAGCTCACTAATTCCCTCTCCAGGCAGTTTCGGAACAAAAACACTGTCAACCTCACTGTTCATCACCAATTCTTATTTGACGTCGCCGTCAAATGGAAATATTTCGAGGCAGGCAGCGGAACAGGACCCTGCGTCGGAGTAGGAGGGTCTGCCAATGAAAATGCAGTGTTGGCTTTTAAGCGGGGTCTCACCATTAACAGAGCAGAAACCTTCATAGTTAGTGGGGACTTGAATGAGCCAATTCAAAGATGACATACCTGATGGTAACCGTGGATGAGGTGGCAGAGGCCCAGTAGGAAATGGAAACCTCCAATGTAATGTAAATTCCTGGCACCACGCATTTACACAGCATAATTCGTATAGGTGCGTGACAGGTATTCACACGAGAGACATCTTTTCTGAAAGAC
The DNA here is from genome assembly GCA_020002185.1 of Paraescarpia echinospica. Classification (NCBI taxonomy): domain Eukaryota; kingdom Metazoa; phylum Annelida; class Polychaeta; order Sabellida; family Siboglinidae; genus Paraescarpia; species Paraescarpia echinospica. Next base: position 7,594,670 of record CM034539.1, on the reverse strand, counting down.
TGTTGCTTCATAAATGGCAAGGTCTGCCCGGCATACTCTGGGTGGACAATGCATCCAACCACAACACTCCCTTCTCTATCATCGCGGAGTGAACCAGACCAATATGACGCTGTTCAGCAGTTCTTTGGGCAGTTGGACGATACCACATCTGAATAAGCAATCAACCGGTGACTTTGTGGCTGCTCTTTACGATAGCAAGCTGTATAGTGGTCAGGTGAAAGACATCAATAACGAAGATAGAGTGTACTAGACTTTCATGGTCAGCAGAAAAGATAAAATACTCTCCTTCACATGACCAACAAAACCTGATGAGAGTTTGGGTTGATGAAGAAAACGTCTGCATGATAAGGTAACATAATTTTGAAATGAGACTTTCTTTTGTCAAGATTGATCTTAACCTTTGTGCACACTGGTCCGTCCTGGAAAACTGTTTGCTAGAATATCCGTAGCTATTTGTCATGTGTTAAACGCATTAAAAAATATATGTATAAATGTAATTCTAAATAAGCCTCAAAGAAAAATAGCGGAGTAGATTTCTTCACAACTGAACAAATGCAGAATGCTGGTAAAATCACATTAATAGGACGACATATAGTTGGCTCCACACATCATAAGACACACGTATTCATTATTTTCCTGAAGGCCAAAATCCTTTATTTCAGTTGTCGGAAGTTTACGCTGTATCCATAAGTAGTAATTTTGTACCTAAAATAGTTGGACGTTGTAATAAACATGGGTGTAAAAGTCGAGAAATGTCATCTTGTTCCAATGGACATCATAAAAAAACGCAAAAATGGTGTTGTCAATATCTTTTATTTAGGTACTACAACCTGTTTGCTTCCCAGAAATCGTAGTAAACATTTGAATTGAGGAACTTCGAAATTTCTGAAAAAAATAATGTCTTTTTGGTACATATTTTGAAATTCGAACTCATAAATGAATATGTATAGTTTGTATTTATTATTAAAACTGATTCTGAAATATCATATTATTATATGTATCTTTACATACTTATATGACAATGTCAACTACAGTATGATTACGTTTCCTTATATGTGTAGGCATTTGGGATGTGTGCAATTTTCACGCATTAATCTGATAATTGCTCTAATGTGATTTACTATAACACAAATTTAAAGGAAACTCAATGTTATCGGTTGGGTTAGTTTATTGAAGTCCAAAAACAAGCATAGAATATAATGAAACAGTACAAAACGCTATAAGGGAAGTGAGCAAACGGGACTGTATTATTATGGGGGATTTTAACCATTTCCATTGTATATGGCATACAATGGAAATGTCTACACTGTATGGGGAGTGAGGACTAGTTTTTAGTTTTGGTACAAGATAGTTCCCTTTCTAGAACCAACCAGGGATGAGAATTGGCTAGACAATTTTGTTCTCACAGAATGAATTAGTTAAAAATGCCAAGATATATGAGCCATTGGGGAGTAGTGATCACAACCAGATACATTTTATTATCAAAGTAAAATAAAAAGGAATAGTAAAATGGAGTACAAGAGAAATTTCCTCAAACGAAGATATAAGGACATGAGGAAATATTTAGCAAAGATAGACTGGAATAACACGCTGAAGAATAAGACAGTAACAGAATGCTGAATATCCTAGAGTGAAATTGAGTGCATCGGCGATAAATTTGTTCCCTTGAAAAAATAAGGGAAACGGCCCAGACTCATTTATATCCTGATTCAGAACAGTTTTCCAAGCTGTTCTTTGTTTATTTATTTCTGCTGTCTTTATCTATGCCTCCAGTTTCAGGCTTCTCTGTGAATCCCCCCTGCGAATATAGTTTAAATATATGCAGCCTGTCCCACTCTCAAAAGATTGTAGCAGGTTCTCTGAGAAAATTCTGCCCCCTTTCCTTTTAGATGCAGGTCATCTCTCATGTACATATCTTCCCTCCCAACAAAGAATCCCACCCCTCTTGTTTACACATATGCACACACATAGAAAAATTAAGTACAAACAAATGATGTGGAAGTCATATAGACGTACTGGAAATGACGAAGACTACAATATTGATAAAGAAGCACTTAAACAAGGCTCAACTGAAATTAGAAATTCAAAGAGAAGCTATGAACAAAAATTAGCATGTAAAATAAAACATGACAGCAACTTTGTATGCATTTATTATACCTATTATGTGAGGGTTAGGCTTCTTTGTGAATCCCTCTGTGTATCTAGTTTAAATAAATGCAACCTGTCCCACTATCATCAGATTGCAGCAGGTTCTCTGAAGAAAAAAACTGCTGCCCCCTTTCCTTTTAGATGCAGGCCATCTCTCATGTACATATCTTCCCTCCCAACATAGTATCCCTATACATCTATGAATCCCACCCCTATTGTTTACACATATGCTCAACAAGTCCATTGATTGCCATCCTCTTGCAGTTTCTATATGCTTACCCCCTTCCTCCCATTACTGGCAACATTCCTGAGAGAAGGATATGTTCTACCCTTATCTGCTTTAACTTCCTGACTAACTGTCTGTATTTCTGGACAATTCTGGTTGTCGCCTCTCTCTCTGCTTTATTTGTCCCTACGTGCACTAGAATGGTCCCTCCCATCCCAGGACCCACCATTTTCTCTACCATTTCTGTTATAAGCTCTATCTTGGACCTTCATAAGCAAACTGCTATGTCTTCTCCTTCACTAAGTGTTGTGTCTGTCTTTCTCATTAAAGAGTCACCCATGAATAGTATCGTTTTTCTCCTCACCCCTTCAATCTCTGCCTCAGAGTAGTTCCTTCGATGGTTTCTGTCCGTCTCATTGCTGTCATCTCCCCCTGTCACCTTCGCTCCCAAGTTAACTCCTGTCTTCTTCCCCCTGTTGTCACTTTCCCTCCTGTCACCTTCTTCTTTGTCCCTTTTCCCCCTGTCACCTTATTTGTCCCTTTTCTGTCTGTCACCTTCTTTTTATCCCTTCTGTTTCCTTCCTCCTGTCAAAGCAGTCTTCCCCCTTCAACAGTATCCTTGGCTTCTATCTCCTTACCTGTTACCAGTCTCCTTGTCTCTTTTCTCACTGATCTCCCTAGTCTCACCATCATCTCTATCAATTTCTTCACGTCGTCTACTTCCATCAGTAAACACTCCAACCTCATACAACCTCGAAACCCAAAGTGAAAACCCTCCATCTGCACCTCCTTCCATGAATTCTCACACCTCGACTTTGCTAAATCTACCCTATCATCGCATTTTGAACATGTCAGTTGTCGACTAACCTTTATTTGCCGTTTGCACGGCGCCATGGTTTTGTGTTTATATGTGACATTTCAATATTGATATATTGAAGCACAACTCACACAACTATACAAGGTTTTTTAGATCTGATGTACAGTTATGAACTTTAACATTTAATAACCAAGCCGAGTAGAATTACTGATATTACGGCTACACTTAATAATATCAGTGATCATCTACCAGTTTTTGCAATTTGCCGTTAAAAGTATAGAAGAATTATAAATAACAATACAATTGACAATCATAAAAAAATTACTTCAATCAATGTTTATGGCTAAACGTGACATACACATCATATGTTAACTTGGCATACAACATTTTTATATGTGATTTTCAAGATCTAATAAACAAACATTACCCTGTAAAACAAATTGTAAACACGAATAATCGTTATGCAAATAATCCATAGATTACAAATGGACTGAAAATTGCACGTAAAAAGAACCCGCCTCAACAAAATATTCCCGTCGTGTAGGACAGTAGCTGCAGAAAACCAATACAAAATATACATAAATAAACTTACCTCAATTTTGAGTTCATCAAAAAAGTTTACTATAGTAAATTATTAGACGAACACAAAATTATATTTCAGAAACATGGAACATTCTAAGAACTGTAAAGAGAACAAATTTAAAACAATCCAACTACCATAATCATGTTATTGTAGAAGGAGAAAAGGTTGAAAACAATTCAGAGATAGTTAACTCATTCAACAAATTCTTTACAACTATTGGACCTAATTTAGCAAAAAACATAAATCTGTCACCTAAAGCATCTGTATACGACTATTTAACTTGTAGAAATAAGAAAAGTATGTTCCTGTCACCAGTTGACTAAAATGAAGTTATACGTGTTGTAAACAGTTGTAAAAGCACAACGTCTTCTGACTGTGATGGCATTGATTTGAGACTTGTTAAAAGTGCCCTTTTCCTTGCTACCACAATTTTCAAAACATTTAGAAAAGTTATAGGTTTAATACATTTATCAAAATGTGTTATATATTTAACCCTTGTCAGTATGGGTTTAGGGGTGGAGTGTCCACCACACATGCTCTTGTAAAAGTTGTGTCTGAAATTACAAACTCGTTAAATAAAAGAAAACATGCTATTGGGGTATTTATCGACCACATAAAAGCTTTCGACACAGTAGACCACCAACTACTATGTAAGAAACTAGGACATATGAACGAACATACAAACGAAGGACATATATATGTCTGAGCATTTACGGATGCCGTGTGGTTTCCAACAAGCTTCTATCTTCAGTCCGCCACTGTTTTTAATATATGTTGATGACATGTTTAATGTGTCGAAGCTGTTGAAGTTTATCTTATTCGCTGACAACATAAATCTATTTCACTCTCATAGCCACTTACCAGATCTGGTAAATGAACTATGTGTGGAGCTTAATAAGATGTACACGTGGTTCTGTGTAAACAAATTATCACTGAATATTTCTAAAACGAATTATATATTATTTGGAAGATACAATTAAAGAAGAGGTTACAATTATTATCAACAATAATGCTATATAGAAAGTTCAAACTACTAAATTTCTAGGTGTCTTAATTGATCAATAATTAAACTGGAAGAACAACATTAACGCGATTAAATCTAAGTTATCAAAAGTAGCATCTGTAATGTACAAAGTTAGCCCTTCTATATACCAATCTAGCATGCGTACTTTGCATTATTTAATTTTCTTACCCCACTTGATGTATTGTTCTGAAATATGGGGAAACGCCTACGTGACAAACATACAATGTATTATAGTGTTACAGAAAAGAGTGGTACGATTGATCCATGGCGCCAGACGATGTGATCATACAAATAACTTGTTTTATAATTCTCACATTTTAAAACTCAAGGATGTAGTTGAGTTAAAAACTATTTTATTTATGTTCGACGCATATCATAGTGTCTTACGAAATGACCAACAGTTATTTGTAAAGAGCTCACCATCACACACCGTACGTAGAACACATCAGTTTATGAGAAAAAATGTGCGTACAGATATGAGGGCCATGTCCCTACTTGTGTTCGGTGTAAAATTGTCGAACCAATTAAATACATCGCTTGCTAGTATATCGCCAAAACATAAATTTAAGTGTCACTACGTCGATATGCTGTTCAACAAATATGTACGTAAAGTAACATAGAGGCACATCCCTGATGCAAGTATAAAAAAGCGGATAACCATTTTCATTATGTATCATTGGAGTGAATCTTTGTATATACGTGTAGTTATAACTTCTCATTCAGTATGGCCATATACTGTGTAAAAGGTATATCTACTTCTTTTCAAACGATATTTCTTTCCTTTTTGTTTACGACCTTACGTATACTTTACTTTGTATATTGTACGCATGATTTGATTTTTATTCATGACTTATCTTGATTTGATATGTTCTTTCTATGATGTGTTTGAAGTAAATTGACTGATTGATTTATTTATACGGTAATGAGAAGCAACTAGGATTACAAAAATCACATCAATTGATGAAGAACCAACAAGAATGGGTCTTGAAAAAGGTTAGCGACTGTAAAAAAATTGGCTGGCATCAGTCAGTGAACAGTTATACCAATCTGTGTGAGAAGAATATAAATGAAAGTAAAGTAAGGTGTTTGATTCAACTATATGTTCAGCATTATTATGATATGTTTTGTCGTTGTGTATCAGATGTAGTATTGTTACTTGTAGATTATAAATGTGCGGAATGAAATAATGCATAGCGTGGAAGTGACGTCAGACGACTTGAAAGCCTACTTGACCAAAATGGCCAACTTACTGCAGGAACCAGCAGTACAGAAGTTCTGTTCAGCACAAAATGCAGTTGTCAACATAAACAACGTAATTATATTGTATACCAATGAGTAATAGTGAGGCCTGATAGTGAGTAGTGAATTAATTTGATGTTGACGGAATTCTTCAGTTTTTTAACTTAGCTCATCATACAAATAGCCTAAGTTGTCATAATGTCTTTTTATTTAGATATTGTAATGAACTTAAGTATTGGAAATTGGTATTGGTATTTGACTTTCTTGCAATGTCGTTATTGTACAGAGCACATTATAAGAACACGTTAGAGCATGAGTAATAAGATATTGTCTTACGTACAGATGTTATCTCCTTCAAAATATTCAGCTATTTTCTACATTAAAGTGGTTTATCAATGTTGTTCTGTTGTATGTTAGATTGAAGCCACGCCTCTGGTCATCAAAGATGCTGCAGTGTTTAAACTTGAGCGCAGTCTCTGGACGGAAATGATTGAAGATGAGCAGAATACAAAAAAAAAAAAGGTACATGTTATTATTATATACACACACATCCCTGTAATCAGTCCCTACCACCACCCCACCACCCACCTCCACCACCACCACCCCACAGTCACTACCTCCACTACCACCACCTGTACGACCACCACCTCCCACCACCACCACCACCACCACAACCACCACCCCACCATCATCACCCACCACGACCAACATCACCGTCACTACGCAAGGCAGACTTGGCCTGAACTAGTATATTAATAATTGCCATGCGTTATAGCTTCAAATGTATACTCATGTAATTATGGTAATATTTGAACCACCAAATTTTGTGTGGGACCACCAACGTTTGAAAGTTGAAGGTCCGACTGACCACCCACGTTTCAGCTAAGGTGTAGAACACTGACTACCACCACCACCACTACCTCCACTACCATCATCTCCACAACTGCAACACCACCCACCACAACCCCGGCACCACCCTCCTCCACCACTACCACCACCACGATCACCACCACTTCCATCAACATCACCAACATCACCCTCTACCTCAAACACCACCATCACTATCACCACCACTCCTCCACTACCACCACCATAGTGCTTCACTTGTTTATTGTTTGCCATGTAAGGTCTGACATATGGCATGTCTGTTATGCAGGATCTGCTGAAAATTATTGCCTCAGACAAAGTCCTCAAGAAACGACTCGGTGATGTCTACGTGAAATTAAAAGATGATGTCCAGAGAGGAGGTCGTACAGATGTGAAAAGAGGTATGGACAATGTAATAGGATGCGGTATGTAATATTTGTCTACAAAATCATTATTCTTATTCACCATCTAAAGTTAACTGGGCCCGTGTACACTGGTGGTTGGTTATTGTATCCGGGTCTATGGTGCATAGGGTTTGATTTAAATGCACATGGAGGCCACGTGATATATAGTCACGTAAATTAATGTTTAGTAGTGTTTGCTATGGACTATCTCTGATGCAGATGTTATACGCATTTCCAACTACTTTCCAAACAGGAGACTACATGCGTTGACCTGTGTGTAGTCGCTAAATAAAATGAAACTGCACATACATTTTTTATTCAGATTATGCTCCACAAATATTTTATTCAGCTTTCTTGGCACATTCTACAAAGAAATGCCTACAGGGTTAACTTTTTTTCGGAAATTTGGTCCTGTCTTTACATGTGTGTATGGAGGTGACTGGACACTGTACTGTCTATATGTTAAATGTGTATTGACGCTGTCAATGTCCCTGCCTTCTGTCTATATGTGTATGAAGCCCTGACCTTCTGCTCAGCTGCTTGCCTTGTTGGAGTCATTCCAACAAATCCCAAACCCATATATATACACTAATTAAACCAGACTCGGATTCAAATGCACTGATACATGTTTGCACATAAATTGTAAATGTGACTGTTTGCAATTGATTGCCTCAGTGATTGCATTTTTAAATGGAAACCCATAACTACATATCTCACTTGTCAATGCACTATGGCCAGCATTAAGATTTTTAAATGAATCAAACCATACTTGAATATATTGCAACCATTCTTAGAAATGTGATCACTACGCATCGACCATCATGTTTCCGATAACACGACACCCTGTCTAGAAAACTGGGACGACCCTCAAGCCTAATCTTTTTATTTTATATTTCAATCAATGTTCGTGTTGTTACATTAAACAACACTGTCAAAAATTCAGCCATGCGTATGTATACAATGACATGTGTGTACTGCCGAACTCATTTGTGTCCGTACGCGTGATTGGCGAATGACGAGGGTAATTAATTATTCATCCTATAAGCCGTCTTGTTACAAGTTGGCTAGGTATAGGAATATGTAGTAATGTGCGTGATAAAACGCTAGTGCATATTCCACAAAAGAAAGACATCAAGAAAATTGTTTATGTTGTTAAACGTTTAATAGCTTTAGCGAAAGACCATGGCTGCAACAGTAGATCTTGTAATACAGCCTTGGCGGAATAAGAGCATTAGGACTCTGGACACCATTCACATTATCACACACCAAAGCGTTGTTTACAATTACATCACCTGTCATAAAGTGACTTGTGGTATCAGCGTTCAGATGCAAATGTGTTATAGTATCATGTACGTCTGATCAAATACTGGCTTTAGCAATGAGCCTTATTCAAAGTACACCGGTTGATGCAACAAATCCAAACTTTTGGGTAGAATCTTTGCAACTGTGCTTAAAATTAGCTAATTATTGCTGTGAACATGAAAATGATTGATTAAAAATAGCAATTTAGTATTACATTTTTAAATATCATACCAGGGTTTATCTAATTATTGTTGTGAACATGAAACAGACCGTTCCAGTTTTTACCTAATGGTTTTAATATGATTATGAGCGATTTTAATGAAAAATAAGAAATTATTCAATAAATATTAAATACAGAAAAAGTAAAGGAAATAACAATCCCTATCGCGTGAATTCGTATTATGTTACATCCTGCTGTACATTTTCATTTCCACCAAGAAAAAAACAATAAGAATTCAATAAATTAAAAACTCCACATTATACGCTGTGCAACTGGCTTTTTTTCGAATATGCACATTTTGGTGAACTTTTCGGTATGCCTATATGTGACGTCACATTTGACATATCCTCGCATCAGGCCGACCCTTTCCATGCATTTAGAGCATGTTTGCAAGGATAGCTTTTGGGTTGAAACGAGGGTTAGAATGAGTTATGGTGCTATATTCCGATGTAATACAAACACTACTCATCATAGAGGAACAAGCAGTTATCATACGGTTCCACATGAATATAATTGTATCCAAGACAATGAATGCGACGTGAGCGAACTACCCATATGTAGTTCCAAGCAATGCCAATGGGCCTACAAACCGATGAGGTTTCGCTGAGCTTCGGATCGTATTCAGAATAACTATATTGATTGCAACCCACGGGAGATAACCTACACCAGTAAACATACGTAGCAAACATATATTGTATAAAGCTACAGAAAGTAATGTTGTATAATCTCATAATATCACTACAATATTGATATATGAAGGAGGAGTTGTACAATTTATCATAACATCTTAAATCAGTCACTGAATTTCTGTTGATCCCGGTAGCTCAATTGCTAGACATGTTATTTTAGGGTCATTTATTTTACAATCGGGAGACGCCGGTTCAAGCCTGACACCAAACCATTGATTTTTCCTTGACACTTTTTGTATTTTTGTTGTCATGAAGTAATATAAACCAAACCATTTTTACACAATGATGTTTGTAAATATATATAGTAATTATTTATTTGCGACAAAAAATGAAAATATGGAAGTTATGTATAATGATGCTGTATGTTTCTAAATTTCATTTATCCAGACAAATATAATGTAATGGATATATAACTTAGTAATTATATATGTATTGTACAGTAGTATATTGTAATTATATATTTTAAAACAAATTGTGATTTGTCTAGATCAATAAAACTTACATATATATTAGTATTGCTATGCCATTGCCATGAGCATTATTGTGTTTCCGTTTACTACATGATGTCAAACCTATGAAACAGAAGCCGTTTTCCTGAAGTTTTTGTTGTGCGCGTGGTTCCTGCTGTTAGGTTATGTTTTAAATATAACGCAGACATCATTATGTTTTACGTGGACATTACCTTTTAAGTTCAGATATGTTAAGGAACAAAGTGATTTACCCATAAAAGTGTTTTGACATATATGGTGTGTTTTGAAAAGATATAGGTATTACATCCTACTCTATGGGTCGTTGGTTAATCCCTGAAAGTTTTTGTTCAGATCTGTTAAGGAACAAAGTGATTTACCCATAAAGGTGTGTTGACATATATGGTGCGTTTTCAAAAAAGATATAGGTATTACATCCTACTCTATGGGTCGTTGATTAATCCCTGAAAGTTTGACACTTTAGGTTGAAGCCGTCTAAGAGTTAAACCTTAACCTACATACAAAACTTCACTTATAATATATATATATATATATATATACATATATATATATATATCATATTGTATTAAGATTGATCAATGTCTTTTCTTCAGATGAGATCAAAGATCTTAAAGTTAGTGTTGCCAACCTAGAAGCTGAGAAGGGCCGCACTGATGGAAAATATAGAGGTAATGTACACTGCTGTTACACAGCTTTTAAAACAGGTGTAGGGATTCTGACTGCGACACCCCTTTCCCCGACGTGGGTGGAGACTGTATGTCTTGCGATGTGCGTTGGCTGTACGTTGACATGGTTGTAGATGGTGTGATATTAATAAATAAAATGTAATACATATCGTGTGTTCCATACAGGGGTGAATGCATAAATGGTTAGATGATCCGGTTTCTTGGTTATTATTATAATCATTAGACGTATTTACCTATCACGAAACTTGTTTTTCGATCTTAATATTTTAGCCGTGTCCCACGGCCTTCTTCAGCAGACAAAAGTTATGGTTTAGTGGCATGACCTATGCTTCTATCTCGTTTTGGTCAGATCGTTGCACCGTCATTGATCATCCACATCATCACCATATTGATCACCACAGATGACCAGTTAAATTATTGTAATATACTAGCAAAAATGCGCGTCACCTGACGGGATGCCTTGGTAGAAGTCATGAAATAATATTTATAAAATATTTGTAAACTACGAACATCATTACATAAACAACATAACGAGTTCACTGATACTCGGTTTTTGAAAATGACAAAGTTCAGAGAGAATGTGAAATTTACCTGAATCAAAATACCATATTCGTGAAAGTATGGAATTCGCAAATAATATTCTTATAAATATGCTATTGCCATGATTGTAGACATAAGCATTATTATGTCTCTATTTACTCCATAATGTCAAGTCTATGACGCAGGGGCTGTTTTCTCGAAGTTTTTGCTGTGCACGTGGTTCCTGCAATTGATAGGTTGTTTCACGTATTACGTTTACATTATGTTTTACGTGGACATTACCTTTTCAGTTCAGATCTGTTAAGGAACAAAGTGATTTACCCATAAAGGTGTTTTGACATATGTGGTGCGTTTTGAAAAGATATAGGTATTACATCCTACTCTATGGGTCGTTGATTAATCCCTGAAAGTTTGACACTTGAGGTTGAAGCCGTCTAAGAGTTAAACCTTAACCTACATACGAAACTTCACTTACAATATATATATATATATACATATATATATATATATCATATTGTATTAAGATTGATCAATGTCTTTTCTTCAGATGAGATCAACGATCTTAAAGTTAAAGTTGCCAACCTAGAAGCTGAGAAGGGCCGCACTGATGGAAAAGATGGAGGTAATGTACACTGCTGTTACACAGCTTTTAAAACAGGTGTAGGGATTCTGACTGCGACACCCCTTTCCCCGACGTGGGTGGAGACTGTATGTCTTGCGATGTGCGTTGGCTGTACGTTGACATGGTTGTAGATGGTGTGATATTAATAAATAAAATGTAATACATATCGTGTGTGTACCATACAGGGGTAAATGCATAAATGGTTAGATGATCCGGTTTCTTGGTTATTATTATAATTATTAGACATACTTACCTATCAAGACACTTGTTTTTCGATATGAATATTTCAACCGTGTCCCCCGGCCTTCTTCAGCAGAGAAAAGTTACGGTTTTGTGGCATGACCTATGCTTCTATCTCGTTTTGGTCAGATCGTTGCACCGTCATTGATCATCCACATCATCACCATATTGATCACCACAGATGACCAGTTAAATTATTGTAATATACTAGCAAAAATGCGCGTCACCTGACGGGATGCCTTGGTAGAAGTCATGAAATAATATTTACAAAATATTTGTAAACTACGAACATCATTACATAAACAACATAACGAGTTCACTGATACTCGGTTTTTGAAAATGACAAAGTTCAGAGAGAATGTGAAATTTACCTGAATCAAAAGACCATATTCGTGATAGTATGGAATTCGCAAATAATATTCTTATAAATATGCTATTGCCATGATTGTAGACATAAGCATTATTATGTCTCTATTTACTCCATAATGTCAAGTCTATGATGCAGGATCTGTTTTCTCGAAGTTTTTGCTGTGCACGTGGTTCCTGCAATTGATAGGTTGTTTCACGTATTACGTTTACATTATGTTTTACGTGGACATTACCTTTTCAGTTCAGATCTGTTAAGGAACAAAGTGATTTACCCATAAAGGTGTTTTGACATATGTGGTGCGTTTTGAAAAGATATAGGTATTACATCCTACTCTATGGGTCGTTGATTAACCCCTGAAAGTTTGACACTTGAGGTTGAAGCCGTCTAAGAGTTAAACCTTAACCTACATACGAAACTTCACTTACAATATATATATATATATATATATCATATTGTATTAAGATTGATCAATGTCTTTTCTTCAGATGAGATCAATGATCTTAAAGTTAAAGTTGCCAACCTAGAAGCTGAGAAGGGCCGCACTGATGGAAAAGATGGAGGTAATGTACACTGCTGTTACACAGCTTTTAAAACAGGTGTAGGGATTCTGACTGCGACACCCCTTTCCCCGACGTGGGTGGAGACTGTATGTCTTGCGATGTGCGTTGGCTGTACGTTGACATGGTTGTAGATGGTGTGATATTAATAAATAAAATGTAATACATATCGTGTGTGTACCATACAGGGGTGAATGCATAAATGGTTAGATGATCCGGTTTCTTGGTTATTATTATAATCATTAGATGTATTTACCTATCACAAAACTTGTTTTTCGATCTTAATATTTTAGCCGTGTCCCACGGCCTTCTTCAGCAGACAAAAGTTATGGTTTAGTGGCATGACCTATGCTTCTATCTCGTTTTTGTCAGATCGTTGCACCGTCATTGATCATCCACATCATCACCATATTGATCACCACAGATGACCAGTTAAATTATTGTAATATACTAGCGAAAATGTGCGTCACCTGACGGGATGCCTTGGTAGAAGTCATGAAATAATATTTACAAAATATTTGTAAACTACGAACATCATTACATAAACAACATAACGAGTTCACTGATACTCGGTTTTTGAAAATGACAAAGTTCAGAGAGAATGTGAAATTTACCTGAATCAAAAGACCATATTCGTGATAGTATGGAATTCGCAAATAATATTCTTATAAATATGCTATTGCCATGATTGTAGACATAAGCATTATTATGTCTCTATTTACTCCATAATGTCAAGTCTATGACGCAGGGGCTGTTTTCTCGAAGTTTTTGCTGTGCACGTGGTTCCTGCAATTGATAGGTTGTTTCACGTATTACGTTTACATTATGTTTTACGTGGACATTACCTTTTCAGTTCAGATCTGTTAAGGAACAAAGTGATTTACCCATAAAGGTGTTTTGACATATGTGGTGCGTTTTGAAAAGATATAGGTATTACATCCTACTCTATGGGTCGTTGATTAATCCCTGAAAGTTTGACACTTGAGGTTGAAGCCGTCTAAGAGTTAAACCTTAACCTACATACGAAACTTCACTTACAATATATATATATATACATATATATCATATATGTGGGTGTGCGCTTTGTGCTTTGTGCTGCCGCCATACAGATCGTCTCGTGTCTTTACATAATTATCTATATCTATTCTTATATGTGCGTGGAGAGTTTAGTTCTACGTTACACATGAACTCTTGGACGGTATGATGGTTCACCGATATTACACGGATTGTACTTATTTTGTGCGATTTTAATGTTTTAAGGGGACACAACACCCTGAATTGAATTTTTCTTATTTCTTATGACAGCTTGCTGAAATTTTAGGACAGTTTTAATTATATTGCAAAAGGAATGTGGATAATTTTTTTAATTTTTTGGGACCCCCTTTTGACCCTTATCGGGGCGGCCATTTAAAATGTCAATGGTACCAGCTGAAAGCCTAGATCTACATAATGGGCTGGCCAAATTCACTGTAACTTTGTGGGCATATAACTAACATACACCTGCATGTTATAGCGTCGAGTTTTTGCTGATTGTTTTTGTATTTTTTTTTATATGATTTTACGAAATTCTTGTTACAAATCTTCAAACAAAATATGAACATTTTGTGATGTAGAATTTTTGTCTTGCAATATTTTGACCATTTCTCAATGTTATAACATGGAGAGCAATATTATGGAGAAGTTCTGAAAATTTCAAAGGATTCGGTTGGGAAATAGCTGAGATCTACGAAATAAGAGAAGTCAGTTCAGTGAAATAATTGTATTGTAGAAAAACGACGTCAAAGTTTGTGAACATTTCAACAATGAATTGTATAACAACAAATAGACACAGAGTTCTGAAATTACACACATGTGTCCTCCAAATGATGTTCTTTCTGAGGATGTAAAGTACAAGATTATAGACTGAAAAGTAAAAATGTTATCAAACATATACTTTGTGAAGCACAAATAAGAATTATATTTGAAAAACGTCACTTGATGTAATGTTCACAGTTCATTATAATTGTGTATGCACTGTTCTGGTGAAGCCTAAAACACCCCTCCACCATAGTTAGTCGGTGCAGATTCCGCCGCCCGTGTACTTGCCATATGCCTGGCTTGCCTAGCCTCCTTCGACGCTGCCATAGCCTGGCGCTTAGCCTGACTGAGGCGTTGTCGGTCGGCCTTCTCTGCAAATGCCAACAAGTGGGCACCTGTTGGCACCTGCATCACCTCACAGAGGTTCCTCATTGTCGCCTCGATGCCAGCGTTGAATACCGAGACTGCGCTGCAGGTGGCGGAGACAACGCGCTCGAGTCCAACGAAGCTCGTCTTTGGGCACTTGTGCCACACCACTGAGTGGATGCTTTCATTTGCATTCAGCGTCTTCCCCAGCGTGCAGCGCTTGAGGAGGTCTACATGAGCCAGCCGGGTGTAGACGTCCTTGACGTGCTCAGCGACATCGGGTGCAAGCGGCGTACCCACATTCGTCCGGTGTGGGCCTGGCTCCTGCCCGGTGGCGAGCGCTTTCTGGTAGAAGCACCAGCTGTCAACTCCCACCGGGCAGCGGTCGTGCTGGGGCCTCTCGTCATTGGAGACGGCGTGGTCAAATGTCGCCAAGATCGCATCCCGTCGACATCATGGGGGTGGGCTCGCACTGCTTTCCCGTAGTAGGCAGTGAGCTTGTTGATTGTGGCCTGCGTCAACTTCCCGAAGCCCCGGCCTCCGAGGGTGACGCCAGCCTTCTTCCCCGATGCCGCCAACTTGCGCAGTGCTGTGCCGAGTCGTTTGGCGATGTGGTTGACGCACTCTTCCTTCTGTACTTCCACGTCGCCATACACACGCAAGCTGGTGAGGTGGTTGAAGGTCCTGGCGTCTCCGTCAGCGAGCATGGTTGTGTAACGGAAGTTCCGGTTGGTGGAGCGGGTCCACAGCAGCTCCGCAGCCTTCACCTCCATGCCGCCTGACGCCCCCTCGTAGTTGCGGTTGCACTCTGGCTCGTGCGTCCTAAACCAGTCCTTGAACATTGCTGTGTTCATGCCGCCGTGTTGGGTGCTTGCGTACACACAACGTTGGCAGTATAACGACATCACCTGGAGGTTTGTCACCAGGCCCGTGATCACCTCGACGACACAGCCGATCCCGTAGTGCGACTTGTGACTGCGGGTCATCCACGACCCATCGTAGCTGACGGTCAAGTCGATGACGTCATCTTCGCCGATCAACGAGTCGATGTCCCGGTAGACGCGACGGACAACGCTGGCAGCATCGTCGAGCATCTGGGTCACGACAACCTTGTTGGCGTCGCAAATGGCGTGTGTGTGTTTGGTGAAGGAGGTGTGTGTCAGTGGCTTCATGTCGAGAAATCTACACAACTTCACCAACCCGGCATGGCCAACTCCCATGTCCATCGATGCCGCTATTGCCTGGCGCACAACGGAGAAAGGCACGTTCCCTGCAGTTGACCCCTCGATGCGGTCAGACGTGAGGATGGAGTTGAGCACGGTGTCACACTCTGTGCACACAGTCTCCATCGCTGCAACAAGG
Organism: Paraescarpia echinospica; assembly: GCA_020002185.1. Taxonomy (NCBI): domain Eukaryota; kingdom Metazoa; phylum Annelida; class Polychaeta; order Sabellida; family Siboglinidae; genus Paraescarpia; species Paraescarpia echinospica. The sequence goes on along the minus strand of CM034539.1, from coordinate 7,578,123 downwards.
CCAAGTCGGTGGTCCGTGACACGGATCACCAACGACGCTGCACCACACTCCAGACACAGCAGACCTTTCACGAGTGTTGACAGCATGCTCGATCGAGTGATGACAGTCGTGATGTCGCTGCCATCATCTCGAAAAGTCGTCCTGAAGGAGAACTTCCTTTCTGTTGCCGAAGTTGATGTCTGGGGTTCAGTAACCTACGAACAAATTATATATTATAATAACATAATGGTTGATAAATATATAATATTCAGTTCACAGTAAATACTATATTTGAAAATACATTATGTGTTTTGCAGTTTCCTCAAGTTATAAATATTCCTGCATTTTATAACAACCTATATAACAGGTCACTGGTGTGACATAAAGTTAGTACATGGCTGTACTATAAATTACAAGAATAATTCTAGCCTAGCCTGCCTGCCAGCAAACTTGTAATTCCATTCACCATTGTCATTGAAATTAGCAGTATTATTTTTATGACATGGTAAGTCAAATGTATTCATAGCCTGGGTACATTAGCCAAATATAATGTGATAAAAATGTACATGCACACGAACTGGTATTTTGTCAGCCAAAAGTAAAAATGAATAATACCTGGCTGACAGGAGACTGACGGGTGTCGCTCGCGTCACTGTCCGAGTCGGATCCTATGTCTTCGACCGGAGAAACTGCTGCCGCCGCCACTGTGGCCGTCGATGGAGCCCGTGCAAGCCTAAGTTGCAGTCGCCTGCGCTTTCGACCCTTCCCGAAAGTAGCGATGTGCTTCTTCCTACCATCCGGCATGGTGTCGTGCGTAGAATATCTTTTATAACAGCGGCGAATAAATGGCGTAGAACGATGGCGATTGTAAACAAACTGAGCCGAGTTCGCGCACTTGACCGATCAGCACATGCGTATCCAGTCACGTGCGCCATTCTATCCAATCACTGCCGTAGATGGGCGGGTTTGGGTCGGTTGATACGGTTAGATTGGGGGGTCATTCTAACCGGAATATCTCGGAAACAGCCGAAGATGCTAGATAGTCATGGGAACCATGATGCAGTGCGATAGTGAAGCTGTCTGGTGGTATGCGACATGTCAACAAAGGTTCAATATGGCGGAAGGTACACGCGATCGAAAACAAGCGATTTTTCGATCGGCGCTGCTTCATTGCACATAAACAAAAGAAACAAGATAGTAGGGCTCTTGCTAAATCATGTTTTTATTGCATTTATCCTATTCAGTCATAGTAACAACATGCACATATTGAAAGTTAGATAACTTTATTATACGAATATCTCGAAACTGGAAATTCGGCAAAAATAAATTTTTGGACCACAGAAATGGGAAATCCAGGGTGTCGTGTCCCCTTAGGCTTAAAGCTGCAGTGCTTCTATCTTTTCAACCGTGACGCTGTATATCAGACACGCCTGCCAAACGTCGATGCAGGTCACCAAACACGTTTAAGTCATCGTTGCGCGTCCTTCACAAAGCCTCAAAGGGTCTGCCGATTCAACAACATTTATACCATGTTGTGCAATGTGACAATTTGCTGCATGACTAAACTTGGGTAGGAACACTGTATCACATTCCCATTGTTAAATCAGTGTTGACACTTAACAGAGTGTAAACATGCTGGCTTTCACCGGTCAAGAACTGCGTGCCATCGGGCTCGTTGCATTGAGGGCCAAACAAACGATTCCACTGAAGACTCTACAAACGCTTCGGTCATTGAAGATTTGTTCCGTGCCAAAAACCCACCGAGGAACAACAGCGGGGATTAAGCACTATTGTTTGATTCCGACAGTAACTACATTCGGCAGGAACTTTGATAAATCTGCACTCTCTGGCGCCAACAGTGTCAACATTACACGTGTACCACTGATATCGTCATCATCGCCGGATCTTCGAGAACCTGGCGTCGACATATGTTATATAAACGCTCAATCCTGTCGAAATAAAACATTGGCTATCTCAGACCATATTCTCGAAAACAATGTGGATATTATGGCGCTATGTGAAACCTGGTTAAAGCCATCGACCGACGCTTGCGTCAGAAAAGAACTCACACCAACTGGATATACAATTAAACACACGCCACGTCCAGTTGGTAAAGGTGGTGGTGTTGCTATCATCCACAAATCCGGACTAAACGTACGAAAACGGATCACTGAAGTGTTTCGGATGTTCGAGCATATTGAATGTACACTGAAAACCTGTAATCATGTCTGCGCATTGTCGTTGTGTACCGCCCGCCTCCATCTTCGAAAAACGGCCTAACAACATCGGCCTTTTTCGAGGAATGGGGTCAATTCATCGACCAACATTTATTACAACCTGGTCCATTCATTGTCATTGGAGATCTCAACTTCCATCTGGATGATAACTCGGATCCAGACGCAAGACGACTCACAAGTTCTCTCCAGTCAACAGGTATGACGATGCACGTGCATGGATCCACCCATAGGAAGGGACATACACTGGATGTGCTACTGACTCGCTGCACGGACGAACACCTCATTCGCAATGTCGTTATCACAGACATAGGACTCTCTGACCACTCTGCTGTTAACCTCACCATCAGTGCTGCTAGAAATCGTGCGGCACTTACGAAAACAAAATATCGGAAGTTACGCGCAATAAATGCGGATATATTTCGACAAGACATTCCCGTGTTTCGACCTGAAGATCTCGAGTCACTAAGTGTTGATGAATTGGTCAGTCACTACGACGCTACTCTTATGAATCTCGTTGATACACACCCCCCCTTTGCTAGAAAAGTGCGTCCGACTGAGACCAGATACAGCCTGGTATAACGATGATCTGCGCGACGCCAAACAAGAGAGAAGGTGGCGAGAACGAACATGGCGGAAATCCAAACTGGAAGTTCATCTACAAATGTTTCGTGAACAATGCAAGCTGGTAAATGATATGCTGCTACATGCCAAGACTACTTTCTATTCCGAAAAAATCCGGGACATTGGAAATGACCAGAAACAGTTGTTTGCTGCTGCGAACACTCTTCTTCACAGAAATAATAACACAGAGCTTCCGACACATGATTCGAATTCTGAATTGGCGGAGAGATTCGCAACGTTCTTCGCTGAGAAGACAAGCCATATCCGTAGCGAGTTGCCGAGTACTAATGCTAGAACGCTGGACAACCACTGCACATGTGAACTGTCATTGTTCTCCATGCCAACAACAGAATCTATAAAGAAAATCGTCATGGACGCACCACCAAAATCGTGTGACCTTGACCCAGCACCGACTTGGCTAGTGAGGGAATCAATTGATGAACTTCTTCTGATCGTGTCACGCATAATTATGCAATCACTGAAATCGTCTGTCGTTCCTGGTCAATATAAGACCAGTTACATATCGCCATTAATAAAGAAGAATGGACTAAATCCAAATCTGGTGCAAAACTATCGACCTGTCTCCAATCTGGCATTTGTCTCGAAAGTGCTTGAGCGCGTTGTAGCAAAGCAGCTTGGCGACCACATGCAAAAGAATAATTTGCACAACCAGTTTCAATCCGCATATCGACAACATCACTCCACTGAAACTGCTCTACTTAAAGTGCATAGTGACATTCTGTCTGCAGTCGACTGAGGCCACGTTGTTGTTCTAGTCATGCTTGACTTGACCGCAGCCTTCGATACCATTGACCATGCCATTCTGCTGAGTAGATTGACTCGTAGATTTGGTGTGACAGGCGCTGCGCTCGAGTGGTTTAGATCGTACTTGTCTGGACGGCAGCAGCTCGTGCGTATTGGCAGTGACAAATCTTCACCAATACCTGTGCCGTTTGGCGTGCCGCAATGCTCTGTGCTTGGGCCGTTGCTTTTTACGGCATATATCTCACCGCTCGGCGACATCATCAAGAAATTCAGGGTGGACTCATTTTTATGCAGACGACACGCAACTTTACGTCTCGTTTTGTCCCGGCGGAGATGACCAAGTGAATTCAATAGACAATCTGTGTAATTGCCTTGAGCATATAGGGGAATGGTTGCGGTCCAATTCACTGAAGCTAAACGACCAGAAGACGGATGTCGTGGTATTCGGCACCAAGCACAAGTTGCCACTGATGAAGGATATCCGCATAATCATCGGTGATGCAACTCTGAGCGCATCATCTAATGTTCGTAACCTTGGCGTCATATTCGACTCATCCCTTGGCATGGCGAACCATGTCTGTGCCATCTGCCGAACAGCCTACATGCACCTACACAACATTAGCCGTATCAGACGTTACCTTACCTTAGATGCGACGAAATCTTTAGTCCACGCCTTCGTCATGTCCAGACTGGATTATGGGAATGCGCTGGTTGCTGGACTATCACTTGAACATTTGAATAAACTCCAACGCATTCAAAACATGGCAGCAAGAATCATTACTCTTACACCTCGCCGAGATCACATTACCCCAATCCTGAAAGAACTGCACTGGCTACCTGTGAAATGTCGAATCGAATTCAAGATTCTTATGCATGTGTATCGATGTCTGAACGGCACCGGACCATTGTACCTGGAGAACATGCTGAAGAGACAGTGCTCTGCAGGGCGCACACGTTCGTCCCAACAATATCTGCTACACGTGCCGCGAACGAAGCTTGTTAGTTTTGGTGATCGTGCATTCGAAGTGATAGGACCTCGATTATGGAATCTGCTGCCGTTTCACATAAAATGTAGTGGAAACCTAACACTGTTCAAACGGACTCTGAAAACACACATGTTCAAAGCGGAATACTGTTGACATTTTACTTTCTTTGACATTTTACTCCTAAACTTATATTTTATTTATCTACCCATGATTGCATATATGTAAATATTATATCTATTATTTATTCTATATATACATAAAGTATCTTATATATCTTAATAATGTTTAAATAACAGCTTTATATATATATTTTTTTTTTTATAAAATAAAATTCTGTTTTTATAATTATTATATCAAATTTGTATTTTATATCTATTGTGCACATACCTTTGCTAAATTTTAATGTTCTGTAATATTAGCTTCTTGTACAGCGCTCTGAGCATTTCAGGGGTAGAACTACCCACTAGTCCGCTAGTCCGTACACTAGTAAAGATTACGGCGGACTAGTAAACCCGGCCTACCAACTAGTCCGGCTGTCTAGTAAAAATCAGCGTGTTGCGTGGCGCCACCAACCGTACAATTGACAAAGTAAATCTTCACCTAATGTGAATCGACAGTGAAACGGTACTTTTGATTGGTTGTTGTGTGACATAGAAATCTGAAACGACCGTTTTGTTTGGCTTAGCGTATCATGTAGAGGGGTACCGGCTAATGAGCGCAATTGGCGTCCATTTTCGCGTCTATTTTCTAATCTATTTTCAAATGCGCGGATTTCGAATACGGTTCACATCTTCAGTTCTACATCAATTATTTTGTTAATTCATTACTAATTATTTTGTTACGTTTACGCACGATGCATCGTTATTTAACTGGGGTTGCAATTTTTTAAACGGGACACGCTGTACGGGAAACGACAGCGAGCTGGATGTTGGCTATTTGAAGGTTTGGGAACGAGACCACACTTGGCTGTCCTACGATGACGACAACGATTTGATGTTTTGCAAAGTGTGCAGGACACACAACGTAACTGGTGTCCGTGGCAAGAATGCGTTCTTGATTGGCACGGACAACTTTCGTCCAGACTCGCTACGCGCACACAGTACAAGCGAGGCGCACACACGAGCTGTCTTCCGGCAAACTGCGTTCGAAGCCCGTCCCGGCACTGCACCTGCCCACCGAGCCATCCAAGCGCTGAAAACGGCCACCATGGACCGTCTGACGCATTTGTTTAGGTAATTATGTTACCCATGTGATATAATGTTATAAAATGTAAAAAAATATTGTGTTTGTACTTAGTTAGGGTTTGCACTATATGGTTTAAATTATTATCCCTCATTTCTCTGTTATCTCTCATTTCAAGCGTGCCGTGCAGTAAACAATGCCATGGGAAATTATTAATTTGCATTTGATGTAGATCTGTGTTATAACTTGCCTGGATCTTCGGGTTCAAAAGTAATACTATTTAGTGTTGTATTTCCCGCCTTTATGCATCATATTTTTGGTTTTGAGAACGTGGCTTGTCTTGTGATTTTTGTGCTTTTATTAAAATTTAAACCTGCCCATCTTCAAATCTTCGTCAAGTTTTTTTTTGAAAGCGGGGATGTTTTTAGTATTCACTGTTTGCTGAGGAAGGTTGTTATGTTGTGACTATACTCAGTATTTACTTAATACTATGATATTTAATATTTCCTGCATTGGATGTTTCAGGACTTGTCACGCGATAGCAAAGCACCGGCGTCCGTTCACAGATTATGTGTGGCAGTGTACCCTGGACGCACAGAAGGGCCTTGATGTGGGGAACACTTATCGGAATGACAAGGCATGCAAGCAGTTCGTGCGTGCCATCGCTGAGGTTGAGCGCCGTCACCTCGCACAGCACCTGGAGAGTGCTCACTTTCTCGCCCTCATCAGTGACGGTACGACAGATGCGTCCATCACGGAAGCGGAGATAGTGTACGTGAGGTATGCAGTGAATGGTGTCGTCTCTACTGCCTTCGCTGGTATTGAGAACGTCGGCAAGGCAGATGCTCCGTCAATCAAGCGGGCAATTGACGGTGTCGTGGAGCGCTACCTCCACATCCCGAAAGAGACACTCATGAAGAAGCTTGTCGGATTCGGCAGTGATGGCGCCGCTGTTATGACCGGATCAGCCAACGGTGTCGCCACGCTCTTCCGAAATGAGCAGCCGTGTCTGCAAGCAATCCACTGCTATGCGCATCGCCTGGAACTTGCGTATAAGGACGCATTGTGTCGGTTGCCCATGTACACAAAGTTGAGCGGTCTCCTCCTGAGCCTCTACTTGTTCTACCATCACTCGCCACTGAACCGTAGCAACTTGAAGGCAGCATTCGACACATTGTCTCTGCCATGTGCCCTTCCACCACGTGTCGGTGGCACTCGCTGGTTGCCACATCTGCTGAAGGCACTGCAGGCCCTTGTGAAGGGATATCCAGCATATGTCCTGCATCTGACGCAGATGCAAGTGCCCGGGGGCTCCGGAGATGCCAAAGTAAAGGCCATTGGCTTCTTGGCGACACTGCACCGACGAGACATCATCGAGATGGCACACTTCCTTCTCGATGTGCTGTTTGTTCTGAGCAAGCTGTCGCTGGTGGCTCAGACAGTGACTGCGACAGTTGCTGATGTACATGCCACGCTGACATCCGTTGTGGCCACCCTTGTGATGTACAAGACGACCACAACTGCCAAGGAGCGTGCCCTGGCGCGCATGGAAGACTTCCATGGTGAGACACTCACAGGTGCTGTCTTCGCCAAGCAGACCCGACTGCAGATCTTGGGCAACCTGGTCAGCTGTCTGGAGGGTCGCTTCGTTGACAGCAATTCGGACGTTGTGCGTGCATCATCGATCGTTAGCTACAAGCTGTGGCCTGAAGCTGCAGGTGATTATGGAAATGACGCTGTGGCCACACTCAACAACCATTTTGGCCCTGTGCTTCGCGACGCTGGCATCGATACTGCCAGTGTGGAGACGGAGTGGACACTTCTGAAGATGATCCTGTATGAACAGTCCCCAGACGTGCGACAGCTGACATGGTCTAGTGTCAATGCAGCCCACCAGGCAGAGTATGGAAACATACTTGGGCTTGTTGACGCCATTCTGACTCTGCCAGCCAGCTCGGCTGATGCGGAGAGAGGCTTCAGTCAGCTGAAGCTGACGAAGAGCAGCATCCGGTCAGTCCTGAAGGCAGATCGACTGACTGATCTGTTGACCATTCAGCTGAGTTCACCAGACATCGCTGCATTTGAACCGAATGAGGCAATCGAGCTGTGGAGTGCTGGTGGAGCCCGGAGGCCAGACACTCAGCCGCTTAGGCCAAGGCCCGACTGTAGTAGTTACACTGACAGCAGTGACACCGACTGTGAAGACAGTAGTGCCTCCGACTCTGAGTGACACTGACTGACTGACAGGCAGTGTTAACGCCAGGCCTGGATGACACTGTGGTTTTTTTGTGTTTTAAATCAAATTGTTGTGACCTAAATTTGTGCTATGTTTTTTATTTGCAGGACTAGTAAACCTTTTGGCGGACTAGTAAACTTTTGTCTTTACTAGTCCTGCTGTCTAGTAAAATAAATGCTGAAGTTCTACCCCTGCATTTTATTGGAAATTGCGCTCTATAAAAATAAATATATTATATTATATCATATTGTATTAAGATTGATCAATGTCTTTTCTTCAGATGAGATCAATGATCTTAAAGTTAAAGTTGCCAACCTAGAAGCTGAGAAGGGCCGCACTGATGGAAAAGATGGAGGTAATGTACACTGCTGTTACACAGCTTTTAAAACAGGTGTAGGGATTCTGACTGCGACACCCCTTTTCCCGACGTGGGTGGAGACTGTATGTCTTGCGATGTGCGTTGGCTGTACGTTGACATGGTTGTAGATGGTGTGATATTAATAAATAAAATGTAATACATATCGTGTGTGTACCATACAGGGGTGAATGCATAAATGGTTAGATGATCCGGTTTCTTGGTTATTATTATAATCATTAGACGTATTTACCTATCACGAAACTTGTTTTTCGATCTTAATATTTTAGCCGTGTCCCACGGCCTTCTTCAGCAGACAAAAGTTATGGTTTAGTGGCATGACCTATGCTTCTATCTCGTTTTTGTCAGATCGTTGCACCGTCATTGATCATCCACATCATCACCATATTGATCACCACAGATGACCGTTTAAATTATTGTAATATACTAGCAAAAATGCGCGTCACCTGACGGGATGCCTTGGTAGAAGTCATGAAGTAATATTTACAAAATGTTTGTAAACTACGAACATCATTACATAAACAACATAACGAGTTCACTGATACTCGGTTTTCGAAAATGACAAAGTTCAGAGAGAATGTGAAATTTACCTGAATCAAAACGCCCTACTCGTAATAGTATTCTTATAAATATGCTATTGCCATGATTGTAGACATAAGCATTATTATGTCTCTATTTACTCCATAATGTCAAGTCTATGACGCAGGAGCTGTTTTCTCGAAGTTTTTGCTGTGCACGTGGTTCCTGCAATTGATAGGTTGTTTCACGTATTACGTTTACATTATGTTTTACGTGGACATTACCTTTTAAGTTCAGATCTGTTAAGGAACAAAATGATTTACCCATAAAGATGTTTTGACATATATGGTGCGTTTTGAAAAGATATAGGTATTACATCCTACTCTATGGGTCGTTGATTAATCCCTGAAAGTTTGACACTTGAGGTTGAAGCCGTCTAAGAGTTAAACCTTAACCTACATACGAAACTTCACTTACAATATATATATATATATATATATATATGTACATATATATATATATACATATACATATATATATATATATCATATTGTATTCAGATTGATCAATGTCTTTTCTTCAGATGACATCAAAGATCTTAAATTTAGAGTTGCCAACCTAGAAGCTGAGAAGGGCCGCACTGATGGAAAAAATGGAGGTAATGTACACTTTTGTTACACAGCTTTCAAAACAGGTGTAGGAATTCTGACTGCGACACCCCATTCCCCGAAGTGGGTGGTGACTGTGAGTCTCGCGAGGTGCGAGACTTGGTAGGATGGTTGACAAGGTAACTGTACGTTGGCACTTTTGTTGATGCTGTGGTATTAATAAAGAAAATATAATACTTGTCGTGTGTGTACTATACAAGGTTGAGTGCTTGAAAGGATAGATGATCCAGTTTCTTGGTTATTATTATAATTATTTGACATACTTACCTCTCAAGAAACTTATTTTTTCAGTCTGAATATTTCAGCCGTATATCTTGGTCTTCTTCTGCAGACGGAAGTTACGGTTTTGTCACATCACCTATATTTCCATCTCGTGTTGGTCAGATCGTTGCGCCGGCAACTATCGGGTGTTTCTTAGCGTTTTCACACATGTATTTGAAGCTTGTACATCCGTCTTGCAAAATTTTGTTAAACGCGATATAGTTATAGTAGGTCTTGTGGTTGTCGCTCGGTTCGGGCAGTACATATTCCTATAAAATTTTGAAACTCAATGGCCAATATCGAATGAACATTTGTTACTGATCCTGTTCGTCCCTGGTGGGACATACTGCTTCGACAATGTCTCTCCACCGTGTTCGGTCTTTTTGCAATGGACTGTGCCTTGCTCCACGAAAGCTTCACCACAACCAGTTCTGCTATCTCAGTCCTACGTCAGGTGATCTTTGGGCGAATATCGAATGTGCCTAATCACAATTTTCGGTGATATACTAAGACCAATGATCACTAAATTACTGGAACATTTAAAAAATAAAACTGCACATTTTGCACATTTTATTGCACCGCTCCCTATTGCATTTTTAAATAGGAAATGGCAGACATCGTTTTTGAGGGGGATTAAGTATTACGAATAACTAATACCTGATACTTCTTCTTCAATGTGCCATGTCTGTCACAGCCGTTGGCGATCATGGCCCTCTAAACCGCACGGTCGTCTGTCACAGCCGTTGGCGATCATGGCCCTCTAAACCGCACAGTCGTGTGTAGTTTGTAGCAGTTCTGTTGTGCTCCTTCCACACCATGTTGACAGACTATCTATTATTTTTATTCTCTGGCGTCCTCTGGATCTTTTTCCTTCTATCTTTCCTGTTGTTACTATTTGTTCTAACTTTTTCTTTCTCATGACATGGCCTATAAATCGTGCTTGTTGTGTTCTAACTTTGTTGATGATCTTTCTTTTTGATTTGGGCAAGTGGCTCTGACGTTCTACTTGCCAGACTAGAATGTTTACTTGAAATTGTTAGTAATTAAAACTTGTTCCATTTCCATGCGTTTTTATACAAATAAAAATTAAAATATCATGCTGCTATTGTACCATATTTTAAATAACAGGTACGAAAGCTGTCTCTTGTTTTTGACAACTCTTAAAACGTTGCCCCGTGCCGCATTGTGACAGTAGCATTAACAGTAGCTTTATTATACAACGCAACGTATATAGATACAGGTAATATACAATACTTCTTAGAAATGTCAGTGTGTTACATTGTATGGATGTCACTTGGCTAAAACATCTTCCAGTGACACCAGTTAAAGTAAATTATCAATACTCTATGATTACTAAATCATTATCACAACAATCATCAAAATCATATTAAACGAATGACTAATGCCATCACCAGCCCACTTCTATATTATTAAACCAAAGTATTACTTATACATGCAGTCTATCACTTTTGCTGGTGATGTACAAACTGAGAAGTTTGAACCATTGAAACATACGTAAGTGAATAGATGCGCGATCTAAAGCCACTCAGTACAATAATATGTATGTCATAGAAGGCATATCAAAAGTTACTAACTGTAGTATAAAGAGTATCAGTGTAAACAATATCCATTTCTCCACAGCACAGATGAGTACATAATGTAACCTTTTTACAACACTATAAACAATATACTTGTACATATTCACCATACATTTTTAGATTATGTATATACCAGTTATTCCAGGTATAAAAGCACGATGATTATGCTACTATTACTACCACTATTACTATTACTACCCGGTACTACTACTACTTCTACCACCACCACTACAACTATTACAACTACTACTACAACTACCACCACCACTACTATTACTACTACTACTACAACTACTACTACTACTACCTCTACTACTACTACTACTATTACTACAACTACTACTATTACTACTACTACTACCACTACTACAACTACTACCAACGCCACCACTACTACCATTACAACTACCACCACAGCTACTACTACAACTACTACTACTATCACATGTACTGTTACTACTACAACAACTACTACTACTACTATTACTACTGCTACTTCTACAACCTCTACCACTACAATTACTAGTACTATCACCTCTACTACTACTACCACTTCCACCACTACTACTACTACCACTACTACTACTAATATAACTACAACTACTACTACTATCACCACCACCACCACTACCACTATTACTACTACTACTACTACTTCTACTACTACTACTACTACTACCACTACTACCACTACCACTACCACTACCTCAGCTACTGCTACTACAACTACTACCACTACTATTACAACTACTACCAGTACTACTACCACTATCACTACAACTACTATCACCACCACCACCACCATCACCGCTACTACTACTACTAGTACTACCACTTCCACTACCATTACTACTACTACTACTACTACTACTACTACTACAACTACTACCACTACTACAATTACTACTACTACCACAGTTGTAGCTGGTAAACTACCCCTGTTTGACCAGCACCAGTGTAAGATCTCTCGCTACAGTCATCACCCTGCAGTCAACATATGGTCATGTGACATGTACAACATACAGCCTGCTTACGGCAGTCATAGCCATGAACAGTTGGCAAGGTCAAAATTATTGTTTTTAAATAGTCATTTTGACATGCCATTATCTACATGTGATAGTTAAGACTTTAACCCTTTACACATTGAGCACCTGAAAGCGTCCGGACTCCCGCCTCCTCAAGCACTTGAAAACGTCTTTTAGCTTTGACAACGCGTAGAGGTGGCGTCATCTTATTGATACTTATGTACTTGTGTCACTGCAGTCGTTAGAGTATCCGCTGTGTGTTAGGGATATTTTAATATGGCTTTGTATTGGAAGTTTTTTTAATGAGCACTGTTTGAAAATATCAACTGACAAAGAGTTTGTAGATATACATATGATTCTATGCAAACACAACCAGACACGGTCTATTGTGTTTCAGATATTTAATTTTAAAAGTTCATTTTCATTAGCACCATCTTGTAGTGATCCAAATACAATTTTATTTGGATTACAGAACATTGTAAAAAACGGCAATAGACTTATAAACGGGAAGCGGCTTTTCTTAATTGCTTACATTCTGAACATGTTCACACTAAAAAAAACAGGCTTTGAGCCGGTGTAGTTAATTATATTGGCTTTTATAATAGACTTGTCTTTTATTTTACTTCCCTTTGAAATATATTTGTTTGTATAGCTCAGTGAGAAAGTTGATTAAAGGACTTGATCAATTTTATTTTACCTTCAGCTTTACTTTCTTAGGGAGGGCTTTTTCCAGATACTGGAAAGACTAATGTCTCTAATGTCTAAAATACTGGAAAGACTAATGTATAACAGGTTGCCAAATTGTATTAATAAGCATAATGTTTTGTATAAATATCAGTTTGGTTTTCGAAAAAATAACTCTTCTAACATGGCACTTATAACCATTGTAGACAAAATATCAGAAGCCTTACAAAACAAACAATTTGTGCTAGGAGTGTTCTTAGATTTATCTAAGGCGTTCGATACAGTTGACCATGACATACTGTGTCAGAAACTCCAATGTTATGGTATCCGTGGCTTAGCCAATGATTGGATTAAAAGTTTATTTATGTAATAGAAGTCAATATGTGTATTACAATAACACTAGCTCCACGAAACAAACTATTACTTGTGGTGTACCGCAAGTTTCCATCCTGGGGCCATTGCTTTTTCTATTATATATCAATGATATTGCTAATGTCTCAGATATTCTTTTTTCCATATTATTTGCTGATGACACTAGTCTGTTTATAAATGGTGATCATTTGGAAGATATAACTAACAAAATGAACTTTCAATTAAACAAAATTATAACTTGGCTAAATGCCAACAAACTATCTTTAAACATTGATAAGACCCAATACATGATATTTAGAACACCAAACAAAAAACATACCAAACCGACAACACATGAAATTAATAATAATGCTATTAAACTAGCATCTTCTATGACATTTCTTGGTGTGACTATTGATAGCAAACTCAACTGGGCTGAACACATTAACAAAGTTAAATGTAAAATTTCTAAAGGTGTTGGCATTCTCAACAAAGCCAAAAGATTGTTAACTATATCTTGTTTGGTCACCTTATATTACTAATTTTTATTCCCTCACTTGACATATTGTATTGAAGTATGGGGAGGTGCATTTGACTCATATTGTTCAAATATTATTAAGATTCAAAAGAAAGTAGTGAGAATGCTTGTCTCAGCTAATAGATTAGCTCATACAAAACCTATCTTTAAATTACTAAATATCATAACTTTCAGACAATTGTATGTATATTCAATACAAATATTTATGTATAAATACAAGATGGGTTTTTTACCAACAATCTTTGAAAATATGTTTACACTTAATCAAGATGTCCATAGTTATAACACAAGACAATCTGCACAAATTCATATACCCAAGGCTACTTTAGAAATAAGACTTCGTGCTATAAGAAATAAGGATGCTATTATTTGGAATCATTTCAGCACAAGACTTACGTTTACGACCTACTCAATAATTAGTTACAAAAGTATACTTAAGCAATTCATTTTACACAATGACGTTAATATATAATTTTCAATTTTGTTTTTGTTTTTAATATAATGATATTTACATTGAAATATACCAAAGGGAGTATAACATTATTTAATGTTCTTCCCTTGTGCTCATTATGTTATTATATAGGATTTGTCTTAATTTGATTTGTAGTGTATTGTAATGAGTTACAATAAATTTGAATTTAAGGGCTTTTTTTTTCCGAGTGAGGTTTTTCCAGGGGGCTTTATTCCGGTGGTGGCTGATATCCGTATTTAATAGTATGGTCTTTTGAGGATTCCAACCACACACATACCCACATAACATGTGATTTTTAAGTGTTGCTCTTCACTTATCCCAAAATTATGTTCATGGTGACAGAGATTCAAAAGGATTTTGCAGTTTTTATACTAACTGGTGCAGCCATCAAATACGTAGATGACAGGCAACACTGTGCACATCAATTGTATTGATTCAGTTGTGAAGTATGAAATTAATGTGTGTCAGTTACGTTTTAATTTCTAACATACGTGACACCATTGTTGTACACCTCTTCCAAAATTATAATAATTATATTCACTGCAAGAAATCATCAACTTTCCAATCCAATCCAATGGTTGTGCCAGTTAGCATAAGAACAGCAAACATTTGTTAAACTTCGACCACCACTAGCAGGATTTGGGGTAATATCCCAAGTAGTACTTTTATGCAACATCACACGTGAAAGGCGCATGTGATGATGTGTGTGGAATAAAATGGTCAAAAGAATTGCTGCAAAGATCAGTCTACAAAGACCATAATTATAATATTATGACCATTATATCGCCACACCAATACAGTCCTTTCAATTCCCATTAGTCTATATATATATATATATATAATAATTATTCCTGCTATTGTGTTCTGCCCATAGGAAGGTATTTTCAACCACAGAAGTTTTATGAAGAAGCAACTCTTCTTACAAGCTGTTTGTAAACAACTAAAACAATAGCAAGAACATAGAATCTACCCTTCTTTAAGGCGTAATAATTGAATCACTTGGAAGTAGCACTATATTCATTATCTTAAATGAAAAGAAAACAGGCTGTGAACTTGTCACAGCCCAATGTTTTGGTCTCAGTCTGATAGATGCCAAGAGATATGTGACGTCACAGCCATCTATGATGGACATTGGAGGCTAGCGCATGTAACACATATTATTCCAATTGATCTTCCTTCACCTACATGGTCCAACACCATCGTAGTTATATACGTAACAAACTGCCACTCTTTGAATGAGTGATGTCCTTACCTATAACCCAACGACGGACACTGGTCGCACCTACAGGATATCAAAGAGAAAACAGAGGATATGTCTTGTAAAGAATGTGAGCATGTTAAATGAGACATTACAGCATGTATGTACACTCATTACATTTTAAGAGAGCTCATTAGCACGTTTTTTATGCGATCTGAAAAGGTTATGCTGAAATTCAATATGGTATTTACTGATCTGCAAACCAAAAATAAGTAGTCCGACTGAACAAAATTGACTGTATCTCTGAACATTATTATTTGCCCATCCTAATATTTTCAGGAACTCTTGAGCAATCATATAGGATGCTGTAGAATAAAAATAAAAATCGGAGGATACATATTTTGGGTATCGGAGGTCAAAGGTCTTATGATAAATTACTTTTTATTGACATGAAAAGTGTAATTTTAGAAGCAGAGTTATGGACATTAATGTAATGGCCAGTAAGCGAATCGGGTCAGTGACCTACATCTTCAATAATACTTTAGCTAGATTGTTTTTATAATCTGCAGTTTTTATATTCTCATATGAGCCAACAACTGTACTAAATTTAATCAAAATTGGAGTCGGGTCATGCACAAAGGGCCTAAGAGTGATTGGTTTGACCCCGAATGACCCGCACCAGCCACCTTGTTGAAATAGTCTATCCTAATTTTATTTGGTCTGTCTTTCTAAGAATGACGTGCTAAATTAAAAAATGAACAAGTTAAACACAATTGTTGTGTGCTTTGCTTCAGCAGGTGAAAAGGCAGGACCAACTCAGGTAAGTTATGGTATATTTATTATATGCACTAATTACTGAAAACACTACTACCATTGGGACATCTCAATTTCCAAATAATTTCTCCTAGGCAAACAAAGTCAATAGTTCCAAGCTTTGTTAAATTCATAGAGCACTACCAATTCTACAACCACACGTCAATATTAAGAATGAATGCAAATGAAAGATCACATATTGAACATTTGCTAATCTATAAACTGTGGAGTGCAGTGCTGCAGCGGCTAGACGTTTGAGTAGTATGTGTGGTTGTCCAGCGCGGGAATGTGAGCGCCCTGAAGAAAATCTCATGTTAGAAGATAGGGATTTCCTTCGGGGGACTCAAAGTGTCGAGAGATCATGGTCCCCATGTTAAAAGATATGACATTTTCCCCATGTTAAAAGATAGGCTCGTTTAAAATAAAATATACCGAACAACATTTGAATATGTCACACACGAAGGCCGAGACTCCATATATATATGTCTAACACCTGCGTATAGCTTATAATGGTTATAAAATTGGAAACTTAAATCAATGCTACAGTTTTACATAGGACATTTGCACTTATATCAGTTGATTGCCCGGTTGCAAGCTAGTATGAACTTGTATTCGCTGTAGTATGTTTTGCAACAACCCTAATACCAACATAGCTAATACTCTTTTTTCTACTTTACTATATCAGTGGTCAAGTCTACAAACTCGTCGTTTATTGTTAAAACTGATATTAGACCGTTTGTTTCTTTTTTGTACTGTAGTGTTTAAATTCGTGCTTCTTCGGCAAAAACGTTAGATCCAAGAATAATACTAAAACTCATAACTTGGCATTGGTAATCGAAAACGGAAACAAATAATAGGACGTCCTTAAACAAGTACGCATGGTAAATTGCTCCAACTAGTGGTAATTCGGTTAGCAAGCATTTGAAACACGCGCGTATGTATGTAATCTCAATCAGTGACGTCATTAAATAACTATGCATGGTAGTTTGGTCCAACGAGTGGTAATTCGGCTGGCCATCATTTTGAACTTTCGCGTATGTATGCAATCTCGATCAATGACGTCATTAAGTCAGTACGCATGGTAAACTGGTCCACCTAGTGGTAAATCTGTTAGCAACCATTTGAACTAGCGCGTATGTATGCAATTCCACCAGTGACGTCATTAAATCAGTACGCATGGTAAATTGGTCCACCTAGTGGTAATTCGGTTAGCAAGCATTTAAAACATGTGCGTATGTATGTAATCTCGTTCAGTGACGTCATTAAATAACTACGCATGGTAGTTCGGTCCAACGAGTGGTAGTTCGGATAGCCATCATTTTGAACATGCGCGTATGTATGTAATATCAATCAGTGACGTCATTAAATAACTACGCAATTAAACTTAGACTACCGACTTCCACGAACTAAACTTAGACAATCAAGTTCCACGAAATAAACTTAGACCAACGAGTTGCATGGATCAAACTTAGACCATCGAGTTGTATAAATCAAACTTAGACCAAAAAGTTGCACGAATCGAACTTAGACTACTCACTTCCATGAATCAAACTTAGACCAGCGAGTTGCACAAACTAAACTTAGACCAATGAGTTGCACTAATCGAACTTAGACCAACAAGTTGCACGAAACAAACTAAGACCAACTAGTCGGACAAATGAAAAACTAAACTTAGACCAACAAGTTGCACGAACCAAACTTACTCCATCTAGTTGCACAAACAAAACACTAACCTTAGACCAACGAGTTGCACGAATCAAACTTAGACCAACGAGAAGTTTCATAGTTGACAGGACTTATAAATTTGTAGAGTTGGCAAGACTTAGAAATGTTCATAGTTGGTAAGATTTAGGAATTTGTATAGTTGGTAGGACTTAGCCATTTTTAGAGTTGGTAGGACTTAGACATTTTTAGAGTTGGTATGACTTAGACATATTTAGAGATAGTAGAAATTAGACATTTCTAGAGTTGGTAGGAGTTAGACATTTTTAGAGTGGGTAAGATTTAGAAATTTTCATAGTTGACAGGACTTAACATTTTTTAGAGTAGGTAGGCCTATGACTTAGGAGTTGGTAGGACTTCGAAATTGTTAGAGTTAGTAGGACTTAGAAATGTTTATAGTTAGTAGGACTTATAATTGTTTAGAGTTGGTAGGACTTATATTATAGTTGGTAGGACTTATACATTTTTAGAATTGGTGGGACTTCGGAATTATTGTAGTTGGTAGGACTTATAAATTTTTAGAGTTGGTAAGTCTTACAATTGTTTATAGTTGGTAGGACTTATACATTTTTAGAGTTTGTAGGACTTAGACATTTTTATAGTTGGTAGGACTTCACATTTTTAGAGTTGGTAGGACATAGACATTTTTATAGTTGGTAGGACTTAGCTATTTTTATAGTTGGTATTTTGAACGTCATCTCATTTGCATAATCAATCAGACCGAACGTACATCACAGGACTTCCCTTAATATAAAAACTGTGCGCGTTCATGAGACAGACGACATCCGGCGCCACCCAAAGGACACCAACGTAATTAGTCAGGGTAACGCCATCTACTGGTCATGATAGATCGTCGACACACTTCCGGGAATGGTGGAACCGTAGAGGCCGCCATGACAGTCAAGTGACTTTCGGTACGACGTCACTTCCGGCATAGTGCACCCTAGTGGATAATTGGAGTGCTACGTTACTTGATGACGCCATCTAGCGGGTACAAATATATAATTAGGGTTAGATAGAGAAAAAAAGTTGGGGTTAGTCTCGCGAAAATTTATTTTTTTGCGAGCTTGACCCCAACTTTACGGTTCCACCATTCCCGGAAGTGTGTCTACGAATAGAGATCTATCATGACCGGTAGATGGTGTTACTCTGACTAATTATATTGGTGTCCGTTGGGTGGCGCCGAGTTTTTATATTAAGGGAAGTCACGTGATGTTCGTTCGGTCTGATTGATCATGCAAATGAGATGACGCTGAAAATACTAAGTATAAAAATATCTAAGTCCTACCAACTCTAAACATTTCTAAGTCCTACCAACTGTAAATATTTCCTGTCAACTATGAAAATTCTCGTTGGTCTAAGTTTGATTCGTGCAACTCGTTGGTCTAAGTTTAGTGTTTCTTTTGTGCAACTCGCTGGACTAACTTTGGTTCATGCAACTTGTTGGTCTAAGTTTAGTGTTTCATTTGTCCGAATAGTTGGTCTAAGGTCGATTCGTGAGTGAGGAAGTGAGGGAGTGAGTGAGGGAGTGAGTGAGTGGGTGAGTGAGAGAGTGGGTGAGTGAGGGAGTGAGGGACAGAGGGAGTGAGTCAGTGAGTGAGGGAGGGAGGGAGTGAGTGAGTGAATGCTTGTGTGAGTGAGTGATTTGAATGATTTTCCTGATATATTTGATGTAAGTTTGATTCATGAAAGTTGTTGGTCTTAGTTTGGATAGTCTTCCTTGTCGTACACGAACCTGTTTTACGCTAATCGATGACGCTAATATTGACAATACTGATAGTCTCTCTTTATAACTCTAAAATGCCTAAGTCCTACCAACTCTAAACATTTCTTAGTCCTACCAACTTAACAAATTTCTAAGTCCTGTTAAATATAAAAATTCTTGTTGGTCTAAGTTCGATTCGTGCAACTTGTTGGTCTAAGTTTAGTGTTTCGTTTGTGCAACTCGCTGGACTAAGTTTGGTTCGTGCAACTTGTTGGTCTAAGTTTAGTGTTTCATTTGTCTAACTAGATGGTCTAAGGTCGATTCGTGAGTGAGGAAGTGAGTGAGTGAAGGAGTGAAGGAGTGAGGGAGGGAGGGAGGGAGTGAGTCAGTGAGTGAGGGAGGGAGGGAGGGAGTGAGTGAATGCTTGTGTGAGTGAGTGATTTTCCTGAGTAGTGGAGGGATCTAAGTGAGTGTTCATGAAAGATGTTGGTCTTAGTTTGGAAAGTCTTCCCGTACATGAAAGATGTTGGTCTTAGTTTGGAAAGTCTTCCTTATCGTACACGAACCTCTTTTACGCTAATCTATTATGCTAATATTGACAATACCGATAGTCTCTCTTAATAACTCTAAAAATGTCTAAGTCCTACCAAATATAAACATTTTTAAGTCATACCCACTCTAAAAATGTATAAGTCCTACCAACTCTAAACATTTCTAAGTCCTACCAACTCTAAGAATTTATAAATCCTACCAACTCTCTAAGTCCTAACAACTCTAAAAAATTCTAAGTCCTGTCACCTATGAAAATGTCTACGTCCTACCAACTCTGAACATTTCTAAAATCTACCGATTCTAACCATTTCTAAGACCTACCAACTCTAAAAATGTATAAGTCCTACCTACTAAATATTTGATTCGTGCAAGTCGTTGCTCTAAGTTTAGTGTTTCGTTTGTACAAGTCGCTGGACTAAGTTTGGTTCGTGCAACTTGTTGGTCTAAGTTCAGTGTTTCATTTGTCCGACTAGTTGGTCTAAGTATGTTTCGTGCAACTTGTTGGTCTAAGTTTGATTAGTGCAACTCATTGGTCTAAGATTAGTTTGTGAAACTCGCTGGCCTAAGTTTGATTCATTTTAGTCAGTAGTCTAAGTTTGATTCGTGCAACTTTTTGGTCTAAGTTTGATTTATACAACTCGTTGGTCTAAGTTTGATCCATGCAACTCGTTGGTCTAAGTTTAGTTCGTGGAACTTGATTGTCTAAGTTTAGTTCGTGGAAGTCGGTAGTCTAAGTTTAATCGCGTAGTTATTTAATGACGTCACTGATTGATATTACATACATAAGCGAAAGTTCAAAATGATGGCTGGCCGAATTTCCACTCGTTTGACCGAACTACCATGCATAATTATTTAATGACGTCACTGGTTGAGATTGCATACATACGCGCTTGTTTCAAATGCTTGCTAACCGAATTACCACTAGTTGGAGCAATTTACCATGCGTACTTGTTTAAGGACGTCCTATTATTTGTGTCAGTAGGTCTGTCAGTATGTGTAATGACCTATTTCATGACATGATTTATATATTTCATAACATCTATGTCTTATTTTTATAATTCACCAAATAAAAGATACAAATTTAAGCACTACGAAAATAGTATCAAGAATCTAATTATAAGATGGTCGCCATGTTTAAGGGCCTAAGGCTTTAGGGCCTGTTATAACATCGTCCTATATGTAGTCTACATTGAGTATACAGTACTTCAAATAAAAAGACCTCCTTTTATTATAAATTACGCCTTATTATAACACATTTTAGACACATCATTGTCGACCAAATATGGGCTCGGTCCCTTGGCGGAGCCTCGGCCTACGGGCCAAGCAATCTCGTGTGTGACAGATTCAAATGCTGTTCGGTATATTTTATTTTAAACGATCTATTAACATGGGGAAAATTTCATATCTTTTAACATGGGGAAAATGTCCTATCTTTTAACATGGGATTTCCTTCGGGGCGCTCACAAGCCCGCGCTGGACCACTGCACATACTACTCCTTTGGACTCTCGACCGAGAGAACCCGTGTTCGAATCATGCTTCGATGTTCATTTAATCCTCGAATGCTTCCCAGAAAAGTTGAGATGGTGTTCGATTGAAAAGGTCTGCCGGGGATTAAAGTGTTGCTGACCTTTGAGCAGTGTTCAGTTGTCAAGGAATGACCTTTGCCAGGCATTGGTGACATGATGCTATATGTGATGAACACTGGTATAAGTAGCATGAAAGAACTCCAAGCACAGTGGTATATCTATGGGTACGGATAACCTCTACTACAAATGAAACATAACATGCTGTTAATGTGTGCACACAAATTATTACTTTCACCGTGTTGAGTTTCATGTCAAATAATAACAATATATGTTGACAAAGAATGTACAGAAAGTTGTCAATGAGTGCACCATCCAATAGAGTATTGTATTTCTGCTTTTGGCTAGTATCCTTTGTTCTAGGAAAAGAACTAGTGTTAGAATAGCTGGATGTTTTTTTCTGCCCGTATATGTAGTGTATATATTTTGTATGTGCATGTATTTATTATGCGTTTCCCTTAGCAAACATCATGCAAATGGCTGGACACGAAGCGACTGAATAAGAAACATACAGAGAATCTAAGGGAGCTGTATCAACTGCGGGAGAAGAACCCAGAGAGACTAGAGCCAAATCTTAATCAGATTTGCACGTGCGATGAAGAGCAATTCAGGATAGGTGTAGGGCAAGTACTTTTTGCATTATGACCTGCTGGATGAAAAAAATTAATGGATTTGATTCACATTTGATGTGTTTATATATATAGATATATATTTGTTAAGTTTTATATATATATATATATATATATTTAAGTTATATGTTAATATACAGGGTTCTTGTTAAGTGTGCTGATAGCAGGAACCATAACCCCCAAAGCAGGGACCGCACAATATGCCCTGCCCAAATGACAACACATCGCGGAGTCACATACCCCTATGGATACAATAGGACTATAATATGATGTGACATTATTAAATCATAGACAGTTTGTTTTGACTTTTGTAAGTTAAGTTCCATCTTTGATAATTGTTTAAAAAACAGTGTCCGGTTAACATACTATGTAGACCTACGTATATCTGAGTTTACACACCGCTATCTCTAGACAATGCTATGAGGGCATTCATTCTCCTACCATTACCACTATGGTGGAAATTGAACTTATGCATCAAGGAATCACCCGGATTAATCCAGCTCCAAATCGAAGCACAGGAGGGTTGTTGTGCTCATGAGTTAGTTTCATAATATTAATATCATATTTATGTGTTTCACAGTTTGGTCATAAGCTTTAAGATTGAAACATGTCCATCGTAAAAAAATACCTGCAAGCAGAATTCCCATCCCTATTCATTGAGTTGATATACATTGTCAGTCTATAGTTTTGTTTAATTCAAAACAAGATTTATTATTAACATCAATGTTATTTCCAACATAACAAGATTGTAACATTGGGTTTGCCACTAAACATAGCTAAGTCTTCATAAATGTCATATATCGCTCTACAAATATGATACTTTGAATTGATCTACCAAGTTGATCGTGTTAATTCTATCAGTGTGAACATGTTTAAAAAATAGAATTGATAAATATTTGCTAGGGGTGGGTTATACGTAGGTGAAAATAATTGGATTGTCAATAAGCCTAAAGCTTCCTAGTCCACATTCCTTCTGCAGCCTGTGGCTTTGGATGGAAATCGTGTTAAATAAATTCTATAAAAACCAAGCCCACCTCAATGTTACCGTTATACAAGTATATATTAATAACAGCCTAAATATGTGTCTATATTTTACCCCTCAGTGTGTTCTTTCCACCATTCAACATAGTTTCAGGCATGTGCTGTTATAAAATATAAATATAATAGTGCGTTCTGTGCCATCTTTGAGGCCTAAATACTGCTCTGCTTCATGTCAGTTTGTGCTGTTGCAGCTGCGTTTAGCACGCAACGCACATGGAAAAAGCGATATAACAGTGCAGGTTGATGCAAACCGGAGCAGTGTTTGGGCCTGCTGCATTTATATTAATACATGGTTGGCTATACACCGAATTAAAAAAAAATCTGAAACCTATATAATCCGAAGAAAGACAGTTTCGTTTATGTTTTGGGGATTTCAACATTTGGGACGATGCCACGTCGACATTGTTGCTGAGTGGTTTGCCAGGGGCACCTGTCTATGAAAAACGCAGTGGTGGGCTCTATCGGGAATAACAAACAACGCTAAGAATTATGGGAAGTCAATTCAGAGGAACGACATGAACCAGAAACTCGGGACATGAACTGTGCCATTTATTAACGTAAAAAAGAGTCGTTGACCGCACTTTGTTGCAATATATTCTAATCATCATCGATGCTTACGGCAACATGCCATCTCAAGGTGTACAATCAGCTTGTAGTCTACATCATAATGTGGTACCTATATGATGTTTAAAATATGCTGTAATTTTTACAAGTTGTGATTTAAGTTATTGTTGTTATTATTGACATTTCATGGTATTTGTAGGAAGGAGGGGACAGAAGTGTACATAGGTGTCATTTGCCATGATGGACGTCAGCTGGCTGTGAAGAGAGTCTTAAAGCATCTGTACCAGCGGGTAGAAAAAGAAGTACTGATTCTCACGCACCTGAGCAGCCATCCTAACATTGTGGATTATGTGGTAACATCAACCATACTACAATTAATATATATTGTTACACTTCTAATTTAAGATAACCTATACAATTAAGGTGGTCTTAACATATTTTGTGGGTATCAAAGTTTCAATAGGACACTGTATGTGGTAAAAAGGGAACAATTGTTGGAAAAAGGCAACTAACTTACTACTCAGAATACAGCTAGATATGCATGAAAGTTCCATTTCTTACTTATTTTGTGAGAAGCAACACAATGTTGCACAATGGTTGCACAATTAATAGGTTTCATAAATTGTGATATATTAACGGGATACATGTAACTACAACATGTTGATAGCCAAAACAGTGTGTACCAATTATTTGTAGCGCAGAGGATTTGTTGAAGATGATAAAACATGTTACACTATTTTAGCTGGTAGAAAAAGATGAGAAGTACGTCTACATTGCTACTGAACTTTGTGACTTCAACGTTGAACAATGGCTTCATGAGAAAGAGGTTGAAGACATGCCTAAGGAAGACTGGAGAAAACAAGCTGCTGGTTTGGTGCGAGACATATTGAGTGGACTTGAATTCATGCATACCCATGATCCACAGATTCTGCACAAAGACTTAAAGGTACAGGTTATGCTACTTGGTAATTAACTTCATAATATAGATGTAGGGATAGTACTAAATAAATAATTATTAAATACTAATGAAATAGATATGATATTCCAGTGCCAAATAAAGGGGTCAAATCACAAACTATAACAATTGTCTGTGTAACCATTTACAAAATTAAACAGTTTAACTGTCTGGGTAAGCCAAAAATATCGGCTTTATATCATCCGAATCTGTTGTCATTTTTTGTCTCAAACAATGCATTAAAGACTAAGTGAAATTACATTTTAGATGTCTTTGAAAACTTTGTATATGTAAACTTAATACTCTTGTCAAGTAATGTGCCAAATATGAAGCCTGTTCATTGCGAACTCATGTCACTAAACCCACTCAAGTATGGTTATTTGCATGTTACAAACCAACCAGCCATTCAGATGTTGCTGCCGTCACCACGGGCAATGCTGCTGAGCGCACCTTATCCTTTAGCACAGCAAGCGGTGGTGCAGTTTGTTGTGTCAGCCTGTACATCAAATTGAAATTGTGGAATTTAATTTTTTTTGGATATAATCTTAAAGATAATAATCTTATCTACAAGTCTGTTGCTGGATGTACACAGGAATTGTATTAACTTTTTGAGTTATTGCCGTTTGAACATCATGAATGCTCAACATTGCATTACATCCGGTAAGCATTCGTGATGATCAGATGGCAATAACTCAAAAACTAAAAATAAATCATGGGTACTTACCTTACCTTAGGATACCATAGGACTGTTCTGATCACAGGATCCTCTTGGTTCCTCAATGATCAGATCTTCTTCGACTTCGTATTCGGGACCTAGATCTAAGTCGGGTACTTCCAACGGCATATTTGTAGATACGATTATTATCTTTACTCTGATATAAAAAATATTAAATCCCATTGCAAGTTTGATATTATATATATATATATGTATATATATATACATATATATATATATAATATATATTTCCAAGACTTGACAGGAGACTCTTACATTCTATATTACGCCACCTTCTTTTTTAACACTTGCTTTATATAAATCACTTTCCGCCACGGGGCTCTCCAGGTGCCAAGAATGAGCCTGGCGTGAGTGGCATATTCCATTACGCCAGGTAATTACCATCAGAAACAATGAATTGAATCTTCAATATCATTTCTAGCCTTGATCACACGATACCACCCGGCTGACCGGGTGTACCAAAACGCTAAAACCCTCTCCCATCATGCATGCGATACTGCCTCGTTTCCAATTTTCGTTCTATCGTTCGCCAAGACACGTTTTTCGCTTGTCGTCATACTATATATATATTCCTTGGCTCTGTGGAGTTTTTAAACTGTTGCTTGTTTTTAGATTACATTACATTCTTACTGCGTATGGACGCTGTGATAATGTTACCTTAATTTTACTGCCCTCCGACGACAGTGAACGTTACAAAGAATCGGTACAGGACGAGACCTAATCCCTTTCCTAAACAGGTCTTTTAACATTCTTCAAACATCCCCTCTCGCATTTCAGTTGCACGAGGGCGCGATCGCGGTCTTCCTCCCCCACCTACAGGGATACGGAGGAGAGGCTCTAGTCACACTCGTCCCTGACGCCACGCGGCACCCTGTTCCTGTATACAGGGAACTGCCTACACCTGACGTAATAATAGGTGCACCCGATTATGGCGTAAAACTAAATTATTGTCCAATTTACAATCAAACTCCCTCCAATCTAAAAGTGGGTGGCATTTTATTCTTACATTCCGGATGGAAACAGTAGAACGGATTTGCAGTTGTTTGCATCAGAATGCTTAGGTGATTTCTCTCGATCTGAAAGATGCTTATTTCCATATACCCAATCACTGGGCATCCTGGAAATACCTCCGATTCCAGATTGAAGATCAATATTTTAAATTTCAGACTCTTCCCTTCGGTCTTGTGACAGCTCCGTGGCTGTTCACGAAAATTGTACAGGAAATAAAAAAACTACACATACGGGGGATTCAATTATATCAGTATATCGACGACTGGTTAATTCAAGCGCTGTCTTAGGTTTTATGCAGTCTGCACATCCAGACTGTTCTCTCATTATGTCAGTCTGGGTCTGCTCATAAATCTGTAGAAAACTTCCCTGATACCAGTTTAGAAGTTTCTTTTTCTAGGCTGCCAGTTCGATCTGGTCAAGTACCTTTGCCCTCCGCCAAGAGACAGATATCTCAAGATATTGGAGCTTTCCAATCACATTATCAGTCAACACGGGGCTCCAGCCCATCTATGGCAGGTCTTGCTAGGTTTTTGGCGTCCTCTGAGAAAACAGTACCTCTCGGTCGATTACAGTCACGTGAAATTCAGTTCGCCCAGTGGAATTTAAATCAGTGCACAAATGATCGATTCGTACCTCTTCTCCAACCTGTACTCAAGGAACTGACGTGTTGGATGTCGGAACAAAATATATTCCGGGTTTTACGGATTACACCAAGGAATCCTGACATTCATATTCTGATATGTGCACCAGAGCTGGGTTGGGGCAGTCATCTAGTTTAGGAGACAACCTCAGATCAGTGGTCACCGGAATTTATCAGACGACACATCAACTTCCTAGAGTTGAAACCCGTCCACCTTGCCCTTCTGTTTTGGCTTCCCATGTTATACCGTTGCACTGTTCTGGTAGAGCTAATCAATCCAACTGCCGTTGCATACATCAACAAGCAAGGGGAGCACAAACCATTTCTCTGACAAGGCTAGTTGCTCGAATTCTGCAACCAAACAGAACACTCATCTTCCTCTCTTTGTCTCTCCAATCCCGATCGATCTGCAGTAGCGGTGGACGGTTGTTGCTGAGTTGGGTAGATATGTGGGGATACACTTATCCTCCACATGCACAGATTCCAGCAATGTTGCAGAAGATTCGACACGACCAGTATCAGATCATACTGGTCGCCCTGCTTTGGCCGGAAGCACGTTGGTTTATAGATCTACTAGCTATGTCGGTAGATCTACCATGGTCACTGCCACCTCTCCAAGATCTGCTGTCTCAAGGCAATCTCTACCACAGCGACCCCTCCACCTTGCGGCTTCACGCACTACTATTATCAGGAAAGCCCTTAGAACAGAGGTTTTTCAGAACAAGTTGCTGATCACGCATCGCAACCGCAACAGGCTTCTACTCTCGCCATCTATGAATCTAAGTGGCGGATTTTTGTCAATCGGTGGAGTAAAAGAAAAGATACTCCATTCTCTGTCTCTTCGGCTTTAGTGGAGGACTTCATCCTTTTCCTCTTTAATGAGATGAAACTAGCTATTTCTACTATAGAGGGATACAGATTGGCTATAGCAACTACCTTGTGCACCACAACTGGTGCGGAGGTAGGTCGTTGTGACACTCTCACGGCTCTGATTAGAAATCATGGAGTTGACCAGGCCAAAGTCCGCCGCCCTGTGCCGGAGTGGAACCTCTTCTTGGTTCTCAAGCAACTGCCACAAGCCTCTTTTGAACCCTTAGAGTCTGCTTCTTTGAAGTTTTTGACCTGGAAAACTGCCTTTTTAATTGCACTTGCTTCTGGCAATAGAAGGAGTGAGTTACACGCCTTTTTTGTCCTTTGGCAGACTTTCCAAAGGACTATAGCCATCACTCTGCATCCGCCGTCCGCCGTTAGCTGCCGTATCTCAGAAACCGTTCAGCAACTTTTTCTCTAATTTTTCATAGACATATCTTGGGGCACTGCCACTATGCACGAGAAATCTGTATTTGATTGAATCATTTTAAGGGCTCCCTAGGGCCTCCAAGGACCCCAAAACTGGTAAAAAATGTAACATTTGGCCTATTTTTTCAAAAACTGTTCAACTTTTTTTCTAATTTTGCATAGATGTATCTTAGGGTGTTGCCACTATATACAAGAAATCTGTATTTGATTGAATCATTAATATTCTGGACAACTATAGAGTGAAATATCCTACAATTTATTTATATCAAATGCATTCTACTGTTCTGTTTACGCTTGCCATGCCTTGTGTAGACATGGTACTGTGTAAATCAGTTGTATCAATTTAGACTAATAATTACAGATTCACAATATAGTTGACACCTGAAACAACAAAATGTCAACCATTAGAAGAGTTGACATAGTTAAGACACAATAAAGCCTTTTGTGTCAAGACAAATACAATTCAACCAATACCCCTATCTGAACACTGCCTGTTCTTCACCTATTACATTCGCTTTGTTTAGGTATGTGGTTCTTTTTATAGAAAATTTTAGTTTCTTTCTGTACCTGTCTACGTATGATAACCATTTGTCCGCCCTGCTCACAATAAACATCACATGAATGATAAAAGGAAGATCACTGCCACTTAACTTGTGGATTATTATTATTATAAAACTGCTCTGCTACTGCTTGGTGGACAGTTAATTAGTGGATCAAGTTCAAATACATCAGCACGTTTTTCACACCTGCATGGTAGTTTAGGCTCAGTAGTGTGCTGGCAGCTACTAAACCTATAGGCTTGTGTGAAAAGGATAGTTGGCAGAAGAACTAACTTCAAAGCACCATTGCATTCATTTAGCCAGGCAGTAGTCACACTGTCCCAGTGTCTGCTGCTATGTTTATATAATAATTATATAGGCTTAATGATCCCAATACACCAATTTGTTGGCACAATGTCAGATAATGGAACTAGGTTAAACATCTTAACAATAACTATAATTAGTTCTGTGGAGCTGTTTTTTTCAGTGAACAGTAAACATGTAAACATTTTACTTCCATCATAACCCTTAATGATCTGTAACTATGATTCACCAAAAAACATTTGATTAATAATTACCTACAGGGTTGTTTGATTTATGCCGGGCAGAAACTGTTTCTGCCCGGCAGAAACAGCAACAATAGGAAATACATGCCATTGATAGGCAAACATGTTCTTTTTATAGAAAATTTCAGTTTCTTTCTGTACCTGTCTACGTATGATAACCATTTGTCCGCCCTGCTCACAATAAACATCACATGAATGATAAAAGGAAGATCACTGCCACTTAACTTGTGGATTATTATTATTATAAAACTGCTCTGCTACTGCTTGGTGGACAGTAAGCTGCAACTGTCTTTGAGTTTGTTTACATTTTGACAAACTACTATTATATAGCACTAATTTTTGAATGAATCACATTTTGAGAATGCATGTCATTGTTTGCGGTGTAACTTTTGTATGCTTCATTTTCTGCTGCTACAAGTTGCATTCATCTGAAAGATTATTCAATTACCTATCCAATGATAATACATATGTTGTGGTGTTAGAAATATATAGTTTTGGTATATTGTACACGAATGTTGTGATAGGAAACTATTGGACATTGCGACAGTGCAGAGAGACAGTACGAGATGTGTCACTCAGTATATGAAGTGTGACTTTCAGATATTTAATTTTGTAGTGCTATGGATTATGGTGGGCCTCTCCATTAGCTCCCTATGTATTTGTAAGTTAGGAGAGTAACACCTTCGAAATTCTGACAGCAGGACACCACCTTCGGTGAAGTCAAGACAAAGGTTTTACAAAGGCTTCAATTTCAAACGGTCTATCACCGACCAGCTGACCTATTTTTGTATATGTTGTATACAACTTTCAACCCAATACCATTAATACCGTATGAAATTATCTTAGACCACAGGGAGGACCGGTCTACTAAATCAAATGCTTTCTTATAATCGATGAAGGCACAATAAAGCCTTTTGCGTTGAGACAAATACAATTCAACCAATACCCCTATTTGAACACTGCCATGTTCAATGCTCCATAACTTTGCCAATTTTTGTAGCAGTCATATTTTTTGAAACCGTGTAAAGCACCCTACCAAACCTTTACAAGGATGTAAGACAACAATGTTACAATTTTTCTGACTTATCACTCATTTGGTCAGCCGGGGTCACATATAGACGTATTAGTCCAAAGGACTTTAGGGCCACTTGGCCCATTTTTTTGTTTTCTTACTTTGCTTGGCAGCTAGACTGGTCATCTATAACTTTTTCAGTTAGCCCTTCCTTTCTGGCAAAAACCCAGTTAGCAGAGGAGGGTGCAGAAACGTTACTGTCCGTTTATGTTCCTGCTCTCACTAACGTATTAGGAGGGGACATGCAAGAAGATCTTCTATGTTAGGGCAGTGAAAATTTACCTCCATAAAACCAAGGAAATTTGAAATGATAAGAGATTATTTTTTAATATAATTTCAACCGAACCGTGAAGGGGATATGTCCCCAGTTACTTTCTCCGGATGGATAAGAACTTTAATTTCATTTTGTTATACTCTGGAGGGTGCCAGATTGCGATCTACTCCTAAAATGCACTCAGTTCGAGCTTTGGCGACTTCCTTGACCTTCTTTTAACGAGCTTCCATGCAACAGATTCTAGCTGCAGGAACTTGGAAGTTATCGAATACCTTTATGTCATACTATTTAAAGGACATGACTCTTGTGTATGGCCATATATCACGTCTGGCACCACTGGTGGAGACTGTGGGAGTTACCCGGATGTATGTAAGGTATCTTCCCACCATCCACGCTCTTGATTCATTCATTGTTTCCGATGGTAATTAT
Source organism: Paraescarpia echinospica (assembly GCA_020002185.1). NCBI lineage: Eukaryota > Metazoa > Annelida > Polychaeta > Sabellida > Siboglinidae > Paraescarpia > Paraescarpia echinospica. The sequence continues at coordinate 7,546,296 of CM034539.1, read as the reverse complement.
CTGACGTAATGGAATTTGTATTATTAAAATATATTTCCATTAGCCTAGATACTTACCATCGGAACTTCTAAGACCAGCCCTACCTTCCCCGCGTCTGATACCTCATTCTGCATTAGATAATCACGAAAAACGAGGCAGTATCAGATGCATGATGGGAGAGGGTTTTTGCGTTTTGGTACACCCGGTCAGCTGGGTGGTATCGTGTGATCGAGGCTAGAAATTATATTGACAAGTCAATTCATTGTTTCCAGTGGTAAGTATCTAGGCTATTGGAAATATATTTTAATACTAAAAATTTTAATTTGGTGAGGTATTATGTCAACAAAGTTTCCCTTTCTGGTGTGTCTCGCATTGCAGGATGCTTGTCTTTTAGTGGAGTGTTAGGGCTACTATAGCTGATATATTATGAACTGATCTTGCATGCTTTTGCATGAAGTAAATTGCGTAATCGGAGCAAGCGTTACACAATGATAACGAAGCGCGCCTGTCATTCGACGCTCCGTTGCGACCTAGCCTGTAGGTAATTTGACATCAACGCAACAGAGCAATCATAATGCAGAAGCACAAAAAAAAAACCAGAAGTTCCCGTGAAAACAGCGGAACAGAGCCAAACAATTATGGACATCCTGCTTGACAAAACATCATTGGCTGAACTGCGGGAAATGTTGTTCCCAGCTTCTTTGACCGAGCGACTAGATGCGCTTATTTCTCGACTGGACCGTCAACAAGCTTACATAGAGGTAAATGTGATGCGCGCATAACTGATCTTGAGAATCGTGTGATCTTCCTGGAGACAGAGATAGACCAAAATGAACACCAGAAGACAAAATCTCCACATTCAGGGTGTCCCTGAATGCTCGACTGGGGAAGACACAACGGCAAAGTTTCTTACCGTATTTAATGATACACTGGCGGTTACACCACCCATCGAGAACATCCACATTGCTCACAGCCACCGCATCGGCCCCCAATGAAAGGGTGACACCCGTCCACGCGCAATCATTGTGCACTTTGAAAGTGAGCACATGCATGACAGTGTATACCAAGCGCGTCAAAACGTGAAACACCATCCAGATAAAGTCTTCATAAATGAAGACTTGATGGCTCGTTGATCGGCGCTAGCTTACAAAACCAGAAAGCTAAAGAAACAACAGAAAATCTCCGACTGTTGGACTTTCAATGGTAAGGTTCTGGTAAAGGACAACAGTGGTCTGGTATGTGAAATAAAATCCTTGAAGTACATTGAATCGCTCTAGGTAAACTATACCAGGAACTGTTCTATAATTTAAATCTAAAGGTGGTGTCGCGATGTATGTATGTGATGATATTCAGTATAATCACCGTGAAGACCTTGGTATCTTCGTGGAGGGGGAATTTGAATCTGTATTTATTGAATCCAGCGTTAATGGTCAAGTCGTTGGGGAAATATACTGGATCCCTAATTAAAGTGTGTCTTCATCTATTCAAAGATATGAGACAAAACTAAATAAGATTCATCGCTCAAACCATCAATTTTGACTACCTATGATGGACTCATATAAACCTTCATCCGACTTACCATACTTACACCTAGCTGCTAACACCATTCTAACAATTACCAAACCAACGTGTATCACTCATACATCCGCTACCCTTATTGATAACATATATCTACGACATACAACTCCATTTGTTGATTCTGGCATATTATATAGTGATATATCTGATCACCTACCTATATTCTGTTTAATTGGCAAGCAGAAGCCTTGTAAAAAATCAAATGAGCCTTTAATATTCAAACACAGACCCATGTCTGACAAATCCATTGGTCATATAACATCTATACTACTCGAAATTGATTGGACGTATTTACACCAGTTTGAATTCGGGGAATTCACTAAAAAACTTAACTATGTTATTCAAATATTCGCGCCGGAGAAAATTGCTAAAATTAATACGTAATACAGAATGACTGGATGACTAAAGGTCTATTAAAATCGTCAGACATCAAACAAACTCTATAGGAAATGTATTGGCAAATCTATGACATATTCTACTTATATCCGTTATGTACAGAATATAAATATGTATAATAAAGTTAAACAAATTGCCAAAACGACATACTATACGAATGAGTTAAAACATTTAAAAACGACTCTAAACAAACTTGGAAATTACTTAGAACCATGATTGGGAAAAACAACAATAAATCAGGCATTTCGTGACACTTTAAATATAATAACGATGTAATTAAAGACCCTCATCAAATTTTGAATATATTCTGTAATGTTTTTACTAATGTTGGTTCAAACCACGCAAATGCAATCCCTCAACCTAGAGAGCAATTTACTAAATATCTTCAGAATCATCCTAAACAAAATCCAAGAAGTCTCTTCATGAGTCCGACCGATGTAAATGAAATCAGGCAAATTATAATGTCTCTCCAACCTATGACCAGTTCTGGATATGACAATTTTAGTCCCCGCCTCATGAAATTATTCGGTGAACAAATAGCCTTACCAATAACTATTTTAATGAATAAATCAATAGGAGAGGGAATAGTGCCTGACAAAATAAAAATAGCAAAAATTATACCTGTTTATAAGTCTAAAGCTACTGATGACTTTTCTAATTATAGACCAATATCTTTGTTACCTTCAATTTCTAAAATACTGGGAAAAGTTGTACATAGAGGGACTTACGATTTTATACAGAAAAACAAAATATTGAACAATAACCACTATGGTTTTCGTGAGAAACATTCAACAACCAATGCTATTACCGTTTTTACTAGTGGCGTTATTAATGCACTAGAAAAAAAGGACTCGGTACTTGCTGTTTTTCTGGATCTAAGTAAAGCATTCGATACTATCAACCACCAAATCCTATTACACAAACTTGAATATTACGGTATAAGGGGTACTCCACTCAAATGGTTTAAGAGTTACCTTTCAAACAGGAAACAGTATGTTAAGTACAGTTCTAGTGACTCACTTCAGCAGGATGTCACACATGGTGTCCCACAGGGGTCTATCCTCGGTCCGCTTTTGTTTATTTTATATATTAATGACCTTCCATTCTGTGTAAATATGTGCAAAACAATATTGTTTGCTGATGACACTACTATATACAAAACTGGAAAACAAATTAATAAAATATGTAAAGATATGAATAACGAACTTCAAATATTAGCTGACTGGTTTCGTGCCAGTAAACATACGTAGACAAAATGCATGTTATTTTCTAGATCTCGTCCTGCTCAGAACGAAGAATTATTATTAGCGAGAGATAATAACATAATTCAGCGAACAAAATGTATAACATTTCTAGGCCTTCATATAGACGACATACTTGATTGGCATGAACATATAAATGCATGCAAAAACAAGCTAACTAGTAAGTTATACATCATTAATAAAGTTAACCGCTACCTTCCAGTAGCTGCACTTAAAACAATTTTATTACACCTTAGTTTACCCCTATTTGATATACGGAATAATTTTGTGGGGATCCACATACAAACCTCATATCGAAAAATTATTTATTATAAAAAAATAATTTGTTCCATTCTTAAAACAAACTATTTGGAACATTCACATCCCCTCTTTACTTGTTTAAATTTACTAAAATTGCATGATATTTATTAAATTGAAGTTGGAAAATTGATTTACAATTATGTCCACGGGAGTCTGCCACATTCATTATCGGATATTTTTACATTTACCTATGACATTCACTTTTACAAAACAAGACAAACCTGTAATATACGTCCTATTATCAGTTCTACTCAAAGATCTTCAAACAGTTTGCTATGTAAAGGTCCGATGATCTGGAATACAATTCCAACTGTTCTACAAAATAAACCCAATTTAAAGAGTTTTATATTATCATTAAAGGCAAATGTTGTAAGGGGGTATGGTGTTCTAGTTCAATTTCATGCCACCACGAAACGTCTGACATATGTGTTTGATATAATGTTATTCTACTTAGGTATTATACCATTCATTGCTGAAGTTTGGCATAACCACATGTTTTTTTTCGCAAGACTACTTATGTGAACATTTATCATCTAATATCACTATTATTACATTTACATATATGTTCTATTAATTATAGCAACGTAACCAACACACTACACATGGAATCATTGTTGATAATAATTATTTTGGGGATGACGGCGACCAGTTTACTTAATCATTATCATCGTATATTGGAATAATTAAAACAAACTGGTTATAGCCTTAATTGGCTCATTTTGTTGATTGTTTAACGGATTGTTTATATTTGTATGTACGATTTATACAACTCCAAATAAAACCTACATACCTATACTCTAAAATTTTTGGGTGTGATATATCGTTGATTTAATACCTTCGTAATCGTGTATGGGCATATTATTAGAATATTACATTTAGCATGCGGGTGACGTATTTCAAAGATTGTACCTGATATATACAGCTGTATACGTGGGTGTGTGAGTGTATATAACCTAGTGGGCACGTACTTTTGTTTATATAATAAGCAAACATATATCACCATTGTATCATATTGTGACTTGTGTTGTCACCATTAATCTTGGTACTTTGATGACCTCTCTGGTACGCAGTGTTTATTTTATTGTTTTGTTTTTGTTAATCCCAATTACTAATGTTTGTATCAACTCTCATGTGTACTGTTCGTGTACTGCTGCACAGGCAGTCATTGTAATTATCAGTGTGACATATCCACTGATTCTACATTGCATCTTATATGATATATCTTTAATATATAGCAGACAATCGGCTATAACTGCATATTTTGTAACCAGAACATTGAATTCTTTCTATTACACAGTTAAGTGAAACAGCTGTTGAGGATATCACAATACGTCATTCCCCTTATTATGATCTTGATAACTTTAAATTAGTGGCAGAAAGAAACAAGGAACGTTTTAGCATTCTAAGCCCAAACATATAATGAATCAATGCTAAATATTGTAAAATAGAAGCCTTCCTTGAAGAACTTAATCTAATAAACTTTAAATTTAGCTTAATATGTTTTATTTTTTACTATGGAGAATATAATTCTCATGCATGTACAATTTCTGATCTACAAGATGCCAGGTTACTTGGAATTGTCATAGATATTAAGGATAGCAAATTCTTTCTGCTAAACGTATACCTGCCGTATCAATCACCTAAAGAGTATTGCAATTTATTGGGAAAAAATTGGTTCAATAATTGAGGAACAAGACACAAGCAACGTTGTTATAACTGGCGATTTTAATGCTGCTTTAAACACTCCTTTTGAAGCTGAGCTAATAATTATTGATATGTGTGACACTATTGGTCTGATAATCTCAGATTATGAAAAATTTGGTCGAACCCTCAATACTTATACTTATGTAAGTGATGCACACAATTCTACCTTGTGATTAGATCACTTTATCTGTTCACAAAGTGTACAATCAATGATCACTGATTTGCATATTTTAGATAAATGCCCTAGTTCGGATCATCTCCCATTAGGACTTATTATCCCTACTTATGTAACTACAGAAAGTCAAGACAATATTTCTAACGCGAAGCATGCCGATAAAATGCCTCCAATTTTTAGATGGACCAAAGCACAAGATTTTAACATCAGAGAATATGGAAAGAGTAGTGCTGTACATCTGCACAAAATACACTTTCCAGAGTCATTTACGTGCACTAACACTAACTGTTCAAATCGACGGCATATATGTGACATCGATAACCTATTTGATGACATAAGCAATGCACTTCGGGTATCTAGTCTTGAAACTGTTAATACATACAAAAAAGCATTGTGTCAAGATGACATTGTACTTGGCTGGAATGATTATCTTAAGGAGGCACACACTGAAACCAGACACTGTTATATTTGTGGCGTGACATGGGAAACCCAAGCATGGCCCAATTTGTGAACTAATGTGGAAAACAAGGTTACATTTCAAATATCTGCTTAAACAGTGTCAACAACATGAAGAAATGGCTTAAGCAGACGCATACTAAAGGTACAGGTAGTTTTTGGAAAAGGTATCAAAATCGTACAAGAAAGGTATACCTCATGCTTCATCAGTTAATGGTGCTAAGTCGATCCTACCTCCATAGCTGCCATGTGGAAAACACATTTTGAATCTTTGCTAAACAATGTCACTACTGATGTAAATATGCAAATTGTGAAAGAGTGTAAAAAATACTTGGAATTTGTATACCCACAATGACAAACCACAGGCATGGTATTGTTGATAGTAGTTGCACATGGGTAGATCGTATTAACTGTTTTAGGTGTTTACATCCAAACAATTGTCTTTTGTTTCCCTTTAAGAAAATTACAACTGTCTTCATACATTAGTTCCCACATGTGACTCAGATCTTCTTAATCTAGTGTACAACTAATATTGAGGTTAAGACATGTTCATGAAAAATGTAACCATTTCATTTCATGTCTTCAACCCTGTCACTGTGTGACTAATGCAGACGGCATTCCCTGGTACTTATTAGAATTATTACCTATTTCACTTCAGTTGCTTTTTTCACCAAGAAATAATAAGTTTTTTAATAGGAACACCTGGTATATCCTTGAACTAGAATGATCAGTGGATAAGATCGTACAATGTTTTAATCAGGTTTCTGTACTAACGGATCATTCAATATTTATCGATGGTCCAGTGTCACCAGCACTGTTGATGTCATCATCAGAAAACACACAAAAATATCGTCAATTTCAGCAGAAATAACTAATAACGAAATAACTTTGGCATTTTCAGTAGCACAATTTCAGCAGAAATAACTAATAACGAAATAACTTTGGCATTTTCAGTAGCACAGTATGACAAATTTGACATAAACAGAAGCCCAAGTTATTCCCCTATCGTTCAGTAAGCAACACATGTGCCACATAACGACCAAATGGGAGTTATATTGATTGCAAGCAAGCTTATACCTGAACCCGCTATTGCGGGCAGCCAACCTCAAACGTCACAGTATGTCTGCCCACTATAGCGGGGAGCCGACCTGGAATGGTTAATGTTGTTTAATTATTGTTTTCTCTAACAATCTAGGTCATATGTGAATATATTCATATGAATATTTTAGCTAGGTAATTTGGTATAAATTATTGTTTTATGGCTTTGATGTTGTAGCCAGAAAACATTCTTGTTGTGATGTCTGCGAAAGGAGAGAGGCACATCAAGATTGCAGACTTTGATACGAGTCGTGCTCTAGAACGAGATGCGACTGCTGCTACCATAACTAACACAGGTGGGTTAAATGTTTTAGTTCTATGACCATAATATTGAGATAATAAGACAACACAGACAGCATCAACTTTATTTCATATATAATAGTGACTGTCATGTTCAAGTTCTGTTATGAATTGTGTACTATACATCTGGCTTGTTTCAAAAGTAGATATGTAGATTACATCATTGTAATAGACAGCATTGTGCTATATGAATGATTCCTGTTTTGGGGGTTATTTTTTAAATATTGGGTCTACCCTAATGTTTTAAATTAAACAACTATTTATTTAATGGTAGCATGGTGTAAGTCCCACCAGATGCCCTATGGAGAATATTCAATATTTCACAAAATCTCCAATCAAAATACATATCATTGTTCATCAATATATAATTATCTACATAAATGCTACAGCATAATAAGATGTAATTTTACAATATACTGAGTTTTATTGATGATATTTGTTTAAACCTACTTCTTCAAGTTCAACTGGTTTAGCTCATTATGAATCTTGTTCATCGATGTCCAAATATCCATTGTGTGACTAATTTAAATAACATCTGTTCTTGGTGAAGTACTTAGGTTAAATTTATTTTAAAAATTATTCACGTAAAGAAAAATTATTTGTATGTGCAAGTTAGGTTGCTATTTTACAAATAATGTCACATTTATGTGGGAGAGCTTTGGGTAGCAGGTACGTACGGTGTCAGCAATTAGCTACTAATGACCACTGGTGTTTTTGAAGAGTTTATTGGTTTGGTGATATATGAATCCAAAACAGTTGATTTCCATCATCGAACACGTGTAGCATCGATGTTGCGTTTTTTGTACATGAGGTACTAGGCACATTTTTGTGAGAAAAACAATGTGATTGCATAACAATAACATGCTGATATATTATTACATTCTGTACAATAGTCTTACTTCGCTGTGTCATAACTGGTACACGGTGTATTGCAGGTTCAGTACAGCAACATTAAAATGTCACCATTTCATAAAGTATTGTCCAGCACTTCAACATGAAGTAACTTAAGTTATAAGTAGTTCACAGGATTTGACAGACAGGTGAATATTACACTGTAAGCCCAGTGCAGATATATTCACAGTTTACTGTCTCTGTGTCATAATATTATCCCTTGGTGGCAAAGTATGTCAATGGGATGATGATAATGCAACTTCAATGTCATACATCTCTCTCCACTCCAGTAGATCGATTCAAGTTGTTTGACTTGAAAACAAAATTAGTTAGTTTACAGTAGTATGCATATGATTATCGGAAACGTAACATTACATGTTTTGTAATGTAATTTGATAATAACCACTGCCATATGTTATACATAACCAGGGTTGGGTTCAATTGTAATTATGTAATTTATAGTTAATTACAATCACAGCGTTGTTTTACAGAACCAAGCTAACTACTCTTTCCTAAAATAATTTTTTTTGCATTCAAATACACTGTTATTATTTAGATTATCAAACAATATGTTGAAATGATAATACAATTGCAAATACTAGTTTTATATTATGTATTTCTGCCAGACACATGATTAATAAGATGCCTAGTTAATCATGCCGACGCCACTGTTCACATGTTGATGATGATTTTAACAAGATTTAACAAGATTGCCATCCAGAGAATTAACTCTAGATGGCAGGTGGACAAGGAAGCCCTTTGGCTTATCGAGAGTCCAACCCTTTTATCTACATATATCCAGCCCTTCTGAGGTATGTGTCGATTTTATTTTTAAACATATTCACACTACTAGCACCCACACAATCATCAGATAATCTGTTCCATACATTCACAGTCCTTTGTGAAAATGAAAACTTTCTTACGTCTAATCTACACTGTTCCTTTACTAATGTAACTTCATGTCCTCTAGTCTTTCTATCTTTCTTAACTGAAAAAAACATATTTCTATCAATATTTTCATAACCATTCAATATTTTAAACACTTCTATCTGATCTCCTCTCAATCTCCTGGTCTCTAGTGTTGTTAAACGACATTCTTTTAGGCATTTTTCATAACTAAGATCCCTCAGTTTTGGTATCATTTTAGTCGCTCTCCTCTGTACTCTTTCTAGCATATCTATGTCCTTCTTGTGGTATGGCCTCCACGCTTGTATATAATATTCTAAATGAGGCCTAACTATTGTTTTGTACAGCGGTATTATTAGTTCTTTTTCTTTATATGCTATATTTCGCCTAATCAATCCAAGGATTTGATTTCCTTTTGAAGCTGCAATTCCACACTGCTCTGAAACCTTCATGTCAGCACTAATTGTCAGCCCTAAGTCTTTTTCTTTTACAGTAGTATTTAGTACAGTTCCCCCCATTGTATATTCTACATATTTGTTCCCATGTCCTGTGTGAAGACATTTACATTTCCCAAAATTGAACAACATTTGCCACTTTTTAGACCATGTGATGATCAACCTGTCAAGATCATCCTGTAAATGCTGTCTATCTCCATCACTTTTAATCCTTCTAAACACTTTTGTATCATCTGCAAATTTCAACACCTTGCTAGCTATATCATCGTCCAAATCGTTTATATATATTAAGAATAAGATAGGTCCCAGTACTGATCCCTGTGGAACCCCACTCAAAACTGATTTCCAGTTTGAAGCTTCCCCATCAACAACTACCCGCTGTCTTCTGTCAATCAGCCATTTTTCTATCCAGTTAATTATACCATTTCCTATGCCATGGGCCTTTAGTTTAAGCAGTAATCTCTGATGTGGCACTTTGTCGAAAGCTTTTTGAAAATCTAAGTAGATGATATCTACTGGTGATCCATCATCTACCCACTTAGTGATATCTTCCAAAAAACATAACATATTTGTTAAGCATGACCTCGCTTTTAGAAACCCATGTTGAGATGGGTTTATCAAGTTATGTTTAACAAGAAAATCCACCATGTGATCTTTAATTAGTCTTTCTAATAATTTACAAATCACCGATGTTAAACTAACTGGTCTATAATTATTTGACTTGTTTCTCGAACCTTTTTTGAATAACGGTATAATGTTTGCTTCTTTCCATTCTAAAGGAACCACTCCCTCTTCTAATGACAAGTTGATGATGATGATGGTTTATTACAGAAACTATGACACGATACATTTGATATCTGATGCACATTTGATACATACATTGTTATAGTTTCTATAATGAGGGTGCTAAGCCATGAGTGGCTGATGTTCCCTCTCAATACATATAATACTAAGCCACGAGTGGCTGATGTTCCCTCTCAATACATGTAATACATGTGTAATTGCACGGTGCACGTAGAATAATTTAACAAAAAGAAAACTGATTGTGCAATTGAAGAAAAAAAATCAGCAACACAAATCCCAGCAGTACTGTTGTCATGAATACACACATTAGAATGCTACAATGAATGTTAATTATATAAGTCACTAATATTATTTACTGACAAAATGATCTTGAGTTGACATTTAAACGTTGCAAGTGCGTAGGTACAATCCACTGTTGTTGTTATATAGTTCCATAGCTTAACACCTCGATGTCTAATGGTTTTGTTTAATACGTTGGTTTTAGAAATCAGAAAATGCAGTAGCTCCGCATGGCGTGTCCTATAATTGTGGAGTTTGTTATTTCTAATAAACATCCTTGTCATAACCGATGGAAAAAATTTCCTGACAATTTTATACACGTACAGGATAATGTAGATTTTTCTTGTTGGTAAAATCAACAGTTTTGTGAAGAGTTGGTCTGTGTGTGCTCTGTACAGAGCTGACATAATTAGACGAACTGCATTCTTTTGTAATTTGATTAAGGAACTGAAATGTGTGTTACAGACTCCTCCCCAACATCGATGCAATAAATTAGATACGGATACAAAAACATAGTATAAAGTCACAAGGGATGATCTACTGAACGTTTTTCTTGATTTACTTATAATTCCAAAAAATTTAGGTATTTTACATTTTATGTACTGTATATGAAAAGACCATGACAAATTGGAATCTATTATAATTCCTAACAACTTTGTGTTTTCGACTTGAGTAATTTGCAGTCCATCAATAAATATAATAAATAACAAATTTTTGCAGTTCTTTATTTATAACAGTCTCCAGCTTACTAAGGTTGTTACCACTGACAAATATGTTTGTATCATCTGCAAACATGGTAGGGAAAAGGCTATCTGATACATTTACAATGTCATTAATATAAATTAAGAATAACAATGGCCCTATTATTGACCCCTGTGGAATACCACAGCATATAGGCTGGAATTTCAATTTTACTCCGTCAATTAAAACATACTGCCTTCTATTGGACAAATAACTTTAAAGCCAGGCAAGCGCTTTTCATCTAGTACCGTAATGTTCTAGTTCATTAAGTAATATTTGAACAACCAGTTGTCGGATGACAACACAGAGTTGACCATCTAATCTGGCAACTAGTTGATGGTGTAAGCCGGCCTTTTTCTATTGAAGCAACTCTGAATACTTAGGAGTATGTAGCATCGATTAGGGGGCATACTAATTAAGAATGTTATTTTCCGTTAATTTTATTGTTGTTTAAGTATAGGGACTATTGTCGCAGGTAGATTTTGTTATTAACAGGCGAATATTGTATGGTGGAATTTGTTCTGGAATCAGTGAATCATTGTTAAGTCATTGTATGTCACAGCTAAGAATAAAATGGTTATAGGTGTTGCCCACATTCAATTATTTAAATGCCTAATGAACACATGCAATCCTGTTTGCTCTAGTAATTATAAATGAATAAAAATTTCCTTTGTTGAAACGATCATATTCTCTAACTTTTTGAATCCATATATATTAACTGATAGTGTTAGTTGAGCCACTAAGTTGAGCCACCCAGGAAACTACAGCTCCGATAGATGTTTGGTTCCACCTTGTGATAGAACATATTATTAGACCATTATTGACATACACTACGTGACAATTGTCACAATAAATCAACATAAGCCTCATGGGGTTTTCAGAGGACCTCATCGGTTGCAGCATGTGTTTATTGTAATCCATAAAAATTTGTTCAGAAATTTGTATTGTGACCAAAATAAAGTTCTATTCTATTCTAAAATAAGAGCTAGGAGTATGTTTTTTATGTTTAGCGAAACTTGGTGATTGTGGTTAATATATGCCATCATATCACCATACTTTATTGTTCTTGCATCTACATATTGCTTAACTATGCATTGGTAAGAAGATCTTTTTTCATTGATTCAAGTATAAATGAAAACGTCATTATTATAAACTTGGTGTCAAAATGAGGGTAGCAGACCCATACAAGGGGGGTTAGTTGAGTATTTGTTAAAGAATGAAGATGTGTGTTGCTGTCTTCTCCACACACACAATTTTTATTTCTAGTTCTAGTTGTTTGCATTGCTAGGCAACCTTCTATCAACTGAGTAGTTTGTATATATTGTGGTTAGAATTATTATAAACTTATGAGGTCTCATTCAATTAGTCTGTCGATTGGGGAACCAAGGTTCGAATCCTGTTGCCAACCAGTCGATGGTTTGGTACTGGTATCGGCCACCATGTCGAAACTTGGGTAATTTCGTTGACCCTACGTTGTCTGTGTCTTTCAGAAGAGACCGTTGGTCTCTTTTATCTGGTGTCTATACCAGGGGACGTAAAAGATCCCACACAAGGAAATGCAGGGTCCGTACAGGGCCTTGAAATCCTTGAAAACCTTGAAGTACATCACTCCCAATTCAAGGCCTTGATATCCTTGAATTCTGGCTTACAGCCTCGATTAGGCTCTGCCTCTGGCCTTTGTTCACTGGTAGCCAATGCATTCCATGCTGGTTTCAGCCTGAGACCCAGGTTGCCTTATCCGCTTATTTTGCATAATTCATGGCAAACTGTTGGCTACAGTTGCCCACTGACCCTGGTAGCCTTTGTTCATCAGTAGCCCTCACCTCTGTCTGGGGAGCCCTTCTCCTGCCCGTGTACTTATATTGCACAACAGTTGCCCATGGACTCATTCTTCAGGTCTCCCTGTTCATTCAAATTGATCTTCCTTGACCAATCACTTTTTTTATGGGTATGTGTGTTATGTAGTTAGATTTAGTAACTCATGCACCATCATGAGGCTGTCCAAATTTTCCACCCAGATCTGTTATTTGTCAGTATTTTGATGTCACTTTATTTTTTGTTGACCTGCTGCAGGTCGAGGTCAATCGTCTGGTGCCAGTTCATGGACCTGCTACAGGTCGAGGTCAATGGTCTGGTGCCAGTTCATGGACCAGCTCTATGTCGCGGTCAATGGTCTGGTGCCAGTTCATTCTCAGTTAAATAGCCTTGAAATTTATTTTCATTAGCCTTGAAAAACCTTGAAATAGCCTTGAATCTGATGTCTGTCATTGTGTACGGACCCTGGAAATATAAAACAACCTGTTGTGGATTCACTGAGCTGGAATATCGTTCTTTAAACTCCCATTGGCGTTAATGTCCGAAAATGAAATCTGCCAGTTATTAATAAAAGAAGAACTATTCAGGGATTTTCAGAACATTATCGCCAAGCCGATCTTTCTGTGCTGGCACTGGGGGTGGTCACTGCCAGGGTGCGTGTCATCTTCAGTGGTTCTTTTACGTCCCAAACAGATGGGACCAACATTACTGTGATATTCGAGTCACGAGGGATACACAGTTCTCAATTTTTAGAGCCAATAGTTTACATCAAATATACCATGCCTGCCCAATCTTAATTTTTAACTCAGAGCACTGGCATGCCAGATGAATGTACTAGCCACTGCTCAATTGCGCTCCTCTTGCCTAAATATGTGATGTTTACTTAAGGTTAGAATACTGGTTGATGAAAGAAATTTTGCTAATGTTCAAGGGACTATTGCCATCACTCTGCGTCCGCCGTCCGCCGACCGCCCTTAGCTGCCGTATCTCAGAAACCGTTCAGCAACTTTATCTCAAATTTTGCATAGACATATCTTAGGGCAGTGCCACTATGCACAAGAAATCTGTATTTGATTGAATGATTCTAAGGGTTCCCTAGGACCTCTAAGGACCCCAAAATTTGCAAAAATGTAACCTTTTGCCTATATTTTCAAAAACTGTTCATCAACTTTTTTTCTAATTTTGCATATACATTTCATGTGGTAGTGTCACTGTACACAAGAAATCTGTATTTGATTGAATCATTCTAAGGGCACCTAATGACCCCCCAAAAAGGACCCAAAAACTCTTAAATAACTTGTTCTCTAATTTTGCATACATATTTCATGTGGTAGTGCCACTGTGTACAAGAAATCTGTATTTGATTGAATCATCCTAAGTGCACCAAAGGTCCCTTAAAATGCTAAATTTGCTAACTAAATGGTCTACTGCAGCAGATGATCTAGCAGGCTTCTAGTCCTTTTGTTCAACTAATCCCTTTTCCCACAACAACTGTCACACCTCACAGTGGCAGCTGGTGGAAAGTGTGACTAATCTGTAATTGGTCACTGGCAGAGGCTTGGGTCACTGTGGCTGCTGGATAAGGATAGTTGGCAGAAGAACTAACTTCAAAGCACCATTGCATCCATTTAGCCAGGCAGCAGTCACACTGTCCCAGTGTCTGCTGCTATGTTTATATAATAATTATATAGGCTTAATGATCCCAAAACACCAATCTGTTGGCACAATGTCAGATAATGGAACTAGGTTAAACATCTTAACAATAACTATAATTAGTTATGTGGGGCTGTTTTTCTCAAAAACTGTTCAGTAACTTTTTCTCTAATTTTTCATAAACATTTCATGTGGCAGTGCCTGCTATTGTTTGATAGACTCCTGTTAAACTGGACAGTTGTAGGTTTTAAACTGTGTCAAACAGTGAGTCAAATAATCTGTCATCTTAGTTTTACACATAAAGACATAATCTAGCATAACTTGAAAAGTTTTTGTAGCAGCACATTTGTACTTCCAGTTTATCTTTGCAACATAACATGTGTGCCACATTTGAATGTTGTGC
The DNA here is from genome assembly GCA_020002185.1 of Paraescarpia echinospica. Lineage (NCBI taxonomy): Eukaryota > Metazoa > Annelida > Polychaeta > Sabellida > Siboglinidae > Paraescarpia > Paraescarpia echinospica. The sequence continues at coordinate 7,531,101 of CM034539.1, read as the reverse complement.
ATGTAATATTTCCATGCATTCCATTTGCATATATAATGTAAAACTTCAACTGCCGTTTTCTTCATTTTCATTTTTTGATCCCTACCATGTTCAATGCTCCATAACTTCGTCAATTTTTGTAGCAGTCATAATTTTTGAAACCGTGTAAAGCACCCTGCCCAACCTTTACAAGGATGTAAGAAAACAATGTTACAATTTTTCCGACTTATCATTCATTTGGTCAGGGGTCACATATAGACGTATTAGTCCAAAGGACTTCAGGGCCACTTGGGCCCATTTTTTTATTTGTTAATATACTTTGATGTATATTAAAGTCTGACTTGTGTTATGTTTTTTTGCATTTATTTGTTTTTTTTAAATAATCACTGAAAAACACATTTTAATACAATTTGGTCTTGTCAACCAGTTTCACAGTGTCATGCATTTTTCACCAAGCTTGAATTCCAGAAAAAAAATTTTGCTATGAAAGTTGGTACATGTCTTTCCCTTAATGGTGTCCTCCAAATAATTAGGGTTTTCTAAATAAAATAGCATTTTCTGAAATATTAACTTTGTTAGACAGTTTTGCTGGAAGATGATGGAAAGTATAAAAAATACAACTAATATTTTTTCTCCCATTATTTTTTATAATATAATCATACTTTTCTTCAATTTTGATAGACATAACTATAATATTCTCATACAAGTAATTTGAAAGAATTTGAAACTGCCTTTTACTTTTTCACCAACAATTACAAATGTAATTACCACGGCAACCATGCTGTTATTTTTAAAGAAATCTCACCAGATACAAAGATAGTTGGATTGCGGGTTTAATGAGCTTTCTAGCAATATATAGGTTTGCATATGTGTCACGTATACTAAACCCATGGAAAGCATGCAAAGTCGATCACCCTCATTTCAACAAAAACAACCAGATTTCTAACCTTAAAAACAACACAAGTGCATACACCTGCAGTATAATACACTTTGCTGTGTTAAAAGCCACTGAGAAACCACGGTATGCCCTACATGAAGCTGTGATGCTAATGGTAAACGTTTTATTCAGAGAAAGTGATCATTTCATATATATATATATATATTGTATATACATGTTGGGAACCTTTCGATATCACAACCCACTATATATATATATATATGTGATATCGATATATATATAGTGGGTTGTGATATCGAAAAGTTCCCCAACATTGTGTTTTCTAACATTATGATGTAAGTGTTGCCATTGGTCCTAAAATCAAATATTAGCCTTTTGGGCATTGCACCATTTTCCAATAGCTTAAAACAATGTTTTGCTCCCCATATTTCAGACTAATTTCACAAAAAGCTAACCTACAAATTAATCACTATGTTTGTGCATATTTCATTTAGGTGAAATTAGCAGACAAGCTGCAACATTAAAGACGACCATGCTGGTTCAAAATTAGTTATAATTTTGTGTGCGAGTGATTGTGCCACGGAGTGCTAAAGCCTAATCTAGCCAGAGACAGTTGTAGATCATGAGGATGCGTATTGCAAAACCACCTTATTCATCAAGTAAAATCTCAACGAAGAGTTCACTTCAGTTGCATGATGTTATTTGCTATCCCAAATATGTTTTGTTGTGGAGACATATCTCCATAGTAACATAAACCACTGTTGTCGTGCAACAGTTATGTAAATTAGCTCATTTTCCACATGTTCAACAAACTTCACTGAACTGATATATTCCCCAACGTTTATGAAAATGTATTCAATTGTAACCAAGATATGGCCCATAGTTACTTTAGGAACAATTACTACTTTACTAAAAAATTCCTGCTTTACTAAAAAATAATTGATGTATACTGTGAGCGTTGACCATATTTTGTGCAGGAACCATGTACTGGAGGCCAAGAGTGATAATTGAATACATGCATGCAACAGAGGCAGAAAGAAGTAGGACACCCAACCAATACAGAGCCAGAGATGATATACAGGTGAGTGTTATCAAACAGTTTTCTGTAAATCTGTAGTAAACATTTATAATTATCATCAAGTAAAGGAAAATATTGTGTTTATCTAACCCATCCAATAAAAACCATCCAGTGGAGTTTGATGTTGTAAATATATTTTTCTAGGTTTATACAACAAGAAATGAGAGCACAAGTAGAAATGTTATTTCTACACCAAAGCAGGTGATCATGACAGTTATGACAATTACAGCAGGGATCCAAGCACAACACAATAAGAGATCAGACTAGGAAACAAGATAACTTGTGGTGTTTCCTGAATTATAATTTTTTGCAAATGTGACCTAGTGGCATTATATACAGACATACGCAGAAGACAGTTTCCCGAAGTTACCTAACATGAAATTTGTTGTCACATACTTTTGAGCGTTTTTTTCTTAATGTAAATTATATACGTCACCACCTGATTAGAGGCCAGTTTAGAACCATGCACCGTGACACTGGTTTTGCAGTTGATAACAGTATGTCATTGGTGGTGCGTATACACTGTGTTTGCCAGGTGGTATATTGTCACTTTTGCGGCATCGCCTAGATCAGGAAATGCCTGACCACTGCTGTATGTAAGAACATAATCCACGCCTTAGTTATGACACACGTGGATTACAGCAATGTGCTGCTTTACAGTCTGCATGAGGTCCAGCTACGGAAACTTTACAGTCTGCATGAGGTGCAGCTACGGAAACTTTACAGTCTGCATGAGGTGCAGCTACGGAAACTTTACAGTCTCCATGAGGTGCAGCTACGGAAACTTTACAGTCTGCATGATGTGCAGCTACGGAAACTTTATAGTCTGTATGAGGTGCAGCTACGGAAACTTTACAGTCTGCATGAGGTGCAGCTACGGAAACTTTACAGTCTCCATGACGTGCAGCTACGGAAACTTTACAGTCTGCATGAGGTGCAGCTATGGAAACTTTACTATCTGCATGAGGTGCAGCTGCGGAAACTTTACAGTCTGCATGAGGTGCAGCTACGGAAACTTTACAGTCTCCATGAGGTGCAGCTACGGAAACTTTACAGTCTGCATGAGGTGCAGCTACGGAAACTTTATAGTCTGTATGAGGTGCAACTACGGAAACTTTATAGTCTGTATGAGGTGCAGCTACGGAAACTTTACAGTCTCCATGAGGTGCAGCTACGGAAACTTTACAGTCTGCATGAGGTGCAGCTACGGAAACTTTATAGTCTGTATGAGGTGCAGCTACGGAAACTTTACAGTCTGCATGAGGTGCAGCTACGGAAACTTTATAGTCTGTATGAGGTGCAGCTACGGAAAGTTTACAGTCTCCATGAGGTGCAGCTATGGAAATTTTTTAGTCTGTATGAGGTGCAGCTACGGAAACTTTACAGTCTCCATGAGGTGCAGCTGCGGAAACTTTACAGTCTGCATGAGGTGCAGCTACGGAAACTTTACAATCTCCATGAGGTGCAACTACGGAAACTTTACAGTCTGCATGAGGTGCAGCTATGGAAACTTTACAGTCTGCATGAGGTGCAGCTACGGAAACTTTACAGTCTCCATGAGGTGCAGCTACGGAAACTTTACAATCTGCATGAGGTGCAGCTACGGAAACTTTACAGTCTGCGTGAGGTGCAGCTACGGAAACTTTACAGTCTCCATGAGGTGCAGCTATGGAAACTTTACAGTCTCCATGAGGTGCAGCTACGGAAACTTTACAGTCTGCATGAGGTGCAGCTACGGAAACTTTACAGTCTCCATGAGGTGCAGCTGCGGAAACTTTACAGTCTCCATGAGGTGCAGCTATGGAAACTTTACAGTCTGCATGAGGTGCAGCTACGGAAACGTTACAGTCTCCATGAGGTGCAGCTACGGAAACTTTACAGACTGCATGAGGTGCAGCTACGGAAACTTTACAGTCTCCATGAGGTGCAGCTACGGAAACTTTACAGTCTCCATGAGGTGCAGCTACGAAAACTTTACAGTCTCCATGAGGTGCAGCTACGGAAACTACAGTCTCCATGAGGTGCAGCTACGGAAACTTTACAGTCTGCATGAGGTGCAGCTATGGAAACTTTATAGTCTGTATGAGGTGCAGCTACGGAAACTTTATAGTCTGCATGAGGTGCAGCTACGGAAACTTTACAGTCTCCATGAGGTGCAGCTACGGAAACTTTACAGTCTCCATGAGGTGCAGCTACGAAAACTTTACAGTCTGCATGAGGTGCAGCTACGGAAACTTTACAGTCTGCATGAGGTGCAGCTACGGAAACTTTACAGTCTGCATGAGGTGCAGCTACGGAAACTTTACAGTCTCCATGAGGTGCAGCTACGGAAACTTTACAGTCTCCATGAGGTGCAGCTACGGAAACTACAGTCTCCATGAGGTGCCGCTACGGAAACTTTACAGTCTGCATGAGGTGCAGCTACGGAAACTACAGTCTCCATGAGGTGCAGCTACGGAAACTTTACAGTCTGCATGAGGTGCAGCTACGGAAACTTTATAGTCTGTATGAGGTGCAGCTACGGAAACTTTATAGTCTGCATGAGGTGCAGTTACGGAAACTTTACAGTCTCCAGGAGGTGCAGCTACGGAAACTTTACAGTCTCCATGAGGTGCAGCTACGGAAACTTTATAGTCTGTATGAGGTGCAGCTACGGAAACTTTACAGTCTCCATGAGGTGCAGCTACGGAAACTTTATAGTCTGCATGAGGTGCAGCTACGGAAACTTTACAGTCTCCATGAGGTGCAGCTACGGAAACTTTACAGTCTCCATGAGGTGCAGCTACGGAAACTTTACAGTCTCCAGGAGGTGCAGCTACGGAAACTTTATAGTCTGCATGAGGTGCAGCTACGGAAACTTTATAGTCTGCATGAGGTGCAGCTACGGAAACTTTATAGTCTGTATGAGGTGCAGCTACGGAAACTTTACAGTCTCCATGAGGTGCAGCTACGGAAACTACAGTCTCCATGAGGTGCAGCTACGGAAACTTTACAGTCTGCATGAGGTGCAGCTACGGAAACTTTATAGTCTGTATGAGGTGCAGCTACGGAAACTTTATAGTCTGCATGAGGTGCAGTTACGGAAACTTTACAGTCTCCATGAGGTGCAGCTACGGAAACTTTACAGTCTCCATGAGGTGCAGCTACGGAAACTTTATAGTCTGCATGAGGTGCAGCTACGGAAACTTTATAGTCTGTATGAGGTGCAGCTACGGAAACTTTATAGTCTCCATGAGGTGCAGCTACGGAAACTACAGTCTCCATGAGGTGCAGCTATGGAAACTTTACAGTCTGCATGAGGTGCAGCTACGGAAACTTTATAGTCTGTATGAGGTGCAGCTACGGAAACTTTACAGTCTGCATAAGGTGCAGCTACGGAAACTTTACAGTCTCCATGAGGTGCAGCTACGGAAACTTTACAGTCTCCATGAGGTGCAGCTACGAAAACTTTACAGTCTGCATGAGGTGCAGCTACGGAAACTTTACAGTCTGCATGAGGTGCAGCTACGGAAACTTTACAGTCTGCATGAGGTGCAGCTACGGAAACTTTACAGTCTCCATGAGGTGCAGCTACGGAAACTTTACAGTCTCCATGAGGTGCATCTACGGAAACTACAGTCTCCATGAGGTGCAGCTACGGAAACTTTACAGTCTGCATGAGGTGCAGCTACGGAAACTACAGTCTCCATGAGGTGCAGCTACGGAAACTTTACAGTCTGCATAGGTGCAGCTACGGAAACTTTATAGTCTGTATGAGGTGCAGCTACGGAAACTTTATAGTCTGCATGAGGTGCAGTTACGGAAACTTTACAGTCTCCAGGAGGTGCAGCTACGGAAACTTTACAGTCTCCATGAGGTGCAGCTACGGAAACTTTATAGTCTGTATGAGGTGCAGCTACGGAAACTTTACAGTCTCCATGAGGTGCAGCTACGGAAACTTTATAGTCTGCATGAGGTGCAGCTACGGAAACTTTACAGTCTCCATGAGGTGCAGCTACGGAAACTTTATAGTCTGTATGAGGTGCAGCTACGGAAACTTTACAGTCTCCATGAGGTGCAGCTACGGAAACTACAGTCTCCATGAGGTGCAGCTACGGAAACTTTACAGTCTGCATGAGGTGCAGCTACGGGAACTTTATAGTCTGTATGAGGTGCAGCTACAGAAACTTTATAGTCTGCATGAGGTGCAGTTACGGAAACTTTACAGTCTCCATGAGGTGCAGCTACGGAAACTTTACAGTCTCCATGAGGTGCAGCTACGGAAACTTTATAGTCTGCATGAGGTGCAGCTACGGAAACTTTATAGTCTGTATGAGGTGCAGCTACGGAAACTTTACAGTCTCCATGAGGTGCAGCTACGGAAACTACAGTCTCCATGAGGTGCAGCTATGGAAACTTTACAGTCTGCATGAGGTGCAGCTACGGAAACTTTATAGTCTGTATGAGGTGCAGCTACGGAAACTTTATAGTCTGCATGAGGTGCAGTTACGGAAACTTTACAGTCTCCATGAGGTGCAGCTACGGAAACTTTACAGTCTCCATGAGGTGCAGCTACGGAAACTTTATAGTCTGTATGAGGTGCAGCTACGGAAACTTTACAGTCTCCATGAGGTGCAGCTACGGAAACTTTACAGACTGCATGAGGTGCAGCTACGGAAACTTTACAGTCTCCATGAAGTGCAGCTACGGAAACTTTATAGTCTGCATGAGGTGCAGCTACGGAAACTTTACAGTCTCCATGAGATGCAGCTACGGAAACTGCAAATAGTTAACAATTCGGCAGCGCGGCTTCATACTGGAACCCACATATTGGATCATGATTACCAGTTTTGTTCCTTGGTTAATTCATTTGTTCAACGTCTCCTACAGTGTTGCACCCTACTCACCGGCTGAACACTAAGACCTGCCAGTCAAGGTCTTTTTATCATACCGCCGCATTGCCACCTTGCGCAGTATGGGCGGCGGTTCTTCTCTTCAAGGTGGCCGGTTATATGGATTGCCTTACATCTTGCAGCCAGATACGCCAATTCTGTTGCAACAGTAAAAACTTTACTAAAACATCTCTTCTGGACTGCCTATTAAAGTATGTTAGTAAAAGTGACATTTCAATGAATTTGACTTTGTTAAACTTATTTAACTCTGTTATTAATTTCCATTTGTTTTTAATAAAACGTGTCTGCTTAATGTGTATTTCTATATAATTTGTCAACTCCATTAGTTGCATGTAACATATTAATTTATTTATTTAACATATTTATTTAATGTACTTTTGCAACTCATTCATTTACTTACGTTTAACTATTCAACACATTTTATTTTTAACATTGCGTATTGTTTTAAAATGTACTTATTTTGTTGTTGTTAGCTTCTTATAGCAGGGTTTTTGGCAAACTACTGTTACTAGTAATAAACAACGTAGCTCGGAACAACTGCAAAAATGTGTAATTTTTTGAACAATCAATTAATTAATTTAGCTGACAAGGAATTGCTAGAGAAAGGAGTTCTAGGATTTATATATGGTGTTTGTGCCCTTTTTGATAAATCATAAATGTACGAAGAACATTTATTTTCTTCATTCTTTAATATATATATATTATATAAATAATACACCAAAGTCTTCATTAATGGGGTATGTTTTTTATTTTACTCACTGCTCCTCGCCTCATTTATCGTATAGTTATAGGATGTGATGTGTATTGGAATCTGCTGCTCATTCCTAGGTTTATGCAGAGAAAGAGAGTCGCAGAATGTGGGTAGAAAATGGCAATGCCATTTAATTACATGTAGTAAATTAGTAATGTAAATAGTAAAGACAAGACAATGGGCATTGCTGTCGACCTAGATAGCAAAAGGCAATTCCCCTTACAAACATAGAAGAGTCGAACATATCTGTCGATGGGAATGCCAATAATTAACTATCTATGCGGAATAAATGTGGAGTCCAGAAACCACCCAAACAACCCTATGCAAAGCGTAGCAGAATCCAACAACGAAATTGTGTTCCTGGACCAGGCTTAGCGAATCATTCATAAAGCAGACTTTGCCTCCTGTGAGCAGTTGGGCCAGTCTCGCATTAAAACCTCAAAAGTCACTTTTGGAGCTAGTGAGGACAAAAGATGAGAATGTTGCACGAATGCAACAACCCCGACTCAGACTCACAAGGATAGCCATTGAAAATATGGGTGCATAGCCTAGATAACTTGTTTGATATGTTTGCCCTGCTACACAGTGAAGACACCTTAGGGATATGATGAACAAACAAGACTACGCCCTAACTTCTGGCTGGAAAGCAGGAAATACAGATAAGTTCTCCTCACCTCCCTAGTGCCACCTTCAAATGCTAAACGTGCCTAGAATTGCACACATATAATTACATCTACTGACAACATGAATACATACATATTTAATGTATGTCGGGGAGGTTGAGGCTGGGGGGTTACCGGCTATGTGCATCTACTCCCAGCCAAAAGCTGAAGAGCTGAGCACCCACCAGGTCCCTCAACCTCGGCCCTCTGAGACCGACATATGTTGTATACATATTGTAAATACCTACACCTATTAGTATTACTTATCAACTAATATATAAGTGTGTATATACATGAATGCATAGAGTTTGTAATATCACAAATTGTGATGAAATTTACCAAACAAATCACCAGCTAGTGGGTTTGGTCGAGATTGTGGTAAGGTAGACACCAGAGTTTCTTATGTAATCAACCAATGTTAACCTAGATACCCGTCAACATTACACGGAAATGATTCAGATCATCACAGTAAAGATAACATTTGAATAAAGTCTTCTAACTCCATGGTTTGAGATATCAAAGTCATCATACATGTCTAAAATATTTTGAAAGAAGGAATCTGGACATATGTTTTGAATGCCGAGGATTTCCAATGGCCCATCCTTTGGATTTGGGAGTTGGAATATCCCTGAGCTGAGGCATATGTTGCTGCCCCGATTCGAAAACTGTGATATTTTATATTTAGATTATGAAAAGATGACCACGCTAACAAGAAAGATAGCTAATAATTTAGCTGATGAGGGGTGATTGGTCACATATCTGAGTCACAGAATAGCGGGCCTTTTGCCTGACCCCTCTTAGAAATGTACTCACATAAAGCAGCCACTGGGCAGTACCTAGACCATGTGTGTGGAATTGAGATGGAAATGTGTGATCCAAATTTTGCCTGTTGGAAAACTATCACTAGGGAGTCCGAAAGAATTTATACCTGGGATATGTTTATGTTATTCCGAGACTTAGTGACTTCGCCAATACAAAGGAAACCATGAAACATTAGCAGGTAGATAGCCCGAACTAGGCAAGCATAATAAGGTGCCTGAGTCATGTACCCTGAGGAATCAAGTGCATGTAACACAGGTATGGTAATCAGTGGCCTAGTATCAAATTGTGACAACTAGAAGTATGCGTCTGATTTAAAAATTACCAGTTGGATCTGGGAACTGAATTAATTTGTGGAAAAATTGCATTTGCTGACATACGAGTGTGGAGTGTCTGCTTGCAGGTGGAGGGCTGCCCTTCCTCCCATGTTTTACCTTAGGCATTGCTGAAATTGGAAAACACGGCAGAGCAGTTTTCCGCGCATATGGGTTAACTTGTATCCTGAATAGATGCAGGCATAATGCAGTGGTGTCGACTTATTGATGGGTAATATATGCTTGTGGCCATGCCACAATTGCCTGAAATAGGAAATTCACATAGTGAATCCGGTTATTAAGACCTGCTGGCAGGTATATGTGTCTATGACAGCGTGCCTACAAAAGTGACCTTACACTCAAACTAACATATGTATGCCCACATTGAAGTGTAACCCGACCGCAATTATCACACTCCAATATGTGTTACTCAGCAAAGCCTGTTCACACAGAACTCAACAATATGGGCGTAAGTAATCGCAAGCCCAACAATACCGATGTGGTACATAACCTTGCCTGCTCACACAACAGAAGGTTAGAACATGGGTGTGGAAACTCATCATCACCCTGGGCTGACCACCTTGCAATCCCAACAATCAATGTGTGGTCTACAACATGGCCTGTTCAGGAAACAAGGCTCAACAACATGGGTGTGGAAACTCATCATCACCCTGGGCTGACCACCTTGCAATCCCAACTATCAATGTGTGATCTACAACATGGCCTGTTTATCAAGGCTCAACAACATGGGTGTGGAAACACAACATCACCCTGGGCTGACAACCTACAATCCCAACAAACACAGGTATGATTAGTGCATGGAAAGGAAGAGTGGCCTGTCGCCACCGCTGTACGAACACAGTAGTTACTATAGTGTGGTCAGCATAACAGCACAGCCTGGAAATAAAATGAGATGAAAGCATATTATTATGCACGATAAACTCCAAGCTAGTCCTGGCCACAATCGTATCTACGCATTTGGTAGCATGCCTTTCTGTGAAGAAAACGCCAACAGCTGTTGTCGCAGAAGATTCAGACGAATTTCATCTCAAAATACATCATGCTGATGCCACAGATAAGAGTGATAACCTGCACATGGTGACATCGAAATAGACTACGTTGAAGAATAATCTGGATCCAGCCCTCTCGGAAGCTCTGCTCTTTCTGCATGCTCTCAGTGGGTGTGATACCACGTCAATGCCATAAGGAAATGGCAAAATGACCGTTCTCACGAAGTATGCAGCACTGAAAAAGTCTACCTCCGTCTTCATGTCTCCATCTTCCTCGAAAGAGGACATCGAAAAGGCAGGAGAGGATGCACCATATCATTAAGCCTCAACTACGCACGCGATTCCTCAAGATAATTCAATGCAATTGCTGTGGTCACTGCGATAAGAAAACGTGCACCTGCCGTAAGAATGGACTGCAGCGCACACCAGCATGTGGCCAGTGCAAGGGCATCACATGCATGAATGTGACACAAGTGGAGAGCCAGGATGACGATGACCGGGATGTTGATCAGGGTCATACAGGATTGTAAATAGACAATATGCATATATTGACATTACGTGACTTTGAACTATAATCACCTGTAAGATGTGGTTTAAATGATTAGACATAGTAAACTTGGTTGCAATGACACCTAAATATGTGTTTATAACTTCATTTCGTTGCAAAGTCATGCCATTTTGGTCCGAATCCAGCTTTTTTTCCATATTATTTTATTAAACTTGACCTTGACTTTATCGCATGACCTTGACCTCTGATGACCTCTCAAGTGTCACCATACGAATGGACATCCTAAAGTTAGTTGGAAATGATACCTCAAACGTGTTTTTATGTTGTTTAGTTCCAAAATTAGGTACATTTGAATATTAGACCCTGTATAATGTCGGCCATCTTGGATTTGAACCAAAAAATGTGTGTGTATTTGTGTACCCTTCCTTAAGTTGTATTATCTAATATATGATTTGCAGTCAGCTGGGATGGTGTGCTTCTACATCATGTCTCGAGGCACCCATCCCTACGCAGCTGATGATGACTTCGTCATGGTACAGCCCAACGTCAAGAGAGGAAAGTACAACTTGTCAGCTGTTGAGGACCCTGTCGCATGTGACCTGGTTAGGCTCATGCTGGCACATGAACCAAGTGATCGACCAACAGCAGGAGAACTGCAAAGGTGAGGACTGTGGTTGTTGTAGAAGGTTCACATATTGACTCACGACTCAAGTGAGTATGTGCATCATTACAACAGCTTTACTAATAGTATTGATAATAATAATAATGTTTATTTCAGACAAAAGTACGTATGCATATATAACATACAAGTAAAACATACAAAGATATAGACAAATCATGGAATAAAAAATAGTTGATTAATAAAAAAACACAAAATGTGGGTTCAAGTATACAATTGGGTAGTCCAGTATTTAAACATAGGACTTCTAAAATATATCAGTATAAAAATAATTCACAAAACGTGGATTTTCATAATGTTGAAGAGGACATAATAAGCTAAATATGGATCCTTAAGATTTAACACAGTTTGTAGCAAACATAAAACTTGCACTACAGTATGATTACAAATTGCGTAAGATTATAAAACTGTTGTTACATGCAACAGTAAATCCTTTCAAACTCTGTTTCTTTAAATTTACACAAAAGACTTGAGGTGTACATAGTACCACTGTAAGAATGAAAAGGACATAGCCTGTCCGTCTACCCATAACTAGTGGGCGTAGTAAATTGTAGCAATAAGTCTGCTGTATTAAATGTGGAAAAGTTTAACATCAAAGTGTATTTCATGTAACTAAGCCCGACTCAGTCGTATTATCAATGAAGTTTGTTTTGAAAGTGGATGTTTTTTATTACTTGACCATGCTCCTGTTGTCGTGCCTTCAAATTGCGACCATTGTTACGGGCTTACTAAGCACAGTTTGGTGGGCAGTATACCTTCAACATTATTATTATAGTCTTAAGAACATTATATTAATTAATAAATAACATACTAGGAACAGGCTGCCTCCTTTTAATGGTGGACCTGCAAAGACGACATTTTCGTGGTAAGACATTTGAGCATATATGCATCTTTTCTCTCTGGCAATGTCATCATCATTGAGTGTAAATGCATCTTTTCTGTCATCGTCACCTGTAAGATTAATATAGTGTATTGAGAAGCAACATTATGACAAAGAGGTTGGTCTACAAAGTGTGTGCAGATGAAAAACTTCATTTTAACTTAGTTGTCATCTATGCATAAATACACTGGACGTCATATTGCAAGTGTGTTAATCAGTGCAGCAATGTACAGTGCATTTATTAATAAATACAAACAATTCTGCACAGTATTGAGCAACATATTTCCAATCAATGAGACTGGGTTTAGTAATCTAGTTGACCACAATCATAAATAAAGTTCTATATATATATATATATCACATATTATATATGTATATATATATATACATAATTATATAATATATATATATAATATCGAAATATATATATAATGTTAATACTTTTTATCTGACATAAAACATAAAAGGTTGAAAATAAAGGGTTTGTTGAAAATGGTTATTTACAGAGTAGAAAAACAAATACAATAGAGAATTATGAATCTGAGGTGGCTGGTATCTATTCTATGTTTGTTTTGAATTGTGTAGTTGCAACGCAAGATTTTTGTGTGGAATGTAATTGATATATTCCAGATTAATTAAACTGACTTTTAATTTAAATATTCCAAATTAATTCAGCATTGAACTGTAGTTTTTGTTATAGTTTTTATCGTGCCCAAACCATCAATAATCCAAACTCATATTGCGTCTACATGGACAACATTTTAACCTGGGCTAAAGATAATTATTTTAGCCTGGGTTATAAAATCGGAGGCACATTAAAACAAAAGGGTTAGGTAATGTCAGATAGCCATTTTATTTTTTTCTTGAGATACACCCGAGGGAAAATGACATCACTAAAGACTAATCGAACTAGTACAGGCCCCAATTAGCTTAATGTTTTTCTCCAAGATGGCTTGCCCTGCAGCGCCAAACTTTCAAGGATTAATATATGACCTCTCAGAAGAAAAGTAATGTCTTTATCTTTTTTCAAAACGTGGGTTGAAATCAGTTGTTCATAATATTACACGTGGCTTCTGCGAATGCCCCAAGCCACGAGAACATCCCGTCGAATAAGTTGGGCATGTTTTGTGTGAATTACGACATATGTCGTAGCAAACGTCATTCATGAACACTCCAAGAAACTGTTTTTTCATATGTATCTATGTAACGCCATCCGGAATATGGGCAATTCTGCGCATAACAATACCTGTTTTCACAGGAGAGCACTGTGCTGACAATCCTAGTTTATGTTTTGATTTTCTCAGTCAGGGTTTGCTGCACATACTTTAAGGGGGTCTCACCAGTTTGCAAAGTCCAAAAAGAGATTTGTTTTGTATGTGTTCAAACATACAGGCATATAAATCCAACATATGGTGTGGATATAAATCCAACATATGGTGTGGATATAAATCCAACATATGGTGTGGATATAAATCCAACATATGGTGTGGATATAAATCCAACATATGGTGTGGATATAAATCCAACATATGGTGTGGATATAAATCCAACATATGGTGTGGATATAAATCCAACATATGGTGTGAATATAAATCCAACATATGATGTGGATATAAATCCAACATATGGTGTGGATATAAATCCAACATATGATGTGGATATAAATCCAACATATGATGTGGATATAAATCCAACATATGATGTGGATATAAATCCAACATATGATGTGGATATAAATCCAACATATGATGTGGATATAAATCCAACATATGATGTGGATATAAATCCAACATATGATGTGGATATAAATCCAACATATGATGTGGATATAAATCCAACATATGATGTGGATATAAATCCAACATATGATGTGGATATAAATCCAACATATGATGTGGATATAAATCCAACATATGATGTGGATATAAATCCAACATATGGTGTGGATATAAATCCAACATATGATGTGGATATAAATCCAACATATGGTGTGGATATAAATCCAACATATGGTGTGGATATAAATCCAACATATGGTGTGGATATAAATCCAACATATGATGTGGATATAAATCTAGTATATGATGCCAATAATGGTGAGAATACATTGCAACATGATGTTAGCCTGACAGATGATGTTGATTTATTATGACATAATGTTAATCTAAATGTATTTCAACTCCAAGAAGACAATGCACATGAGCTTGGTCCAATAATTGATCCCAATAATAACTTTTTAATGATAAATCACCTTGTAAATATTATTCAAATCCACGATGGAGAGGTATCTCCAATAATATTAATGATAAACAATGTTTTAAATTAATTCATTTCAATGCAAGAAGTCTAAATGCAAATTTGAAACAAATTGAGAGCTACATTCATGCTTCTGATATAGTATTTGATGTAACTGCCATCTCGAAAACTTGGAATGATCCTAAATCAATGCAACACCATAACCTACCTATGTATAAGTCTTTTAATGTCTGTAGAGAAAATGTTAGAGGAGGTGGTGTTGCTATTTACGTACATAACAGTATTAACTGCACTCAAATTGAAAGTAAATCTTTATCAATAAATAATATCCTTGAATGTATCAAAGTGGAATTGATACTAGAAAACCAAAAAAATATAACAGCTAGTTGGCTGTATCTACCGTACACCAGGATCTAATATAGACATATTCTGTGAAAACATTACAAACATCTTTGGAAATACACAAACCAACGAGACACTGTTTCTATGTGGAGATTTTAATGTAGACATCTTCAAACATGACAACCATTTAGGTACAAAACATTTTACTGACACCATGTATAGCTTAGGCCTGTATCCTCTTATCACTAAGCCAACAAGAATTACTCGAGATTCAACCACTCTGATTGACAACATTTTTACAAATGCCATAAACAAGCGAACTACAAATGGTATTTTAATCAGCGACATAACTGACCATTTTCCAATATTTACACTATGTGAATATGAAAAAACTAAAGGAAAATAGAAATGCACAAAAATGTACAAAATCATAAAAATGAAAACACAAATTCTGTTATAGCAGATTTAAGACGTGAAACATGGGAAAAGGTATTTAGCACCAAAGATGTTGAAGTAGTTTATGGTATATTTATTGATACATTTATGAAAAAATATGATACACATTGTCCAGTCAGAAAAATAACCAAACAACATGTAATCAGTGATAGGCCATGGTTCACAACTGGCTTGAAAAATGCTTGTCACAAGAAAAACCACTTGTATACAAAATTTCTTTAAAATAGATCACAAGAGATGGAACATTGTTACAAAACTTATAAAAATAAACTAACTACAATACTAAGAAATGCAGAAAAAGCATACTATAGAAAACTATTAGATGACCAAAAACAAAACAGTAAAGAAACTTGGAACATCTTAAATACACTTGAATGTTTTGTAATGGAGGGTAGAAAATTACCAACAAGAAAGACATAGCAGATGGATTTAACATCTTCTTTTCGAACATTGGCAAAGAACTAGCTGCTAATATAGATCCACCAGTAAATTGTGCCTTATTTCATGACTATCTTAAAAAGAAAAAGAAAAAGAGCATGTTCTTAAATCCAGTAAGTGAAGAAGAAGTTGGTAGGATCATCGGTGCATGTAAAACAACCTCAACAGACAGTAATTATATAAATATCATAAAAAAATTGTGCAATCCATTATTACGCCATTAACAGAAATATTTAACATGTCTTGAAAATGGAGTTTTTCCTTCTAGAATAAAAGTAGCCAAAGTCGTACCTATATTAAAAAAAAATAAAAAAACAGAATTTAACAACTGCAGACCAATATCCTTGTTGTGTCAATTTTCCAAAATACTTTAAAAACTATAATAAAAGACTCAAAGAATTTATTGATAAAAATGATATCTTGTCCAACAGTCAATACGGCTTCCGATCCTCAATGTCCACTTCACATGCATTGCCTGACCTGGTTGAAGAAATTAGTACATCTGATCATTAGATAAAAAAATACACACTTGGCGTTTTTGTTGACATAAAGAAAGCATTTGACACTGTAAATCATTCAATATTACTAAAAAAACAAAATTTCTATGGTGTTCATGGTGTGGCTGAAAAATGAGTAGAAAGTCAATAGAAGTCAATTTGTAAAAATAGATGAATGTTCATCTAATCTCCGATGTGTCATCAATTATCACAGGGGTCTGTGCTAGTCCCAAGGCTGTTCATTTTATATATTAATGACATATGTATTGTATCAGAACTTCTTAAATTTGTGCTGTTTGCAGATGATAGCAATATATTATATTCTGACACGGATGTACATAGACTAAAACATGTTGTTAATTGTGAACTAGATAAACTATATACATGGTTCACTATTAACAAATTGTCTCTAAATATATCAAAAACCAACTACATTTTCTTTGGTAATCATCAGATAAATATTGACTTAGATATAAAAATTTGTAATAACAGAATTAATAGACTTAACATGACAAAATTCCTTGGAGTAAACATTGATGAAAAACTTACCTGGAAATATCATATAAACAGTGTGAAGACTAAGCTATCTAGAATAGTTGGAGTAATGTATAGAGCAAGTCATATCCTAGGAAACACAAATTTACTTACTTTATATTATTCACTCTTCTTACCAATAATGGGTTATTGTTGTGAAGTTTGGGGAACTACATATATCAGCAGTGTACATTGTATTACAATCTTACAAAAGAGGGTGATTCAACTGATATGTGGTGTTGATAGACTTCATCATACTAATAAGTTATTTAATGGATGCAGAGTACTAACATTTCAAAACCTAGTAGATTTTAAGATCTTGTCAATTATGTATAAAGTGTATAACAATTTACTTGCACCTGTCAATGTGCAGTGTTTGTTTACAAAACAAACTTCTTTACACCCTTCCTGAGTTCAATATCAATATGTCCAACAATGTGTTCGAACTAACGTTAAATTAAAGTGTTTAGCAATTTATGGTGTTAAACGCATGCATTTGTTTGCACATTAAAAAGGAACATAATCAACAAATATAACTAAAAACAGGTCATTGGTCAAAAACTGTATATTTAATTCTAATTTGCACCACACTGTTATCAATAAGTGAGCATATCGCAATGTAAAATATGATTGTATTGTAAATATGCTGCAAGGCAATATAAATTATTAATTGCCAAATAAGTATTACTGTCAATGTGTTATTTCTGTGTATTTATATTGTAATAGCCAATAATAACTAACATTGTATTATTATGTAATATCTGCCATATTCCATGTGTTGTAAGTAAATAATTCTTAGGGGTATACAAATACAAGAGTTTCTTCAGTATACCCCTTTTTGATATACTCATTCTGATATAGCATAAACACTGTATGTATTGTTCTTTTGTTGGACAAATAAACATTTACTTACTTTTTTTAAAAACCCACACACCAGGTAGGTGGTGTGGGACTTTTTGGTGATCCAAAACCACAGCTGCAGGATTCAACTGACGTGACATGATTGCTGAGACATTACCTGCCACGCTGTCTGGTTGTGATATCCATCTACATCAATGTGTATTAATATATGTTCAATTTGATAGGTGACACCACGATTTATATTCTTCACAATACATAATGTCGACCACACGTATAATTATTGTGTTCATATCTATTGCATTCTGCTGTGTAATCCATGTCTTCACTTTCTTTGTTAAGAAGATGACCCGCCGTGTATATTCTTTCAGGCATCCATATTTCTGGGATGATCAAAGAAGGTACATGTTCTTGGTTGCCATCGGTCATCAACAAGAAGTTGCTACTTTGTGAGTCATTTCCTAGTGGTTAAAGTTGTTCAGAAATCGAGTCACAATTGCTAGTTTAATGCCACTTTTATTATTAAGATGCTTAGTTTGTCTAAGGGCCATCTCACTCATTTTGTTATTAGGTTTGTAGAGTTTTGTAGATAATGTTATCAAGTGTTGTATTGATATTTCTCAAAACAGAGCTGTTGCTTTGTCAATACTTTGTCATCTGCTGTTAAATGTTTGATTAGGATTAAATGTGCTGGCATGCTCCCAACACTCTCAAATAATATCACATGGAAATACTTGACAGATATGTATGAGATTTGATGGTAAGGTGAACACAACACACAATGTAAACAAGCACTCTACAAACCTCCAACTATAATTTACCAAACTCAGAAGTCTCAAACCATAATGTCTCAAACCAGAATATCTCAAAAGTAAAATATCACAAAACCGTAATCCATTACAAGAAATCATAATGTCTAAAACAGCAATGTCTCAAGATTATAGTATCACAAAACTGTAATGGCTCAAACCACAATATCTCATGCCATGAGCTATCAAACCAGGATTTCTGAAACCATATTTAAAAACCATGCATGATGTTTCAAATCACAATGCCTCAAACCAGTGTCATCATCATCAACATCGTCGTTTAGAGGCGGTGTTTCCAGACTCTGCTGGGTTCGCCTTTCTTCCAATTTCCCTCTTCCACTTGACACGGTCCCGTGCATCCCGATGGTCGATACCCATCAGATTCAAGTCTGCAGACACGGAGTTCTGCCAGGTCTTCCTTGGTCTGCCGACGGGAGCTGTCCCCTCCACCACTAACTTTGTACAGCCCTTCACCCAGTCCTCGTCGTCCTTTCGCTCTACATGCCCGTACCACCTCAGCCTGCTTCTTCTGATCACATCCCCAATCGCCTCCACTCCTACTCTTCTTCTAAGCTCTGCACTGGGCTGTCTGTCACTGAGTGATGCGCCACACATCCATCTCACCATCCTCATCTCAACCCTTTCCATCCTCGTGTCATGATCGGTCCTCATGGCCCACGTCTCACACCCATACAACAGGCAACTTCTGACACAAGCTGTGTACACCTGGCCCTTCATCTTCAGGGGGGGCGCTTTGGAAGTCAAGAAGGGTGTTAACTCCCTGAACTTCTGCCAGGCACACCTCACTCTCGCTGTTACCGCTGCATCCACCCCACCCTTCGCACTAAGCATGTCACCCAGGTAGCAGAAGTTGTCTACTCTGTTGTATGTCTCTCCATCCACCTCCAAGCCTTCTTCCGTCGCTTCTGCAGGTGGTACCTCTCCCCGGCACCTCTTGCACACAAACGTTGCGCTCACTGCCTGCAGGCTGCCCTTCACACCACTGCATCTCCTGTGGACCCACTTCGTACACGATGTACACTGAAGCGAGTTTGTGGCTACACCCTTGCTACAGACTCCACATGGCCATGTACCAGACTCTGACATCACTCCTCTGTCACCTTTGCTGACCATCACCTTCGACTTCCCGGCGTTCACCTTCAGTCCTTTGGCCACCAGTCTCGTGCGCCACTCCATCAGCTTCCTTCTTAGTTCTTCCCTGGTCGTTGCCATAAGGACGAGATCATCTGCATAAAGCATCTCCCAGGGCAGTCCTCCTCTCGCCTCCTTCGTCACCACGTCCATCACAATGGCAAACAGCAGTGGGCTCAATACTGAGCCCTGGTACACCCCCACCTTCACCTCAAAGCTGCTGCTGTCTCCATGCCCTGTCCGCACCACGGTGCTCGCCTCACTGTACAACGTCATCACTGCCTTCACCAGCCAATCCTCCACACCCGATTTTCTCATGGCCCATCTCATCACCTTCCTTGGTACCCTGTCTCAAACTATAATGTTTCAAAACCATAATATCTCAAACCATAGTCGTAAACAACAAAATCTCAAACCACAATGTCTCAAATAATAATGTCTTAGAGACTTAGATCATAACATCTCAAATCACAGTGTCACCACATTACATTGTCATGATATCCAATGTGGTAACAAGCTGATATCTTCAAAAAGATTATGTATAACTTACCGCTTAACACCAACAAAATTAAAGAAGTGTCATATCAGCAACATCAGTGTTTGACATCAAACTCCTTTACACCTTATTTCGTTATAGTAGTGATAATTTAGAGTTGTTATTATTATATTATCGTTTTTTTATAATTTACCTGTTTTTGGTTTACCTATAAGACATCATAATATTTGTTTTAGTATTTAGTATTTGTGTTGTTTTTCCCAGTGGTTCAAGAGTACTCCTGAAAAATGCAACTGTGACAGCAATTGAAAGTGCTGACGTGCTCCCAACAGTCTCAGCAGGACAGATGGATTGGGTGAGCTTAAATACCGTGGTAGCTTCATAAGATGGTATTACCCATTTAGTGGCTAATGTAATACAGGCCTTTACATTAAACTATTTATCCAGTGGCCCACAATTATAATTAGAAATTACCAATGTATATTTTGGGCCACTGGTTTTTCATTTTAAATAATTATTTAATTAACACATTTTCTGTCTCAAATATAAACATTTCTTTACACTAACGGCATATTTTCTTTGAAATATATTTTAAACGAACATGAGGGAATTTGTGTTGGGCTTGTGCCAGATGGCAACGTCTGTGCTCTGATGAATGATTCTGTTTGATCACACAACATGTACTTTCAGCACTTCTACATCCTACTTAAATGTATTTTTAATTGGTCGAAAACAAATCATGACTGTTTTGATGTTCAGTGTTCCTCATTGATTGACGCTGTGCCATTGGTGGCGAAAACAAAACTAGTCACAACATTGGAGCTTTAGCCTTCACCAACATGATGATTTAGTTAATGTGTTTTATACATCCTCTGGCAAATAAATGCACACCTTCGGTAAGTTTTATATTAATATAAAGAACCTTATACCTGTTCTGTGCCACCAAAATCACCACTTACACTGAAGTCAAAGTGTCAGTCGCAGTATACAAACTTCTTTAAATGTTTGTCACTGCGCAGACTTTTGAAACTTATATATGTGCTTGGTAGTGTTTTATCAAAACAAAATAAGATTGCGACTATAGGACGCGAGAACACAAAGTCAGATGGAGATTGACAGTGGTTTTAAAGAAAACAATAGAAATGATTCAACACGATGGTGGTTAATAAGATAAGAACGATCTGAGATTTAAACAGTGGTGGCCCATCAGGCCAGCGTATGAAAATGTGTGGCCCGAACTGGCCCGACAGCTCCAAAAAAGGCGGCGGGCCACCATTTATGTCAAGGTCTTTAATGCTGAGAATGTTGTCATACTAAGGAATTATTTCATAAATAATTAAACTTTACGCTGCTTATCAAGTATACCCATTCGAAAATTATGACTGATGCAAGTGTTTTTTTCATTCTACAAACAGGATTGGTTTAGAACATTTCATTGATTGTGTCCAGCTATTCTGGAATTTAATATTAATCACACAAAAATAAACAAATATAAACAGCTTCTTTAAAATAGGATGCAAGATTTTAACATCAGAGAATATGGAAAGAGTAGTGCTATACATCTGGACAAAACACACATTAGAGTCATTTACGTGCACTAACATTAACTGATCAAATAGACGGCATATATGTGACATCGATAACCTATTTGATGATATAAGCAATGCATATATACATGCACTTTGAGTATCTAGTCTTGAAACTATTAGTACATGCAAACAAACATTGTGTTAAGATGACATTGTACATTGTACCTAGCTGGAATGATTATCTTAAGGAGGCACACACTGAAGCCAGATATTGTTATATTTTGTGGTATGACAGGGGAAACCCAAGCATGGCCCAATTTGTGAACTAATGCGGAAAACAAGGTTACATTTCAAACATCTGTTAATGGTGCTAAGGATCCTACTTCCATAGCTGCCATGTGGAAAACGCATTTTGAATCTTTGCTAAACAATGTCACTACTGATGTAAATATGCAACTTGTGAAAGAGTGTAAAAATACCGGTAATTTGTGTAACCACAATGATACACACATAACACCTTCCATGGTGCAAAATGCTATCGATAAATTGAAGTCTGGTAAAGCATGTGGCAACGATGGGCTATCTGCAGAACACTTCATACATGCAGATAGGCGCATAACTATACTACTATTTTTATACTAGTGTTATCTCACATAGACATCTACATGATGACTTTATGAGAACTATTTATGAAAACTTACTTAAAGATGCTTACAGCAATATGCATAGATGGATCCTAGGATACCACCGATGGGACAGTGCGATTAGCATGTTTGTTAATAATGCTATCGATACTTTTGACATCCTATTGCGTAAGAATGTTTACAATTTTAGAAAACGGATTCTCAACATTAACAATAATCTGATAAAGGATATGTACAATTGTACAGACATTGTTAATGGGCCAGTGTAGCATAGCTGTGCCAAATCTCTGTACATTGTGAAACAGTGATTATATATTATATTTTACATTTTTATTTAATTATTTTTTATAATCTTTTAAACCTTATTTATTAACTTTATTACTTATTTTATTGTTATATATTTATTTGTCTAACTTATCTAGTTTTAAAAATCTATGTATTTTTATTTCTATGTACCAATTGCATGTTTTTTTGCCTGAAATAAATATATTTGTGAAGATTGTCATAATGGTGTAGTTTTAATAGTAACTTATTTGTATGAGCACTGTAATATCAACATAGTTAAATAGCTTTTCTTAAAACAAGCAATATGATGTCTTACTGCAGAGAGGGCTGAGTGTCGTTGCTGTGTTGGGAAACAACTTCCAGAAGACTTTCAGCCGTCCAGGATATACACAGTCCGTGTGTAATCTATTGCGGACGTTGCGGAACATCCAAGCCCATTATAAACAACAGTAGGTGTCACTTCTGACAAGATATCACTACTTTTCAACATGTTAATGTGAACAAATTATATGCCAAATGTTGCATATCCTGTGAGCCACTGGTCATTTATGTATGTGTGAGGTCATTATCAGATTTCTGTATACTTTCAATATTTTAAACGTTTGATCTGCTCTCGTTTCCATGAAAATTAGCAACAAAACAAACTAGATTTTGTTCATATGATGCAAACCATGTAGACAATTATCATCAATGTAATCATGTGTGATATTGTACTAGCTAATTAGTCATGAAAATAAATTAGGTCACCTCATATGTCAAGAACGACTAGTTTCGCATATCCTACTCAGTGTGCGCTTTTTATAGAATGGTCGTAAAACACATTATACTCACACGACTCACATTGTTCTTTATTTTATGACAGTTTATTTCCAAATACATATGTCGTGCTAGTATCAGGTGCAAAATGAACGTAACTAATAAATAAAAGGAGAAAACATACTAGTTACGCTATCAATTAACATATGTATTCACTGGTTGGAGCTCCTTAAGCAGGTGCCCCTTTCACTGTTGGCTGCAAAACAATGAGTTTTTTATTCTTTCTTTGTGCAAAATGCATTCAAAAATGGTACCTTTCAACGGACTTTCATGTATGTTTTATTATGTTAACTCCGCAACGCATTTTTAGTATTGCTAATTTAGTGTTGAGATATGTTAATTATTTGATACACGTTCATTTGTCATGGTTTGATTGAAAAAAGGGTAATTTAATTTTAATGGAGTTATTAACCATAATATGATGAAATGTCACATATCCATCAGGCCAAATGTCAACTCCACAAAGGTCGACTATGCAACATTACCCAGTCAACTCCCCAACTTTGCAAAGTTGACTAGATAAGTTCATAATGTTTTGTTAGAATTATAAATATATATGATGTGCTTAGTCAACACATTGATAGATACCATAATTTTCCAATAATGATACTTTCGTTAATACAAAATGTAAATTTTTAATGCGCAATTGTTTGTCGAGTTGAATGGGTAGGTTCATATTACATTATTAGGATTACAAATATATCTAATGTGTTAAGCTAACATAGCAATAGATCTGGTCACCACTGAAAATTAGCATGATTTACATACATTCATTACTAGGAAATGTTTCTTTTTGGTAGTTGTAGTAATAATGGATTGAACATGTTAATTGCATTTGTAGGTCAGAGAATGCACAGAGGATACTTGGATCGACACTCTATCCCTACGCATATTTCAATGCAAAACTTCCCAAGTTGTTCCTCGAAATGTACCTCATCATCAAAGGAACTGCAGGAACTATGGACGA
Source organism: Paraescarpia echinospica (assembly GCA_020002185.1). Classification (NCBI taxonomy): domain Eukaryota; kingdom Metazoa; phylum Annelida; class Polychaeta; order Sabellida; family Siboglinidae; genus Paraescarpia; species Paraescarpia echinospica. The sequence continues at coordinate 7,506,552 of CM034539.1, read as the reverse complement.
TTGGGTCCAGAGAGAGGAGCTGAAGACTTTTTTCAGTTAAGCAAGAATGTGGATGGAACATCTGTGTGTGCAACTGACTACAAAATAGTTTAATGACTCAGACTTTGTTTGTATCATTTTATTATTTTCTTTGGTATATTTTAACCATTTAGCATTATTGTGTGTGTGAGTTACTGAGTGATACTTCATAAATGGTAAACAGGTAGCATTTTAACACTCATCATGAAGCATCTGAACTGTGATGAAGCAACAGTTTCATTAGCCCAGAATTAGTGTACGTAAAGAGCCTGCACTTGCATTGTATACACGTAGGTACCTACCCGTGTATTTTTTAAGGATTTGCATACATGAATTATGTAACGACTTATATGAATATGAGAAAATAATTTGAACAAGGTTTTGCAATGAAGCCGATGTTCCTGCAATGTTATTCAGAACACTTACCATCTTCATATAGATGTGCACTAACTTCTATTTAAATATTATTAGAACAATTACCTAACATAGTGACACTGGATGACATATCTTAGGAAATACGGTGTTAAATTGAAACTACCAGCTTCTTAAGGTACTTCCTCGATTGATTTAGCAGCATCTAGAATTGGGTTCTCTCATGTGCAGATACGTAGACGTAGTGTATTAATAGGATAATACAATCTGCATAGATTAACAAGAGAGCACAATAAAAAGTTGATCATTAAATATATGACATTAAATCTGGTAACTTGTAAACGTAAGAATAGCCTATTATTATCTGTAGAGGTAAGCTATGCACCCACTGTTGCCAGGTTTTATTTGTGTTCAGCTAAACAAAAAAAATAATTTAATAGGTTTTCAGATGATTTCATCAACATTAATTAATCAATTTGCACACACACGCTACCATGAGGTGTTAGTTAGGAATCAAGATGGCCGCTACAGGAATCAAGATGGCGCACACAAGCTGGCAGGTCTTAGTTAATAATTAATTCAATAATTAGATTGTATTCTATGTGTCTGACGTGACGTTCTGTTTTTCTATCAATTTAAAGGGACGTAGAGGAAGGTTTGGACCCATGATCATAGGGGAGCCTTGAGCCACCCCCTCTGACTTTGTTAATTGTTCAGGTTCTGAAGAAGCAGATCATTCTACTTACAACTTCACGGACATTTGACTAGTTACGGACGACTAATGGCGTGCAAAATCAAGATTGTATGCGTTTTACGATAAAATATTTGTGATTGTACATTTTGTGTTTTGTTGTTTTCTTTATCATACATGTTTTTAGAGGCTCACCTCAGTCTTTAAAGACTCGTCTTTTTATTAGACATCATAATTAATTTAAATTGTTTTGTCGTGACGGACATTATTTTCTAATTGTAGTGTTATATGTCATAAAATTAGTGTTTCAAGTTTAATAATTAGTATGATATGTCTTAAAGGGGCCCTGTATAAATTGCGCTATTCCCACGGCATGTGGTGTTACTACTGCTTTAGTATAACACGTAAAAAGACATGAATACTACATAAAGAAAGAAGACACGTGTAAATAGAAAATGGCTGTATTCAACGAAGTCCCGGATGTAGAGGTAGGAGCGCGATAGCATAACACTACATCTCCCTTTCGAGTCCTTTAAGGATACGAAGACAACTCTACCTAATGATAGATGGTAGACAACCACCTATCACAAACACGTCTCAAGGGATTATTCTGCCCTTTTGTGAGACATGCCCCTGACTGATCTATAGTTCACAGATCGAGTCTCTGTGGTGGAACGGATGTCCGCCCCGATCGCGTCACGGTCGTCACAGGTGGAGCCGCAGAAGTGCGCACCACGCTTGGTGAAGCCTGTCTCGGTTGCAATGCCGAACTTTGCTGTCTCTCGTGTGAAGACGAACGTGGTCGCGTCTCGTCGTCGTTCGTGCTCAATTCAGCGGTCTCCGTAGTCGCTCGGTCGGCACAAACGGGTTGTTCGTTCGGCGTCGGCACAATATGCATTTCTACGCAGACAAGATGTCGGCGTCTGTACCAGGTACGAGCGAGGTGAGCCTGCCTGGCCTACCACTGTACCCCCCGTTCTCGTGTCCTGCACCCACACTGGATCGCCGACGTGTAGGGGAGCCAGAGGTCGCGCACGGTGATGACGATCGTACGCCTCGGTCTGTCGTCGTTTTAGACTCGCTCGTCGTTCCTGTCTCGATTCCTGCCAGCGAGGTTGCAGTGTCGACGCTAACACTGGGATCGAATTACGTAGCTGTCTACCCATCAGCAGCTCTGCTGGCGAATAGCCGCATTCAAGTGCTGTCGTACGATACGCCAACAAGGCGCCGTACGGATCCGTTGATTTTCGCAGTAAGTTCTTTACCGTCTGAACCGCGCGTTCTGACTTTCCATTACTCTGCGGGAAACGAGGGCTGCTGGTAATGTGTACAAACCCTGTTCTCTCCGCGAAACGCGCAAACTCGTGTGCCGCATACTGCGGGCCGTTATCGGAAACAACCGTCTCCGGGACGCCATGCCGCACGAAGATTGACCGAAGGTGAAGAATCACATCAGACGCGCCCGTGTCGTCTAGCCTCGCTATCTCGACAAAACTCGAGTAATAGTCAACCACAAGTAGATACGTTGCCTTCTTGAAATGAAACATGTCGGTGTCGACTTTCTGCCAAGGTCGCAGATTCGGCTCTGACGCAATCATCGGCTCGACTGTGTTGCTACGCTCCATCGCACACGTAGTACAGTTCTTGACAAGCTCCTCAAGCTGCCTGCTGAGTCCGGGCCACCAGACCGATGACTGGGCCCGCGAGCGACACTTGACCACACCTTGATGGCCCTCGTGTAGCTTGTCTAACATAGTCAACCGCATCGACGCCGGTATGACGAGCCGTACCCCTTTCAGTAGCAGACCGTTATGAATTGTCAGTTCACTCTGGACTTGCCAATACGGTCGCAAAGACGATGGCAATGATGGATGGCTTGGCCAACCCTCTAGGCAATATCGCATCACCTGGCGACACACCTCATCGTCTTGCTGTCTAGCCCTAATCTCGGCCAGACGCGTCTCGGTTGCCGGTATCTCCCTCTCCACCAGGCTCGCATGCGCTGATACTTCGTCTGTGAATCGCGACTCCTCCGCCGTCAGTGGTCTCACTAGTGGAGCGCGCGACAACGCATCTGCAGTGTAGAGGTTCTTGCCGGGCACATGACTGATCGTGTACGCGTACCGTATCAGTCGCATACGGAATCGCTGTATGCGTGGTGAAAGTTCATCTAGATTCTTCTTAGTGCTAAGAAGTGACACCAGAGGTCGGTGGTCGGTCTCGACATGGAACTGCATTCCGTAGAGGTAGTCCGTAAATCTCTCAAGAGCCCACGTAGTCGCCAGAGCCTCCTTCTCAATCTGTGAGTAGCGCTGTTCCGTTGGCGTCATCGCCCTCGATGCGTACGCCACGGGTCGCATCGCGCCGTCGTCACTCTGCAGTAGCACCGCCTCCAGACCAAATGATGACGCATCTGCGGACACTGTCGTCGCTCTGTGTGGGTCGTACAGAGCCAGCACTGGAGTGTTGCTTAGGTTTGTCTTCACTGCATCAAACGCTCTCTGTTGCCTCTCAGCCCATGTCCACAGATTTTCTTTCATAAGTAGATCACGTAGTGGCTGAGTTGTAGTCGATAAGTTGGCAGAAAACTTTCCTAGCTGGTTAGCCATACCCAGAAAGCGTCGAACGTCGCTCACGTTGATGGGCTGCTGCATCTCTGTGATGGCTCGCACCTTCGCAGGATCTGCCATGACCCCGTCAGCTGACACAATGTGACCAAGATACGAAATGCTCGACTTGGCAAAGTCGCACTTATCAAAGTTCAAAGTCACACCGTTGTCCTCGAGACGACGGAAGACAGCCCTCACTCTCGCGTCGTGCTCTTCTAACGAACTGCCGAAGATGATGACGTCGTCCATCAAACATAGAACACCAGGTAAATCATCGAGAATGCCACTCTTCCGCTTCTGGTAGTACTCGGGAGCCGAATTGATTCCGAAAGGCAGCCTCTTGAAGCAATATCTTCCGAAAGGAGTAATGAATGTCGTCAATTCTTGCGAAGACTGGGCTAGAGGGATCAGCCAGAAGCCTGCGTTGGCGTCCAACTTAGTGAAGACCTTCGCGCCCGCCAGCCTACCGAGTGTCTGATCGACTGAAGGAAGGTCGTGTTTCTCCCTCCTTACACTCTCGTTCAACTTCGTTAGGTCGACACAAATGCGAACTTTGTGTGTCTCCCTCTGCCCCTCAACGTCCGAAGAAGGGACAGCCTTCGGTTTCGCCACCAACACCATGCCAGCACACCAGTCCGTCGGGCTTTCAATCCTGCGGATGACGTCAAGATTTTCCATTCTCTGAAGTTCCTTCCTGACGACCCTTAGCAACGGTATCGAGACTCGTCTCGGTGTAGTCAATGCGAACGGCTTCGCGTCAGACCGTAGCTTGATTTCGTACTCGCCATTCATCTTCCCTAGGCCTCCAAATAGCTTCGGGTTGTCGCGTCTGTAGACGTCTGCTGCATCGACCGAGTCAACAGCAACACGTCTGACAAGATCAAGAGACTCGCACACTCCGACTAAGCAGTGACCTCGTCGGGCTATTGACGACGTACACGTCTTCGTGAATGACGACACCGTTTCTTGACAGATTGCCACTGAACTTGCCCATGGTTTGTAGGACGCCGTCGTTCGCGCCTACAAGTTTTCTAGTCGACCTGTCGAGTCGCGGACTACCTGCTTTCTTGTAGTCGTTGGCAGAGATCACAGTAACGTCGGCCCCAGTGTCCAACTTGAAGCAAACGTTCGTGCGAAGGCGAGTGTCCATTGCCTCCAAAACAATGGTGGACGTCCACGGTTGGTCGTCGCCCTTCGTCACTTCGCCGAGGAAAGCAAACTCCGACTCAGTGTGCTTAGTGACTGCGTCTACAGATCTCGTTGACCTGCATACAGCCCCAAAATGTCCGACTTTCTTACACTTGAAGCATGCTGCCTCACGCGCTGGGCACACTGACTTCTGATGAGCCGGAGATCTCCCATAACAGTCACACTTCCGCGTCGAAGTTGTCTGAGACTGAGCTTTCATCTTCTGTTTCGACTGGCTGGGTTTGTACGACTTCCTCGTCCGCACAAAGTCAACATTGCCGCCTGTCTTCGCCGCAAAGTTGTTCCTCAACAGGGTCTGCTCTTTCCTTGCAGCCTCGTTCTGGCGTGCCATGTCGATTGCCTTCTTCAGTGTCAATGTCGCGTCCATCTGCAGTTTCAACGACAACGCCGCATCAGTGATGCCAACGACAATACGATCCCTGATCATTTCATCGTTGAGCGCGCCGTACTCACAATGCTCCGCCAGGCAGAACAACGCAGTGATGAAACTGTCAACCATCTCGCCCTCCTCTTGGGAACGTCGGCTGAATTTAGCCCGCTCGAAAATCGCACTGCGTCGAACTACGAAGTGCGCATCAAACTTGCCTTTGACGACCGCATACACATTCCGTTGTTCATCTGTCAAGCCGAAGCCTGCCATGATATCGTCCGCCTCGTCACCCATCGCGTAGATAAGTGTGTTGACTTGAACTGTCTCGGCTTTCTCGTCCAGGGCTGACGCTGAACGAAAGCGCTCAAACCGTCGAATCCATTTAGGCCATTCATTAGGTTTGACGAAGCAGAAAGCATCAGGCGGGGCGATTTGGAATGTTTGGGCCATGACTGGGTCAAACAAGCAAAAATAACGTACCTCGTGGTAGATGTATGCAAAATTACTTATGCAACAACATCACCGTATTCATCTTAAATTTCTGACACCATGTGGTGTTACTACTGCTTTAGTATAACACGTAAAAAGACATGAATACTACATAAAGAAAGAAGACACGTGTAAATAGAAAATGGCTGTATTCAACGAAGTCCCGGATGTAGAGGTAGGAGCGCGATAGCATAACACTACAGAAGTATTTTGTCGGCCGACCCTTGGCATCTGCGGCTATTTATAAAACAGTCTGGTGCAAGCGATATGTCTGCCGTCATTAGTTCTCAGGAACACACGACAAGCGTGCGCTGCATCTAGTGATTGTGTTGTTGATAAGGATTTATTTATTTAGTGTTATTAGTTTGCAACAGTATGTCATAAATAAATCCTTATCAACAATAATGGATGAAGGTATGTGTATGGTTAATGTTGCATTTTCTTGATAAGCTTTGTCACAGTTAGAGAATTACCAATATCCAATATAATTTGTGTTTTGGTTTTAATGTTGATCCTTATAGAAATACTGTTTTCCACAGCAATACATTGGAAGAAGGAAAATGAGAGCTATCGGATCGAATTGGGTATTCACCACCAGTCTTTTGTCAGAAAGTTACTAGGTCGGAATACTGAATCTTTGTTCAGCGTGCTATATCCTCGCAGGCCAAGGAACTCGTCTGTTGTTTTTGACAACTCCTTCATCCACTGAAAATATATAACTATCCATGCATTCCTCTCACAGTGTTCCAGACTTATGAAATATCCAAGAATGGACTCTTTCAAGGAACATATGTGCGACATGATATTAGCTAACGAACACTACTCTTCGTTGTCTTCAAGTGGCGTTAAAAAATTGTAGATCATGAATGCCACTTTTCGGCAAAACTGGATTTGCTGAGGGAGCTGGCAAACTTAACTTGCCTCGAGCTATGAAAATATGAACCATATCCGTTTCTTGTGAGAGGTTCGGCTGATTTATATCAACAAGAGATGTGCAGCATAGTCCAGCTTCATCATAACTGTTGGTCTGTTTGTCTGACATCATCACCTGAAATGTTGGTCTAGCGGTTCTAGCCCTTCCACAGACACGAAGCGTAATCCAGCTTCATCATAAATGTTGGTCTGTTT
>CM034539.1:7462646-7498666 GCA_020002185.1 Paraescarpia echinospica | reverse complement strand
AGTGTATTGAGAAGCAACATTATGACAAAGAGGTTGGTCTACAAAGTGTGTGCAGATGAAACACTACATTTTAACTTAGTTGTCATCTATGCATAAATACACTGGACGTCATATTGCAAGTGTGTTAATCAGTGCAGCAATGTACAGTGCATTTATTAATAAATACAAACAATTCTGCACAGTATTGAGCAACATATTTCCAATCAATGAGACTGGGTTTAGTAATCTAGTTGACCACAATCATAAATAAAGTTATATATATATATATATATCACATATTATATATGTATATATATATACATAATTATATAATATCGAAATATATATATAATGTTAATACTTTTTATCTGACATAAAACATAAAAGGTTGAAAATAAAGGGTTTGTTGAAAATGGTTATTTACAGAGTAGAAAAACAAATACAATAGAGAATTATGTATTTGAGGTGGCTGGTATCTATTCTATGCTTCTTTTGAATTGTGTAGTTGCAACGCAAGATTTTTGTGTGGAATGTAATTGATATATTCCAGATTAATTAAACTGACTTTTAATTTAAATATTCCAAATTAATTCAGCATTGAACTGTAGTTTTTGTTATAGTTTTTATCGTGCCCAAACCATCAATAATCCAAACTCATATTGCGTCTACATGGACAACATTTTAACCTGGGCTAAAGATAATTATTTTAGCCTGGGTTATAAAATCAGAAGCATATTAAAACAAAAGGGTTAGGTAATGTCAGATAGCCATTTTATTTTTTTCTTGAGATACACCCGAGGGAAAATGACATCACTAAAGACTAATCGAACTAGTACAGGCCCCAATTAGCTTAATGTTTTTCTCCAAGATGGCTTGCCCTGCAGCGCCAAACTTTCAAGGATTAATATATGACCTCTCAGAAGAAAAGTAATGTCTTTATCTTTTTTCAAAACATGGGTTGAAATCAGTTGTTCATAATATTACACGTGGCTTCTGCGAATGCCCCAAGCCACGTGAACATTCCGCCGAATAAGTTGGGCATGTTTTGTGTGAATTACGGCATATGTCGTAGCAAACGTCATTCATGAACACTCCAAGAAACTGTTTTTTCATATGTATCTATGTAACGCCATCCGGAATATGGGCAATTCTGCGCATAACAATACCTGTTTTCACAGGAGAGCACTGTGCTGACAATCCTAGTTTATGTTTTGATTGTCTCAGTCAGGGTTTGCTGCATATACTTTAAGGGGGTCTCACCAGTTTGCAAAGTCCAAAAAGAGATTTGTTTTGTATGTGTTCAAACATACAGGCATATAAATCCAACATATGGTGTGGATATAAATCCAACATATGGTGTGGATATAAATCCAACATATGGTGTGGATATAAATCCAACATATGGTGTGGATATAAATCCAACATATGGTGTGGATATAAATCCAACATATGGTGTGAATATAAATCCAACATATGATGTGGATATAAATCCAACATATGGTGTGAATATAAATCCAACATATGATGTGGATATAAATCCAACATATGATGTGGATATAAATCCAACATATGATGTGGATATAAATCCAACATATGGTGTGGATATAAATCCAACATATGATGTGGATATAAATCCAACATATGATGTGGATATAAATCCAACATATGATGTGGATATAAATCCAACATATGGTGTGGATATAAATCCAACATATGATGTGGATATAAATCCAACATATGGTGTGGATATAAATCCAACATATGATGTGGATATAAATCCAACATATGATGTGGATATAAATCCAACATATGATGTGGATATAAATCCAACATATGGTGTGGATATAAATCCAACATATGATGTGGATATAAATCCAACATATGATGTGGATATAAATCCAACATATGATGTGGATATAAATCCAACATATGGTGTGAATATAAATCCAACATATGATGTGGATATAAATCCAACATATGATGTGGATATAAATCCAACATATGATGTGGATATAAATCCAACATATGGTGTGGATATAAATCCAACATATGATGTGGATATAAATCCAACATATGATGTGGATATAAATCCAACATATGATGTGGATATAAATCCAACATATGATGTGGATATAAATCCAACATATGATGTGGATATAAATCCAACATATGGTGTGGATATAAATCCAACATATGATGTGGATATAAATCCAACATATGGTGTGGATATAAATCCAACATATGATGTGGATATAAATCCAACATATGGTGTGGATATAAATCCAACATATGATGTGGATATAAATCCAACATATGATGTGGATATAAATCCAACATATGATGTGGATATAAATCCAACATATGATGTGGATATAAATCCAACATATGGTGTGAATATAAATCCAACATATGGTGTGGATATAAATCCAACATATGGTGTGAATATAAATCCAACATATGATGTGGATATAAATCCAACATATGATGTGGATATAAATCCAACATATGGTGTGGATATAAATCCAACATATGGTGTGGATATAAATCCAACATATGATGTGGATATAAATCCAACATATGATGTGGATATAAATCCAACATATGATGTGGATATAAATCCAACATATGGTGTGGATATAAATCCAACATATGGTGTGGATATAAATCCAACATATGATGTGGATATAAATCCAACATATGATGTGGATATAAATCCAACATATGATGTGGATATAAATCCAACATATGGTGTGGATATAAATCCAACATATGATGTGGATATAAATCCAACATATGATGTGGATATAAATCCAACATATGATGTGGATATAAATCCAACATATGGTGTGGATATAAATCCAACATATGGTGTGGATATAAATCCAACATATGGTGTGGATATAAATCCAACATATGGTGTGGATATAAATCCAACATATGGTGTGGATATAAATCCAACATATGGTGTGGATATAAATCCAACATATGATGTGGATATAAATCCAACATATGGTGTGGATATAAATCCAACATATGATGTGGATATAAATCTAGTATATGATGCCAATAATGGTGAGAATACATTGTAACATGATGTTAGCCTGACAGATGATGTTGATTTATTATGACATAATGTTAATCTAAATGTATTTCAACTCCAAGAAGACAATGCACATGAGCTTGGTCCAATAATTGATCCCAATAATAACTTTTTAATGATAAATCACCTTGTAAATATTATTCAAATCCACGATGGAGAGGTATGTCCAATAATATTAATGATAAACAATGTTTTAAATTAATTAATTTCAATGCAAGAAGTCTAAATGCAAATTTCAAACAAATTGAGAGCTACATTCATGCTTCTGATATAGTATTTGATGTAACTGCCATCTCGGAAACTTGGAATGATCCTACAGCAATGCAACACCATAACCTACCTATGTATAAGTCTTTTAATGTCTGTACATAAAATGTTAGAGGAGGTGGTGTTGCTAGTTACGTACATAACAGTATTAACTGCACTCAAATTGAGAGTAAATCTTTATCAATAAATAATATCCTTGAATGTATCAAAGTGGAATTGATACTAGAAAACCAAAAAAATATAACAGCTAGTTGGCTGTATCTACCGTACACCAGGATCTAATATAGACATCTTCTGTGAAAACATCACAAACATCTTTGGAAACACACCAACAAGACACTGTTTCTATAAGGAGATTTTAATGTAGACATCTTAAAACATGACAACCATTTAGGTACAAAACATTTTATTGACACCATGTATAGCTTAGGCCTGTATCCTCTTATCACTAAGCCAACAAGAATTACTCGAGATTCAACCACTCTGATTGACAACATTTTTACAAATGCCATAAACAAACGAACTACAAATGGTATTTTAATCAGCGACATAACTGACCATTTTCCAATATTTACACTATGTGAATATGAAGTAACTAAAGGAAAATAGAAATGGACAAAAATGTACAAAATCATAAAAATGAAAACACAAATTCTGTTATAGCAGATTTAAGACGTGAAACATAGGAAAATGTATTTAGCACCAAAGATGTTGAAGTAGTTTATGGTATATTTATTGATACATTTATGAAAAAATATGATAGACATTGTCCAGTCAGAAAAATAACCAAACAACATGTAATCAGTGATAGGCCATGGTTCACAACTGGCTTGAAAAATGCTTGTCACAAGAAAAACCACTTGTATACAAAATTTCTTTAAAATAGATCACAAGAGATGGAACATTGTTACAAAACTTATAAAAATAAACTAACTACAATACTAAGAAATGCAGAAAAAGCATACTATAGAAAACTATTAGATGACCAAAAACAAAACAGTAAAGAAACTTGGAACATCTTAAATACACTTGAATGTTTTGTAATGGAGGGTAGAAAATTACCAACAAGAAAGACATAGCAGATGGATTTAACATCTTCTTTTCGAACATTGGCAAAGAACTAGCTGCTAATATAGATCCACCGGTAAATTGTGCCTTATTTCATGACTATCTTAAAAAGAAAAAGAAAAACAGCATGTTCTTAAATCCAGTAAGTGAAGAAGTTGGTAGGATCATCGGTGCATGTAAAAACAACCTCAACAGACAGTAATTATATAAATATCATAAAAAAAATTGTGCAATCCATTATTACGCCATTAACAGAAATATTTAACATGTCTTTTGAAAATGGAGTTTTTCCTTCTAGAATAAAAGTAGCCAAAGTCGTACCTATATTAAAAAAAATTTCAAAAACAGAATTTAACAACTGCAGACCAATATCCTTGTTGTGTCAATTTTCCAAAATACTTTAAAAACTATAATAAAAGACTCAAAGAATTTATTGATAAAAATGATATCTTGTCCAACAGTCAATACGGCTTCCGATCCTCAATGTCCACTTCACATGCATTGCCTGACCTGGTTGAAGAAATTAGTACATCTGATCATTAGATAAAAAAATACACACTTGGCGTTTTTGTTGACATAAAGAAAGCATTTGACACTGTAAATCATTCAATATTACTAAAAAAACTAAATTTCTATGGTGTTCATGGTGTGGCTGAAAAATGAATCAATAGAAGTCAATTTGTAAAAATAGATGAATGTTCATCTAATCTCCGATGTGTCATCAATTATCACAGGGGTCTGTGCTAGTCCCAAGGCTGTTCATTTTATATATTAATGACATATGTATTGTATCAGAACTTCTTAAATTTGTGCTGTTTGCAGATGATAGCAATATATTATATTCTGACACGGATGTACATAGACTAAAACATGTTGTTAATTGTGAACTAGATAAACTATATACATGGTTCACTATTAACAAATTGTCTCTAAATATATCAAAAACCAACTACATTTTCTTTGGTAATCATCAGATAAATATTGACTTAGATATAAAAATTTGTAATAACAGAATTAATAGACTTAACATGACAAAATTCCTTGGAGTAAACATTGATGAAAAACTTACCTGGAAATATCATATAAACAGTGTGAAGACTAAGCTATCTAGAATAGTTGGAGTAATGTATAGAGCAAGTCATATCCTAGGAAACACAAATTTACTTACTTTATATTATTCACTCTTCTTACCAATAATGGGTTATTGTTGTGAAGTTTGGGGAACTACATATATCAGCAGTGTACATTGTATTACAATCTTACAAAAGAGGGTGATTCAACTGATATGTGGTGTTGATAGACTTCATCATACTAATAAGTTATTTAATGGATGCAGAGTACTAACATTTCAAAACCTAGTAGATTTTAAGATCTTGTCAATTATGTATAAAGTGTATAACAATTTACTTGCACCTGTCAATGTGCAGTGTTTGTTTACAAAACAAACTTCTTTACACCCTTCCTGAGTTCAATATCAATATGTCCAACAATGTGTTCGAACTAACGTTAAATTAAAGTGTTTAGCAATTTATGGTGTTAAACGCATGCATTTGTTTGCACATTAAAAAGGAACATAATCAACAAATATAACTAAAAACAGGTCATTGGTCAAAAACTGTATATTTAATTCTAATTTGCACCACACTGTTATCAATAAGTGAGCATATCGCAATGTAAAATATGATTGTATTGTAAATATGCTGCAAGGCAATATAAATTATTAATTGCCAAATAAGTATTACTGTCAATGTGTTATTTCTGTGTATTTATATTGTAATAGCCAATAATAACTAACATTGTATTATTATGTAATATCTGCCATATTCCATGTGTTGTAAGTAAATAATTCTTAGGGGTATACAAATACAAGAGTTTCTTCAGTATACCCCTTTTTGATATACTCATTCTGATATAGCATAAACACTGTATGTATTGTTCTTTTGTTGGACAAATAAACATTTACTTACTTTTTTTAAAAACCCACACACCAGGTAGGTGGTGTGGGACTTTTTGGTGATCCAAAACCACAGCTGCAGGATTCAACTGACGTGACATGATTGCTGAGACATTACCTGCCACGCTGTCTGGTTGTGATATCCATCTACATCAATGTGTATTAATATATGTTCAATTTGATAGGTGACACCACGATTTATATTCTTCACAATACATAATGTCGACCACACGTATAATTATTGTGTTCATATCTATTGCATTCTGCTGTGTAATCCATGTCTTCACTTTCTTTGTTAAGAAGATGACCCGCCGTGTATATTCTTTCAGACATCCATATTTCTGGGATGATCAAAGAAGGTACATGTTCTTGGTTGCCATCGGTCATCAACAAGAAGTTGCTACTTTGTGAGTCATTTCCTAGTGGTTAAAGTTGTTCAGAAATCGAGTCACAATTGCTAGTTTAATGCCACTTTTATTATTAAGATGCTTAGTTTGTCTAAGGGCCATCTCACTCATTTTGTTATTAGGTTTGTAGAGTTTTGTAGATAATGTTATCAAGTGTTGTATTGATATTTCTCAAAACAGAGCTGTTGCTTTGTCAATACTTTGTCATCTGCTGTTAAATGTTTGATTAGGATTAAATGTGCTGGCATGCTCCCAACACTCTCAAATAATATTACATGGAAATACTTGACAGATATGTATGAGATTTGATGGTAAGGTGAACACAATACACAATGTAAACAAGCACTCTACAAACCTCCAACTATAATTTACCAAACTCAGAAGTCTCAAACCATAATGTCTCAAACCAGAATATCTCAAAAGTAAAATATCACAAAACCGTAATCCATTACAAGAAATCATAATGTCTAAAACAGCAATGTCTCAAGATTATAGTATCACAAAACTGTAATGGCTCAAACCACAATATCTCATGCCATGAGCTATCAAACCAGGATTTCTGAAACCATATTTAAAAACCATGCATGATGTTTCAAATCACAATGCCTCAAACCAGTGTCATCATCATCATCATCGTCGTTTAGAGGCGGTGTTTCCAGACTCTGCTGGGTTCGCCTTTCTTCCAATTTCCCTCTTCCACTTGACACGGTCCCGTGCATCCCGATGGTCGATACCCATCAGATTCAAGTCTGCAGACACGGAGTTCTGCCAGGTCTTCCTTGGTCTGCCGACGGGAGCTGTCCCCTCCACCACTAACTTTGTACAGCCCTTCACCCAGTCCTCGTCGTCCTTTCGCTCTACATGCCCGTACCACCTCAGCCTGCTTCTTCTGATCACATCCCCAATCGCCTCCACTCCTACTCTTCTTCTAAGCTCTGCACTGAGCTGTCTGTCACTGAGTGATGTGCCACACATCCATCTCACCATCTTCATCTCAACCCTTTCCATCCTCGTGTCATGATCGGTCCTCATGGCCCACGTCTCACACCCATACAACAGGCAACTTCTGACACAAGCTGTGTACACCTGGCCCTTCATCTTCAGGGGGGGCGCTTTGGAAGTCAAGAAGGGTGTTAACTCCCTGAACTTCTGCCAGGCACACCTCACTCTCGCTGTTACCGCTGCATCCACCCCACCCTTCGCACTAAGCATGTCACCCAGGTAGCAGAAGTTGTCTACTCTGTTGTATGTCTCTCCATCCACCTCCAAGCCTTCTTCCGTCGCTTCTGCAGGTGGTACCTCTCCCCGGCACCTCTTGCACACAAACGTTGCGCTCACTGCCTGCAGGCTGCCCTTCACACCACTGCATCTCCTGTGGACCCACTTCGTACACGATGTACACTGAAGCGAGTTTGTGGCTACACCCTTGCTACAGACTCCACATGGCCATGTACCAGACTCTGACATCACTCCTCTGTCACCTTTGCTGACCATCACCTTCGACTTCCCGGCGTTCACCTTCAGTCCTTTGGCCACCAATCTCATGCGCCACTCCATCAGCTTCCTTCTTAGTTCTTCCCTGGTCGTTGCCATAAGGACGAGATCATCTGCATAAAGCATCTCCCAGGGCAGTCCTCCTCTCGCCTCCTTCGTCACCACGTCCATCACAATGGCAAACAGCAGTGGGCTCAATACTGAGCCCTGGTGCACCCCCACCTTCACCTCAAAGCTGCTGCTGTCTCCATGCCCTGTCCGCACCACGGTGCTCGCCTCACTGTACAACGTCATCACTGCCTTCACCAGCCACTCCTCCACACCCGATTTTCTCATGGCCCATCTCATCACCTTCCTTGGTACCCTGTCTCAAACTATAATGTTTCAAAACCATAATATCTCAAACCATAGTCGTAAACAACAAAATCTCAAACCACAATGTCTCAAATAATAATGTCTTAGAGACTTAGATCATAACATCTCAAATCACAGTGTCACCACATTACATTGTCATGATATCCAATGTGGTAACAAGCTGATATCTTCAAAAAGATTATGTATAACTTACCGCTTAACACCAACAAAATTAAAGAAGTGTCATATCAGCAACATCGGTGTTTGACATCAAACTCCTTTACACCTTATTTCGTTATAGTAGTGACAATTTAGAGTTGTTATTATTATATTATCGTTTTTTTTTAATTTACCTGTTTTTGGTTTACCTATAAGACATCATAATATTTGTTTTAGTATTTAGTATTTGTGTTGTTTTTCCCAGTGCTTCAAGAGTACTCCCGAAAAATGCAACTGTGACAGCAATTGAAAGTGCTGACGTGCTCCCAACAGTCTCAGCAGGACAGATGGATTGGGTGAGCTTAAATACCGTGGTAGCTTCATAAGATGGTATTACCCAGTTAGTGGCTAATGTAATACAGGCCTTTACATTAAACTATTTATCCAGTGGCCCACAATTATAATTTGAAATTACCAATGTATATTTTGGGCCACTGGTTTTTCGTTTTAAATAATTATTTAATTAACACATTTTCTGTCTCAAATATAAATATTTCTTTACACTAACGGCATATTTTCTTTGAAATATATTTTAAACGAACATGAGGGAATTTGTGTTGGGCTTGTGCCAGATGGCAACGTCTGTGCTCTGATGAATGATTCTGTTTGATCACACAACATGTACTTTCAGCACTTCTACATCCTACTTAAATGTATTTTTAATTGGTCGAAAACAAATCATGACTGTTTTGATGTTCAGTGTTCCTCATTGATTGACGCTGTGCCATTGGTGGCGAAAACAAAACTAGTCACAACATTGGAGCTTTAGCCTTCACCAACATGATGATTTAGTTAATGTGTTTTATACATCCTCTGGCAAATAAATGCACACCTTCGGTAAGTTTTATATTAATATAAAGAACCTTATACCTGTTCTGTGCCACCAAAATCACCACTTCCACTGAAGTCAAAGTGTCAGTCGCAGTATACAAACTTCTTTAAATGTTTGTCACTGCGCAGACTTTTGAAACTTATATATGTGCTTGGTAGTGTTTTATCAAAACAAAATAAGATTGCGACTATAGGACGCGAGAACACAAAGTCAGATGGAGATTGACAGTGGTTTTAAAGAAAACAATAGAAATGATTCAACACAATGGTGGTTAATAAGATAAGAACGATCTGAGATTTAAACAGTGGTGGCCCATCAGGCCAGCGTATGAAAATGTGTGGCCCGAACTGGCCCGACAGCTCCAAAAAAGGCGGCGGGCCACCATTTATGTCAAGGTCTTTAATGCTGAGAATGTTGTCATACTAAGGAATTATTTCATAAATAATTAAACTTTACGCTGCTTATCAAGTATACCCATTCGAAAATTATGACTGATGCAAGTGTTTTTTTCATTCTACAAACAGGATTGGTTTAGAACATTTCATTGATTGTGTCCAGCTATTCTGGAATTTAATATTAATCACACAAAAATAAACAAATATAAACAGCTTCTTTAAAATAGGATGCAAGATTTTAACATCAGAGAATATGGAAAGAGTAGTGCTATACATCTGGACAAAACACACATTAGAGTCATTTACGTGCACTAACATTAACTGATCAAATAGACGGCATATATGTGACATCGATAACCTATTTGATGATATAAGCAATGCATATATACATGCACTTTGAGTATCTAGTCTTGAAACTATTAGTACATGCAAACAAACATTGTGTTAAGATTACATTGTACATTGTACCTAGCTGGAATGATTATCTTAAGGAGGCACACACTGAAGCCAGAAATTGTTATATTTTGTGGTATGACATGGGGAAACCCAAGCATGGCCTAATTTGTGAACTAATGCGGAAAACAAGGTTACATTTCAAACATCTGTTAATGGTGTTAAGGATCCTACTTCCATAGCTGCCATGTGGAAAACGCATTTTGAATCTTTGCTAAACAATGTCACTACTGATGTAAATATGCAACTTGTGAAAGAGTGTAAAAATACCGGTAATTTGTGTAACCACAATGACGTACACATAACATCTTACATGGTACAAAATGCTATCGATAAATTGAAGTCTGGTAAAGCATGTGGCAACGATGGGCTATCTGCAGAACACTTCATACATGCAGATAGGCGCATAACTATACTACTATTTTTATACTAGTGTTATCTCACATAGACATCTACATGATGACATTATGAGAACTATTTATGAAAACTTACTTAAAGATGCTTACAGCAATATGCATAGATGGATCCTAGGATACCACCGATGGGACAGTGCGATTAGCATGTTTGTTAATAATGCTATCGATACTTTTGACATCCTATTGCGTAAGAATGATTACAATTTTAGAAAACGGATTCTCAACATTAACAATAATCTGATAAAGGATATGTACAATTGTACAGACATTGTTAATGGGCCAGTGTAGCATAGCTGTGCCAAATCTCTGTACATTGTGAAACAGTGAATAAATATATTATATTTTACATTTTTATTTAATTATTTTTTATAATTTTTTAAACCTTATTTATTAACTTTAATACTTATTTTATTGTTATATATTTATGTGTCTAACTTATCTAGTTTTAAAAATCTATGTATTTTTATTTCTATGTACCAATTGCATGTTTTTTTGCCTGAAATAAATATATTTGTGAAGATTGTCATAATGGTGTAGTTTTAATAGTAACTTATTTGTATGAGCACTGTAATATCAACATAGTTAAATAGCTTTTCTTAAAACAAGCAATATGATGTCTTACTGCAGAGAGGGCTGAGTGTCGTTGCTGTGTTGGGAAACAACTTCCAGAAGACTTTCAGCCGTCCAGGATATACACAGTCCGTGTGTAATCTATTGCGGACGTTGCGGAACATCCAAGCCCATTATAAACAACAGTAGGTGTCACTTCTGACAAGATATCACTACTTTCCAACATGTTAACGTCAACAAATTATATGCCAAATGTTGCAAATCCTGTGAGCCACTGGTCATTTATGTATGTGTGAGGTCATTATCAGATTTCTGTATACTTTCAATATTTTAAACGTTTGATCTGCTCTCGTTTCCATGAAAATTAGCAACAAAACAAACTAGATTTTGTTCATATGATGCAAACCATGTAGACAATTATCATCAATGTAATCATGTGTGATATTGTACTAGCTAATTAGTCATGAAAATAAATTAGGTCACCTCATATGTCAAGAACGACTAGTTTCGCATATCCTACTCAGTGTGCGCTTTTTATAGAATGGTCGTAAAACACATTATACTCACACGACTCACATTGTTCTTTATTTTATGACAGTTTATTTCCAAATACATATGTCGTGCTAGTATCAGGTGCAAAATGAACGTAACTAATAAATAAAAGGAGAAAACATACTAGTTACGCTATCAATTAACATATGTATTCACTGGTTGGAGCTCCTTAAGCAGGTGCCCCTTTCACTGTTGGCTGCAAAACAATGAGTTTTTTATTCTTTCTTTGTGCAAAATGCATTCAAAAATGGTACCTTTCAACGGACTTTCATGTATGTTTTATTATGTTAACTCCGCAACGCATTTTTAGTATTGCTAATTTAGTGTTGAGATATGTTAATTATTTGATACACGTTCATTTGTCATGGTTTGATTGAAAAAAAGGGTAATTTAATTTTAATGGAGTTATTAACCATAATATGATGAAATGTCACATATCCATCAGGCCAAATGTCAACTCCACAAAGGTCGACTATGCAACATTACCCAGTCAACTCCCCAACTTTGCAAAGTTGACTAGATAAGTTCATAATGTTTTGTTAGAATTATAAATATATATGATGTGCTTAGTCAACACATTGATAGATACCATAATTTTCCAATAATGATACTTTCGTTAATACAAAATGTTAATTTTTAATGCGCAATTGTTTGTTGAGTTGAATGGGTAGGTTCATATTACATTATTAGGATTACAAATATATCTAATGTGTTAAGCTAACATAGCAATAGATCTGGTCACCACTGAAAATTAGCATGATTTACATACATTCATTACTAGGAAATGTTTCTTTTTGGTAGTTGTAGTAATAATGGATTGAACATGTTAATTGCATTTGTAGGTCAGAGAATGCACAGAGGATACTTGGATCGACTCTCTATCCCTACGCATATTTCAATGCAAAACTTCCCAAGTTGTTCCTCGAAATGTACCTCATCATCAAAGGAACTGCAGGAACTATGGACGATTGGGTCCAGAGAGAGGAGCTGAAGACTTTTTTCAGTTAAGCAAGAATGTGGATGGAACATCTGTGTGTGCAACTGACTACAAAATAGTTTAATGACTCAGACTTTGTTTGTATCATTTTATTATTTTCTTTGGTATATTTTAACCATTTAGCATTATTGTGTGTGTGAGTTACTGAGTGATACTTCATAAATGGTAAACAGGTAGCATTTTAACACTCATCATGAAGCATCTGAACTGTGATGAAGCAACAGTTTCATTAGCCCAGAATTAGTGTACGTAAAGAGCCTGCACTTGCATTGTATACGCGTAGGTACCTACCCGTGTATTTTTTAAGGATTTGCATACATGAATTATGTAACGACTTATATGAATATGAGAAAATAATTTGAACAAGCTTTTGCAATGAAGCCGATGTTCCTGCAATGTTATTCAGAACACTTACCATCTTCATATAGATGTGCACTAACTTCTATTTAAATAATATTAGAACAATTACCTAACATAGTGACACTGGATGACATATCTTAGGAAATACGGTGTTAAATTGAAACTACCAGCTTCTTAAGGTACTTCCTCGATTGATTTAGCAGCATCTAGAATTGGGTTCTCTCATGTGCAGATACGTAGACGTAGTGTATTAATAGGATAATACAATCTGCATAGATTAACAAGAGAGCACAATAAAAAGTTGATCATTAAATATATGACATTAAATCTGGTAACTTGTAAACGTAAGAATAGCCTATTATTATCTGTAGAGGTAAGCTATGCACCCACTGTTGCCAGGTTTTATTTGTGTTCAGCTAAACAAAAAAAATAATTTAATAGGTTTTCAGATGATTTCATCAACATTAATTAATCAATTTGCACACACACGCTACCATGAGGTGTTAGTTAGGAATCAAGATGGCCGCTACAGGAATCAAGATGGCGCACACAAGCTGGCAGGTCTTAGTTAATAATTAATTCAATAATTAGATTGTATTCTATGTGTCTGACGTGACGTTCTGTTTTTCTATCAATTTAAAGGGACGTAGAGGAAGGTTTGGACCCATGATCATAGGGGAGCCTTGAGCCACCCCCTCTGACTTTGTTAATTGTTCAGGTTCTGAAGAAGCAGATCATTCTACTTACAACTTCACGGACATTTGACTAGTTACGGACGACTAATGGCGTGCAAAATCAAGATTGTATGCGTTTTACGATAAAATATTTGTGATTGTACATTTTGTGTTTTGTTGTTTTCTTTATCATACATGTTTTTAGAGGCTCACCTCAGTCTTTAAAGACTCGTCTTTTTATTAGACATCATAATTAATTTAAATTGTTTTGTCGTGACGGACATTATTTTCTAATTGTAGTGTTATATGTCATAAAATTAGTGTTTCAAGTTTAATAATTAGTATGATATGTCTTAAAGGGGCCCTGTATAAATTGCGCTATTCCCACGGCATGTGGTGTTACTACTGCTTTAGTATAACACGTAAAAAGACATGAATACTACATAAAGAAAGAAGACACGTGTAAATAGAAAATGGCTGTATTCAACGAAGTCCCGGATGTAGAGGTAGGAGCGCGATAGCATAACACTACATCTCCCTTTCGAGTCCTTTAAGGATACGAAGACAACTCTACCTAATGATAGATGGTAGACAACCACCTATCACAAACACGTCTCAAGGGATTATTCTGCCCTTTTGTGAGACATGCCCCTGACTGATCTATAGTTCACAGATCGAGTCTCTGTGGTGGAACGGATGTCCGCCCCGATCGCGTCACGGTCGTCACAGGTGGAGCCGCAGAAGTGCGCACCACGCTTGGTGAAGCCTGTCTCGGTTGCAATGCCGAACTTTGCTGTCTCTCGTGTGAAGACGAACGTGGTCGCGTCTCGTCGTCGTTCGTGCTCAATTCAGCGGTCTCCGTAGTCGCTCGGTCGGCACAAACGGGTTGTTCGTTCGGCGTCGGCACAATATGCATTTCTACGCAGACAAGATGTCGGCGTCTGTACCAGGTACGAGCGAGGTGAGCCTGCCTGGCCTACCACTGTACCCCCCGTTCTCGTGTCCTGCACCCACACTGGATCGCCGACGTGTAGGGGAGCCAGAGGTCGCGCACGGTGATGACGATCGTACGCCTCGGTCTGTCGTCGTTTTAGACTCGCTCGTCGTTCCTGTCTCGATTCCTGCCAGCGAGGTTGCAGTGTCGACGCTAACACTGGGATCGAATTACGTAGCTGTCTACCCATCAGCAGCTCTGCTGGCGAATAGCCGCATTCAAGTGCTGTCGTACGATACGCCAACAAGGCGCCGTACGGATCCGTTGATTTTCGCAGTAAGTTCTTTACCGTCTGAACCGCGCGTTCTGACTTTCCATTACTCTGCGGGAAACGAGGGCTGCTGGTAATGTGTACAAACCCTGTTCTCTCCGCGAAACGCGCAAACTCGTGTGCCGCATACTGCGGGCCGTTATCGGAAACAACCGTCTCCGGGACGCCATGCCGCACGAAGATTGACCGAAGGTGAAGAATCACATCAGACGCGCCCGTGTCGTCTAGCCTCGCTATCTCGACAAAACTCGAGTAATAGTCAACCACAAGTAGATACGTTGCCTTCTTGAAATGAAACATGTCGGTGCCGACTTTCTGCCAAGGTCGCAGATTCGGCTCTGACGCAATCATCGGCTCGACTGTGTTGCTACGCTCCATCGCACACGTAGTACAGTTCTTGACAAGCTCCTCAAGCTGCCTGCTGAGTCCGGGCCACCAGACCGATGACTGGGCCCGCGAGCGACACTTGACCACACCTTGATGGCCCTCGTGTAGCTTATCTAACATAGTCAACCGCATCGACGCCGGTATGACGAGCCGTACCCCTTTCAGTAGCAGACCGTTATGAATTGTCAGTTCACTCTGGACTTGCCAATACGGTCGCAAAGACGATGGCAATGATGGATGGCTTGGCCAACCCTCTAGGCAATATCGCATCACCTGGCGACACACCTCATCGTCTTGCTAATCTCGGCCAGACGCGTCTCGGTTGCCGGTATCTCACTCTCCACCAGGCTCGCATGCGCTGATACTTCGTCTGTGAATCGCGACTCCTCCGCCGTCAGTGGTCTCACTAGTGGAGCGCGCGACAACGCATCTGCAGTGTAGAGGTTCTTGCCGGGCACATGACTGATCGTGTACGCGTACCGTATCAGTCGCATACGGAATCGCTGTATGCGTGGTGAAAGTTCATCTAGATTCTTCTTAGTGCTAAGAAGTGACACCAGAGGTCGGTGGTCGGTCTCGACATGGAACTGCATTCCGTAGAGGTAGTCCGTAAATCTCTCAAGAGCCCACGTAGTCGCCAGAGCCTCCTTCTCAATCTGTGAGTAGCGCTGTTCCGTTGGCGTCATCGCCCTCGATGCGTACGCCACGGGTCGCATCGCGCCGTCGTCACTCTGCAGTAGCACCGCCTCCAGACCAAATGATGACGCATCTGCGGACACTGTCGTCGCTCTGTGTGGGTCGTACAGAGCCAGCACTGGAGTGTTGCTTAGGTTTGTCTTCACTGCATCAAACGCTCTCTGTTGCCTCTCAGCCCATGTCCACAGATTTTCTTTCATAAGTAGATCACGTAGTGGCTGAGTTGTAGT
Organism: Paraescarpia echinospica; assembly: GCA_020002185.1. NCBI lineage: Eukaryota > Metazoa > Annelida > Polychaeta > Sabellida > Siboglinidae > Paraescarpia > Paraescarpia echinospica. Next base: position 7,481,997 of record CM034539.1, on the reverse strand, counting down.
CGATAAGTTGGCAGAAAACTTTCCTAGCTGGTTAGCCATACCCAGAAAGCGTCGAACGTCGCTCACGTTGATGGGCTGCTGCATCTCTGTGATGGCTCGCACCTTCGCAGGATCTGCCATGACCCCGTCAGCTGACACAATGTGACCAAGATACGAAATGCTCGACTTGGCAAAGTCGCACTTATCAAAGTTCAAAGTCACACCGTTGTCCTCGAGACGACGGAAGACAGCCCTCACTCTCGCGTCGTGCTCTTCTACCGAACTGCCGAAGATGATGACGTCGTCCATCAAACATAGAACACCAGGTAAATCATCGAGAATGCCACTCATCCGCTTCTGGTAGTACTCGGGAGCCGAATTGATTCCGAAAGGCAGCCTCTTGAAGCAATATCTTCCGAAAGGAGTAATGAATGTCGTCAATTCTTGCGAAGACTGGGCTAGAGGGATCAGCCAGAAGCCTGAGTTGGCGTCCAACTTAGTGAAGACCTTCGCGCCCGCCAGCCTACCGAGTGTCTGATCGACTGAAGGAAGGTCGTGTTTCTCCCTCCTTACACTCTCGTTCAACTTCGTTAGGTCGACACAAATGCGAACTTTGTGTGTCTCCCTCTGCCCCTCAACGTCCGAAGAAGGGACAGCCTTCGGTTTCGCCACCAACACCATGCCAGCACACCAGTCCGTCGGGCTGTCAATCCTGCGGATGACGTCAAGATTTTCCATTCTCTGAAGTTCCTTCCTGACGACCCCTAGCAACGGTATCGAGACTCGTCTCGGTGTAGTCAATGCGAACGGCTTCGCGTCAGACCGTAGCTTGATTTCGTACTCGCCATTCATCTTCCCTAGGCCTCCAAATAGCTTCGGGTTGTCGCGTCTGTAGACGTCTGCTGCATCGACCGAGTCAACAGCAACACGTCTGACAAGATCAAGAGACTCGCACACTCTCCGACTAAGCAGTGACCTCGTCGGGCTATTGACGACGTACACGTCTTCGTGAATGACGACACCGTTTCGTGACAGATTGCCACTGAACTTGCCCATGGTTTGTAGGACGCCGTCGTTCGCGCCTACAAGTTTTCTAGTCGACCTGTCGAGTCGCGGACTACCTGCTTTCTTGTAGTCGTTGGCAGAGATCACAGTAACGTCGGCCCCAGTGTCCAACTTGAAGCAAACGTTCGTGCGAAGGCGAGTGTCCATTGCCTCCAAAACAATGGTGGACGTCCACGGTTGGTCGTCGCCCTTCGTCACTTCGCCGAGGAAAGCAAACTCCGACTCAGTGTGCTTAGTGACTGCGTCTACAGATCTCGTTGACCTGCATACAGCCCCAAAATGTCCGACTTTCTTACACTTTAAGCATGCTGCCTCACGCGCTGGGCCCACTGACTTCTGATGAGCCGGAGATCTCCCATAACAGTCACACTTCCGCGTCGAAGTTGTCTGAGACTGAGCTTTCATCTTCTGTTTCGACTGGCTGGGTTTGTACGACTTCCTCGTCCGCACAAAGTCAACATTGCCGCCTGTCTTCGCCGCAAAGTTGTTCCTCAACAGGGTCTGCTCTTTCCTTGCAGCCTCGTTCTGGCGTGCCATGTCGATTGCCTTCTTCAGTGTCAATGTCGCGTCCATCTGCAGTTTCAACGACAACGCCGCATCAGTGATGCCAACGACAATACGATCCCTGATCATTTCATCGTTGAGCGCGCCGTACTCACAATGCTCCGCCAGGCAGAACAACGCAGTGATGAAACTGTCAACCATCTCGCCCTCCTCTTGGGAACGTCGGCTGAATTTAGCCCGCTCGAAAATCGCACTGCGTCGAACTACGAAGTGCGCATCAAACTTGCCTTTGACGACCGCATACACATTCCGTTGTTCATCTGTCAAGCCGAAGCCTGCCATGATATCGTCCGCCTCGTCACCCATCGCGTAGATAAGTGCGTTGACTTGAACTGTCTCGGCTTTCTCGTCCAGGGCTGACGCTGAACGAAAGCGCTCAAACCGTCGAATCCATTTAGGCCATTCATTAGGTTTGACGAAGCAGAAAGCATCAGGCGGGGCGATTTGGAATGTTTGGGCCATGACTGGGTCAAACAAGCAAAAATAACGTACCTCGTGGTAGATGTATGCAAAATTACTTATGCAACAACATCACCGTATTCATCTTAAAATTCTGACACCATGTGGTGTTACTACTGCTTTAGTATAACACGTAAAAAGACATGAATACTACATAAAGAAAGAAGACACGTGTAAATAGAAAATGGCTGTATTCAACGAAGTCCCGGATGTAGAGGTAGGAGCGCGATAGCATAACACTACAGAAGTATTTTGTCGGCCGACCCTTGGCATCTGCGGCTATTTATAAAACAGTCTGGTGCAAGCGATATGTCTGCCGTCATTAGTTCTCAGGAACACACGACAAGCGTGCGCTGCATCTAGTGATTGTGTTGTTGATAAGGATTTATTTATTTAGTGTTATTAGTTTGCAACAGTATGTCATAAATAAATCCTTATCAACAATAATGGATGAAGGTATGTGTATGGTTAATGTTGCATTTTCTTGATAAGCTTTGTCACAGTTAGAGAATTACCAATATCCAATATAATTTGTGTTTTGGTTTTAATGTTGATCCTTATAGAAATAGTGTTTTCCACAGCAATACATTGGAAGAAGGAAAATGAGAGCTATCGGATCGAATTGGGTATTCACCACCAGTCTTTTGTCAGAAAGTTACTAGGTCGGAATACTGAATCTTTGTTCAGCGTGCTATATCCTCGCAGGCCAACGAACTCGTCTGTTGTTTTTGACAACTCCTTCATCCACTGAAAAGATATCACTATCCATGCATTCCTCTCACAGTGTTCCAGACTTATGAAATATCCAAGAATGGACTCTTTCAAGGAACATATGTGCGACATGATATTAGCTAACGAACACTACTCTTCGTTGTCTTCAAGTGGCGTTAAAAAATTGTAGATCATGAATGCCACTTTTCGGCAAAACTGGATTTGCTGAGGGAGCTGGCAAACTTAACTTGCCTCGAGCTATGAAAATATGAACCATATCCGTTTCTTGTGAGAGGTTCGGCTGATTTATATCAACAAGAGATGTGCAGCATAGTCCAGCTTCATCATAACTGTTGGTCTGTTTGTCTGACATCATCACCTGAAATGTTGGTCTAGCGGTTCTAGCCCTTCCACAGACACGAAGCGTAGTCCAGCTTCATCATAAATGTTGGTCTGTTTGTCTGACATCATCACCTGAAATGTTGGTCTAGCGGTTCTTGTCCTTCAACAGACACGAACCATAGAACAGCTTCATCATAAATGTTGGTCTGTTTGTCTGACATCATCACCTGAAATGTTGGTCTAGTGGTTCTCGCCCTTCCACAGACACGAAGCATTGTCCAGCTTCTTCATAACTGTTGGTCTGTTTGTCTGACATCATCACCTAAAATGTTGGTCTAGCGGTTCTCGCCCTTCCACAGACACGAAGATTTTTTCTCTTAATTCTTAATTTTTTTCTGAATTCGAATGCTGTCTCCATGATAACCAATGATCCTCCGACCAATATGGAAGAGAAGAACACTGGAATCGAATCTCTTCACATTCACTGTTAATTATGGGGTACGTGGCACTCCATTGTAAACAGATTAGCACAGACAGTTATATTTGATAGTGTTGCCTTTCAGGTACAAACAATTGTGCACAGTGAACAAAATAATATAATGTTGAGTCTTTTAATTGAAGCGCCAGGCATTGAGGAGTTTTCCAACATTTCTGCGACTAAAACAGCCTTATCCAACAGTGACCTCGCTCATAAGGGACTCCTTACTTTCATTACGAGACATCCTTAACTTCTGATGTGTCTTTCCGCAACATACGTCTTCAGTGTAACGTGCAACAAGAGTGTAGTAGTGATGACTTAATTGCTTAAAAATCCATACTTTAAAAAGCTTATTTTACCTCGCAAAAATGCCCGAATTACCCCCAGGTTAAATACCGCTGCTCTGAAGCTAATGGACAGTAATTTTTAAAATAGAAAAGAATACAAGTTATTTGTAATCAGGGCGCTTTTTAACGTACAAAGTGGGGGCATTGCCCCCCCCCAGCCCTTTCGTTTGCCCCCCAGTCAGACCAACTTTCCCCCCAGTGTGCCCCCATTCTCCCAAACCGGCCCTTGTAGGGCTTACTTCTTATTCGTTTTAGGGTGTTTCGTTTAAAGGAAAACAAAAGGCAACGTTTTGGTGTTAAGCATCTAAAAGAGTTAATACAAACTAACAATTTCCAACTACAATAAATTTTTTAACGTCAGCGGTTTACCAGGAATACATTTTTGAACACACAACTACCGAATTTCTATGGACTACGCCATTGTTAGAAGAAAGTGACGTCACACTGTCGTAACTCGCTTCGTAAATTTTCTGCGTACTATTTGTTCCCAACTCCGTTAGGTGGCGCTACGGTAAGTTTACCAATTAAACTATGTGCGCATGCGCTGTGACTGTGTAAATGGCTTTCCAATTCTTCGGAAGACAACGAGAAACCAAATCGATTTCGAAGCAGCTGGATACCGGTTTGAACCACAAAAACAAGGGCCTGTGTTGGAAGATAGGGCAGAGGCGCGTGCCGGTGGGCACGAACAGGAAGGCCCACGGGCAGTGGAAATGTCGAGGCGCATACCATGCCTTCTAAAGAATGAGACAGCGATGGTTTTGAACGTTTAATGCTGATGTGCGGTGCAGTAAAAAAGAACGAACACGGATATGTGCGGTGCATTTAATAAGAACGAATCATAGAGGCGATGAGAATAAAACAAGTTAACATTAATAATGTAGCGTAATTGTCAATGTCCTCCCTCGCCCCGAGTTCTTGTGACGGGAGACGCATGAACTCTTCGAGTACCTTGTTCGATCACTCGTTACCGACCACATAGTCCTTGAAGCGGGTCGGCAAGCGTGTCTGCCGCCTTGGTCTGTCCGCTCGGAACATAGTGTTTGGTACTGACGGTGGCGGCGATGCGAGCTTCTGTTGCGGTGCAGTTTCCCGGTTCGGTTCCGCGGATGGCGATTCATCGGCGGACGATCTTGGTGAGGCCACCGGAGTATCTTCATTCCCTGTGTCAGGCTCAAAGTGGAGGCTGTGCGGGTTGGGGCGTATGTCTTGTCGGCGCTCTGGTGTGCTCTGCGACTTTCTAAACATTGCCGTTTTCGGGGTCGGCGGCGACCGATTGGCGTCGCTGCCGAGTGGTGTAGAGATCTCATGTGTCAGGTCCTCCATGGGAAGTAGGGATAGGGGCAGTTTCCCTATGTCAGCGGACCTGTTGGGGATGTCATCCGTGATACGGCGTGGGCATGGCTTATCCACGTACGGGACGTAGCGCCGTAGAAATTGGCGGTTGCGAAGGGTGACTCTGCCAGACCCGTGGACTTTGATGGCGTACTGGTCGTGTTGCCGTACCTCGATGACTTGTCCCAGCGTCGTGGCGCATTCCCAGTCTGGTTCTGGATGCGAACGCTGTTCCCCACTTTCAGAGGAGGCAGTTTCTTAGTGTGGGGTAGGAGGGCTTCCACCTCTTTGGCATGGCGTTCCATGAGAGCCTTCTCCCGGTTGGCGGCTGTGTCTGTCCAGGTATCGTATGGCTCGTATTTTCCTGGCATGACGGGTATAAAGTCGCGGATTTGACGGCCAAAGACGATTTCAGCCGGGGAGCGTTTGTCAAGTGGCGTAGGCGTGTTCCTATATGTGAGCATGGCTCGCTGGAATGCCGGGATGTCGGCGTCGCCATGTGGCCCGGTGTTCTCCATGATCAAGAGCTTAGCTGACTTAACCCCGATCTCGCCCCGGGTGTTGGAATGGGGGTAGGCTACCGACGAGAGGCGGTGAGCAACTCCCCAGTCTCGGAGGAACTGCTGGGTGAGCTCAGCCGTAAACTCGGGGCCGCCATCTGATGACAACTCTTCGGCGATACCATATGTGACAAAGAATTCCCGTAGCTTCTTGACGAGTGCCGGCGACCCCCCCCGTCAGTTAACACACGTAGGGCCAGCCCGAGTATCTGTAAACGATGACGAGGTAATTGTGGCCGCTGTAACAGAAGTAATCGGCGCACAACATCTGGAATGGGTAGACTGGGTCGGGTGAGGGTGTGGGAGGCGGCTTGGGGTTGCTGGGAGCAATTCTGTGGCACGCCTGACAGTTATTGCGCAGCTCTTGGATCTGAATCGTGATTCCCGGCCAGAAAACTGATGCTTTCGCTCTGGCGTTCATGGACGTCACACCTTGGTGGGCGGCGTGTAGTGTTTCCAGGACCTGGTCGCGGAGTGATGGCGGGATAACGATTCTGTCCTGGTACAGTATTACGCCCGCCGTGATGGAGAGGTCGGCCCTGTACTGTACTGATCAACCGTGTCTTCCGCGAAGTGGAATTTTTCCGGGTTCTGAGTGATACCGTGTCGTCCGCATATATCCATCCAGTTGCAGGTTTGGAAAAATGCTTCCTCGATTGTCGGGGCCCATATGCCTACGTCGTCGATGCACTTAGTTTTGTTCGGGATGTCGGCAACAATTTCGTCGTATCGTCGAGTGTAGCCGTCTCCGGCGGCGACAAACCCCTGGGGCAGGGTCTTGTACCTGTATCGGCCCCATGGGATGATGAATGTGGTGTAGGGACGGTCTTCCTCGTGGATGGGGACTGAGTGGTAGCCGTTCCAAGCGTCGGTAACAGTATTTTTCATGTTTGCCGGGAAAAGCGTCGCCTGATGAAACGGGCTCATGGTGTGGTGTGTTTCTCTGCTGCAGAACTTGTTGAGGGCCTGGTAGTCTACGCAGCGTCGAGGCCCCCCGCTCTTTTTTCTGGTGATGACCATCCTGCTGCACCATGTCATAGGTTCACCTACAGGAACAGGCTCGATGACGCCGAGGGCGATGTCTCTGTCCAGGTCGGCCTTCACCTGTTCCTGCCAGTGTAGAGGAACCGATATAGGTGTGTGAATGGTGACAGGTTAGGCGTTCGAGTTGACCATGATGCGGACTGATGGTCCCTCCATGAGGGGGAGGGGTTGATGCTCGCATGTGTTGAAAGTACTGCCTTTGTAGTAGTCTTTAATCCACTCCTCAAGTTTCCCTCTGTTGTTTTCTGTATGAGGGAATGGGATGGACGTGGGCAGTGGCGGAGGCACCGTACGCCCCGGGCAATTGCAGTTGTCCCTGGTGGATGGTGGTGGCATAGATGAGCTGGCTGCGGCATCGTTGTTTGTTTCGACAGCGCCAACTGATGGGAAGGATTCCGGTATGATCCCAAGCTGTTTGCACCCATGTTCGCTTAGGTACATTCCCTTGATCTTGTTAGAGACGTAGCAGATCTGTGTTGTCTCATGCTAGTTTCCATGACGGTCCAATCCTGACAAGCGGAGAATGATTGCCCCGATGATTTCGATGGGGTTGGTGTCTATGGCCTGCATCCGAAGTCGGGTGGGAATGAGGTCGCTCTTCTTGTACCCCATGTTGTGGACCTGTTCCGTGTTGATGATGGTCGACTGGCAGCCAGTGTCAGTAATGACCCGCAGTTGACAGGTGCGTGCCGGTTTACTGAAATGATAGCCAAAGTGGGCATAGTCTGATGGCACAACACGGGCCTGCAGTGTGACTGTGGGCTGGCCTTTGACTGGCCTCTCGATCCAACCACGGAGTCTGTTGAATTGTTGCGATTCGATGACGACTTCCTTGCCACACTTGTTGCTGCCGCGGCTGGCGATGCTGGTGACGAGGCCGATCTCCTCGATGTCGTCAGTTTCCCCGTTGTTTTCCCGACCGCCAGCACGACTGCCAGATCGAGTGCCGGAAGGTTGTGAGCTGCCGGCACGAGCCCGGCCGGCTCGAGTATCGCAAGAGTGTGACTCCTTCGCCTCGCACATCTCTTCGTACACGGAGGGCATGGATCGGTCTGCAGCGCCCTCGGTGTCGTCTAATTTCAGCGTTTTCATCTCCATGTTGCCGGACTTGGGCGGCGAACCCGGTTTGTCGATCTTGTCCGACTTTCGAGGCGTCTGTTTGCGGCATACGGCAGAGAAATGCCCTGTCAAAGAGCATTTGTTGCACGTGGCGTTGAAAGCTGGACAGTTGGCCTCTCTGTTAGCCTTGGACGTACGCCCGTTTGTATTAGTTCCGTGGCCGGTTCTACCGCAGTAGTGGCATTTAAAATGCCTGTTCTGGTTGTCGATTTGCGATGGGTTCTTGTTCCTTTTGTACCTGGATATGCCGGCGCCTGTATCGCCGAGGATGGAGGCCTGTGTCTTCTTGCCGATCTCCTTGGCCTCCAGTAGTTTGATCAAGGCGTCGAGATCCATGTCCTGTTCCTGCATGCCGAGGACCTCGCGTTGTGTGTCCTGATCATACAGTCCCCGGATGATCACGTCACGTACCATATCGTCGGTGTATCGCACTTCTTTTGTACACGTGCATTTTTGTGTGAACTGGCACAGATCTGCTTGACCTTTCACCCGGGCAGTAAAGTTTCTGATTCATCAGCCTGCTGTTGAAGGTTGTTGAGCGCGACCCTGGACACCATAACGTTTTCGGCTTTGACGGCTAGCCTGTGTATGGAGTCGAGAATATCTTTTTCTGGCTGTTGCTCGATGTCGTTGTTGTCCTGAAACATGGCGTAGCGGAGCTGCTCACTGCAGGTGTCCATAAGTTGACATTGTATGTCCGCTCCGGTGAGGCCTGTTGCAATCTTGTACGTATTCCACCTTTTCTGGAAGTAGACCCACCGCTCTGTCGTGATGCCCATGTCAATGGGCGGGCGGTCTGCCTTAGCTTTTTTGGGGGCGGTGGCTTGGGCGGGCGGCGGCACTGCATTGTGCTCCGACGTGTTGTGCATGGCCAGAAGCTGCATGGCACACTCGACCGGTAGTTTTTCAGTCTTGTAATCACAGTCTGTGTATGTGCATCGTATTTCCACATTGGCCATGATGATGTAGTTTGAGTATGTTTGTTTAACTACAATCTTGGTAGAGCCTCCGTCTGTAGTACTGTGTGTATGTGTAGCAGTGTTTCGTTCATTACGAGCATTCTAAACACTATATTATCGCTCACAAACAGAACTGTTCGCGGTTTCGTTGTTTCTACGGCAAGAACTGTAGTATCTTTTCACTTCTGCCGATTAGTGGAATATGCGTACGATACATATCAGTACTATCTGATAAATATACCTTTCAGTGCACCGCGCATTCTAAAGAATGAGACAGCGATGGTTTTGAACGTTTAATGCTGATGTGCGGTGCAGTGAAAAAGAACGAACACGGATATGTGCGGTGCACTTAATAAGAACGAATCATAGAGGCGATGAGAATAGAACAAGTTAACATTAATAATGTAGCGTAATTGTCAAATGCCGAGATGAAATTGACTGGTGTCGGTGTGGAAAATGCCGCAGCGATCTCCTTGTTCAGGAACAAGAACTGAATATGTCTGCTGCCAGGAGGCGGTTGCTACTCGACAGCAACGCTGTTGGTGAAGGTAATTATTAACGCCCTGGCTATTTCTCGAGCTGCTCGAGAAGGAAATAACGCCGAATCTTATCGTTATTTCTCGAGCAGCTCGATAAATAACGCGAACTCGGTCCGTTATTTGTCGAGCAGATCTGGACGTGCATGCATGTGCACTTAGATATATTTTCAAGGCATCTACGTGGACATATTAATTGTTTGAAGTAAATCCGATGCAGTCTGATCATTTCGTGCGTGTATTTGTCCGTTCTGATGGGAAATGAAGACTTCTTATTCGTCGAGCTGCTCGAGATATAACGCCGACTTCGTTCGTTATTTATCGAGCAGATCTGGACGTGCATGCATGAGCACTTAGAAATATTTACGTGGACATGCTAATTGTCTGAAGTAAATCCGACGCTGTTGAATCATTTCGTGGGTGTATTTGTCCGATCTGATAGGAAACGATGACTTTTCTTATTCGTCGAGCTGCTCGAGAAATAACGCCGACTTCGTTCGTTATTTATCGAGCAGATCTGGACGTGCATGGATGTGTACTTAGAAACATTTTCAAGGCATCTACGTGGACATATTAATTGTTTGAAGTAAATCCGATGCAGTCTGATCATTTCGTGCGTGTATTTGTCCGTTCTGATGGGAAATGAAGACTTTTCTTATGCGTCGAGCTGCTCTAGAAATAACGCCGACATCGCTTGTTATTTATTGAGCAGATCTGGACGTGCATGCATGTGCACGTAGATCTATTTTCAATGCATCTACGTGGACGTACTAATTGTCTGAAGTAAATCCGACGCTGTTGAATCGTTTTGTGCGTGTATTAGTCCGTTCTGGTGGAAAATGAAGATGTTTCTTATTCCAGTGTCCGCGTATCCTACTGGAGATGTGGAATTCAAGACTTTTTAAGGCTATTTGAAAAAGAAATTCAAGACTATTCTGAACGACAGATGATATCTTTAATTGCAATAAATTGCAAGTCACATACGTTTCATCGCTTGGCATCACACGAAGCCTACACCTGTACATCTTTCATCGCTTGGCATCACCTCAAGTCTACAACTGTACACAGTATTTGTTTCGCAGGCGCCTTGTGTATTCACTGCAGTAAAAATTATGTGGCTTTTTTGTAACCTTTCACAGCTGTAGTGCCACCAGGCCATACAATTCTCGCAGTTAATCCAATTATGTACTCTTTCGTTGGATGACAGGTCGGAATTGCACAAGTCACCTTCATTTCCACTTTCATCCACGAACCGGCTTCAAACGTAGTTTCTGTATTTTGTGGCTTGGGCTTGACCCATGATGGCAGTAGGTATGCCTTCTGTCAACGCTTCAGCATCCTGCAATGAATTCAAGCCCAATATCACATGCCATTTTGACATGAACAGATGTAGTATTTTTTGTTCAGTGTGATATGTACTGTAATGGTATGTTATTGCTTTTTGTACTGATGACAATGGAAATAATTTAAAAAAAAGATAGCGTATAAACAAATGTATTTTATTTTATCACTGATTGTGGATGTTTATAAATTTGTAAAAAATTGTATTGCCTTGTTGTTTGTTATGGTATGTGACAACGTACGATTCATTCTATTAAGTGTACAGTACACTTAAAAGCAAGGTTACACCTGTATGATAATATTATTAATTAAACTATTTGTCATTACGACGTATGTACAACTAGATATGATTGGAGATAATTTAGCAGTGTTTTTCTAAACAAACGATTTGAATGATATATATCAACTGTAATTTACGTAGAGGAAGTCATGGCATGCTGTTTGACTGTGTACACGTGTTAACACGTGCGTGTGTGTGTGTGTATGTTAACACGTATACACAGTCAAACAGCATGTCATGAGTAGTATAGAGGTTGATTTCGGCCTCGAAATCCTACTTATAAAAAAGAATTTAATGATCACTAAACGTTTTCGGGCACCTACTTATAAAAAAAGATCAAAGGCTTTTTTTGACACTAATTAGTTTCGGGAACCTACTTATAAAAACCGTGATTGATGACCCTTGTAATTTGATACTAATTGGATGATTGATTACCCTCTAAGTACACTAGAGATGCCACCTAGCGGTGAGTGCAGAGTGCCTTTTTGTTCGTCCCCTAGCGATCAACGTCGTATTTAGAGCGTGCTGACGTAAGCAATAATGCGTTTATCGCGCGAATATATAACCACGATAAAACCACTGTGTGCAGATTTTCCCCGTCAGCCCTATGTGAATGGCCCATTGTACCCTATGTTGACAGCAGCGATAAGACCTGCTGCTGCTCCAGTGGACTATGACCCCTGCATGACAGCATAGCTGGCTAACGGTGAACGTTCTGGTGGAAAGATTAAAACGAAACTAATGCGTTGTGCGTTTAAATACATATAGTCGTGGGATTACAATGAAAACCAAATGCATCAATACACTAACGTTCAGTTGGTGATACTGTTCGTAGTAGGGATTATTTATGTAGTGGAAACAGACGCGTGAAAACGTGAGTAGTGACTGAAATATTTATTGCGTGAAATATCGGAGCATCCGTTCGCGACCAACGGGTCTCCTGGTATCGGGGGAGTTGAAACCGTCTCGTTGATAAAATTCAGTGGGTGGAATTGGTGTTTTCCACAGTCCATTGGCCTGTTTTACCAGACACTGCTATCTGTAGACAACGCTACGAGGGCATTCATTCTCCTACCATTACCACTATGTAGACCTACGTATCTCTGAGTTTACAGACACTGCTATCTGTAGACAACGCTACGAGGGCATTCATTCTCCTACCATTACCACTATGTAGACCTACGTATCTCTGAGTTTACAGACACTGCTATCTGTAGACAACGCTACGAGGGCATTCATTCTCCTACCATTACCACTATGTAGACCTACGTATCTCTGAGTTTACATACACTGCTATCTGTAGACAACGCTACGAGGGCATTAATTATCCTACCATTACCACTATGTAGACCTACGTATCTCTGAGTTTACAGACACTGCTATCTGTAGACAACGCTACGAGGGCATTCATTCTCCTACCATTACCACTATGTAGACCTACGTATCTCTGAGTTTACAGACACTGCTATCTGTAGACAACGCTACGAGGGCATTCATTCTCCTACCATTACCACTATGTAGACCTACGTATCTCTGAGTTTACAGACATTGCTATCTGTAGACAACGCTACGAGGGCATTCATTCCCCTACCATTACCACTATGTAGACCTACGTATCTGTGAGTTTACAGACACTGCTATCTGTAGACAACGCTACGAGGGCATTCATTCTCCTCCCATTACCACTATGTATACCTACGTATCTCTGAGTTTACAGACACTGCTATCTGTAGACAACGCTACGAGGGCATTCATTCTCCTACCATTACCATTATGTAGACCTACGTATCTCTGAGTTTACAGACACTGCTATCTGTAGACAACGCTACGAGGGCATTCATTCTCCTACCATTACCACTATGTAGACCTACGTATCTCTGAGTTTACAGACACTGCTATCTGTAGACAACGCTACGAGGGCATTCATTCTCCTACCATTACCACTATGTAGACCTACGTATCTCTGAGTTTACAGACACTGCTATCTGTAGACAACTCTACGAGGGCATTCATTCTCCTACCATTACCACTATGTAGACCTACGTATCTCTGAGTGTACAGACACTGCTATCTGTAGACAACGCTACGAGGGCATTCATTCTCCTACCATTACCACTATGTAGACCTACGTATCTCTGAGTTTACAGACACTGCTATCTGTAGACAACTCTACGAGGGCATTCATTCTCCTACCATTACCACTATGTAGACCTACGTATCTCTGAGTGTACAGACACTGCTATCTGTAGACAACGCTACGAGGGCATTCATTCTCCTACCATTACCACTATGTAGACCTACGTATCTCTGAGTTACAGACACTGCTATCTGTAGACAACGCTACGAGGGCATTCATTCTCCTACCATTACCACTATGTAGACCTACGTATCTCTGAGTTTACAGACATTGCTATCTGTAGACAACGCTACGAGGGCATTCATTCTCCTACCATTACCACTATGTAGACCTACGTATCTCTGAGTTTACAGACACTGCTATCTGTAGACAACGCTACGAGGGCATTCATTCTCCTACCATTACCACTATGTAGACCTACGTATCTCTGAGTTTACAGACACTGCTATCTGTAGACAACGCTACGAGGGCATTCATTCTCCTACCATTACCACTATGTAGACCTACGTATCTCTGAGTTTACAGACACTGCTATCTGTAGACAACGCTACGAGGGCATTCATTCTCCTACCATTACCACTATGTAGACCTACGTATCTCTGAGTTTACAGACATTGCTATCTGTAGACAACGCTACGAGGGCATTCATTCTCCTACCATTACCACTATGTAGACCTACGTATCTGTGAGTTTACAGACACTGCTATCTGTAGACAACGCTACGAGGGCATTCATTCTCCTCCCATTACCACTATGTAGACCTACGTATCTCTGAGTTTACAGACACTGCTATCTGTAGACAACGCTACGAGGGCATTCATTCTCCTACCATTACCACTATGTAGACCTACGTATCTCTGAGTTTACAGACACTGCTATCTGTAGACAACGCTACGAGGGCATTCATTCTCCTACCATTACCACTATGTAGACCTACGTATCTCTGAGTTTACAGACACTGCTATCTGTAGACAACGCTACGAGGGCATTCATTCTCCTACCATTACCACTATGTAGACCTACGTATCTCTGAGTTTACAGACACTGCTATCTGTAGACAACGCTACGAGGGCATTCATTCTCCTACCATTACCACTATGTAGACCTACGTATCTCTGAGTTTACAGACACTGCTATCTGTAGACAACGCTACGAGGGCATTCATTCTCCTACCATTACCACTATGTAGACCTACGTATCTCTGAGTTTACAGACACTGCTATCTGTAGACAACGCTACGAGGGCATTCATTCTCCTACCATTACCACTATGTAGACCTACGTATCTCTGAGTTTACATACACTGCTATCTGTAGACAACGCTACGAGGGCATTAATTATCCTACCATTACCACTATGTAGACCTACGTATCTCTGAGTTTACAGACACTGCTATCTGTAGACAACGCTACGAGGGCATTCATTCTCCTACCATTACCACTATGTAGACCTACGTATCTCTGAGTTTACAGACACTGCTATCTGTAGACAACGCTACGAGGGCATTCATTCTCCTACCATTACCACTATGTAGACCTACGTATCTCTGAGTTTACAGACATTGCTATCTGTAGACAACGCTACGAGGGCATTCATTCTCCTACCATTACCACTATGTAGACCTACGTATCTGTGAGTTTACAGACACTGCTATCTGTAGACAACGCTACGAGGGCATTCATTCTCCTACCATTACCACTATGTAGACCTACGTATCTCTGAGTTTACAGACACTGCTATCTGTAGACAACGCTACGAGGGCATTCATTCTCCTACCATTACCACTATGTAGACCTACGTATCTCTGAGTTTACAGACACTGCTATCTGTAGACAACGCTACGAGGGCATTCATTCTCCTACCATTACCACTATGTAGACCTACGTATCTCTGAGTTTACAGACACTGCTATCTGTAGACAACGCTACGAGGGCATTCATTCTCCTACCATTACCACTATGTAGACCTACGTATCTCTGAGTTTACAGACACTGCTATCTGTAGACAACTCTACGAGGGCATTCATTCTCCTACCATTACCACTATGTAGACCTACGTATCTCTGAATGTACAGACACTGCTATCTGTAGACAACGCTACGAGGGCATTCATTCTCCTACCATTACCACTATGTAGACCTACGTATCTCTGAGTTTACAGACACTGCTATCTGTAGACAATGCTACGAGGGCATTCATTCTCCTACCATTACCACTATGTAGACCTACGTATCTCTGAGTTTACAGACACTGCTATCTGTAGACAACGCTACGAGGGCATTCATTCTCCTACCATTACCACTATGTAGACCTACGTATCTCTGAGTTTACAGACACTGCTATCTGTAGACAACGCTACGAGGGCATTCATTCTCCTACCATTACCATTATGTAGACCTACGTATCTCTGAGTTTACAGACATTGCTATCTGTAGACAACGCTACGAGGGCATTCATTCTCCTACCATTTCCACTATGTAGACCTACGTATCTCTGAGTTTACAGACACTGCTATCTGTAGACAACGCTACGAAGGCATTCATTCTCCTACCATTACCATTATGTAGACCTACGTATCTCTGAGTTTACAGACACTGCTATCTGTAGACAACTCTACGAGGGCATTCATTCTCCTACCATTATCACTATGTATACCTACGTATCTCTGAGTGTAAAGACACTGCTATCTGTAGACAACGCTACGAGGGCATTCATTCTCCTACCATTACCACTATGTAGACCTACGTATCTCTGAGTGTACAGACACTGCTATCTGTAGACAACGCTACGAGGGCATTCATTCTCCTACCATTACCACTATGTAGACCTACGTATCTCTGAGTTTACAGACATTGCTATCTGTAGACAACGCTACGAGGGCATTCATTCTCCTACCATTACCACTATGTAGACCTACGTATCTCTGAGTTTACAGACACTGCTATCTGTAGACAACGCTACGAGGGCATTCATACTCCTACCACTACCACTATGTAGACCTACGTATCTCTGAGTTTACAGACACTGCTATCTGTAGACAACGCTACGAGGGCATTCATTCTCCTACCATTACCACTATGTAGACCTACGTATCTCTGAGTTTACAGACACTGCTATCTGTAGACAACGCTACGAGGGCATTCATTCTCCTACCATTACCACTATGTAGACCTACGTATCTCTGAGTTTACAGACACTGCTATCTGTAGACAACGCTACGAGGGCATTCATTCTCCTACCATTACCACTATGTAGACCTACGTATCTGTGAGTTTACAGACACTGCTATCTGTAGACAACGCTACGAGGGCATTCATTCTCCTCCCATTACCACTATGTAGACCTACGTATCTCTGAGTTTACAGACACTGCTATCTGTAGACAACGCTACGAGGGCATTCATTCTCCTACCATTACCACTATGTAGACCTACGTATCTCTGAGTTTACAGACACTGCTATCTGTAGACAATGCTACGAGGGCATTCATTCTCCTACCATTACCACTATGTAGACCTACGTATCTCTGAGTTTACAGACACTGCTATCTGTAGACAACGCTACGAGGGCATTCATTCTCCTACCATTACCACTATGTAGACCTACGTATCTCTGAGTTTACAGACACTGCTATCTGTAGACAACGCTACGAGGGCATTCATTCTCCTACCATTACCACTATGTAGACCTACGTATCTCTGAGTTTACAGACACTGCTATCTGTAGACAACTCTACGAGGGCATTCATTCTCCTACCATTACCACTATGTAGACCTACGTATCTCTGAGTGTACAGACACTGCTATCTGTAGACAACGCTACGAGGGCATTCATTCTCCTACCATTACCACTATGTAGACCTACGTATCTCTGAGTTTACAGACACTGCTATCTGTAGACAATGCTACGAGGGCATTCATTCTCCTACCATTACCACTATGTAGACCTACGTATCTCTGAGTTTACAGACATTGCTATCTGTAGACAACGCTACGAGGGCATTCATTCTCCTACCATTACCACTATGTAGACCTACGTATCTCTGAGTTTACAGACACTGCTATCTGTAGACAACGCTACGAGGGCATTCATTCTCCTTCCATTACCACTATGTAGACCTACGTATCTCTGAGTTTACAGACACTGCTATTTGTAGACAACGCTACGAGGGCATTCATTCTCCTACCATTACCACTATGTAGACCTACGTATCTCTGAGTTTACAGACATTGCTATCTGTAGACAACGCTACGAGGGCATTCATTCTCCTACCATTACCACTATGTAGACCTACGTATCTCTGAGTTTACAGACACTGCTATCTGTAGACAACGCTAAGAGGTCATTCATTCTCCTACCATTACCACTATGTAGACCTACGTATCTCTGAGTTTACAGACACTGCTATCTGTAGACAACGCTACGAGGGCATTCATTCTCCTACCATTACCTCTATGTAGACATAGGTATCTCTGAGTTTACAGACACTGCTATCTGTAGACAACGCTACGAGGGCATTCATTCTCCTACCATTACCACTATGTAGACCTACGTATCTCTGAATTTACAGACACTGCTATCTGTAGACAGTGCTACGAGGGCATTCATTCTCCTACCATTACCACTACGTAGACCTACGTATCTCTGAGTGTACAGACATTGCTATCTGTAGACAACGCTACGAGGGCATTCATTCTCCTACCATTACCACTATGTAGACCTACGTATCTCTGAATTTACAGACACTGCTATCTGTAGACAACGCTACGAGGGCATTCATTCTCCTACCATTACCACTACGTAGACCTACGTATCTCTGAGTTTACAGACACTGCTATCTGTAGACAACGCTACGAGGGCATTCATTCTCCTACCATTACCACTATGTAGACCTACGTATCTCTGAATTTACAGACATTGCTATCTGTAGACAACGCTACGAGGGCATTCATTCTCCTATCATTACCACTATGTAGACCTACGTATCTCTGAGTTTACAGACACTGCTATCTGTAGACAACGCTACGAGGGCATTCATCCTCGTACCATTACCACTATGTAGACCTACGTATCTCTGAGTTTACAGACACTGCTATCTGTAGACAACGCTACGAGGGCATTCATACTCCTACCACTACCACTATGTAGACCTACGTATCTCTGAGTTTACAGACACTGCTATCTGTAGACAACGCTACGAGGGCATTCATTCTCCTACCATTACCACTATGTAGACCTACGTATCTCTGAGTTTACAGACACTGCTATCTGTAGACAACGCTACGAGGGCATTCATTCTCCTACCATTACCACTATGTAGACCTAAGTATCTCTGAGTTTACAGACATTGCTATCTGTAGACAACGCTACGAGGGCATTCATTCACCTACCATTACCACTATGTAGACCTAAGTATCTCTGAGTTTACAGACATTGCTATCTGTAGACAACGCTACGAGGGCATTCATTCTCCTACCATTACCACTATGTAGACCTACGTATCTGTGAGTTTACAGACACTGCTATCTGTAGACAACGCTACGAGGGCATTCATTCTCCTACCATTACCACTATGTAGACCTACGTATCTCTGAGTTTACAGACACTGCTATCTGTAGACAACGCTACGAGGGCATTCATTCTCCTACCATTACCACTATGTAGACCTACGTATCTCTGAGTTTACAGACACTGCTATCTGTAGACAACTCTACGAGGGCATTCATTCTCCTACCATTACCACTATGTAGACCTACGTATCTCTGAGTGTACAGACACTGCTATCTGTAGACAACGCTACGAGGGCATTCATTCTCCTACCATTACCACTATGTAGACCTATGTATCTCTGAGTTTACAGACACTGCTATCTGTAGACAATGCTACGAGGGCATTCATTCTCCTACCATTACCACTATGTAGACCTACGTATCTCTGAGTTTACAGACACTGCTATCTGTAGACATCGCTACGAGGGCATTCATTCTCCTACCATTACCACTATGTAGACCTACGTATCTCTGAGTTTACAGACATTGCTATCTGTAGACAACGCTACGAGGGCATTCATTCTCCTATCATTACCACTATGTAGACCT
>CM034539.1:7067360-7461646 GCA_020002185.1 Paraescarpia echinospica | reverse complement strand
CGGTTGCCGGTATCTCCCTCTCCACCAGGCTCGCATGCGCTGATACTTCGTCTGTGAATCGCGACTCCTCCGCCGTCAGTGGTCTCACTAGTGGAGCGCGCGACAACGCATCTGCAGTGTAGAGGTTCTTGCCGGGCACATGACTGATCGTGTACGCGTACCGTATCAGTCGCATACGGAATCGCTGTATGCGTGGTGAAAGTTCATCTAGATTCTTCTTAGTGCTAAGAAGTGACACCAGAGGTCGGTGGTCGGTCTCGACATGGAACTGCATTCCGTAGAGGTAGTCCGTAAATCTCTCAAGAGCCCACGTAGTCGCCAGAGCCTCCTTCTCAATCTGTGAGTAGCGCTGTTCCGTTGGCGTCATCGCCCTCGATGCGTACGCCACGGGTCGCATCGCGCCGTCGTCACTCTGCAGTAGCACCGCCTCCAGACCAAATGATGACGCATCTGCGGACACTGTCGTCGCTCTGTGTGGGTCGTACAGAGCCAGCACTGGAGTGTTGCTTAGGTTTGTCTTCACTGCATCAAACGCTCTCTGTTGCCTCTCAGCCCATGTCCACAGATTTTCTTTCATAAGTAGATCACGTAGTGGCTGAGTTGTAGTCGATAAGTTGGCAGAAAACTTTCCT
This sequence comes from Paraescarpia echinospica, assembly GCA_020002185.1. NCBI lineage: Eukaryota > Metazoa > Annelida > Polychaeta > Sabellida > Siboglinidae > Paraescarpia > Paraescarpia echinospica. The sequence continues at coordinate 7,461,014 of CM034539.1, read as the reverse complement.
AGCTGGTTAGCCATACCCAGAAAGCGTCGAACGTCGCTCACGTTGATGGGCTGCTGCATCTCTGTGATGGCTCGCACCTTCGCAGGATCTGCCATGACCCCGTCAGCTGACACAATGTGACCAAGATACGAAATGCTCGACTTGGCAAAGTCGCACTTATCAAAGTTCAAAGTCACACCGTTGTCCTCGAGACGACGGAAGACAGCCCTCACTCTCGCGTCGTGCTCTTCTAACGAACTGCCGAAGATGATGACGTCGTCCATCAAACATAGAACACCAGGTAAATCATCGAGAATGCCACTCTTCCGCTTCTGGTAGTACTCGGGAGCCGAATTGATTCCGAAAGGCAGCCTCTTGAAGCAATATCTTCCGAAAGGAGTAATGAATGTCGTCAATTCTTGCGAAGACTGGGCTAGAGGGATCAGCCAGAAGCCTGCGTTGGCGTCCAACTTAGTGAAGACCTTCGCGCCCGCCAGCCTACCGAGTGTCTGATCGACTGAAGGAAGGTCGTGTTTCTCCCTCCTTACACTCTCGTTCAACTTCGTTAGGTCGACACAAATGCGAACTTTGTGTGTCTCCCTCTGCCCCTCAACGTCCGAAGAAGGGACAGCCTTCGGTTTCGCCACCAACACCATGCCAGCACACCAGTCCGTCGGGCTTTCAATCCTGCGGATGACGTCAAGATTTTCCATTCTCTGAAGTTCCTTCCTGACGACCCTTAGCAACGGTATCGAGACTCGTCTCGGTGTAGTCAATGCGAACGGCTTCGCGTCAGACCGTAGCTTGATTTCGTACTCGCCATTCATCTTCCCTAGGCCTCCAAATAGCTTCGGGTTGTCGCGTCTGTAGACGTCTGCTGCATCGACCGAGTCAACAGCAACACGTCTGACAAGATCAAGAGACTCGCACACTCCGACTAAGCAGTGACCTCGTCGGGCTATTGACGACGTACACGTCTTCGTGAATGACGACACCGTTTCTTGACAGATTGCCACTGAACTTGCCCATGGTTTGTAGGACGCCGTCGTTCGCGCCTACAAGTTTTCTAGTCGACCTGTCGAGTCGCGGACTACCTGCTTTCTTGTAGTCGTTGGCAGAGATCACAGTAACGTCGGCCCCAGTGTCCAACTTGAAGCAAACGTTCGTGCGAAGGCGAGTGTCCATTGCCTCCAAAACAATGGTGGACGTCCACGGTTGGTCGTCGCCCTTCGTCACTTCGCCGAGGAAAGCAAACTCCGACTCAGTGTGCTTAGTGACTGCGTCTACAGATCTCGTTGACCTGCATACAGCCCCAAAATGTCCGACTTTCTTACACTTGAAGCATGCTGCCTCACGCGCTGGGCACACTGACTTCTGATGAGCCGGAGATCTCCCATAACAGTCACACTTCCGCGTCGAAGTTGTCTGAGACTGAGCTTTCATCTTCTGTTTCGACTGGCTGGGTTTGTACGACTTCCTCGTCCGCACAAAGTCAACATTGCCGCCTGTCTTCGCCGCAAAGTTGTTCCTCAACAGGGTCTGCTCTTTCCTTGCAGCCTCGTTCTGGCGTGCCATGTCGATTGCCTTCTTCAGTGTCAATGTCGCGTCCATCTGCAGTTTCAACGACAACGCCGCATCAGTGATGCCAACGACAATACGATCCCTGATCATTTCATCGTTGAGCGCGCCGTACTCACAATGCTCCGCCAGGCAGAACAACGCAGTGATGAAACTGTCAACCATCTCGCCCTCCTCTTGGGAACGTCGGCTGAATTTAGCCCGCTCGAAAATCGCACTGCGTCGAACTACGAAGTGCGCATCAAACTTGCCTTTGACGACCGCATACACATTCCGTTGTTCATCTGTCAAGCCGAAGCCTGCCATGATATCGTCCGCCTCGTCACCCATCGCGTAGATAAGTGCGTTGACTTGAACTGTCTCGGCTTTCTCGTCCAGGGCTGACGCTGAACGAAAGCGCTCAAACCGTCGAATCCATTTAGGCCATTCATTAGGTTTGACGAAGCAGAAAGCATCAGGCGGGGCGATTTGGAATGTTTGGGCCATGACTGGGTCAAACAAACAAAAATAACGTACCTCGTGGTAGATGTATGCAAAATTACTTATGCAACAACATCACCGTATTCATCTTAAAATTCTGACACCATGTGGTGTTACTACTGCTTTAGTATAACACGTAAAAAGACATGAATACTACATAAAGAAAGAAGACACGTATAAATAGAAAATGGCTGTATTCAACGAAGTCCCGGATGTAGAGGTAGGAGCGCGATAGCATAACACTACAGAAGTATTTTGTCGGCCGACCCTTGGCATCTGCGGCTATTTATAAAACAGTCTGGTGCAAGCGATATGTCTGCCGTCATTAGTTCTCAGGAACACACGACAAGCGTGCGCTGCATCTAGTGATTGTGTTGTTGATAAGGATTTATTTATTTAGTGTTATTAGTTTGCAACAGTATGTCATAAATAAATCCTTATCAACAATAATGGATGAAGGTATGTGTATGGTTAATGTTGCATTTTCTTGATAAGCTTTGTCACAGTTAGAGAATTACCAATATCCAATATAATTTGTGTTTTGGTTTTAATGTTGATCCTTATAGAAATACTGTTTTCCACAGCAATACATTGGAAGAAGGAAAATGAGAGCTATCGGATCGAATTGGGTATTCACCACCAGTCTTTTGTCAGAAAGTTACTAGGTCGGAATACTGAATCTTTGTTCAGCGTGCTATATCCTCGCAGGCCAAGGAACTCGTCTGTTGTTTTTGACAACTCCTTCATCCACTGAAAATATATAACTATCCATGCATTCCTCTCACAGTGTTCCAGACTTATGAAATATCCAAGAATGGACTCTTTCAAGGAACATATGTGCGACATGATATTAGCTAACGAACACTACTCTTCGTTGTCTTCAAGTGGCGTTAAAAAATTGTAGATCATGAATGCCACTTTTCGGCAAAACTGGATTTGCTGAGGGAGCTGGCAAACTTAACTTGCCTCGAGCTATGAAAATATGAACCATATCCGTTTCTTGTGAGAGGTTCGGCTGATTTATATCAACAAGAGATGTGCAGCATAGTCCAGCTTCATCATAACTGTTGGTCTGTTTGTCTGACATCATCACCTGAAATGTTGGTCTAGCGGTTCTAGCCCTTCCACAGACACGAAGCGTAATCCAGCTTCATCATAAATGTTGGTCTGTTTGTCTGACATCATCACCTGAAATGTTGGTCTAGCGGTTCTTGTCCTTCAACAGACACGAACCATAGTACAGCTTCATCATAACTGTTGGTCTGTTTGTTTGACATCATCACCTGAAATGTTGGTCTAGCGGTTCTCGCCCTTCCTCAGACACGAAGATTTTTTCTCTTAATTCTTAATTAATTATCATGCTGTCTCCATGATAACCAATGATCCTCCGACCAATATGGAAGAGAAGAACACTGGAATCGAATCTCTTCACATTCACTGTTAATTATGGGGTACGTGGCACTCAATTGTATACAGATTAGCACAGACAGTTATATTTGATAGTGTTGCCTTTCAGGTACAAACAATTGTGCACAGTGAACAAAATAATATAATGTTGAGTCTTTTAATTGAAGCGTTAATTGAGGAGTTTTCCAACATTTCTGCGACTAAAACAGCCTTATCCAACAGTGACCTCGCTCATAAAGGACTCCTTACTTTCATTACGAGACATCCTTAACTTCTGATGTGTCTTTCCGCAACATACGTCTTCAGTGTAACGTGCAACAAGAGTGTAGTAGTGATGACTTAATTGCTTAAAAATCCATACTTTAAAAAGCTTATTTTACCTCGCAAAAATGCCCGAATTACCCCCAGGGGTAATTACCCCCAGGTTAAATACCGCTGCTCTGAAGCTAATGGACAGTAATTTTTAAAATAGAAAAGAATACAAGTTATTTGTAATCAGGGCGTTTTTTAACGTACAAAGTGGGGGCATTGCCCCCCCCCCCCAACCCTTTCGTTTGCCCCCCCCCAGTCAGACCAACTTTCCCCCCAGTGTGCCCCCATTCTCCCAAACCGGCCCTTGTAGGGCTTACTTCTTATTCGTTTTAGGGTGTTTGGTTTAAAGAAAAACAAAAGGCAACGTTTTGGTGTTAAGCATCTAAAAGAGTTAATACAAACTAACAATTTCCAACTACAATCAATTTGTTAACGTCAGCGGTTTACCAGGAAAACATTTTTGAACACAACTACCGAATTTCTATGGACTACGCCATTGTTAGAAGAAAGTGACGTCACACTGTCGTAACTCGCTTCGTAAATTTTCTGCGTACTATTTGTTCCCAACTCCGTTAGGTGGCGCTATGGTAAGTTTACCAATTAAACTATATGCGCTGTGACTGTGTAAATGGCTTTCCAATTCTTCGGAAGACAACGAGAAACCAAATCGATTTCGAAGCAGCTGGATACCGGTTTGAACCACAAAAACAAGGGCCTGTGTTGGAAGATAGGGCAGAGGCGCGTGCCGGTGGGCACGAACAGGAAGGCCCACGGGCAGTGGAAATGTCGAGGCGCATACCATGCCTTCTAAAGAATGAGACAGCGATGGTTTTGAACGTTTAATGCTGATGTGCGGTGCAGTGAAAAAGAACGAACACGGATATGTGCGGTGCACTTAATAAGAACGAATCATAGAGGCGATGAGAATAGAACAAGTTAACATTAATAATGTAGCGTAATTGTCAATGTCCTCCCTCGCCCCGAGTTCTTGTGACGGGAGACGCATGAACTCTTCGAGTACCTTGTTCGATCACTCGTTACCGACCACATAGTCCTTGAAGCGGGTCGGCAAGCGTGTCTGCCGCCTTGGTCTGTCCGCTCGGAACATAGTGTTTGGTACTGACGGTGGCGGCGATGCGAGCTTCTGTTGCGGTGCAGTTTCCCGGTTCGGTTCCGCGGATGGCGATTCATCGGCGGACGATCTTGGTGAGGCCACCGGAGTATCTTCATTCCCTGTGTCAGGCTCAAAGTGGAGGCTGTGCGGGTTGGGGCGTATGTCTTGTCGGCGCTCTGGTGTGCTCTGCGACTTTTTGAACATTGCCGTGTTCGGGGTCGGCGGCGACCGATTGGCGTCGCTGCCGAGTGGTGTAGAGATCTCATGTGTCAGGTCCTCCATGGGAAGTAGGGATAGGGGCAGTCTCCTTATGTCAGCGGACCTGTTGGGGATGTCATCCGTGATACGGCGTGGGCATGGCTTATCCACGTACGGGACGTAGCGCCGTAGAAATTGGCGGTTGCGAAGGGTGACTCTGCCAGACCCGTGGACTTTGATGGCGTACTGGTCGTGTTGCCGTACCTCGATGACTTGTTCAGACTTGTCCCAGCGTCGTGGCGCATTCCCAGTCTGGTTCTGGATGCGAACGCTGTTCCCCACTTTCAGAGGAGGCAGTTTCTTAGTGTGGGGTAGGAGGGCTTCCACCTCTTTGGCATGGCGTTCCATGAGAGCCTTCTCCCGGTTGGCGGCTGTGTCTGTCCAGGTATCGTATGGCTCGTATTTTCCTGGCATGACGGGTATAAAGTCGCGGATTTGGCGGCCAAAGACGATTTCAGCCGGGGAGCGTTTGTCAAGTGGCGTAGGCGTGTTCCTATATGTGAGCATGGCTCGCTGGAATGCCGGGATGTCGGCGTCGCCATGTGGCCCGGTGTTCTCCATGATCAAGCGCTTAGCTGACTTAACCCCGATCTCGGCCCGGGTGTTGGAATGGGGGTAGGCTACCGACGAGAGGCGGTGAGCAACTCCCCAGTCTCGGAGGAACTGCTGGGTGAGCTCAGCCGTAAACTCGGGGCCGCCATCTGATGACAACTCTTCGGCGATACCATGTGTGACAAAGAATTCCCGTAGCTTCTTGACGAGTGCTGGCGACCCCCCCGTCAGTTGACACACGTAGGGCCAGCCCGAGTATCTGTCAACGATGACGAGGTAATTGTGGCCGCTGTAACAGAAGTAATCGGCGCACAACATCTGGAATGGGTAGACTGGGTCGGGTGAGGGTGTGGGAGGCGGCTTGGGGTTGCTGGGAGCAATTCTGTGGCACGCCTGACAGTTATTGCGCAGCTCTTGGATCTGAATCGTGATTCCCGGCCAGAAAACCGATGCTTTCGCTCTGGCGTTCATGGACGTCACACCTTGGTGGGCGGCGTGTAGTGTTTCCAGGACCTGGTCGCGGAGTGATGGCGGGATAACGATTCTGTCCTGGTACAGTATTACGCCCGCCGTGATGGAGAGGTCGGCCCTGTACTGATGATAGATCCGGGTGAGTTCTGGCATGTGCCTGCTGTCTTCCGGGAAGCCTACTAGGATCGTGTCGTGCAACTGTCGCATGGTGGGGTCGCTGGTGGTCTGTTCTCTGACGCTGTCCCACGTGACCGATTCGATGGACGATAGTGTGGTCATGGCTCCGAATGTTAGGTGTTCCTCCTGTGCGGCAACCTCGTGACTGAAATTCCCCTCGTTGCCCATGCGGCGCAGCCCCTGGTACCACCAAAGTTCAGCCGGTACCGATGAATAGCCAGCCGCATGTGCATCATCTGGTAGGTCCATCTTGTTAGGATTGGGGTCTCCAGAGGCGTATCTGGACAGGCTGTCAGCGGTGAAGTTGCGTTTACCAGGTACGTGGGTGATCCTGAATTGGAACGGTAGTGTTTTCTCTTTCAGGTTGTAGAGGCGCGGGTTTTTTATGTCCTCCATATTCCGGTCCCCCAACACTTTGAGGAGGGGTTTGTGGTCGTTGGCAACGATGAGGTCGTTACAGCTCCTCTGCTTTGTGTGTATACCGATTGCTGGCGAACGTCAGTTTCCAGCCGGTGTTGCAGCACCATGGTTCCTCGGATGGACAGGAGCAATGTTTCTGTCCAAGGGAGAACCCGATGCCGTACTTGCACCAGTCGGTGGACAAGCAAGTTTGTCGTCTTTTGTCAAAGATCTTGACCCCCTCGGCGATGGTCTTGATGATCTCGCTCTTGGCGTGTGCAAGGGCAGCATCCAAGGTCTCGTCCCAGTAGAAAGGGGTTGAGGGTGACAGAAGTTCGCGAAATGGGCGTAGTTCTTCGGACGACGATTGACAGTAACTGACCTGGTTAATCATTCCAAACAGCGACCTTATGTCGGTGATGTTCCGCGGTGTTGGGAAGTCCTGGATCGCGCGGATGAATGTGTCGCTGGGCCGGATGTTTGTTTTCGTTATCTCAAATCCGACGAACTCAACCGTGTCTTCCGCGAAGTGGAATTTTTCCTGGTTCTGAGTGATACCGTGTCGTCCGCATATATCCATCCAGTTGCAGGTTTGGAAAAATGCTTCCTCGATTGTCGGGGTCCATATGCCTACGTCGTCGATGCACTTAGTTTTGTTCGGGATGTCGGCAACAATTTCGTCGTATCGTCGAGTGTAGCCGTCTCCGGCGGCGACAAACCCCTGGGGCAGGGTCTTGTACCTGTATCGGCCCCATGGGGTGATGAATGTGGTGTAGTGACGGTCTTCCTCGTGGATGGGGACTGAGTGGTAGCCGTTCCAAGCGTCGGTAACAGTCTTTTTCATGTTTGCCGGGAAGAGCGTCGCCTGATGAAACGGGCTCATGGTGTGGTGTGTTTCTCTGCTGCAGAACTTGTTGAGGGCCTGGTAGTCTACGCAGCGTCGAGGCCCCCCGCTCTTTTTTCTGGTGATGACCATCCTGCTGCACCATGTCATAGGTTCACCTACAGGAACAGGCTCGATGACGCCGAGTGCGATGTCTCTGTCCAGGTCGGCCTTGACCTGTTCCTGCCAGTGTAGAGGAACCGATATAGGTGTGTGAATGGTGACAGGTGAGGCGTTCGAGTTGACCATGATGCGGACTGGTGGTCCCTCCATGAGGGGGAGGGGTTGATGCTCGCATGTGTTGAAAGTACTGCCTTTGTAGTAGTCTTTAATCCACTCCTCAAGTTTCCCTCTGTTGTTTTCTGTAGGAGGGAATGGGATGGACGTGGGCAGTGGCGGAGGCACCGTACGCCCCGGGCAATTGCAGTTGTCCCTGGTGGATGGTGGTGGCATAGATGAGCTGGCTGCGGCATCGTTGTTTGTTTCGACAGCGCCAACTGATGGGAAGGATTCCGGTATGATCCCAAGCTGTTTGCACCCATGTTCGCTTAGGTACATTCCCTTGATCTTGTTAGAGACGTAGCAGATCTGGGTTGTCTCATGCTAGTTTCCATGACGGTCCAATCCTGACAAGCGGAGAATGATTGCCCCGATGATTTCGATGGGGTTGGTGTCTATGGCCTGCATCCGAAGTCGGGTGGGAATGAGGTCGCTCTTCTTGTACCCCATGTTGTGGACCTGTTCCGTGTTGATGATGGTCGACTGGCAGCCAGTGTCAGTAATGACCCGCAGTTGACAGGTGCGTGCCGGTTTACTGAAATGATAGCCAAAGTGGGCATAGTCTGATGGCACAACACGGGCCTGCAGTGTGACTGTGGGCTGGCCTTTGACTGGCCTCTCGATCCAACCACGGAGTCTGTTGAATTGTTGCGATTCGATGACGACTTCCTTGCCACACTTGTTGCTGCCGCGGCTGGCGATGCTGGTGACGAGGCCGATCTCCTCGATGTCGTCAGTTTCCCCGTTGTTTTCCCGACCGCCAGCACGACTGCCAGATCGAGTGCCGGAAGGTTGTGAGCTGCCGGCACGAGCCCGGCCGGCTCGAGTATCGCAAGAGTGTGAGTCCTTCGCCTCGCACATCTCTTCGTACACGGAGGGCATGGATCGGTCTGCAGCGCCCTCGGTATCGTCTAATTTCAGCGTTTTCATCTCCATGTTGCCGGACTTGGGCGGCGAACCCGGTTTGTTGATCTTGTCCGACTTTCGAGGCGTCTGTTTGCGGCATACGGCAGAGAAATGCCCTGTCAATGAGCATTTGTTGCACGTGGCGTTGAAAGCTGGACAGTTGGCCTCTCTGTTAGCCTTGGACGTACGCCCGTTTGTATTAGTTCCGTGGCCGGTTCTACCGCAGTAGTGGCATTTAAAATGCCTGTTCTGGTTGTCGATTTGCGATGGGTTCTTGTCCCTTTTGTACCTGGATATGCCGGCGCCTGTATCGCCGAGGATGGAGGCCTGTGTCTTCTTGCCGATCTCCTTGGCCTCCAGTAGTTTGATCAAGGCGTCGAGTTCCATGTCCTGTTCCTGCATGCCGAGGACCTCGCGTTGTGTGTCCTGATCATACAGTCCCCGGATGATCACGTCACGTACCATATCGTCGGTGTATCGCACTTCTTTTGTACACGTGCATTTTTGTGTGAACTGGCACAGATCTGCTTGACCTTTCACCCGGACAGTAAAGTTTCTGATTCCCTCATCAGCCTGCTGTTGAAGGTTGTTGAGCGCGACCCTGGACACCATAACGTTTTCGGCTTTGACGGCTAGCCTGTGTATGGAGTCGAGAATATCTTTTTCTGGCTGTTGCTCGATGTCGTTGTTGTCCTGAAACATGGCGTAGCGGAGCTGCTCACTGCAGGTGTCCATAAGTTGACATTGTATGTCCGCTCCGGTGAGGCCTGTTGCAATCTTGTACGTATTCCACCTTTTCTGGAAGTAGACCCACCGCTCTGTCGTGATGCCCATGTCAATGGGCGGGCGGTCTGCCTTCGCTTTTTTGGGGGCGGTGGCTTGGGTGGGCGGCGGCACTGCATTGTGCTCCGACGTGTTGTGCATGGCCAGAAGCTGTATGGCATACTCGACCGGTAGTTTTTCAGTCTTGTAATCACAGTCTGTGTATGTGCATCGTATTTCCACATTGGCCATGATGATGTAGTTTGAGTATGTTTGTTTAACTACAATCTTGGTAGAGCCTCCGTCTGTAATACTGTGTGTATGTGTAGCAGTGTTTCGTTCATTATGAGCATTCTAAACACTATATTATCGCTCACAAACAGAACTATTCGCGGTTTCGTTGTTTCTACGGCAAGAACTGTAGTATCTTTTCACTACTGCCGATTAGTGGAATATGCGTACGATACATATCAGTACTATCTGATAAATATACCTTTCAGTGCACCGCGCATTCTAAAGAATGAGACAGCGATGGTTTTGAACGTTTAATGCTGATGTGCGGTGCAGTGAAAAAGAACGAACACGAATATGTGCGGTGCACTTAATAAGAACAAATCATAGAGGCGATGAGAATAGAACAAGTTAACATTAATAATGTAGCGTAATTGTCAAATGCCGAGATGAAATTGACTGGTGTCGGTGTGGAAAATGCCGCAGCGATCTCCTTGTTCAGGAACAAGAACTGAATATGTCTGCTGCCAGGAGGCGGTTGCTACTCGACAGCAACGCTGTTGGTGAAGGTAATTATTAACGCCCTGGCTATTTCTCGAGCTGCTCGAGAAGGAAATAACGCCGAATCTGATCGTTATTTCTCGAGCAGCTCGAGAAATAACGCGAACTCGGTCCGTTATTTGTCGAGCAGCTCGAGAAATAACGCGAGGCCTGGGCCCTGGTTGTTATTTGTCGAGCAGATCTGGACGTGCATGCATGTGCACTTAGATATATTTTCAAGGCATCTACGTGGACATATTAATTGTTTGAAGTAAATCCGATGCAGTCTGATCATTTCGTGCGTGTATTTGTCCGTTCTGATGGGAAATGAAGACTTCTTATTCGTCGAGCTGCTCGAGATATAACGCCGACTTCGTACGTTATTTATCGAGCAGATCTGTACGTGCATGCATGAGCACTTAGAAATATTTACGTGGACATGCTAATTGTCTGAAGTAAATCCGACGCTGTTGAATCATTTCGTGGGTGTATTTGTCCGATCTGATAGGAAACGATGACTTTTCTTATTCGTCGAGCTGCTCGAGAAATAACGCCGACTTCGTTCGTTATTTATCGAGCAGATCTGGACGTGCATGGATGTGTACTTAGAAACATTTTCAAGGCATCTACGTGGACATATTAATTGTTTGAAGTAAATCCGATGCAGTCTGATCATTTCGTGCGTGTATTTGTCCGTTCTGATGGGAAATGAAGACTTTTCTTATGCGTCGAGCTGCTCTAGAAATAACGCCGACATCGCTTGTTATTTATTGAGCAGATCTGGACGTGCATGCATGTGCACGTAGATCTATTTTCAAGGCATCTACGTGGACGTACTAATTGTCTGAAGTAAATCCGACGCTGTTGAATCGTTGTGTGCGTGTATTAGTCCGTTCTGGTGGAAAATGAAGATGTTTCTTATTCCAGTGTCCGCGTATCCTACTGGAGATGTGGAATTCAAGACTTTTTAAGGCTATTTGAAAAAGAAATTCAAGACTATTCTGAACGACAGATGATATCTTTAATTGCAATAAATTGCAAGTCACATACGTTTCATCGCTTGGCATCACACGAAGCCTACACCTGTACATCTTTCATCGCTTGGCATCACCTCAAGTCTACAACTGTACACAGTATTTGTTTCGCAGGCGCCTTGTGTATTCACTGCAGTAAAAATTATGTGGCTTTTTTGTAACCTTTGCACAGCTGTAGTGCCACCAGGCCATACAATTCTCGCAGTTCATCCAATTGTGTACTCTTTCGTTGGATGACAGGTCGGAATTGCACAAGTCACCTTCATTTCCACTTTCATCCACGAACCGGCTTCAAACGTAGTTTCTGTATTTTGTGGCTTGGGCTTGACCCATGATGGCAGTAGGTACGCCTTCTGTCAACGCTTCAGCATCCTGCAATGAATTCAAGCCCAATATCACATGCCATTTTGACATGAACAGATGTAGTATTTTTTGTTCAGTGTGATATGTACTGTAATGGTATGTTATTGCTTTGTGTACTGATGACAATGGAAATAATTTAAAAAAAAACGATAGCGTATAAACAAATGTATTTTATTTTATCACTTTGATTGTGGATGTTTATAAATTTGTAAAAAATGGTATTGCCTTGTTGTTTGTTATGGTATGTGACAACGTACGATTCATTCTATTAAGTGTACAGTACACTTAAAAGCAAGGTTACACCTGTATGGTAATATTATTAATTAAACTATTTGTCATTACGACGTATGTACAACTAGATATGATTGGAGATAATTTAGCAGTGTTTTTCTAAACAAACGATTTGAATGATATATATAAACTGTAATTTACGCAGAGGAAGTCATGGCATGCTGTTTGACTGTGTACACGTGTTAACACGTGCGTGTGTGTGTGTGTGTGTGTGTGTGTATGTTAACACGTATACACAGTCAAACAGCATGTCATGAAGTCCTCTGCGTAAATTACAGTTTACTTCAGCCGGGATTACAAACGTCAATAAAACGTGAGTGGAAGTAATTGATACATCCATGTGACTGTAATTTTGTGATCAAAGGAACACCGCAAATGATGCAGTTGCAGGTTGAACTTTCTCATGAAAATACGTGTTTTGATTAGTCATTAAACTTATGCACACAAACATAACATTGGATGTAGAAATGTGGATACATGCCAAAATATTTACAAGTACTTTCTCAGTTGACTTTCTCATTCTAAACTGACATACGTTTCAGCCTAGTTGTCTGTTTTATAATGTTTTTGATTTGTATATTTTTAATATATGTGTGCATGCCTGCGTAATTCGGTATGTTGCTTATATTTTGACTATGATGTAATTTATTTTGTAATATATTACATTGTATCAAAAATGGTGACAACTGATAAAATGGCACTCAAAGTATGAACTATGTTATTTCTCGAGCAGCTCGACGTATAAGAAGTCTTCATTTTCCCATCACAACGGACAAGTACAGGCACGAAAATATTAGACTGCGTCGGATTTACTTCAAACAATTAGTATTCCACGTAGATGACTTGAAAATATATCTACGTGCACATGCATGCACGTCCAGATCTGCTCGATAAATAACGAACGAAGTCGGTGTTATTTCTCGAACAGTTCGACGAATAAGAAAAGTCTTCATTTCCCATCAGAACGGACAAATACACGCACGAAATGATCAGACTGCATCGGATTTACTTCAAACAATTAATATGTCCACGTTGATGCCTTGAAAATGTTTCTAAGTGCACATCCATGCACGTCCAGATCTGCTCGATAAATAACGAACGAAGTCGGCGTTATTTCTCGAGCAGCTCGACGAATAAGAAAAGTCATCGTTTCCTATCAGATCGGACAAATACACCCACGAAATGATTCAACAGGGTCGGATTTACTTCAGACAATTAGCATGTCCACGTAAATATTTCTAAGTGCTCATGCATGCACGTCCAGATCTGCCCGATAAATAACGAACGAAGTCGGTGTTATTTCTCGAGCAGCTCGACGAATAAGAAGTCATCGTTTCCTATCAGATCGGACAAATACACCCACGAAATGATTCAACAGCGTCGGATTTACTTCAGACAATTAGCATGTCCACGTAAATATTTCTAAGTTCTCATGCATGCACGTCCAGATCTGCTCGATAAATAACGAACGAAGTTTGCGTTATTTATCGAGCTGCTCGACAAATAACGATAAGATTCGGCGTTATTTATCGAGCAGCTCGAGAAATAGCCTGAGCCAATTATTAATCTGTTTAGTTTATTGTTTAAATAACCGATGAGCCTAAGTTTCCGGCTGCGTATGAACAGCGAGAGATGATCGCTCGGGCCGGGACATGTCACTTGTCTTACATTTGGGATTGGTTGACTTTTAACTTAGTTAGATCTCACTCTCAGTGCCACTGGACTCAGTGTTTGAACTTTGACATGTCCATTTTCGAATACCACCAATGGCTGTACCCTCACTTTTTAAAAGAAATGTAGTTGAATGGTTCCATGATTCATGTGAACCAAAATTGTACAGGGCAGAACTATGATAGAAAATAAGCAGGAATTAACTCCCCTTTTGTTCTACCCCCGTCGACATTCTTCACATTCGCAGTAATGGCTATGCAGTATGCATGTATGAACAATATGTGGCAGTACTACTTTTTAAACACATGGCAGGTAGATAGATTATTTTTAACTTTATGCATACTGCAATTTTTCTGCCCAAAGTTTACATTGGCTCTTATGAATAAAATATACCTTGAACATTTTTCAGCCAGAGCCCCCATTTGTTTTGGTGACAAAGAAAATGACCACCGTTTTGTGCAAATATTGACACATTTCAAAACGGCCTTCCTTAATCTGCATGATGTTTCTATGGACCAGGTATAATACTGGGATGAATACAGTTAGAGGATCGTGATGCATTCTTTGTGAAATCTGTTCACAATAATAATCCATGTTTGCTTAACATTCGTGAAAAACTATTATTTAAATGCTTAATTCTTTGTTACAGGTGGACTGATGTGCATTACAAACAGCAGGGGATTTAGAATTCTTTGTTTGGAGCAGGTGATGCTGCAGAATGGGAATTAGACCGTCCAACAAACAAGTACGTATATAATGTACATGCATTGTTACACGACCAGTGAAATGTGTTGTTAAATATTTATTGAAATGTATTAATAATGAACACAATACAACATCATAGTAGCACTAGCAATACAAATATATATAGATAATTTTATCAGCAATCGCATGCCTGATGCCCAAATTATTAACAATCTTCCAGGGAAATTACTTAGTGGACTTACCATACATCATCTACCATCCACATGCTAAGCAAATTCACATCATTGAACTGACTACCATTTGAACCTAACATAAAGAAAGAGCATGTATTCAAAACTAACAAGTATGTCGCACTAATCCATGATGTAAACAATAACGGAATAAAATCAGAATTAACATGCATTGAAATGGGTTGCAGAGGCTATGTATCTGAACCCAACAAATCTAAGACTGACAACCTCCTTAAATCTCTTGGAATAAAACCACCAACAAAACAACTAATCCAATCGTATGCTTGTCTAAAATAGCCCTGCTAACGCCATTCACCCTTTCTAAATGTAAAGACGAACCACACTGGTTTGACCCAAGACTAATATGATGACCATCACCCTAATATGACAATAATTACTTGAGTTATCATAACGTATAGCAACCGAATGCTGGAATATCTTAAATAGTGAAATTAAGTGCATAGTCGATAAATTTGTACCTTTCAAAAAACAAGGGAAACGGTCTAAAAAGAAACACTTATCGAAAGAAGCCATTAGAAAAATTAAGTATAAACAAATGATGTGGAAGTCATATAGATGTACTGGAAATGATGAAGACTACAACATTTATAAAGAAGCACTTAATCAAGCTACAGCTGAAATTAGAAATTCAAAGAGAAGCTATGAAAAAAAATTAGCTAGTAATATAAAACATGACAGTAAGAGTTTTTATGCGTATATTCGAAGCAAACAGAAAGTTCAGGATAAGGCCGGTCCTCTAGAAGATAGTGCTGGAAATACAATATCAGAGGGATTCTTAATGGCAGAAGACCTGAATGAGTATTTTAGTTCAGTGTTTACCAGGGAAGATATTAGTTCACTGCCAGTACCAGAGGCTAAGTTCAAGGGGGCAGATTCAGACTATTTAGGACAGTTAGTTGTAACCTCGGAAATGGTAGCTAAGAAAATAAGGGCTATGAAGGATAATAAATCACCTGGAGTGGACGGGATTCCGCCCAAACTACTATTGGAAATTGTAGAACAAATTAGCGTACCGCTTGCAACAGTTTTCAATTTGTCATTAGAAGAGGGAGTGGTTCCTTTAGAATGGAAAGAGGCAAACATTATACCGTTATTTAAAAAAGGTTCGAGAAACAAGTCAGAGAACTATAGACCAGTGAGTTTAACATCAGTGATTTGCAAATTATTAGAAAGACTAATTAAAGATCACATGGTGGATTTTCTTGTTAAACATAACTTGATAAACCCATCTCAACATGGGTTTTTAAAAGCGAGGTCATGCTTAACAAATATGTTATGTTTTTTGGAAGACATCACTAGGTGGGTAGATGAGGGATCACCAGTAGACATCATCTATTTAGATTTTCAAAAAGCTTTCGACAAAGTACCACATCAAAGATTACTCCTTAAGCTAAAGGCCCATGGCATAGGAAATGGTATAATAAACTGGATAGAAAAATGGCTGAATGACAGAAGACAACGTGTAGTAGTTGATGGGGAGGCTTCAAACTGGAAATCGGTATTGAGTGGGGTACCACAGGGATCAGTACTAGGACCTATATTATTCTTAATATATATCAACGATTTGGACGATGATATAACAAGCAAGGTGTTAAAATTTGCGGATGATACAAAAGTGTTTAGAAGGATTAAAAGTGATGGAGACAGACAGCATTTACAAGATGATCTTGATAGGTTGATCAAATGGTCTGAAAAGTGGCAAATGCTGTTCAATTTTGGGAAATGTAAATGCCTCCACACAGGTCATGGGAATGAAGAGGTAAAATATAAAATGGGGGGTACTGTTCTAAGTACTACTGTAAAAGAAAAGGACTTGGGGTTAACCATTAGTGCTGATATGAAGGTTTCAGAGCAGTGCGGAATTGCAGCGTCAAAGGGAAATCAAATCCTTGGATTAATTAGGCGAAATATAGCGTATAAGAAAAAAGAATTAATAGTACCGCTGTACAAAACAATAGTGAGGCCTCATTTAGAATATTGTATACAAGCATGGAGGCCATATCGCAAGAAGGACATAGATATGCTAGAAAGAGTACAGAGGAGAGCGACTAAAATGATACCAAATCTGAGGGATCTTAGTTACGAAATACGCCTAAAAGAATGTGGTTTAACAACATTAGAGACCAGGAGATTGAGAGGAGATCACATAGAAGTGTTTAAAATATTGAATGGTTATGAAAATATTGATAGAAACATTTTTTTCTCAGTTAAGAAAAATAGAAGGACCAGAGGACATGAAGCTACATTAGTAAAGGAGCAGTGTAGATTAGATATAAGAAAGTTATCATTCTCACAAAGGACTGTAAATGAATGGAACAGATTATCTCCTGATTGTGTTGGTGCTAGTAGCGTGAATATGTTTAAAAATAAAATCGACACACACCTTAAAAAGGCGGGATACATGTAGATAAAAAGTATTGGACTCTCGATAAGCCAAAAGGCTTCCTTGTCCACCTGCCATCCAGAGTAATTTTCTGGATGGCAATCTTGTTAAATCTTGTATAGATACAATATTTGTTGCACCGTCATAATTTGTTCTGTAGTGCAAAATTATCAATATTTGCCTTATTCCAGATGAACACATGTTTAATGGTAAACAATTTATATAAAGGAATGGTGTCGTTATAGAACCGATTTTACATGTCATTTATTTACAGTGTCAGATGTTTATTTGAGCCTAATTTATTTCAGGTCTCTCAGGTGGGCTGCATATAGACAGTTTACCTGGTGGATCCATGGCAAGCTGGGACGAAGGTACAGAGAGTTCTACCAGCATGCGCCAGCCATGGAATAAGATCAAGGTTCCCTGCCCCCGATGGGGGACAACACGAGGGATACCACGTTGGACTTGAAAACTAAACTAGACAATGTACATGTGACCTATGAAGGTGTAGGTGGGTGGTGGCAGTATTTACTGTTTCTTTACAAATTGACTGACTCTTGCTGCCAGCGGATCCTCCTTCTCTGGTTTTGGGACATCTGCCCCAGTGACTTGTGATCGGATGCAGTGTGATATTTCTTTATAAACACATCTGTCACTCGATCCGTGAGCATTTGTAGGTGGGTACGTGGATTCACCTGCTGTGGTCTGTTATGCAGCACCCATTGCTTGCGTCTTTTGGACCACATGACACCAGTCTCAACATGTTTGTCTGGGCTGGGACGTGGTCGGTAGTTCACGCCAGAGCAGACTGCATCAATCTAGCTTTCATTCCTACAGTGAAGAATAGTACATGCAGTATTCTAATAAAATGGCTGCCAACAACTGGTGTAACACACCAGTCTGTACGTTGTTAGTAAGCTGCTGTTATTTACCTTATGACTGTAGCATTCAGTGAACTTTAAAATGCTTTTCCTGTGTAAAGTGTTGGTTGTTTTTAGTAACAATATAATGGCCAATCATGGTAATCGTACTGGTACATTAGTAAAACGATACTGATCCTTACAAATAAGGTATTCCATCATCACATTCCTTCACATAATTTATAACTTGTTTTTTTTTCTTCTTAATTTCTGTATCTACTGTATATACAGTCACTGTATTTTGATATCATGTTTTGATTTTATATTTCTTTAATAAAATTTGTGATAATGACACAAGTGCTCTTATTTATTTCATTACAGACAATTGCATTCTGGAGATGTAATTTACTACACTCAAGTAACTGTACTCATAAATGTACACAGCAACTGGTTACAAGGAATAGGTAGGGTGATACAGAATGAGCACTATCCATCTGTGTATTCGGCCCCTCACACCTGAGTGGCTAAACTACTGAAAAGTTGGTCATCAGGAACTTTGACTATGTAACATTTTTGGTCCCATACATAAATCGGTGGTCCACATATTAACACATAACATGTAAACAGCATTTACATTATCAGTTTTGGAAGTCTGAATAAACACATTTACTGATAAGGTAGTAGTCATGCTGGCTGGTACTTTTGAGTAGCCATCCTGAAAAAAAACGAGTTGGATGCCTATGAAATGCAGTAATTTCGAAAACTTATTATGTTAGTTATGCATAGGAGCTGATTTAGTGTATTTGGGATTCAAGTCGGTGACTGGAATTCACCTTACACTACTTGGGTCGTGGTCCCTACTCATCATCTACTGATTGCAAATCTAAAGGTTACTTGTTGCTTTGGACATACCTCAGGTATAAAATGAATACATATCAAGTTTGGTACTTATTCCAGCAACTGTGCGTCACCGTTGCATGTTGCACAACACCACCACAGATGGTTTGATACATTCTGTATCCAATGAAGGAGGTCCTCGCATCCCTTGCCTCGGACCTTCGCAGTAAACTTGCGGTTGATGCATTTCCCCATATGCCACATCATGGTGGTGATCGAGCTGAAATGCAAATTACAATTATTTATATTTTTGATCCAAATTCAAGATATTTTCACAACAGCTGTTACCTGTTTTTGCTGTTAGTGTACACAAAAACAAGTTAGTGAAGATGTGTGCACATGGTATATTATTAAAGATATTTCGACAATATATGATTATTGAGTAATGCCAGTATTTTTATAATACAAACATGGTGTATCTGGTGAGCTCATTGATAACTATATTTGGATCACATAATTACTCCTAGAGATATCCTTCCAAATGCTAAATTTAAATGTTTTTTTATAGAAAATGGCCATCAAATGTGGCATAATGGATCAAAATTACTTGATATTGACACTCTTATTCCATGGATAAGAGTGGTTTAAAGGTGTGTAATTGTTGTAAAATGATATATATTCACAGTAAACATAATAAGCTATCATAATCTGGCATAAAAAACATTTTAGTATTTTTTTCTATAAAAAAACACTCACCTGGGTTGTATCCCCTTAACTAAAATTTAGTAACATTATGTAATTTTACTAAATACAAATGAAGCCATTTTAAACGTTTTACAATAGAGTATATAGTGATATTCTTCGTCACATAAACAGTAGTCACACATAATTATATACGAAGTCCAATTATATAACATCATGACATAAATGATAGGCCAAACATTTCGATATATGACAATGTATAATGCAATATTATTGAATGCAGAACGTATTTTTGTTCATTTAACACAAAATACAGTAAGTCTTGCAATGTTATTATAAACGACAATCATTCCAGCCCATGTTAATCCGTTACTGTAATATCGCTCACGCGACTTGATTGCCGTTAACTTTTGCTATTCGGCTATCTTCTAAAGACTAAACTCTTTGCGGTGCAATATAGTACATTCTGGTACTGTTCTAGCTTGCCTCCAGCATATCTTGCATCTCAATTGTCAACAGATTATAATTGGATACCAAGTAACTCAGTACTAACCTTCTTGCGATCGATTTCTCGGCGGCGGCGCGTTTGATCGAAAATATGCGTCGCTTCGACGGCTGAGGTCCGTGACTAAAATATCGTAGGCCCTGCACCTGGCTTCAAACATCGACGTCGGCGACGTTTTGTCGGATCTTGTGTCATTAACTGACGATATAGATTTCCTTCTAAGCACGTTTCTTCAAAATGATCTGAACATAGACGTATTTCGAAGGCTTCCAACCAGCCCGCCCAGTTGTGAATCCACTATTTCACTTCTGGCTCATTATCCTTCGCTGTACTATTGTTACAACCGTATGTAGAGCAGTATGGCACATTGCAAGTCACGTTTTCACTGTAAGCTCAACTTATACTAATATAACGAACCGCATCCCATGAACATGAACCAACTACGTGAACTACACAAGACAGTGTGTCGTACACGGCAAAAATAATGCTGCTCGTTTATTGGTTGCTTTCGGCCAAATGAACGCGTCATCAGTAAGATGGCAGTCTCCATGTTATCGCAGATTTCGTTAGAATTTTCCACTTTAAGACTACATTCCGAGTAAACCACTGAACTGAAAATTGTGATTGTAGATGCAAATGGTTAGTTTGTGCTAACTCTTTTAGGTGCTTAACACCACCACGTTGCCTTTTGTTTTCCTTTAATTTGCACTGGGGTATAATACAAAAAACTCAAGTAGCAGTTGTCATGCATTCGCCAGAGAAAAACGGTTCCCCTGGACTACTTGAAACGGTGAACAAAGATCTCGATCTGACAGGAGGTAAAGACTCGAAGCTGGTTGGTGTCACCACTGACGGCGAGGCGGCAAACACCGGCAGACAAGGTGGATTATGGCGTCTGCTTGCTGACCAAATGCAGAGAGGTTTGACAACATTCTGGTGTGCTGCACACCGATCTGACTTAGCGATTGAGTCAGTCGTCAGCACCGTACCTGAGTTAGGAATCTGGAAGTCCAATCTACTGGGACTTGTACGATTCTTCCGGACAACGAGGCGGATGAAGATGTCAGCGCAGGCCGGGAATGTCAAACAGTTCCCCCGGCACCAGGATGTCAGGTTTGCCCAGCACGAGCTGCTGGCTGGTGGGTGCTGTGTTGAACAACCTACCAGTCTGCATTATGGCGTGGGAACAGATGAAGGCGCCAGAAAGTATTAGTGACAGAAAGGAGAAGGCTGAAGCCAAAGGGTTCCTGAGAATCTGGAACCACCAACAAACGTTGATCACCGCCCTAATGGACGACATCCTGGAGATATTTGAAATACCCCAGACGAAGTTGCAAAAGAGTGATTTGATCATCAGCGATCTTCTCACTGTGACTGATGCAGCAATCAAGAAGTTGAACCTAATGAGGGGTGGACCATTCCCGGGAAGAAGGGAGGAGAAAGTGAGTGTCCAACCGATAACACAAAACAGGACCTAATACAACGAAAGTGTAATCACCAGTTCGTTTGTGCAAAACGCCGCGACAGACGAGCAGTCAAATTGGAGGTCGTGCAAGCAGCATCTTATGAATACCTGTCTGAACGCATGCACTCGGAGAAGGAGGATGTCATCAAAGACATGAAGGAGTTAGTGATGTCACGCAGTCTGAGATCATTCGTTGAGCATGGTGTGCGCGTCGTAAGGCGCCTTTTCCCAGATGAGGCATCTGACTTTGCGGACGGGGCAGCCGAGCAGTGAGAAAATATGATGAATGTGCCATTCCTGCCTGATGGCTGTGAACTCGGTTGTAAGTTGACTGTCAGTCTGCGCCAACTTCTGCCTGTCACAACAGGTTCGGTTCAGAAGGTGTTGGCATCTTTGGCTTGTATGAGTACACACTCTACGCAGACCAAAAGGATCGTACGTGAGCCACCACAACCTCGTTGTCGATAATCACCGCACCAATATGAATGAGGACACGAGAAACGCACCACTCATGGTGGCACTGAATAGTGTGGGCACCGCCTACACATCATATGACAGGTTTCCATCATTTCTATTGGCTAATACAGTATACAACTCAAGCTAGGCATTGTGGAACACGCTCTAAGATACAGTGAAACCACCTGCTTGCCTAGAAACGCTAGCAACAGAATACCAAATTAAACCTAAGGAAAGTAGATTTAAACATCCACAAATAGCAGAAATGCTACAAACAGACATGCTGCAATTACGGGATGTCTCCCCGAATGTGAAATAACAAGCCGCTCCCTTGTTGCGGCAGCCACGTTTAATAAAGTTTGGTTCAGCAGAATTATCGTCTCTGTTGAACTATTCTGCCTGTATATTCTAAAGTCCATACGGTGAGGCCCGAATAAATATTGTAGAACAGCTTTTGTAGGGGGGGGCTACTATTTAAAGTCACACGTACAATAGCCATAAATGGCATAATAGCGCCATGGCATAGGCATAGTTCAAAAAGGTCACAGCCACAGCACAGGCTTTCACATCTCTAAGACTATGAGTATAACACTTTTACATTTAAATTCATTCTCATTAAACTAAGTTTATAGTAATCTTAGTATTTCATAATTTGTATAAGGGGGCCTACCTACTATCTAAATTAAGTCAAGCTTACCTTCGCTCGTACAATGTGGTAACAATGTTTTTACGAATACTGCCACAACGCTTACCCAGCCTGACGTCATCTGGTTGTAAGCCTCTGCAGTGGTTCTTCCACGCCTTCAAGTCTTCCATGGTGTAGAAGGACTTGTTAAAAATAAGTAGTTCACTATGTCTGGGTAAGGCAACTGGAAAGCATGCTCCATTCTTTAACCATGCCGAATTCGGCAAAGAATAAGGATCAACGTTATCTACGATTCGTATCTTGTCTAAATACCTCTGTTTTGTCAACACATCTAAGACTAATGAAAACTACATTTATCCGGGCGTTAAATAATATCCGGGTGACGTTTCTGCGCGTGCGCGTATCTAGGGAAATGTATTTAGCACTAGCTACGACTGTCGCGTTTTCATTTATCCGGGCGTTATGCATGTTTATGTGTAAATATATATATATATAATTACATATATGTCTATATATATATATACATAAATTATAAAATGTTTGCTTCCCGCAGACATAAACAATTTCTGTCGTAAAAGTTTCCTCTCCACGCACACGTCACGTGACTTACTCTTATACTTGGTCATAAATCTGAAACAGCAAATTATAATTATTTACTCTAACTATAACGCTCGTATTACGATAACAAACGAAACATATTTAACTACTAGATATTATTTATTACTACGTGATCTACTGGAGCCAAATATTATGCCTTCCATAATTGTGCACATAAACATCGCCCGGATAAAATTTAACGCCCGGATAAATGTAAGCGCGACGATATATGGTACTCTAACAGCCTTTGAAGCCGTACTGCGGATGCAACGACAAAGAAAACAATTTAGCGGATCAGTGAACTTACACAATGGAGGCGGTTGCGAGCGGTTCGCTATGGCCGCCGGGGGTTTTGTGCACGCATAGTGCTGATGTCATTAAACACCTTTAACAAGATTGCCATCCAGAGAATTAACTCTAGATGGCAGGTGGACAAGGAAGCCCTTTGGCTTATCGAGAGTCCAACCCTTTTATCTACATATATCCAGCCCTTCTGAGGTATGTGTCGATTTTATTTTTAAACATATTCACACTACTAGCACCCACATAATCATCAGATAATCTGTTCCATACATTCACAGTCCTTTGTGAAAATGAGAACTTTCTTACGTCTCATCTACACTGTTTCATGTCCTCTAGTCTTTCTATCTTTCTTGACTGAAAAAAACATATTTCTATCAATATTTTCATAACCATTCAATATTTTAAACACTTCTATCTGATCTCCTCTCAATCTCCTGGTCTCTAGTGTTGTTAAACCACATTCTTTTAGGCGTTTTTCATAACTAAGATCCCTCAGTTTTGGTATCATTTTAGTCGCTCTCCTCTGTACTCTTTCTAGCATATCTATGTCCTTCTTGCGGTATGGCCTCCACGCTTGTATACAATATTCTAAATGAGGCCTAACTATTATTTTGTACAGCGGTATTATTAGTTCTTTTTCTTTATATGCTATATTTCGCCTAATCAATCCAAGGATTTGATTTCCTTTTGAAGCTGCAATTCCACACTGCTCTGAAACCTTCATGTCAGCACTAATTGTCAGCCCTAAATCTTTTTCTTTTATAGTAGTACTTAGTACAGTTCCCCCCATTGTATATTCTACATATTCGTTCCCATGTCCTGTGTGAAGACATTTACATTTCCCAAAATTGAACAACATTTGCCACTTTTCAGACCATTTGATCAACCTGTCAAGATCATCCTGTAAATGCTGTCTATCTCCATCACTTTTAATCCTTCTAAACACTTTTGTATCATCTGCAAATTTCAACACCTTGCTAGCTATATCATCGTCCAAATCGTTTATATATATTAAGAATAATATAGGTCCCAGTACTGATCCCTGTGGAACCCCACTCAAAACTGATTTCCAGTTTGAAGCCTCCCCATCAACAACTACCCGCTGTCTTCTGTCAATCAGCCATTTTTCTATCCAGTTAATTATACCATTTCCTATGCCATGGGCCTTTAGTTTAAGCAGTAATCTCTGATGTGGCACTTTGTCGAAAGCTTTTTGAAAATCTAAGTAGATGATATCTACTGGTGATCCATCATCTACCCACTTAGTGATATCTTCCAAAAACATAACATATTTGTTAAGCATGACCTCGCTTTTAGAAACCCATGTTGAGATGGGTTTATCAAGTTATGTTTAACAAGAAAATCCACCATGTGATCTTTAATTAGTCTTTCTAATAATTTACAAATCACCGATGTTAAACTAACTGGTCTATAATTATTTGACTTGTTTCTCGAACCTTTTTTTAATAACGGTATAATGTTTGCTTATTTCCATTCTAAAGGAACCACTCCCTCTTCTAATGACAAGTTGAAAACTGTTGCAAGCGGTATGCTAATTTGTTCTACAATTTCCAATAGTAGTTTGGGTGGAATACCATCCACTCCAGGTGATTTATTATCCTTCATAGCCCTGATTTTCTTAGCTACCATTTCTGGGGTTACAATTAACTGTCTTAAATAGTCTGATTCTGCCCCCTTGAACTTAGCCTCTGGTACTGGCAGTGAACTAGTGTCTTCTCTGGTAAACACTGAACTAAAATACTCATTCAGGTCTTCTGCCATTAAGAATCATTCTGATATTACATTTCCAGCACTATCTTCTAGAGGACCGACCTTATCCTGAACTTTCTGTTTGCTTCGAATATATGCGTAAAAACTCTTGCTGTCATGTTTTATATTACAAGCTAATTTATGTTATAAATGTTGTAGTCTTCGTCATTTCCAGTACGTCTATGACTTCCACATCATTTCTTTATACTTAATTTTTATAATGGCTTCTTTCGATAAGTGTTTCTTTTTGGATCGTTTCCCGTGTTTTTTTAAGGGAACAAATTTGACGATGATGCATTCAATTTCACTCGTTAAGATATTCCAGCATTCTGTTGCTGTCTTATTCTTCAGTGTGTTATTCCAGTCTATCTTTGCTAAATATTTCCTTATGTCCTTATATTTTCCTTTGTGGAAATTTCTCCTGTACTGCTTTTTACTATTCCTTTCTGATTTTACTTTGATGGTAAAATATATCTGGTTGTGATCACTATTTCCCAGTGGCTCACATACCATGACATTGTCAACTAATTCATTCTGTGAGGACAAAACTATGTCTAACACATTCTCTCCCCTGGTTGGTTCTAGCACATGTTGAG
This sequence comes from Paraescarpia echinospica, assembly GCA_020002185.1. Taxonomy (NCBI): domain Eukaryota; kingdom Metazoa; phylum Annelida; class Polychaeta; order Sabellida; family Siboglinidae; genus Paraescarpia; species Paraescarpia echinospica. The sequence continues at coordinate 7,435,251 of CM034539.1, read as the reverse complement.
AAAGGAAACTATCTTGTACTAAAACTAAAAACTTGTGGTCCTCACTACCCATACTCTGCAGAGATTTCCATTTTATATGCCCATGGTTGAAATCCCCCATAATAACACAGTCCCGTTTGCTCACTTCCCTTATAGCGTTATGTATTTTTTCATTCTCTTCTATGCTTATGTTTGGACTTCGATAAACTAATCCAACCGTTGACTTTCCTGTAACTATGTTACACCAAACAGCTTCTTCGCAATCTGCTTCTGTCTAATTTTATTTCATCAGCCTGGATAGATTCTTTAATATATAAAATAACTCCACCTCCCCTTCTTCCTATTCTATCTTTCCTAAACATTACATATCCTGTCAGTCCCAATTCGGCATCTGATACATCGGTGGTTGCCCATGATTCGGTTATACCTATTATGTGAGGGTCAATATTTTCTACCATAATGTTTAGTTCATTTCTTTTGTTTACTATACTCCTCTCATTTAAACAAACACATTTATATCCAGCTTCAGAACAGTTTTCCAGACTGTTCTTTGCTGAATTATTTTTGCTGTCTTTATCTATGCCTCCAGTTTCAGGCTTCTCTGCGAGTCCCCCCTGCGAATTTAGTTTAAATAGATGCAACCTGTCCCACTGTCAACAGATCTCAGCAGATTCTCTGAGAATACTGCTGCCCCCTTTCCACTTAGATGGAGGCCATCTCTCATGTACATATCTTCTCTCCCAACAAAGTACCCCCATAAATCTATGAATCCCACGCCCTCTTCTTCACACATCTGCTCAACTAGTGCGTTGATCGCCATCCTCTTACAGTTTCTGTATGATGCCCCCCTTCCTCCCATTACTGGCAAAATTCCTGAGAGAACAACCTGTTCCACTCTTGTCTTCTTTAGCTTCCTTACTAGATGTCTGTACTTCTGAACTATCCCAGTTGTTCCCTCTTTGTCTGCATTGTTTGTCCCAACGTGTACTAGTATAGACCCTCCCTTGCCATGTCCCAATACCTTCTCTACCCTTTCAGCCACATGCTCTATTCTAGCCCCAGGTAGACATACAACAACGTCCTTCCCCTCGCATATAGTCTTGTCTGTTTTTCTCATAATTGAATCGCCCATAAACACTCTCTCTTTTCTCCTAGCCCCACCAATCACTGCCTCGGAGTAGCTCCTCCTGTTTGCATATTTCTGGTTGTTGTCTTTTCCTCTTGCCATCTTCTCTCCTGTCACATTTTCTTCCATTCCCTTCTTTCCTGTCGCGTTTTCTCTTGTCCCCTTTCCTCCTGTCATCTTCTCTTCTAGCACATTTACTCTCACTTCCTTTCGTCCCTTCATCTTTCCTCCCATCACATTTTCTTCTCTCCTCTCCCGTCCCTTTTCCCCGGCTACCTTCTTCACTACGGTCACTTTTTCCCTGTCACCTTCACGCCTGTCATGTTTTCTGTTTTTTGCTGAACACTCTGTCTTCTTCCATCAGTCTTCTGTCTCACAGTCTTACTAACTGCCTCTGTGGTATCTACCTCTTCACCACCTGTATCGCTGTCGCGTCTCCCCTCGTTCTCTACTGTCTGACTACCTGTTGATCTATCCCCACTGACCCGTTTTCTTTTCCTCTGCCGAACACTTTTCCTCCGTCCCTGTCTTCTCAATTTCTTGTTCCTTCACACCGGTCACCTTCCCTCCTCTCAGTCTCCTTTCTTCAGTCTCTGTGTCACAACTCGGCTCCTTCTGTGTTGTAGAATTATCAACTCTCTCTGCGTCATCCCTCTCTGCTCCATCTATTTCTATGTTGAGTCTCACCTCCATCTCCTTCACTATATCCGTCAACTTACACACCTCCTTCATCAGACATTCCACCCTCAAACACCCCATACACCGAAAGGTGAATCCATCATCTTTGGTCTCTGCCCATGATTTTGGACAGCCAGACAACGCAAAATCCACCCAGCTCTGGCAGTCGTTGCAAACTAAGTGTCGTTTTGCCCTGAGCTGCCGCTTGCAAGGTGCCATATCAGAATTTATTTATGTTCAAAATAGTTTTATATAGTCTTTGAAAAGACTTTTCTGTGTACAATTTACACCAGATTGTTTAGGTTATAGTTAGTTATATTTGTTAACACACAATGACACACCGTGCCTTACCTAGTTACGATGTCGATGACAATGTATTCAAGTTAGGCTTAGATACAAGGTAGTCTTTACAAAGACTGTTTCCTGTGTACCAATATACACTTTAAACGGTTGTTATTTCAGGTTTTAATTACTCATCTAACTACATTGATTATCTCAAATAACGCTATTCTATTGTCGTTCACGTTACGTTAACTTCGCCAGTGACCTACTTTGTAAACAACGTTCCGATTACATTAACGTCCCAATTATCGCTTGCAAATCGCCTACTTTTAATCTACCCTAGATTACTCCCTCTAGCTAACTTTTAACAAAAAATATTGCTTAATGTATATCTATAATTACGTTATGTATGTTATACACTCAATAATATCACTTATCTTGATCAAATATCCTTATATTTTCGCAAGTTTGCTGCACCAAATTCAAATCAATTCACCACCGGTAGTTCCCCTAGTTCTATACATTGCTGCCACCCCAAGGCGCGTGGATAATCGAGGCTATGTCTGTGGAGGAGACTTCAAAGTATGGGGTTATCCGGCAGCTACAGAGAGAATGCTGACAGCAGGAATTGGTTTCGTATGTTACTAGCAATGCCATTCGTCCCAGTGCCACATGTGAAAGATGCATTTGTCAAGAGCATGTAGGAGAATTCAATGGCTACTTCGACAGCACCTGAATGAACGAACAGTATCCAATCAAAATGTAGGATTTCTTTAAATATGACGGCCCTCGCACCAACAATCATGTTGAAGGGTATCACACGCAACTCATGAGGAAGTCAGGCAAAATACACTCCAATGTCTTTGAGGTAGTTGAGCTGTCCAGTCAAGAAGAGGCCTCACCACTCGTCTCCATCCTCCAGCTAGAGTCGGATCAGCCTGCACCCAAGCACAGGAAGAAGTACGTCAACCTTGACGCTCGTTTGGACGAACTTTGACTAAGTAATTACGTAACTTTAAGTGTTTCATGAAACCGGCCCCAGGTACCTAAACATTAAGTTGGGGAAGAACACTAAGTGGAACAGCCAGGTAGTGTTGACAAAAGGACAAATAGTGCCAGTAGCCCCTGAGGTGGCTAGTGGCATGGGGCCAGGGGTACTAAACCTCGAAAATATAATCTGGTATTTGGCTGGGCAGGTGGCCTGTAGTTATAAAGAAATGTAATTATAAGCAACGTTACATTCTTTTATTATGTTTAGTTATGTAGATATAAGATCTATGTCCAAAAGGACATTTATTTAGTTAGACTTAGAATGTTAGACAGTCACTGAGTCAGTCATCGATCAGGCACTCGACTCATGAATTCCATGAAGATACTCCTAGAAAACCATCCCTGACACAGGAATTACAACAGTCGTATTATATAATATGTAAGAATCAGCAGATTAAAGGTGAAGACATTAAAATAGGGTTATCATATTTAAAACAAACAACAACTCTTCATAGTATATTTTTATTGTATTTATAGTGTATTCGTGAAAGTATATTGATACATCGTTTTCATGAAAAACATCTGCCTTTCTGCAGTGAGTGCTAATACTTTAAGCACTTCAAACAATAGTTATAGCAAATTAAACTGTACGTATTGTTGGCGCTTGTCCTGTTCTAAATAACAGAAGTATGGCGAGAAATGAATGACATTATAATGTAGTGTGTGATTGCATGCATGTAATATGACCATTATGACGGCTTTCTTCAATTATATTAAGTCGTAATAATCCTATAAAAATCTCTTTTGAACGACAATGACAAGTACTTGTTGCTAGTGACCAAGGCTCAAACAGAACAAAGCTTATAATGTCACCTAAAATAATGCGAGAAACATATGTACACAAGAATCAGGCAGCGTTACAAACAAACCATAGTAACTATTTAACTAAACAACAGAATAACTTGACACAGCTAAACAACATAATATATCTGAAAATCAGCCCTTCACCATGACATAAAATAATAAAAAATATACACAGGAGAGATCACAAAGACTTCAGATTGAGTAAAAAAGTTAGATTGAACATCCGTATAAAATTACATAATAATCAATTCAAATGACAGATCGTTGTTTTTTTCCAGTGATTGTTCAAGTTCATGACTAAAGGCCAGCGACGTTCCTCTGCTAAAGGTGCGCCGCTGGCTAGTATAAATTTCCATGAATGTCATCTATAACCGATAAATTGATAAATTATATATATATTCAAATAAATCAAACATAAATAATTTATATTGTCTTCATGTTTTGACCATGTATGTTTAATCAATGTCTTCATTGAATTGTAATGGCTATCCGGGTTCAATAATTTCTGCGCAACACTTGCTCTCTTCCAGGCTAGTTTCTCTCATTTCGGCCTTTGTATGTCACATTCCTCGCCGTCCTCGTCTTCTCTAACCCTCTTCTGCTGTACAGTCCAACTCTCCTTGTCAATATCTCTTTGTTCGTTATATGAATGTTCGCACCCAAATGACATCAACGTGAGGTGTCTTCATTTTGTTAACTAACTGTCATTTGGACCCAGCTGTCGTATTGTCTCCTATGTTTTTGTGGGTGCGCGCGCGTGCAATGATTTTATTTATTGTTACTAATAGTTCATTGTTGTTGTTGTTATTATTATTTTATTGTTATGCAGACGCAACAGTGGACATGTGTGAAATGACGGAAAAGCAGCGCGATGCACTTAAACAGACCCGCAGAAAATTACGAGGTCACATTATCACCGAAGAGTTATGGGGTATACTTATGAATCCTGAGAACCATACAGTCATCATCGACACAATGAAGTCATACATCATGGTGTGTTTACAAGTTAATTCCATGTATTTGATACTTGTTGATATGTGTGTTTCTGTAAATTACCAGTTATATATGTTACAAATCACCAGGTAAATCATCCTATCTTACTAGTGTATCAACATATGCCAATATGATGATCTAAGCATTGCTTGATAGATGATAAAACAATATAATTATTACAATTAAATAATGTATTATAGTATGAATCCCGATGCATGTGTCTATTTTCTTCAGGTAGTGTAGTAACGCGTTACACGCATAACATAATACGTTGCTATTTGACTATCGTAGGACCATAGAAGCGTCATGCTATGCAAACAAAAACACATAATATGCTAACATGAATAGTATTGATTATAAAACAATACAGAGGAATTTATGAACAATGATCATTTACCACATTTCGAATATGTTGGTGAACAACGTGCAAGACGGGCCCCCTAAAAACAAAACGGTCTCTCAGCCGTTTGGCGTTATTGTATTATATATATATATACATTATATATACGGCTAAATTTTTGGTAGCGCTCCTAAGTAACTTACAAATGGGCACTAGTGAACATTGGTCGGAAGTGCGAAACTAAAACGATTGTTTGTCACACTTTTCTTAAAATATTAGCACTATTTTCCAAATGTCGTATTTCCATTTATGTGCATTGAAAGCAATGGACACCCTGGTATATGTAAATCAAATGTGTATGCTTTCATATGTGCGTATTAGATATTAAGAACTTGCAAAGCTTGTATTCAAATTGATGATCATCCCGAGGAAAACAATGATGTTACTAATATATTTTTACATTCGTCAATGTGAGCTGTACATGGTTTAGGATATATATATATATAGAAATATATATATATATCCCAAACCATGATATTTCAACCCCATAATATTTATATCGAGTAATCTGAAAGGAAATCAGAGGGAAGACATACATCGTCAGCCTCATCCCATAAACAAGTCAACTTCGAGTGAGATCAAAATCTGACAAACATCCTACAACGATGGACCACAGCCCTGCACGATCGAGTGGAACTACACGGGAAAGGAACAGATCGTTTGCAATGTCACTGCGATGCCTCGAGGGTTAAAAAACAAGCGAGACAAGTGGATGCAGAAACAATAAGGCAACATCTGATTTCGGACAGTAAGGACTGCGAAGAAAGTATGAAGTGTGAATAATGTGCGGCGTGGGCTAAATAATACAAGTGGATGTGAAGTGGGCCCTTTTAGACAGACATTTTCAGAGACAAAAATCGGGTGGTTGTCTAAAATACCATTACATTCAAAACACACGTGACCAAGCTGCGCCGTGGCTGCGCCTGAAATATGCTCCTCTAAATACTGTGTACTATACAAGTTTTAGTCATGATATAGAGCTAATTCTTCACATATACCTCAACGATTGCACCAGGACTTTATTGGCCTACGTACTTGTAGTAAGTTGGTGTGACTTTTTCTGATTTTACCGTTTTGACATTCTCTGGATGCACCTGTGACACTAACAAATAGTGACCAGTCATGCGGGACAACAACAGTGAGATTGTTAGCTTCACGTCACGCTTGACCAGATGTTCCAGCTGAGATCAAGTCGAAATGAACTATTCTTTCTGTACGATGCCGATTGATTTAACCCAATATACGGTACGCATCGGAAGATATGCGCCACGTAGAAGAGACATCTACGTCCCACCAAAAACACCGAAACAATGGTGGAGAGTATTCCAATCGTTCAGTATTGACATTGTTATTGATTGTTGTGATACTGTTACCCGTGATCGCCACTCTAGGTATCCAGGCAACGGCAGAACAATGCAGACATTCGCCAAGTGATTTTAGAAATTGGTATGCAAGCCAATTATACGCGACACCGACCCCGTTGTATTCCAAGCCGACACTAAGCCTGCTGTCATGTGGAGACATCCAGGACCGACCGTGTCCAGTGTCCAGGACCGATCGTGACCAGGACTCCCAAGAGCCCCTGCGTGAACTGTGGGAAAGGGGTAAGGTCCAATAGCAAGGCCGTCGCCTGTGATGTGTGTGATAGATGGATACATATAAAGTGTAGTGGCATACCAACGCATGTGTAAGCGGATGCTGTCAGTGCAAGAGAGTGCATCCCTTTGGTATGTAACAAGAGTGCATTGGCGGCAGTGGCCAGCGCCGAAGTTCTGGACGAATCAGTGATGTCAGATTCTCCATCTGACAACCGACCCATGCAAGATCCACAGCTGACCTCCGACAACACCACGACCCCGCCATCTGACGCTGACTCGAGCAATTCGAGCGTTTTCTAAGAAAACGATTACATTTTATTCACCTTAACGCCAGAAGCTTACAGCCTAAACTGGATGAACTCAATGTACTTGCTGCAAAAACAAAGACAGCAGTGATTGGTATAAGTGAAACGTGACTTGATGACTCGGTTGAGGACTCGGAGGTCGAACTGTTCGGATATTCAGTCCTCCGTCATGACCGCAACCGAGGTGGTGTCTGTCTTTATATCCGAAGCGACCTTGCGTTTAATCCACGTCAAGACTTACTAACCGACGGCGTGGAGACTGTGTGGGCGGACGTCATCCTGCCCAAAACGCGTCCCATACTGACAGGGATCTGTTACAGGCCACCGAGACAATGTTACTTTTACAAAAACTTTTAGAATTGTCCTTTAATGAAGGAAACGATTTGAGTGAATGCATTTTGCTTGGAGATTTTAATACTAATGTTTTGGTACCACCTAGAAACAATGTTTTGGGTAATGCTCTGTGCAATTTTGAACGTGCATTTGGCTTTACGCAATTGATTGCAGAATTAGAGAACTAGAGTATGTACTATTAGTGAATCTGCCATTGACCTTATTCTAGTAAGTGAACAAGAGAAAATATGCCAGTTAAGTGTTGGGATTAGCGACCATTTAATAACTTATTGTACGAGAAAGGTAATCAGAGTCCCAGTGAGCAAGCATAGTACATTTCGAATTCGTTGCTCTAAACATTATAGTAAAGATAAGTTCTTAATCTAGATGACGTAGACTGGACAGCTGTATTAAGTTGTAACAATGTTGATATGGCATGGGGCAAATTTAAATCAAAATTCTTACCAGTTCTTGATAAACTGGCCCCATATAAGGAGGTTCGAGTTAAACAAAGAACACAACCTTGGATGTCCAGCGAAATACTTACCTTAATCAGTCAAAGGGATAATTATCTACGTAAATTAAAAAAAATCAATCAATCGGACTACAAGCTGTTTGTCTATCACAGAAATCAAGTCAAATATAAAAAAACCTATATCTTAGTATTATGTACATGCTGTAAATAAAAATCGACCAAAAAAGCTGTGGCAAATTCTGAAAGGGGCTGGCTCATCGTCAAAATGTAAAACCAAACCTAAACGTACTAGTCTGAACATTGAAAATGAATTATGCTTTGATAAACGGAAGGTCGTGGCATATTTTAATTATTATTTTACTTCTGTTGCTTCATCGCTCGTTGAGAAGCTACCATCATGTTCTGGTCGATTTGGTCAAGCTCATGTTGTTGATTTTTATCATAAACAAAATGTTTCTGATAATATGTTAGGTCTAGTCAGTATAACTGTAGAACAAGTGTCTAATATAATAAATAGCATAAACGCTAGTAAGACAAGAGGTTTAGATGAACTCCCTGCTAGATTTGTAAAAGATGGTTCTTCTGTCATAGCAAAACTTCTTACTTACATTGTAAACTGATCTATGACTACTGGAAATATCCCCGATGACTTGAAGATGGCTAGGGTTGTTCCATTGTATAAAAAGAAGAATAAGACTGATGTTGCGAACTATAGATCAATTTCAGTGTTAAGTATAATTTCTAGTGTTCGCCAAAAAATTCTTCAATCAACAAAGTGACTTTTTAACGGAACATAAACTACTTAAGTGAATTTCAATCTGGTTTTCGGTCATCGTATTCCACTGATAAATGCTTGATCCACCTAACCGATTACATTAAACAAGAATGTGATAATGGCAATTACACAGGCATGGTATTGTTGGATTTGCAAAAAGCTTTTGATACTGTAGATCACACCATTCTTTTGAAGAAACTTAAGGGTGTAGGTGCAAATGAACTCTCTGTATATTGGTTTAGAACTTATTTGACGGGTAGAGTACAAGTTACCGATGTCGATGGAACTATGTCTGGAACAAAGGGTATCACTTGCGGTGTATCACAAGGTTCAATACTTGGGCCTCTGCTCTTCCTGTTATATGTAAATGACATGTCTGCTGCAGTTAAATGCAATATTTTGTTATATGCGGATGACTTTGTCTTGCTTGCCTCGACAAAGGATTTAGCAAAAATAGAGGCAACTTTAAGTTCGGAGCTGGAATCCGTCATTGAATGGTTAATCGATAACAAACGGTCTCTTCATTTAGAAAAAACACAATCCATCGTGTTTTGTACAAATGTAACAATCTTAATGTTAGATCATTACCTTTCTGGTGATATTATAGCTTCTAATATCCTTTCTAAAACTTCAAATAAACTTAATTTTTTTGTACAGGAACGCCAGAAAGTTTAGTATCAAAACAACAAAACTACTAGTCTCTGCTTTGATTCAACATCATTTTGATTACACATGTTCAGCTTGGTACAGTGGATTATCGAAAAAAAATGAAATGCAGAAAGCAATGTACACAGAATAAGATTATCAGATTTACGTTAAATGCTCCACCGAGGTTCCGTATTGGTGCTAATGAATTTAAGACCATTGGAATACTGCCTGTTTAATATAGTGTAAAACAGTTAAAGGGCCACATGTTCAATATTATCAATGGTAAAGCATCAGCATATTTAAGAGCAAATGGTGAAATGGTTCATCATAGATACCTCACAAGAGTTAGTGAATTGGCATGTGTTATTCCCAGAGTAAAGGGTTCTAGACAAACTTCTTTCCTTTATACAGGCATATGCCACTGGAACAACTTGCCAATCAAAACAAAACAATGTCGATCTAAAATTAGTTTTAGAAAAAAGGTGACGACCATTTTATATAGTAGATTGGTGGCATGAACACAATATTTACGTTGCGTCTTAATATTTGATGCATCATATTTATTTATTTATTGTATTTCAAATTTTGCAATTTTTTATTTATATAATATATATATTTTTAAATCGTACTATTTATTTTATATTTGTTTATACTATAATTACTTATTCGCTATTTTTAGGACCACATTGGAAAGTGTACTATGTGTGCTTTTATGTGCTATCTTCGGTATTATTATATATATATATGTCGTATTTCTTCTAATTATGTAATGCATAATATATATATGTCATATTTCTTCTAATTATGTAATGCATGTATATAACACTGTGAGTGAGTGTGTGTGTGTGTGAGTGAGTGAGTGAGTGAGTGAGTGAGTGAGTGAGTGAGTGAGTGAGTGAGTGAGTGAGTGAGTGAGTGAGTGAGTGAGTGAGTGAGTGAGTGAGTGAGTGAGTGAGTGAGTGAGTTTATACTCACTCACTCACTCACTCACTCACAGCAATATTAAACAGAAATGCGCCAAATTTTAGCACAGACGTAGATTGGTGGAGAAGATGATCTTGTAGAGAAAAAATAACTAAATTAACAAATCGCTCTTTAGGGACCCGGTTAACACGTCGTTTCGTACTTTGTTTATTAGAGTGGGCGCACACCAGAAGAAATAATCAACAACGTACTAGACCTTCTACCCCGACGCGGACCACATGCCTTTGATGCATTCGTAGACGCCCTTCTTCATTGCCGGTCCGAAGATATTCAGGCGATCGCCGGTGATCTCAAAAATCGTGAAGGTTTGTATAAGACTATAATAATATAGATTATAGACAAACGAGTATATATATATATATCTACCTTAATATAGAATTCGTAAGTTATTGTATTCCATTGATGCACCATTGCCCAATCCTATTTACATGCATGTATATTCATGTGTGTTTTTATTAATGTTTGCTTTGTCACGCGTGTAGTAAGTAGTGAATGTGTGGGTACACTGTAATGTTTATGGCTGTACGTGTTACTGGAATGGGTGTTTATTCATGATTATGTGTGCAATTGTAGCAATTTACGACTGTGCATGTGTGTTTGTATCCTTGTATGATTATCTTTTACATAATTCCTTGTAGGCTGTGTGTTGTTATCTTTTGTTTAATAATATCAGAGGTATTGTTTATTGTGTGTGGTAGACTATATCTAAGGCTTCTGTTTGCAAATTCGTGTTGTGTATTGAATGTATATAGTTTGTTGTTTTCGTGAAATGGCTATGTATGTTTCTGTTCTCTATTATCTGCCACTTCTGAAACTATGCGGGTAATGTTGTCTGTTTGTATTTATAGTAAAATCGTAATATCTGTATTCTAAGTAGGTCTTCAATCTTTAAAAATCGAGAAACGTTTAAATATTGGTTCCGTGTGGGAGTTAAACTTACTTAAATATATTGTTCTTACAGCTTTCTTTAACAGTTTGTTTATTCGATTACATTTGTATCCCCAGATCACTAGACAGTAGTTGATGTGAGGCAATATTAGTGAATTGTATAGTGTAATTTGTATTCTAATTGGCACATGCTTCAATTTATGTATTACACCAATTGTTCTAGAACATATAGTTGCTATTTTATCAATATGTTTATTCCAGTTTAAATACTAGTGTAATGTAAGGCCAAGAAAGTTAAACTGTTTAATTCTCTCAATATTTACACCATCAGTTGTTAGTGTTAGTTCTTCGACCCTTTTATTAGGCAATTGAAAAATCAAGTATTTTTTATTAATATTCATTGATGATGTATTTAGTTTTAACTATGTATCTATTTTATGATGTTCATTATTGATCAAATATTAAGTATTAATAATGTGTTTGTGTCATCTGTAAAGGATCCAATTGATCTTGTTATTAAAATATCACCAGCATAAGTTATGAACTTAAATACAGTACTGGCTTTCGGAAAATCATTGATATATATATATATATAATAAATAGCAATCGCTCTAAAATTGATCTTTGTGGGACACCTGTTTTTAAGGGTAAAGTGTCTGATTTGTACCTCTTCCAATTTTACATATTGCTTATGATTTGTTAAATAGTCACGTAATATATGTATAGATTTGGGCTCCAGTCCATAGTATTTTAGCTTTTGTAATAAAATTTAATGGTAAAGTGTGTCAAATGCTTTACACAGATCAAGAAATATACTAATAGGTAACTGGTTTTGATCAATTTGTGTAGTAATTCTATCAACCATTTCTAGAATAGCATATTCAGTTGAATGATCAAGTCGAAAACCATACTAGTCAGGTAGCTGGGCAGATATACCCTGTATCGACTGATATAGTTTGTTTCTCGCTGGATTCTACATCCTTAGGACCTCTATAACGAATATCAGGCGGATATCAAAAGCATATCCATGAGCAATCCGATAAATCCTAGATGACTGCCAAGATGGCCGCCGGTGCCCATAGAAAAATAACTTTTTAATCAGTGGGCCTAGAATCACGAGTGATACCACTTTTTTAGCTAAATTTGTTATGAGCAATCCATTTTTGAGGTTATTTTTGTAATTTGAGGTCAAGAACAAGGTCAAAGGTCATATTCAATGGTACATATATAATACATAGAAAAACAGTATTTTCGCATGTAATGCACATATTAATGTGATATTAGGCTCAAAAGTGAGATTAGCAACGATTTGCAACTCTGTTTTGAATGATACAATTCAAATACATGTAAGGTAAGCCATATAATTGCCAAAGTCAAGGCCATGTAATGTCCAATAATCATTGAAACATCAAGCATGTGCCAGGACGATTATCATCCTAGGATGAGGGTAGGTACATATATTCCAATAACTAAATATTAGTGCTTAGCAGTGACATGCAGTGTCATTCAAGATGTCCACTGTCAGTTCAGTTAGATGACCTATTTGTTGTAGTAATCATTCTCCCCTCTGCAGTTGCAGAAAATGGTGCAACCGAGTTAATTTGTCATGCAGCTACACCTCTTGGTGGCACATGACGTGTTGCTGCTGCAGCCACATTTTACGAGTTTAAGTAGGTCAGCAGGAGCTAAGGGAATGTCTGGAGGTACGATAGTCGGGAAGAGAGCGGTGCTGCCCTCAGGATGGTACCATCCAATGAAGGCTGTCTCAGCAGGAGGAAGGGAGCAGAACTGGGGGGCTCACAAACCTTCCGTCTCATATTGTTTTGCCACGCTCTGACCCGCGCTTCATTGAGAGATTCACAGTCACTCATTTTATACCATGCCAAGATGAAGGCTCTTGCCTCTGCCAACAGCTTGTGGTATTGCTCCTCGGGCAGCGAGCTGTCGCCAAACACATCGAACACCACACCACCTGCAAGAAACAACATGCATTATACTTCAGTGATGTACAAAAACACTTATTTATGCTTATGCTTGTTAGTACATGGGACATGTAGATTATCTGCTCTCAGAACCTTCAGGAGGATGCCGTTTCCAATGCCGTAATGACTGGCGACCGTGTCACAGCCCGCTAGAGCGTGTGCCGCGAGGAGGCCGGGAAGGATTGAGAGATTCTCCTGCACAGTCGCATCGACGTCTATGACGGCTCGACCCTTCAGTGGCGACTCTAAATAGGCATTGCCTACGTTTATCACTCCGCCATGGCCGAAGTGTAGCAGCAGTGCAAACACGTCAGTGTCATCCGCCACTACGACCAAGGCCTTATCACCAGCTGTATGACGAGCAGCCTGAAACCACACAGAGCATCACGTATTGTAGTAACATATAGTACCAAGCAACCAACAATCGTTTGTGGTGAAATGCTAACATAAAAGCCACCAATATTATGTTACCTGCTGCACAGTGATGGTGTGAGCCACCTCTTGAATAGTCATCAGATCATGACGACAGATTAGCACTCCAGTGTCAGTGTCACCAGCAGGACAGGGCAACTCAGTTGGAACAGGACCAGGGCCCGTGACGATAAGAGTGTGAGCCACGGAGTCGTCCTTGTGATCCTTGTGAACCTTCAGATCCCGGATAATTATATTGATGATCTGGCCGTGTTGAACGTCACAGAGAAGAGAGGTGAGCGTGCAGGCAGACGAGACGTGTGCTTGTGTCTGAAGACTCGACTCGCTCCCTTCTCCCGTCTCCAGCACGTGACCTCCTTGGTGCTGCCACTGATGTATTTGAAAGCAGAACAGAATATTTTGCTACAAATATTATTTATATGTAGCCATTTAGTAAAATATATATATCCATTAAGTCGACTTGCCATGCTATATAAAATTATGCTAACCAATAAGATATTGGCTGACCATATACACAGCAGCAGTGATCCATATATTACCTGTCAAAGATGAGATATACATCTGATGCCTCCTGGTAATGTCTGACGTGCTTGCGGAATGCGTCGATGTAGGCCTGCACTGTGACATTGCTGCCAGGAAACTCCACTGCCCAGAGCAAAGTGCAGCCATCGAGAAACACGGCACTCTTCTCCACCCCTCTGCTCGACCTTTCCACTGCCAGTTCGTTCTTGAGGACGCTCTTGGTTGTAATGCGCATTTGCCCTTCGTCGTCGAACATAGATGTGGAAACAGGTGCGGACTTCGTGGCCAACATGTCACAGAATGTCGGTACTCCATCCCGCTGACTGGCTTGAAGACCAAGGGCCCGGGCATAAAATATCCCGGTGTCCACGATGTTCTGTCCATTGACGTTGATAGCCTTCTTGTTGGCGGTCCAAGTGACGACAGTGACCTTGACTGGTGCATGAAAGGCCTCAGCCCACCCTGCCTCGAACTGCTCCTGCTGCTTCTTGCCAAGTTCAACTGCCTGGTCAACATTGATGGCCTTGTTCATCATCAGTTCTCCAGTTGTAAGGTTGATTAGGCCCTTCGGGTGCTCCTCTGGGTTGAGCCGGTCAATGCACACAGCCAGCTTGTTACGGAGAGCTCGGCAGTCCATCCCATCTGTCTTGATACCTGCGTTCCCCTCGTCCTTATGTGTCATCTGCACGTTTACTGCGTCAGGGTCCCGCATCTCCTCGAAGCTACTGGTGAGTGAGAGGCAGTCGTGGCAGCTGTATGCCCAGGTCGTGATGCTCTCCGGGTTTGTTGTCGACCCCAGAACAGAGTTTTTGACAATAGATTTTTGTGACGCAATAATAAGACATACTATTAGATTATGAATTAATAATTAATACTACAGAGTGAATAATCATGGATAGTTATCACAATCATTATCATGACCATAATCACTACAGGCGCACCTGGTCCATGTCCCATCTTCATCCAAGTCGTCTTGATCTCCATCATTCCAGATGCCGTTCCACAGTCCAGCCCGCAGATGCATCGTGAGGTCCCCTTTCATGACAACTGACCGTTTTCTCCATGGTTAGGATCTTACTTATCAATCTTGATATTTCGTGAACATATCATTGTTTCAAAATAGACTCATATCTATTGATATATTTGCGTCAGAATTTTTGTTTGCAGTTTGTTTACGTCGTCGATTATGATTAGGCAACAAAATGCCCTCCCTACATTCTTCAAGTTGACTGATCATTTTTATTTACGTTCCTGCTGTTAAGATTTAATTTTATGTAAACTACAGACTTATTCAACATTGAACATACATTACATGGCCTTGACCTTGACCATTATATGGCTAACCTTACCTGTGTTTGAATTGTAACATTCACAATTTAGTTCAGAATAATTGCAAATCTCACTTTTGAGCCTAATATCACACTAATCTGGTCATTATATTGAATATGACCTTTGACCTTGTTTTTAACATCAAATTACAAAAATAACCTCAAAAATGGATTGATTGATTGATTGACAATTTTATTTTCACTCGGTGACATACTTAGTTTTCAATATTTTCGATGGCCGAGCCATTCATACACCATTTACATCAATCATACAACACGTGTTGATATGTACGTGTTGTGTACAAAGGACACAAGTTAAAAGAGATTACAATAAATAATAATAAATCGAATGCATGAAATAAAAAAGATAATATAGATAAAGTAGTCATGACATACAAGAAACAGATACAAACAAAGTACATTTAAAATGGTGGTGTGGCACTCAGATATTTGCGCAGGGTCTTTTTGAAGGCTGGAACAGAACGGCTGTTTTAAATTTCAGTTGGTAGTTTATTCCATAATTTCAAACCGGACACATTGAAACTGCGTTGATAATAGGCAGTTTTGGTACATTTAATTTCATTCTCATTAAACTAAGCTTATAGTAATCTTAGTATTTCATAATTTGTATAAGGGGGCCTACCTACTATCTAAATTAAGTCAAGCTTACCTTCGCTCGTACAATGTGGTAACAATGTTTTTATGAATACTGCCACGCGTCGCTTACCCAGCCTGACGTCAGCTGGTTGTAAGCCTCTGCAGTAGTTCTTCCACGCCTTCATGTCTTCCATGGTGTAGGACTTGTTAAAAATTAAGTAGTTCACTGTGTCTGGGTAAGGCAACTGTAAAGCATGCTCCATTCTTTAACCATGCCGAATTCGGCAAAGAATAAGGATCATGCACCGTTATCTACAATTCGTATCTTGTCTAAATACCTGTTTTGTCAACACATTTAAGACTAATGTAACCAGTAGTTAAATATGTTTCGTTTGTTATCGTAATACGAGCGTTATAGTTAAGAGTACATAATTATAATTTGCTGTTTCAGATTTATGACCAAGTATAAGAGTAAGTCACGTGACGTGACAGAAATTGTTTATGTCTGTGGGAAGCAAACATTTTATCATTTGTGTATATATATAGACATATATATAATTATATATATATACATATAAGCATACATAACGCCCGGATAAATGAAAACGCGACAGTCGTAGCTGGTACTAAATACATTTCCCTAGCTACGCGCACGCGCAGAAACGTCCCCAGGATATTATTTAACGCCCGGATAAATGTAAGCGCGGCAGGTCTAACAGCCTTTGAAGCCGTATTGCAGGGTGCAACGACAAAGAAAACAATTTAGCGGATCAATGAACATACACAATGGAGGCGGTTGCGAGCGGTTCATTATGGCCGCTGGGGGGTTGTGTGCACGCATAGTGCTGATGTCATTAAACACCTTCCATACGTGACCAGGAGTGATTGTCCAGCATTGACACTTTCACTACGCCCAGTGACTGTGGTAGTCTCCCTTAACCGACTCTCGTCTGGCTGCGTGACTTCGCCAGAACGATGATGGGCCAAGCGAGTGCTGCCACCTCAAGGCGCCTGGATAATCGAGGCTATGTCTGTGGAGGAGACTTCAAAGTATGGGGTTACCGGCAGCTACAAAGAGAATGCTGACAGCAGGAATTGGTTTCGTATGTTACTAGCAATGCCATTCGTCCTAGGGCCACACGTGAAAGATGCATTTGTCAAGAGCAAGTAGGAGACTTCAATGAGTACTTTGACAGCACCTGAATGAACGAACAATATCCAATCAAAATGTAGGATTTCTTTAACTATGACGGCCCTCGCACCAACAATCACGTTGAAGGGTATCACACGCAACTCATGAGGAAGTCAGGCAAAATACACTCCAATGTCTTTGAGGTAGTTGAGCTGTTCAGTCAAGAAGAAGCCTCATCACTCGTCTCCATCCTCCAGCTAGAGTCGGATCAGCCTGCTCCCAAGCACAGTAAGAAGTACGTCAACCTTGACTCTCGTTTGGACGAACTTGGACTAGAATACGTGTTGTGACCGGGGAACTCATGATGAGATACAATTCACGATTAACAATTTCACTTAATGTCATTGACCAGTTATATATTGTGTGTACAAACAAATGACTGATTACCTACTTTGATCACACATTGTAATGTTTTCTCACAACATTTTGATCAGTGCTACGAACACAGTAATGTGTTTATTTTACATTACCATTTAATGTCTATTTCTCTTAGTGGCCGACAAACAAGAGGTTTTTTACGGTTTCCCTCCAATTAAAAAAGTCTGACATTCCTTAAATGTGCACAAAATATATAACTATTTTCTTATTTCAAATCAGGGGCCGGTTTCATGAAGCGGCTAAGAACGTTCTTAACGCAAAGATGATTGTCTTAGTAAATGACGTAGGAGTTTACGCAAAAACGTGACGCTAAGTAATTGCGTAACTTTAAGTATGCGTCATGAAACCGGCCCCAGGGGCCGGTTTCATGACGCGTACTTAAAGTTACGCAATTACTTAGCGTCACGTGTTTGCGTATACTCCTATGTTTGCTTATAGACAGCAACAGAATGCTGGAATATCTTAAAGAATGAAATAGAGTGCATCGTAGATAAATTTGTTCCCTTCAAAAAACAAGGGAAACGGACCAGAAAGAAATACTTATCGAAAGAAGCCATTAGAAAAATTAAGTATAAACAAACGATGTGGAAGTCTTATAGACGTACTGGCAATGACGAAGACTACAACATTTATAAAGAAGCACTAAACCAAGCTACAGCTGAAATTAGAAATTCAAAGAGAAGCTATGAACATAAATTAGCTTGTAATATAAAACATGACAGCAAGAGTTTTTATGCGTATGTTCGAAGCAAACAGAAAGTTCAGGATAAGGTCGGTCCTCTAGAAGATAGTGCTGGACATATAATATCAGAAGGATTCTTAATGGCAGAAGACCTAAATGAGTATTTTAGTTCAGTGTTTACCAGAGAAGACACTAGTTCACTGCCAGTACCAGAGGCTAAGTTCAAGGGGGCAGAATCAGACTATTTAAGACAGTTAATTGTAACCCCAGAAATGGTAGCTAAGAAAATTAGGGCAATGAAGGAAAATAAATCACCTGGAGTGGATGGTATTCCACCCAAACTACTAGTGGAAATTGTAGAACAAATTAGAATACCGCTTGCAACAGTTTTCAACTTGTCATTAGAAGAGGGAGTGGTTCCTTTAGAATGGAAAGAAGCAAACATTATACCGTTATTTAAAAAGGTTCGAGAAACAAGTCAAATAATTATAGACCAGTTAGTTTAACATCGGTGATTTGTAAATTATTAGAAAGACTAATTAAAGATCACATGGTGGATTTTCTTATTAAACATAACTTGATAAACCCATCTCAACATGGGTTTCTAAAAGCGAGGTCATGCTTAACAAATATGTTATGTTTTTGGAAGATATCACTAAGTGGGTAGATGATGGATCACCAGTAGATATCATCTACTTAGATTTTCCAAAAGCTTTCGACAAAGTGCCACATCAGAGATTACTGCTTAAACTAAAAGCCCATGGCGTAGGAAATGGTATAATTAACTGGATAGAAAAATGGCTGATTGACAGAAGACAACGGGTAGTTGTTGATGGGGAGGCTTCAAACTGAAAATCAGTTTTGAGTGGGGTTCCACAGGGATCAGTACTGGGACCTATATTATTCTTAATGTATATAAACGATTTGGACGATGATATAGCTAGCAAGGTGTTGAAATTTGCAGATGATACAAAAGTGTTTAGAAGGATTGAAAGTGATGGTGATAGACAGCATTTACAAAATGATCTTGACAGGTTGATCAAATGGTCTGAAAAGTGGCAAATGTTGTTCAATTTTGGGAAATGTAAATGCCTCCACACAGGACATGGGAACGAATATGTAGAATATACAATGGGGGGAACTGTACTAAGTACTACTGTAAAAGAAAAGACTTAGGGCTGACAATTAGTGCTGACATGAAGGTTTCAGAGCAGTGTGGAATTGCAGCTTCAAAAGGAAATCAAATCCTTGGATTGATTAGGCGAAATATAGCATATAAAGAAAAAGAACTAATAATACCGCTGTACAAAACAATAGTTAGGCCTCGTTTAGAATATTGTATACAAGCGTGGAGGCCATACCGCAAGAAGGACATAGATATGCTAGAAAGAGTACAGAGGAGAGCGACTAAAATGATACCAAAACTGAGGGATCTTAGTTATGAAAAACGCCTAAAAGAATGTGGTTTAACAACACTAGAGACCAGGAGATTGAGAGGAGATCAGATAGAAGTGTTTAAAATATTGAATGGTTATGAAAATATTGATAGAAATATGTTTTTTTCAGTTAAGAAAGATAGAAAGACTAGAGGACATGAAGTTACATTAGTAAAGGAGCAGTGTAGATTAGACGTGAGAAAGTTCTCATTTTCACAAAGGACTGTGAATGAATGGAACAGATTATCTGATGATTGTGTGGGTGCTAGTAGTGTGAATATGTTTAAAAATAAAATCGACACATACCTCAGAAGGGCTGGATATATGTAGATAAAAGGGTTGGACTCTCGATAAGCCAAAGGGCTTCCTTGTCCACCTGCCATCTAGAGTTAATTCTCTGGATGGCAATCTTGTTAAATCTTGTTAAATATTAAAAAAATCACGTAATTTACTAAGAAAATCATCTTAGCGTTAAGAACGTTCTTAGCCGCTTCATGAAACCGGCCCCAGGTACCTAAAATTACGTTGGGGCAGAACACTAAGTGGAACAGCCAGGTAGTGTTGGCAAAAGGATAAGTATAAATAAATAAAAATACTTATATACCGCCCGATCAATAAAAATTGCTCTCGGGCGCTTTACATACATGCACACGTACATAGTAGTATTTTACATAAAAAGAAATGCTAACTAAGAAATAAATATGTAAAAAATATAACATTACCTTAAATATATAGTTGCTAAAAAAGAGAAGAAAAAAGAGAGATAATTAAAAAAACGGTTAAATAAATACATATATTAAGACATTCTTAAAAACTACTATAAATACATTCATTTATACAAGAAGAATAACCATAAATATGTTAAGAAACTAATAAAAAAAAAATGTATTTATCAATAGAAAGCACATAAAATGTTCTCGTCGGTGAATTATGAAAACGCTTGTTTAAAAAGGTGAGTCTTCAAAAGTGTTTTAAACACTTGTAACGATGTTGCTCTCCTGAGCGTAGGAGGCAAATTGTTCCATAGAACCGCCGAGCAAACCGCGAAACGGTGATCACCATGAGTAACAGTTTGTGAGGCCGGTACGAACAAAAGGCGAGGCTGCGAGGTAGATCGTAGAGTTCTGTTGATGGGACGGTAGCCAATTAACTCACTTATGTAGTCCGGCGCTAGACTATTCAAGGCACAATACGTAAACACCAGCATTTTGTAGGTTGGTCTCAAATGAACGGGTAGCCAGTGTAAACGCTGCAACACGGACGTGATGTGTTCGTATTTCCTCGTGCGAGTAATTAGGCGGGCGGCACAGTTCTGCACCCTTTGTAGACGTTGCATCACCGTGTGTGGGAGACCATAAAGAAGTGCATTCCCATAATCTAAACGGGATGTCATTAGTGCGTGAACAAGTGTCTTGCATGATTCTTCCGTCAGGTGTGGCCGAATTCGCCCAATGTTTCTAATATGATAGTAGCAGCTTTTCACAGTGTTGGCAATCTGCTGTTCCATTTTCACGTTGCTATCAAATAGCACACCAAACTGCGCACGCACGATGATGGTTGAATTCGATGGCCGGCTACTGTAATGTATACATTGGCAGGCAGACTGTCGCGTTTCTTCGCTGGAGAAAAAACGATCGCCTCGGTTTCTGTGTGTTAAGTTTTAATTGGTTTCTAGTCAACCAAACAACCAATTCCGCAACACACAGTTCCACCTTAGCCAGTCCCGCCACAATTGATTAATCTCGTTCAACCGTGAGGTAGATTTGAATGTCGTCAGTATAACAGTGATGCTCCATGCCGTGTTTAGCAACAATATCTCCGATAGGTTTGGTGTACATGCAATACAAAGTAGGGCCCAACACCGACCCTTGGGGGACGCCACACGCCAAGATTGACTCAACCGACTCGGCACTTCCCACTGCCACTTTCTGATTCAGTTCGCTAATGTATGATTTCAGTCACGCAATCGCCTTATCGGTGATACCGAATGAGTGTTCAAGTCGAGTCATCAACTACTCATGATCGACTGTATCAAACGCGGACGACAAATCAAACATCACGAGAATTGTTGTACATTTCCTATCCAGTGTCGCGGCAATGTGATTCTTGACACGGAGTATAGCTGTTTCTGTGGAGTGTCCACGACGGTATGCAGACTGAAAAGGGTCGTGCAGAGCATGTTCATCAACGTGCGTGTTAATTTGTTTTGCAACGACTTTCTCAACCAATTTCGACACAAATGGCAAGTTCGACACTGGCCGGTAGTTGCTCAAAATGTCTTTATCCATCGTAGGTTTTTTCAGGAGTGGTTTAACGATCGCATGCTTGAAGTCAGCAGGCACATTTGTTGAGGTGAGAGACGCATTTATTGTAGCGGTGATTAGTGGAACTAACTCATGCGAACATTGCTTTCGCAGCCACGTCGGTACTGGATCTAATTCACACGACTTAACCGGAACGGATGCAACTAATCTTTCAACGTCCGATTCAGTGACTGTCTCAAAGCAGACCAGTGGCACACCACTGAATGCCGCGTCGTTGCTCACAGCAGCCAACGTAATGTCCGAACGATCCTCACCGCAGTCGACGATGTATTTTCTGATGTTAGAAACTTTCTCAATAAAGTGATCACCAAAGCGTTGCGCCATGTCCACCGGACACACATACGATGGCATTGACGTTATGCTAGTATTGCCCATGAGGTTTCTTGTGATGCAAAATAGTTGTTTTTGGTCATTTTTGCAGTTGGCGATCTTAGCCGTGTAGTAGTTTTTCTTTGTTAACTAAGCATGTTGTTGAAGACCACGCATTGAGCGCGATACGCCTGCCGATGTACCTCAAGACGAGTTTTCAGCCACTTGCGCTCAGCTCGGCGTCGACACTGTTTTTCGTCACGAAGCTCGTCAGTGTACCACGGACAGTCCGGTCCCAATGTTATGGTCGTCTTCCGCAGTGGGGCATGTTTGTCAACAAGCCGACGTAAGCCATTGTTGTATGTGGCAACCATGTCACTATCCGATGCTTCACTGTTTATGTCAAGTAGTAAAGAGGTAATGTCACGTTTGAAATCAGGAAGTAGTGGCAGTAGCCCCTGAGGAGGCTAGTGGCATGGGGCGAGGGGTACTAAACTTCGAAAATATAATGTGGTATTTGGCTGGGCAGTTGGCCTGTAGTTGTAAAGAAATGTAATTATAAGCAACGTTACTTTTTTATTATGTTTGGTTATGTAGAAATAAGAATGATGTCCAAGAGGACATATATTTAGTTAGACTTAGATCAGGCACTCGACTCGTGAATTCCATGAAGATACTCATAGAAAACCACCCTGACACAGGAATTACAACAGTCGTATCATATCATATATAAGAATCAGCAGGTTAAAGGTGAAGACATCAAAATAGGGTTATCATATTTAAAACAAACAACAACTCTTCATGGTGTACTTTGATTGTATTTATAGTGTATTCATGAAAGTATATTGATACATCGTTTTCATGAAAAACATCTGCCTTTCTGCAATGAGTGTTAATACTTTAAGCACCAAACAATAGTTATAGCAAATTAAACTGTATGTATTGTTGGCACTTGTCCTGATCTAAATAACAGAAATATGGCGAGAAATGAATGACATTATAATGTAGTGTGTGATTGCGTGCATGTAATATGACCATTATGACGGCTTTCTTCAAGTATGTTAAGTCGTAATAATCCTATACAAAAATTTGCCTTGAACAACAATGACAAGCACTTGTTGCTAGTGACCAAGGCTCAAACAGAACAAAGCATATAATGTCACCTAAAATAGTGCGGGAAAACTATGTACACAAGAATCAGGTAGCGTTACAAACAAACCATAGTAACTATTTAACTAAACAACAGAATAACTTGACACAGCTAAACAACATAATATACCTGAAAATCAGCCCTTCACCATGACATAAAATAATAAAAATATCGTATACAGGAGAGATCAGAAAGACTTCAGATTGTGTAAAAAAAGTTAGATTGAACATCCGTATAAAATCTAATCACCATTTTATCAAGGCTGTATTTGATTACGAAATACTGATTACAAATACAGCATTCCAGATAATGTTAATATCGTTATTACACCAACCAAAATGCAAAGGTCTCATTCCGTCACGTTATCTCTGACATCTGTGTGTGCTTACAATAAATAATAATCTCAAGTTTAGATTACATTGTGTCATGTTACAGCATAATAATTCAAATATTGAGAAATTTATTAAATTACAAGATTAATATTATGCGTCATGCTATCGATAACATTTATTAGAATTACGGTGGCAACCATTTGACAGATTACGATGAATTATTACTACAATCACATCCGAACCAAACCACACTTATCTCAGATTTGTCACAGAAATTTGCACGGACCAACACAGCAGCCACGAATGAAAGATGCCAAGCTAAATATTTTAGACATGTGCTAGACAAATTAGTCACATGGTCATTGACAATTGTTCAAACGCTGGTGAAGGAATTATTGCGAAAAGACAAACAATTGTACATAAGACAAATTACAAGATACTGTTAATCTTTTCACCTAAAAGATTAAATAAGTTCACCAGCCTAGGCAACTCAGAATGAGATAAAGCAATAATTGAATTCAAATAAATCGAGGGAGCGGTGCTATGACCGTTGAAGAGCTGAAAACTTTACTCATGTGAAACTAGACCCCAACTACAGTGTTAGCTCAGCATACTGCATAAAACAAAACCGAGTCATGTTCGCACAACCAATGACACCAGAGGTGGTGCCACCTAGAAACTGCCATCATCAGAATCGGTTGAAACAGGTCGTCTCACGTGTCGCAGACTGGCCTTGACCTCGGCGACGTAGCTGCGTGATTGCGTTGACGTGTTCACGCCGTTCGATGACGTCTTCAGACTTGACGCACTCTGTTGGTGTCTATGGCGCCGACGCTGACTTGGTGAAGATGACATTCGTCGGATTGGTGTCGGCGAACTCTCATCGGGGCTGACAAAGCCACTCTCGGTTGACTTTGATGTCACCGAACGACTCCTGCGGGAATAAACACAAGATATCCTTTGATGTCACTGACCGACTCCTGCAGGAATAAACACAAGATATACTTTGATGTCACTGACCGACTCCTGCAGGAATAAACACAAGATATACTTTGAAAGTTTGATGTCACTGACCGACTCCTGTGGGAATAAACACAAGATATATTTTGAAAGTTTGATGTCACTGACCGACTCCTGTGAGAATAAACACAAGATATACTTTGATGTCACTGACCGACTCCTGCGGGATTAACACAAGATATACTTTGATGTCAATGAACGACTGTTATAGGAATAAATACTTTTTAATTAGGAGCTTCAACAGGGATGCAGTTGAAGGTCTGAAGGGGACGTGCAGTTGAACGTTTTTAGGGAGCCTGCAATCACATGTTGCAAAATACCCAAAACACTACGGGCCTGACACATGGACTGCAGTATTAAGAGCAATATATAAATAAGCACTTGTTAACTAGAAGAACAGATGTAGTATCTTTAAAACTGCCTACAAATACTGGTACAACAGCATATTGCTATTTGTGGCCCGCCTGAGCGACCCAGGTATTAACAAAGGACTATTCTGCACACGATCCAAAAATTGCTGACTTGGTCATGTCCATAAATTTTTTATTTTGGCAGAAATGCGCACCTTATCATATCACCTACCTTTCAATATCCAGTTTTCTTCGACAAGTAACCAAAACTAATGAAATAGATCCATTAAAAAAATCTAGACAATATCAATCAAAATTAAACTGTTTCTCAAAACGTCGCATAAATTTTAGCAATAACTCAAAAAAATTACTGAAGGTATTTCAACAAATGAGATATAATTTTCAAACTTATGATCTGTGGAATACAAAAAGGTACACACAACTCCATATCAGAATGTTGCGACTTAATGCCCATGGCATGTGACACAGTCTTCAGACAGTAAACACTCACTTGTCCCTCGTGGACGGGGTGGGGTGGATAGGGAAGGTCTCGTCCCTGCCGTGGTTCCCGTCTCTCTCCCGCTCCATGGCCAGGGAGTTGCCCTTGAAACAGATCACCTCTGCCAGGTGCTCATGGGTCGAGCCGATGTACACCGCCCCCGGGGTGATCGCTGCCCCCAGGTACCGCGGGTTGAAGATATTGATAAAGGTCCTCGAGCCACACCTACAGCACAGGTAGACACACCTACAGCACAGGTAGACACACCTACAGTCAGGGCCTCACCCAGGATAACATTTTTGCCAGTCCAAATTTTTTCCGACATGCTACAAAGCACGGTCTGGCACGCGATCGGACGATCGATCGACATGCTATGTAACTATGAGTATATATATGTATGTATATATATATATACCTGCATGGTACATTTTGGTAATTATACTTAGTGTGTCCAATCATAAAATATAAAAATAAACTAAAAGTACATGTTACCATTTATGAAGGCAAGGCAGAAAACAAGACTGAATGCACATCTCATGTGTGATCAGAAATGTAAGTAGTAATAACAATATAAATAAAACAAAGATACTTCATAAAACATAGTAGCAACTATGATTATATACAGGGTCACTGATTTTCTGTTTCAAAAAAGGCAAATTCTGTGTCAATACCATTTCAGAAAAAGGCAAATTCTGTTTCAAATGACATATTTTCCGTTTCAGAAAAAAACATTCTGTGTCAAATGACATATTTTCTGTTTAAAAGTGAAACAGAAGCCCATTTCTGTTCAAAAAAGTAATATTTTATTTCAAAGTTAACTTTGAAAAATAATACATTCTGTCAAATATTTAAAATATCACATTGTTATGATCTCTGCACCTAAATAATACTGTTTTACTGTGTGGTTAACTTTTCTAACAACACTTATTTGTGCGATATTTGCAACACAATACAACCGTACATAATCAATTTACATAATAAAATAATTCATGTCGCACAATAACGTAAATGCCTGGTTGTTTCTAATACAGCAGTACTTAATATATAAGTTAACAAATGTAAATTAAACAATCGTATTAACAATTACAAATGTTCAAATCACTGACGCTGTTTCATTGATAATGTTCAACCATTTTAGCTAGGGCTATATATAACGCCATCAACGGAATTTGTTAGAACTACGAAGCGCGGGCTATATCACATTGAGCCAGCATAACCTAGGCTGTTGTTATTCCTTCCACTTATGCGTGTTCTAACGATGTAACAATTACATTTAATTAGCAACATGTCTTCAATGCGCTTATCGGACAGCCAGACAATGATCGCGAAACGGTTTATGTTAGCGCCTTCCGACCGCGTCCCTGTTTACGTCGGTTGGTTGACACGAGGTAGCACCGGCGCGGCGCTATGACTAACCACTCGTAACGATTTGTCTTGTGTGTTTTAAAAATCCTGCGTCATTAATCCACCAAAAAATAAACAAATACTTTTGCATAGTAATCATGCTTGTTTCAAAATGTCACCAATAAACTCGGTATCGTTTATGGTGCTGGTGATTCTACTCTTTCAGCGTTTACGGAGTTTCCGTTTGAAAACACAAATTCCGTTTTGAAATGGTCGATTACGCGGAATTCCAACCGTTTTCCAAGATCACATCGTAATCGGCAAGTGCTTATTGTATCTCCCCACCCTGACGTTGACCTCATGTAGGATTATTTAGTCAACGCAAGTGTTGGCAGCCTTTCAAGCAAACACCGCTATGGTTAGGTGACAATTACCCTAGGAAGTCGAGACTCAGCTTAATCGGTTTCTGGCGTTTGTCGGGCAGCTGGCCAGGCGATCCGGGTGGGCGATTTTCAAAACCGGTCTCCGTAGATTTTGTAACTGGCTTCGCGGCAGTTTCAATAACGTCGTAAAAATGGCATGGACGGGCTGGCCCGCACAAAAAAACGACATGGACGGGCCCATCCACAATCAATTTCAAACCGTCCAAAAACGCAATTTTCTAATTTTAACCGTCCAAATGACAGGTGGACGGGTCTCTGGGTGAGGCCCTGCCTACAGTACATGTAGACACAACTACAGCGCAGGTAGACACACCTACAGCACAAGTAGACACACCTACAGCACAGGTAGACATAACTACTGCACAGGTAGACACACCTACAGTACAGATAGTACAGGTGGGTAGTAGAGAACACCCGCTTTTAAAAGCACAGCAGTGTGCTCTAGACAGAAAAAAGACACTGCTAAATGTACTACTCAACTTTTAAATTAAACGTGCTAAACGTGATACCCTATGTCTTGTAAGTTGATATTTTCAAACAGCGCTAATTCAAAAGTTCCAATATTACACCATATTCTTCGCAGGAGAATACAAACAGGGGCGAATATCACAAAAACTCAAGGGAAAGGTACCATGCGCATGTGTGACACCAGCCTACCTGTATGGCCTAGAAACTATAGCAATGACAGGCTGCGGTGGGAGGATTGCATGAAGAGACCTGGAGGGATGGAAAGGGGAATGGAGAAAAAGAGCAAAAGACCGAGGAGAATGGAGAAGGGTGGTAGAGAAATTAGCGCAAGTGCAATGAGAAGGAAGAGAGAGAAAAGAAAATGTTGACGTATCCAAGTCAGCCCCAGCCCTGAAGACAGGGAACGATGGGGAGAACAACATGAAAAATACCCCTAATGCCACGCAGATACACTAAAGAATCCATGACAAATTACATAAGTGTCCAGATGTCACCTCTGCTTTCATGCACTTGAGGATGCGGGTATTCAGCCGCTTTTGGGGGCTCTAGATCTAAAGTGGCAACGCAATGTATATAGTCGAGATGCGTGTGCATGAGTGTGTGTGTGTCGTGTGTGTGTGTGTGTATGTCGTGGTCTGTGTGTGTAAGCGCGTGTGTGTGTGCATTCATGCGTGCGTGCGTGTTGTGAGACTCACGGGCTGTCACAGTGAGCAGGCAGGATCTCCACCACCTGCAGCGTGTTGAAGTAGGTGATGTAGAGGTATGGAGCCTCATACGCTGAAAGAACACTTGGGATGACACAAGGATCAAGTGACATCAATAAACACAATCTACACGTTGAAACATCCACTTACGAATATATGTAAAATGTGTCGTCAATTCTGAAAAACATTCTTGTTGTTAAAATAGTTTTAGCACAATGTTTGGATTCACTTGGAAGAACCTATTTATAAAACCTGACATTCTACTGTTTAGCATTTCCACCCAACTAGCTACCAGGGCAACAAACATATTATGGACGGCAATTGGGCAAGGACACAATTGACCTATCCATCCTGTGACTTCTTGCCTAAAAAAACATTCGTCAGGCCATAAAAAGGGACACTGAACACGTGGTGCGTTAGTGCATTCCGCCGTATAGTTTGTTGAAATTCTGGCCACAAAAATGTTTCTTTATGATAAAAAACATAAGGCGATGTTCTTAAAATGACAACACTGCATGAGAATGTTTGATTTATGAGATGTCATGATGCAATATGCCAATAGTAATTTCATTCACATGTATTACCGTCATCAACATTGGTGGTAAAGCCAAAGCTTGACAGATGTCATAGCCAAAACTGTCATTGTGACACAGACAAACTGCAACATGTTGGATACACTGACTGACTAATTAACTCTGTGTAGCTCGATCTTAACAAACCATAGTGTACTTTTAGCCCTATGCCTTTATAAAGTGCATATTATAACGTCAAAACTATCACGAGAATACCATTTCGTGCCTCTAGATTTTTTTTTATTCAGCCATCCAATCAATCAGAAGTGATCATGTGACCGCATCAACTCACCAAACGTTAGGGGCAGGCCACTCCAACGAATATCCTCCTGTCGACTTCTTCGACCCCCGGCGTTCACAAACACACCAAACTCTGTAGACAAGACATGTTTTAGACATCAGCCACACTGCCACACACGTACACATTTTGGACATAAAAACCGCAAGTGCCACACCATGTACTGGTGGGGATTTGAACCAATGCTAAACGTTTACAGTTTGCACTTTCTTAATTTATAAGACCTGGTCCCCAAGCTTTCCCACCCTGATACATACCAACGCCTCTATTCTCCCATCTGTCATTCTCCCCTACCCCATCTCCCTTCCCCTCCCTTCCTTCAGTGCCCCTCCCCTCCCCTATCCTGCCCTTCCCCCTGCACCCCTCCCCTATCCTGCCCTTCCCCTTGCACCCCTCCCCTATCCTGCCCTTCCCCACTCTCCCATCCCCTCCCCTATCCTGCCCTTCCCTCCTCTCCCTTCCCTCTGCACCCCTCCCCTATCCTGCCCTTCCCTCTGCACCCCTCCCCTCACCTACCCTGCCCTTCTCTCCACGCCCTGCCTCTCCCTGCCCCTCCCCGTCATGTAAGGAAAGTCCACAACAACCCAAGACAACACATTCCATTATTACAAGACATCATTTGCAACATGTGAACGCTAAAATAATAAAAAGGTAAGTTCCTATATAGCGCAGTATCCAGTCATCAGGACAGCTCGAAGCACTTTACACATTACTCCCTGGAAGACCTGTTCAATCGAACACCATCTTGACTACTCTGGGAAGCATTCAGCCACGCTAAAATTAATGAGCAGACTATTCATACACAAATATCCACCACTGCCTATAGCCAGGTACTCATTCATACAGCTGAGTGAACTGAAGCAATGAAGAGTAAACAAACTGTTCCAAGGTTCGTCAGCGTAGCAGAGGATTCGAGCCCAGGTTCTCTCGGTCGAGAGTCCGAAGCTCTAGCCACTGCACCAATGCACCCCACAAAATAAACAATATAATTGGTGGAAAGGGGTGAACAGAAGTGCAATACTGACCTCCAACCAGTAAAGGTACTGGTGATATAAATACAAACGTTTACAATAAAAATAAATTACAATTCCAAAATTGACACCCAGTGCCTACAAATTATAATATTAGACTACAATTATTTTGAATTTGTTCCATCAAACAGAGTCTGTTGTTAAACTTAAGGATTGTTTTCAAAATGTAAAAATCTGCTCCCACATCACAGAGGACACTATATCAGTGACACACAGGCGAGTGTCCCGGTGGAGAGTGCCCCGGTGGTGAGTGTCCCGGTGGAGAGTGTCCCAGAGGAGAGTGCCACGGTGGAGAGTGTCCCAGAGGTGAGTGGCCCGGAGGAGAGTGCCCCGGTGGCGTGTGTCCTGGTGACCGCTTTCAGTATACAAGAGGAAACTTTAGTTTTAAAAACAGTCATGTTTATGAGCTGTATGGAATGTTACTGAAACTGCCCCAGTCGACCTGACTGACAAACGCCCTCACCATTGAAACAGAAAAGGAATTCTTCAAGTTCGTTGTCGTGGGCAACGGGGAGAACTGCGATGGGGAAACTGTCGTAGTGCGCCGCGCCGAACGCCGCAAACGCCAGGGTCGCGTCCTCCTTACACAGCATCTCTGAAACAGCAGACACAGTGTAGCAACAACCACATCTCTACAACAGACAGACATAGTGTAGCAACAACCACATCTCTACAACAGACAGACACAGTGTAGCAACAACCACATCTCTACAACAGACAGACACAGTGTAGCAACAACCACATCTCTACAACATACAGACACAGTGTAGCAACAGCCACATCTCTACAACAGACAGACAGTGTAGCAACAACCACATCTCTACAACAGACAGACACAGTGTAGCAACAACCACTTCTTTACAACAGACATACACAGTGTAGCAACAACTACATCTCTACAACAGACAGACACAGTGTAGCAACAACCACATCTCTACAACAGACATACACAGTGTAGCAACAACTACATCTCTACAACAGACAGACACAGTGTAGCATCAACTACATCTCTACAACAGACAGACACAGTGTAGCAACAACCACATCTCTACAACAGACAGACGCAGTGTAGCAACAACCACATCTCTACAACAGACAGACACAGTGTAGCAACAACCACATCTCTACAACAGACAGACACAGTGTAGCAACAACTACTTCTCTATAACAGACAGACACAGTGTAGCAACAACCACATCTCTACAACAGACAGACACAGTGTAGCAACAACCACATCTCTACAACAGACAGACACAGTGTATCAACAACTACTTCTCTATAACAGACAGACACAGTGTAGCAACAACCACATCTCTACAACAGACAGACACAGTGTAATAAAACAATTACATCTCTATAACAGACAGACACAGTGTAGCAACAACCACATCTCTACAACAGACTGATACAATGTAGCAACAATCACATCTCTACAACAGACAGACACAGTGTAGCAACAACCACATCTCTACAACAGACAGACACAGTGTAGCATCAACTACATCTCTACAACAGACAGACGCAGTGTAGCAACAACCACATCTCTACAACAGACAGATACAGTGTAGCAACAATTACATCTCTACAACAGACAGACACAGTGTAGCAACAACCACATCTCTACAACAGACAGACACAGTGTAGCAACAACCACATCTCTACAACAGACAGACACAGTGTAGCAACAACTACTTCTCTATAACAGACAGACACAGTGTAGCAACAACCACATCTCTACAACTGACAGACACAGTGTAGCAACAATTACATCTCTATAACAGACAGACACAGTGTAGCAACAACCACATCTCTACAACTGACAGACACAGTGTAGCAACAATTACATCT
Source organism: Paraescarpia echinospica (assembly GCA_020002185.1). Lineage (NCBI taxonomy): Eukaryota > Metazoa > Annelida > Polychaeta > Sabellida > Siboglinidae > Paraescarpia > Paraescarpia echinospica. The sequence goes on along the minus strand of CM034539.1, from coordinate 7,402,692 downwards.
CTACAACTGACAGACACAGTGTAGCAACAACCACATCTCTACAACAGACAGACACAGTGTAGCAACAACCACATCTCTACAACTGACAGACACAGTGCAGCAACAACCACATCTCTACAACAGACAGACACAGTGTAGCAACAACTACATCTCTACAACAGACAGACACAGTGTAGCAACAACTACATCTCTACAACAGACAGACACAGTGTAGCAACAATTACATCTCTATAACAGACAGACACAGTGTAGCAACAACCACATCTCTACAACAGACAGACACAGTGTAGCAACAAGAACATCTCTACAACAGACAGACACAGTGTAGCAACAACCACATCTCTACAGCAGACAGACACAGTGTAGCAACAACCACATCTCTACAGAGACAGACACAGTGTAGCAACAACCACATCTCTACAACAGACAGACACAGGGTAGCAACAACCACATCTCTACAGAGACAGACACAGTGTAGCAACAACTACATCTCTACAACAGAAAGACACAGTGTAGCAACTACATCTCTACAACAGACAGACACAGTGTAGCATCAACTACATCTCTACAATAGACAGACACAGTGTAGCATCAACTACATCTCTACAACAGACATACATAGTGTAGCATCAACTACATCTCTACAACAGACAGACACAGTGTAGGAACAACTACATCTCTACAACAGACACAGTGTAGCAACAACTACATCTCTACAACAGACACAGTGTAGCAGCAACTACATCTCTACAACAGACACAGTGTAGCAACAACTACATCTCTACAACAGACACAGTGTAGCAACAACTACATCTCTACAACAGACAGACACAGTGTAGCATCAACTACATCTCTACAACAGACACAGTGTAGCAACAACTACATCTCTACAACAGACACAGTGTAGCAACAACTACATCTCTACAACAGACACAGTGTAGCAACAACTACATCTCTACAACAGACAGACACAATGTAGCAACAACTACATCTCTACAACAGACAGACACAGTGTAGCAACAAGAACATCTCTACAACAGACAGACACAGTGTAGCAACAACCACATCTCTACAGCAGACAGACACAGTGTAGCAACAACCACATCTCTACAGAGACAGACACAGTGTAGCAACAACCACATCTCTACAACAGACAGACACAGGGTAGCAACAACCACATCTCTACAGAGACAGACACAGTGTAGCAACAACTACATCTCTACAACAGAAAGACACAGTGTAGCAACTACATCTCTACAACAGACAGACACAGTGTAGCATCAACTACATCTCTACAATAGACAGACACAGTGTAGCATCAACTACATCTCTACAACAGACATACATAGTGTAGCATCAACTACATCTCTACAACAGACAGACACAGTGTAGGAACAACTACATCTCTACAACAGACACAGTGTAGCAACAACTACATCTCTACAACAGACACAGTGTAGCAGCAACTACATCTCTACAACAGACACAGTGTAGCAACAACTACATCTCTACAACAGACACAGTGTAGCAACAACTACATCTCTACAACAGACAGACACAGTGTAGCATCAACTACATCTCTACAACAGACACAGTGTAGCAACAACTACATACAACAGACACAGTGTAGCAACAACTACATCTCTACAACAGACACAGTGTAGCAACAACTACATCTCTACAACAGACAGACACAGTGTAGCAACAACTACATCTCTACAACAGACACAATGTAGCAACAACTACATCTCTACAACAGACACAATGTAGCAACAACTACATCTCTACAACAGACACAGTGTAGCAACAACTACATCTCTACAACAGACAGACACAGTGTAGCAACAACTACATCTCTACAACAGACACAATGTAGCAACAACTACATCTCTACAACAGACACAATGTAGCAACAACTACATCTCTACAACAGACACAGTGTAGCAACAACTACATCTCTACAACAGACAGACACAGTGTAGCAACAACTACATCTCTACAACAGACACAGTGTAGCAACAACTACACAGAGACCAATGCACACATCAAACTGTTCAAATAGATTTATGTTCACCTAACTCAACTTCGTAAAAACAATGACACAGGAACAGGATAAGATAATTCATTATGCCTTTTTCAAAGGAATTTGGCATACACGTCATGGGCATTTACAGCCAATTGCTTCCATATCCATAGTGTCAACTTCTCATGTTTACATATTTGTCACCACAGTTTACATTTACACAATTTCTTTCAATCCAGACGTAAACTGTGGTACTTTTCAGTCAGTTATGATCTGTAGAAAATCGCGTGCTGATGAAAGTGTTGACCTTGTGTTACCCTTCCACAAGCGTATACAACTAGCTGACAACAAAGGAGATGACCACACACCTGACATGACATAGCTGACGGCATCTATCTTGTAGAACCTGTCAGTGCCAATGATGATGTAGTTCTGGCCGAAATGCATGCAGCTGCACGGCTGTTTGATGACAAGGTCCTACAGAGAGGAGAGAGCGTGTTAGGATGAGTGCATGACTTCACACCTGTGCACCCAACTTGCACGACACCGCCACCCTGACAAACTATGGTCTTCTAATGGTGCAACATTATCGCAAACTTCCTGTTTGCTCCCGATATATGCATAACAACTCTTGCTGTCAATTTTAACATTACAGGTTAACTTGTTCATAGCTTCTCTTGAAATTTCTAATTTTAGTTGTAGCGTAAATGCCTCTTTACAGCTGTAGTAGTTGTCATCATTTGATGTCATCATTTCCAGCACATCACATACCTTCCACATCACATACCTTCCACATCACATACCTTCCACATCACATACCTTCCACATCACATACCTTCCACATCACATACCTTCCACATCACATACCTTCACATCACATACCTTCCACATCACATACCTTGCACATCACATACCTTCCACATCACATACCTTCCACATCACATACCTTCCACATCACATACCTTCCACATCACATACCTTCCACATCACATACCTTCCACATCACATACCTTCCACATCACATACCTTACACATCACATACCTTCCACACCACATACCTTCCACATCACATACCTTCCACATCACATACCTTCCACATCACATACCTTACACATCACATACCTTCCACACCACATACCTTCCACATCACATACCTTACACATCACATACCTTCCACACCACATACCTTCCACATCACATACCTTCCACATCACATACCTTCCATATCACATACCTTCCACATCACATACCTTCCACATCACATACCTTACACATCACATACCTTCCACACCACATACCTTCCACATCACATACCTTCCACATCACATAACTTCCACATCACATACCTTACACATCACATACCTTCCACATCACATACCTTCCACATCACATACCTTCCACACCACATACCTTCCACACCACATACCTTCCACACCACATACCTTCCACATCACATACCTTCCACATCATTTGTTTGTATTTAATTTCCCTAATGGCTTCTTTCGAGGAGTTTCTTTCTGGACCTTGTTTCCCTTTTTTATCAAGGGAGCAAATTTACCAAAGATACATGCAAAACCTAAGTTCGCAAAATCCCCAAAACAATGAGTGTATTTGTGTATGGTGGTTTAGTCTTGTCGTGTTAACAGCACAGAGCAACATTTCTCACGATAAATCACAAAATATATTTTACTTCAGTGTTTTCCAAGAATCTAAATTATCCACCATCATTATAAACGGTGCTGTACTTCAATTAAAATAATCGTTGCTCATTTAAATTAAGTGTTGCCACATATCGGCTTATTTAGCTAACAGTTAACATGTGAACTACCATAAGTATGCAATGTTAATTCCGGGTATACCTTTGGGCGGTAAACACCGATGTGACTTTTTTACATCTACGGGGTTTCACGGTCGAGGTTTGAAAAGATCACATGCACACTAGATAGCGCCCTGGGAAGAAGGTTCACATACAGTGATACACAGTAAAGCTAATTAAAACAAAAACCTAGTTTGCGCAGCTTGTTTGCAAGATTTTCCGGATAAATCAGATGTTTCCATCAGGCTATATACCCACTGACCTCTCATGAAGAACGGAACATTTGACGTACTTTCTTAACCGTGAAGGTCTCTGCACCGTAGTTGTACTTCATCAGCACGACGTTGTCGGCGGTCGCGACGCACAGGTAGATGGCGCCACTGACACTGCCCCAGCTGAACGTGGTGCATGCGGTGATGTCGTGAACGGTGCGGGGCACCACACTGAGGCTCGAGTCTCGCTCGCAGTTTCTCTTCAGTGATTGGATATTGATGGTCACCAGGCGGCGCTCCTTCTCTGAAGACGCACATAATTTGCATTAACCCTTTAGTCCCAACCAGCAGAAACAGCCCACAGATACACTGTACATGGTAAGATTGGATGCAGGCAGACTACAGAAACAGCCCACAGATACACTGTACATGGTAAGAATGGATGCAGGCAGACTACAGAAACAGCCCACAGATACACTGTACATGGTAAGATTGGATGCAGGCAGACTACAGAAACAGCCCACAGATACACTGTACATGGTAAGAATGGATGCAGGCAGACTACAGAAACAGCCCACAGATACACTGTACATGGTAAGATTGGATGCAGGCAGATTACAGAAACAGCCCACAGATACACTGTACATGGTAAGAATGGATGCAGGCAGATTACAGAAACAGCCCACAGATACACTGTACATGGTAAGAATGGATGCAGACAGACTACAGAAACAGCCCACAGATACACTGTACATGGTAAGAATGGGTGCAGACAGACTACAGAAACAGCCCACAGATACACTGTACATGGTAAGAATGGATGCAGGCAGACTACAGAAACAGCCCACAGATACACTGTACATGGTAAGATTGGATGCAGGCAGACTACAGAAACAGCCCACAGATACACTGTACATGGTAAGAATGGATGCAGGCAGACTACAGAAACAGCCCACAGATACACTGTACATGGTAAGATTGGATGCAGGCAGATTACAGAAACAGCCCACAGATACACTGTACATGGTAAGAATGGATGCAGGCAGATTACAGAAACAGCCCACAGATACACTGTACATGGTAAGATTGGATGCAGGCAGATTACAGAAACAGCCCACAGATACACTGTACATGGTAAGAATGGGTGCAGACAGACTACAGAAACAGCCCACAGATACACTGTACATGGTAAGATTGGATGCAGGCAGATTACAGAAACAGCCCACAGATACACTGTACATGGTAAGAATGGATGCAGACAGACTACAGAAACAGCCCACAGATACACTGTACATGGTAAGATTGGATGCAGGCAGATTACAGAAACAGCCCACAGATACACTGTACATGGTAAGAATGGATGCAGACAGATTACAGAAACAGCCCACAGATACACTGTACATGGTAAGATTGGATGCAGGCAGATTACAGAAACAGCCCACAGATACACTGTACATGGTAAGAATGGGTGCAGACAGACTACAGAAACAGCCCACAGATACACTGTACATGGTAAGAATGGATGCAGACAGACTACAGAAGGCCTAGATACACTGTACATGGTAAGAATGGGTGCAGGCAGACTACAGAAACAGCCCACAGATACACTGTACATGGTAAGAATGGATGCAGGCAGATTACAGAAACAGCCCACAGATACACTGTACATGGTAAGATTGGATGCAGGCAGATTACAGAAACAGCCCACAGATACACTGTACATGGTAAGAATGGGTGCAGACAGACTACAGAAACAGCCCACAGATACACTGTACATGGTAAGAATGGATGCAGACAGACTACAGAAACAGCCCACAGATACACTGTACATGGTAAGAATGGGTGCAGACAGACTACAGAAACAGCCCACAGATACACTGTACATGGTAAGAATGGGTGCAGGCAGACTACAGAAACAGCCCACAGATACACTGTACATGGTAAGAATGGATGCAGACAGACTACAGAAACAGCCCACAGATACACTGTACATGGTAAGAATGGATGCAGACAGACTACAGAAACAGCCCACAGATACACTGTACATGGTAAGAATGGGTGCAGACAGACTACAGAAACAGCCCACAGATACACTGTACATGGTAAGAATGGGTGCAGGCAGACTACAGAAACAGCCCACAGATACACTGTACATGGTAAGATTGGATGCAGGCAGATTACCGAAACAGCCCACAGATACACTGTACATGGTAAGAATGGATGCAGGCAGACTACAGAAACAGCCCACAGATACACTGTACATGGTAAGATTGGATGCAGGCAGACTACAGAAACAGCCCACAGATACACTGTACATGGTAAGATTGGATGCAGGCAGATTACAGAAACAGCCCACAGATACACTGTACATGGTAAGATTGGATGCAGGCAGATTACAGAAACAGCCCACAGATACACTGTACATGGTAAGAATGGGTGCAGACAGACTACAGAAACAGCCCACAGATACACTGTACATGGTAAGAATGGATGCAGGCAGACTACAGAAACAGCCCACAGATACACTGTACATGGTAAGAATGGATGCAGGCAGACTACAGAAACAGCCCACAGATACACTGTACATGGTAAGATTGGATGCAGGCAGACTACAGAAACAGCCCACAGATACACTGTACATGGTAAGAATGGGTGCAGACAGACTACAGAAACAGCCCACAGATACACTGTACATGGTAAGAATGGGTGCAGACAGACTACAGAAACAGCCCACAGATACACTGTACATGGTAAGATTGGATGCAGGCAGATTACAGAAACAGCCCACAGATACACTGTACATGGTAAGATTGGATGCAGACAGACTACAGAAACAGCCCACAGATACACTGTACATGGTAAGATTGGATGCAGGCAGATTACAGAAACAGCCCACAGATACACTGTACATGGTAAGAATGGATGCAGGCAGACTACAGAAACAGCCCACAGATACACTGTACATGGTAAGATTGGATGCAGGCAGATTACAGAAACAGCCCACAGATACACTGTACATGGTAAGAATGGATGCAGGCAGACTACAGAAACAGCCCACAGATACACTGTACATGGTAAGATTGGATGCAGGCAGACTACAGAAACAGCCCACAGATACACTGTACATGGTAAGAATGGATGCAGGCAGACTACAGAAACAGCCCACAGATACACTGTACATGGTAAGATTGGATGCAGGCAGACTACAGAAACAGCCCACAGATACACTGTACATGGTAAGATTGGATGCAGGCAGACTACAGAAACAGCCCACAGATACACTGTACATGGTAAGAATGGATGCAGGCAGACTACAGAAACAGCCCACAGATACACTGTACATGGTAAGATTGGATGCAGGCAGACTACAGAAACAGCCCACAGATACACTGTACATGGTAAGAATGGATGCAGGCAGACTACAGAAACAGCCCACAGATACACTGTACATGGTAAGATTCACGACCTTTAGGAAGATGAAATGTTTCTTTTATAAGGTTATCGTGAATAAAGAATGTCTATTATTAAAATGGGAAGACCACAGCTTTAGACAGAAGGAGAAAGAAGGAACGTGGAGCGCAGTGCCGCAGTGGCTAGAGCTTTGGACTCTCAATCGAAAGAATCCGGGTTCAAATCCTGTGCTGCCGAGTTGAACCTTGGGCAAGTTCGTTCACTCTTCATGCATTAATTGCAGCGTGGGTGAATGCTTCCCAGAGAAGTCATGATGGTGTTTGATTGAACAGGTCTGCCAGGGAGTCAAATGCTTTGAGTAGTCCCGAAGACTGAATACTGCGCTATGCAAGAACTTATCTTTTTGTGGAGAAAGGGAGCTGTTGACTGAAGCGGTGGAAGAAGAGAACAAAAAGAGCTGCACAATGGACCAGGAGGATGAAGGAAGGTGGAGAGAGGGAGCTGTTGACTGGAAGCGGTGGAAGGAGAGAACAGCAAGAGCTGCACCGTGGACCAGGAGGATGAAGGAAGGTGGAGAGAGGGAGCTGCTGACTGGAAGCGGTGGAAGGAGAGAACAGCAAGAGCTACACTGTGGACCAGGAGGATGAAGGAAGGAGGAGAGAGGGAGCTGTTGACTAGAAGCGGTGGAAGGAGAGAACAGAAAGAGCTGCACAATGGACCAAGAGGATGAAGGAAGGTGGAGAGAGGGAGCTGCTGACTGGAAGCGGTGGAAGGAGAGAACAGCAAGAGCTGCACCGTGGACCAGGAGGATGAAGGAAGGTGGAGAGAGGGAGCTGTTGACTGGAAGCGGTGGAAGGAGAGAACAGAAAGAGCTGCACAATGGACCAGGAGGATGAAGGAAGGTGGAGAGAGGGAGCTGTTGACTGGAAGCGGTGGAAGGAGAGAACAGAAAGAGCTGCACTGTGGACCAGGAGGATGAAGGAAGGTGGAGAGAGGGAGCTGTTGACTGGAAGCGGTGGAAGGAGAGAACAGCAAGAGCTGCACTGTGGACCAGGAGGATGAAGGAAGGTGGAGAGAGTGAGCTGCTGACTGGAAGCGGTGGAAGGAGAGAACAGAAAGAGCTGCACAATGGACCAGGAGGATGAAGGAAGGTGGAGAGAGGGAGCTGTTGACTGGAAGCAGTGGAAGGAGAGAACAGCAAGAGCTGCACTGTGGACCAGGAGGATGAAGGAAGGTGGAGAGAGGGAGCTGTTGACTGGAAGTGGTGGAAGGAAAGAGCAGCAAGAGCTGCACTGTGGACCAGGAGGATGAAGGAAGGTGGAGAGAGGGAGCTGCTGACTGGAAGCGGTGGAAGGAGAGAACAGAAAGAGCTGCACAATGGACCAGGAGGATGAAGGAAGGTGGAGAGAGGGAGCTGTTGACTGGAAGCGGTGGAAGGAGAGAACAGCAAGAGCTACACTGTGGACCAGGAGGATGAAGGAAGGTGGAGAGAGGGAGCTGTTGACTGGAAGCGGTGGAAGGAGAGAACAGCAAGAGCTGCACAATGGACCAGGAGGATGAAGGAAGGTGGAGAGAGGGAGCTGCTGACTGGAAGCGGTGGAAGGAGAGAATAGCAAGAGCTGCACTGTGGACCAGGAGGATGAAGGAAGGTGGAGAGAGGGAGCTGTTGACTGGAAGCGGTGGAAGGAGAGAACAGCAAGAGCTGCACAATGGACCAAGAGGATGAAGGAAGGTGGAGAGAGGGAGCTGTTGACTGGAAGCGGTGGAAGGAGAGAACAGCAAGAGCTGCACAATGGACCAGGAGGATGAAGGAAGGTGGAGAGAGGGAGCTGTTGACTGGAAGCGGTGGAAGGAGAGAACAGCAAGAGTTGCACTGTGGACCAGGAGGATGAAGGAAGGTGGAGAGAGGGAGCTGCTGACTGGAAGCGGTGGAAGGAGAGAACAGCAAGAGCTGCACTGTGGACCAGGAGGATGAAGGAAGGTGGAGAGAGGGAGCTGCTGACTGGAAGCGGTGGAAGGAGAGAACAGCAAGAGCTGCACCGTGGACCAGGAGGATGAAGGAAAGTGGAGAGAGGGAGCTGCACCGTGGACCAGGAGGATGAAGGAAGGTGGAGAAGGGAGCTGCACCGTGGACCAGGAGGATGAAGGAAGGTGGAGAGAGGGAGCTGCACAGTGGACCAGGAGGAAGAACAAGGTGGATACAAATCTTACTACCAAGTTTTAGTGGAGTCTGTCCGAAGTGACAAGACGTCACCTAGTGAGAGTTTGTCATACCTGTGATGACTACGAGCACATCAAGGCCGGGGTACGACGCCATCGCGTAGACGCTGTTGAGACCTTCGACCTCTGTCAGCTCCTGCCCTCTGGTGGGGTGCGAGTGCAACAATACGTAGAGCCCGTCGTCCGCACCAACCAGCATCACCTGGTGAGAGACAAGGCAATTGATTAAGAAAATACGTCAACATCTGCCTTGGTTGGGATTTGTTTAGTAGAGAATATTGGTACCTGTATTTTATGTAGAATAAATATAAAAATATTTAACAGAATCTTGGGAAGTTTACAACATAATCTAGGCATGTAAAATATGATATAATCTTGAAATCAACATAATCTTTCAGAGTGGTTGCTAGTAGTATTTAGCATATATTTAAATAAGTCATAATCTGTCCTACTGAAAAACCAAACTTTGTCTAAAAATTGATTATAAGTCGTATGTATTTTTGAGGGAAATGATATTCTGTTTCTAAATAACCATTTACAGTGGAACCTCACTATTAAGGTTAGCCTTGGGACTGGACCAAAGTGACCGTAATAGTGAAGTGACTGCAATATCAGCACTAATTCCCTAGACACCTTGGAAAAATGTCCTAGCGTAACCTTAGATGAGATATAGTAGTGTCACCAAGGTGACTATCAACACGACGACTATATTTGGTTATTACTCAAATATAAATCTGTTTATTCTCCGTGTTATTTTCCCGACCTGGTTTTGGAGAGGGATGACACAGTTGATCTCAAGACGAGGCTCCTCGGTCACTTGCACTATCGTCTTACCTAGCACCTTCTGTAACAAACAACTACTCAATGAGAATTGGGTCGTTCCCATCAGCCATGTTTTCTTACCACTGCTGGTGGGTTCTGCTCCACTCACCTGGCGGTGAATTAGTCCCAGCTGACGCACCGACCAACATGTGCACACTTTCCATGCTGATACAAGCAATCAATGGGGGACCCCCCACATGGCAGGTGGGAAACCCCCACAAGGAGGGAGAAACTGACAGATCGCCACAAGTATTAAGCAAAAGAAGGACTCTTTGAAGGAGGAATGATCGTTAAAATACAAGAATCACAGGAAACTAGGAATACTGTGCCTTGTACTTTTTATCTACGTGTATCCCGCCCTTTTAAGGTGTGTCAATTTTATTTTTAAACATATTCACGCTACTAGCACCAACACAATCAGCAGATAATCTGTTCCATTCATTTACAGTCCTTTGTGAGAATGAGAACTTTCTTATATCTAATCTACACTGCTCCTTTGCTAATGTAACTTCATGTCCTCTGGTCCTTCTATCTTTCTTAACTGAGAAAAAAATATTTCTATCAATATTTTCACAACCATTCAATATTTTTAACATTTCTATCTGATCTCTTCTCAATCTCCTGGACTCTAGTGTTGTTAAACCACATTTTTTAGGCGTATTTCGTAACTAAGATCCCTTGGTTTTTGTATCATTTTAGTTGCTCTCCTCTGTACTCTTTCTAGCATATCTATGTCCTTCCTGCGATATGGCCTCCATGCTTGAATACCATATTCTAAAAGAGGCCTAACTATTGTTTTGTACAGCGGTATTATTAGCTCTTTTTCCTTGTTTGTTTCACCTAATTAATCCAAGAATTTGATTTCCCTTTGAAGCAGCAATACCGCACTGCTCTGAAACCTTCATATCAGCACTAATGGTTAACCCTAAGTCCTTTTCTTTTACAGTAGTACTTAGTACAGAACCTCCCATTGTATATTGTACATCTTCGTTCCCATGTCCTGAGTAGAGGCATTTACATTTCCCAAAATTGAACATTTGCCATTTTTCAGACCATTTGATCAACCTGTCAATATCATCTTGTAAATGCTGTCTATCTTCATCACGTTTAATCCTTCTAAACAATTTTGTATCATCGGCAAATTTCAACACCTTGCTTGTTATTTCATCGTCCAAATCGTTGATATTTATTAAGAATAATATAGGTCCCAATACTGACCCCTGTGGTACCCCACTCAAAACTTATTTCCAGTTTGAAGCCTCCCCATCAACTACTACCCGTTGTCTTCTTAGCCATTTTTCTATCCAGCTAATTAAAGCATTTACTATGCCATGGGCCTTTAGTTTAAACAGTAATCTTTGATGTAGCACTTTGTCGAAAGCTTTCTGAAAATCTAAGTAGACGATATCTACTGGTGATCCCTCGTCTACCCACTTAGTGATATCTTCCAAAAAACATAACATATTTGTTAAGCATGACCTCGCTTTTAGAAACCCATGTTGAGATGGGTTTAACAAGTTATGTTTAACAAGAAAATCCACCATGTGATCTTTAATTAGTCTTTCTAATAATTTGCAAATCACTGACGTTAAACTCACTGGTCTGTAGTTCTCTGACTTGATTCTGGAACCTTTTTTTAAATAACGGTATAATGTTTGCTTCTTTCCATTCTAAAAGAACCACTCCCTCTTCTAATGACAAGTTGAAAACTGTTGCAAGTGGTATGCTAATCTGTTCTACAATTTCCAATAGTAGTTTAGGTGGAATACCATCCACTCCCGGTGATTTATTATCCTTCATAGCCCTAATTGTCTTAGCTATCATTTCTGGGGTTACAATTAACTGTCCTAAATAGTCTGATTCTGCCCCATTGAACTTAGTCTCTGGTACTGGCAGTGAACTAATATCTTCCCTGGTAAACACTGAACTGAAATACTCATTCAGGTCTTCTGCCATTAAGAATCCCTGATATTATATTTCCAGCACTATCTTCTAGAGGACCGACCTTATCCTGAACTTTCTGTTTGCTCCGAACATATGCATAAAAACTCTTGCTGTCTTGTCTTATATTACAAGCTAATTTTTTTTGTAGCTTCTCTTCGAATTTCAGTTGTAGCTTGGTTTAGTGCTTCTTTATAAATGTTGTAGTCTTCGTTATTTCCAGTACGTCTATATGACTTCCACATCGTTTGTTTGTACTTAATTTTTCTAATGGCTTCTTTCGATAAGTATTTCTTTCTGGACCGTTTCCCTTGTTTTTTCAAGGGAACAAATTTATCGACGATGCACTCAATTTCACTCTTTAAGATATTCCAGCATTCTGTTGCTGACATATTCTTCAGTGTGTTGTTCCAGTCTATCTTTGCTAAATATTTTCTCATTTCCTTATATCTTCCATTGTGAAAATTTCTCCTGAACTGCTTTTTATTATTTCTTTCTGATTTTACTTTGATGGTAAAATGTATCTGGTTGTGATCACTACTTCCCAGAGGCTCACATAATTTGATATTGTCAACTAATTAATTCTGTGAGGACAAAACTATGTCTAACACATTCTCACCGCTGGTTGGCTCTAGCACATGTTGAGAAAGGAAACTGTTTTGTACTAAAACTAAAAACTTGTGGTCCTCACTCCCCATACTCTGTACAGATTTCCATTGTATATGACCATGGTTAAAATCTCCCATAATAACAGTCCCATTTGCTCACTTCCCTTATAGCGTTTTGTACTTTTTCATTCTCTTCTACACTTATGTTTGGACTTCAATAAACTAAACCTACCGTTAACGTTGAGTTTCCTGTAACTATGTTGCACCAAACAGCTTCTTTGCAATCTGCTTCTCTTTCTAATTTTATTTCATAAGCCTGGATAGATTCTTTAATATTTAAATAACTCCACCTCCCCTTCTTCCTATTCTATCTTTCCTGAACATTACATTACTGTTAGTCCCAATTCGGCATCTGATATGTCAGTGGTGGTCCAGGATTCGGTTATACGTATTATGTGAGGGTCAATATCTTCTACCATAATGTTTAGTTCACTTCTTTTGTTTACTATGCTCCTTGCATTTAAACAAACGCATTTATATCCTGATTCAGAACAGTTTTCCAGGCTGTTCTTTGCTGATTTATTTCTGCTGTCTTTATCTATACCTCCAGTTTCATGCTTCTCTGTGAATCCCCCCTGCGAATCTAGTTTAAATAGATGCAGCCTGTCCCACTGTCTACAGATTGTAGCAAGTTCTCTGTTGTTGAGTTTAATCTCTGTGTGCCTAGACCTGTGTCTGCGAGCAGATTCTTCTCTCACCGCCTTGTTGATTCGTTCCTCCTTGCCGCTGTGGTTCGCTATCGCCTCCAAGGTCGCCACCCACTTCTGCTTCTCGGCAAAAGTCAAGGCCATCAGGTAGATATTCCTGCAGTGGAAAGGTCAAGGCCTTGACATATAAACTCGTCACAGATTAATAAATAGATAAATGGTCTATAGACATATATTAATAGCACTGTCCGTGATACATTGGGTGGTACTACATGCACACAGGCGAGAGCGGAGAGACATTAGCACTTTAGCAATAACACATATCTAAATAAAACTCATTAAAATGTAAAACAAGGACAGACAGCAGACATGACGGTAAAATATATATATATACCACATACAGAAACATGTCAACAATTGTTGTGTATGTCAAATATATGGAACAGTGTCTAAAATATGTTATACAATTAGTAATTTATTAACTAAGAAAATAAAAAATTAATTAAAAATTAATCAATCCTTCACTTACTTACTTCCCTAATGTTGTTGCATGTGGATTTAATCAATTACATTTTTCAGTAACACATTTTATTATTTTTTCATTATACACTAATTAACTAACTAATCCTGCAACATATTTATTAAAAACACTTCCATATCTATGACAAAGAAAAAAGACAATTTCAGCAATTTCTATCCCCAGTTTTCTCCAAGAGGATTAGCTAAATTGACCTATCCATCACATGACCTGTTGCTTAGCAAAACCTCATTAAAAAGGATGCCAAACACGTGGTGCGTTTGTGCATTCCATTCTATATTTTGTTGCAATTCCAGCCCCAGAAGTATTTCTTTACAACAAAAACATAAGGCAAAGTTTTTGAAGTAACAAATGTATGTCATTGTTTGATCTAGATGTCATGCCGCAATAGCAATGTAATTCACACATATAACCATTAACAACAATATTGACAAAGCTCGACGGAGGTCACAGGTAACATTTTGATTGTGACTTACGTACACAAACCACAACATCCATTGTACGACCTTCCAATGACCTTTCTGTGCTGTTTAACTCACCTTCCTGGCCAGCAGGTGGTGTTAGGTTCAAACTCGAGCCGCAGGATGTAGGGCAAGTCGGAGGCCGCGGTGTTGTTCAGTTCGACCGCAGTCACCGCGCTGTGAACCGACACCTCTCCGTTGGGAGGGCAAAGGTCAAACTCGTCGACAGGGTTCAGACTGGTGCTGCCCTCTTCCAGGTAGATGTAGATGTGGTTGTTCTCAAGCAGCACCCAGCGTCTCTCCCAGATCTGTTTGCCTTGTCTGCAGCACCAATCAGATCTCATTGTCATTGCAACAAACTTATTGTAGCTTCTTATAAATAAAAACTCATGGGAAAATACCTCCACAAAATTCTGACAAAAATGACCACTCAATTTCTAACTATGAGTCACAATCTCTGAAAATGTCAACTCTCTAAGTTCAATAACAAGAAAAAAGCACTCTGACCATAGCATCACCTTAATCTGACCATGTTTATTCCCTGAATGACAACTGGCTGCGACAACAGAAAATGATTCATTACGAATGTGAAACAAATATAAAACTGTTCTTTTGCAATGCACATTCTACTGTAATTACACTCAACGGCTGGCGTAGTGCAAACAATCGCACAACCCTTGCCTGATTATGTGTGCTACTCTGCCACTTTTCCTATTTCAGTTGCGTTCTCAAAAATACAATTTATAATAATTTCACAACAAATAATTATGTAAAAGAGTTACGGCCCCCAGTAAGTAAGTTTGACCCACCGTGGCATCTTCATCCAGCCCTGGAGCTGTAGGCGGAGGTCAGCAACAGACAGTCGGGCAGAGGAGATCGCCCTCGCCCTACTCAAGGTCGACAAGAAGTGTTTGACGTACTCCGAGGGAAGTCCACAAGTTGCCAGGAGGGACGGCGCACATTTCGGGTGACAGATGATGCTACACTCTGTGACAACACATTCAACAGTGACAGGTGTTGTTACTCTCAGTGACAACACATCCAAGTGACAGAGGATGTTACACTCTGTGACAAAACATTCAACTGGTGATAGATGATGTTACACTCTGTGGCAACACATCCAACTGTGACAGATGATGTTACTCTCTGTGACAACACATTCAACAGTGACAGATGATGTTACCCTCTGTGACAACACATTCAACTGGTGACAGATGATGTTACTCTCTGTGACAACACATTCAACTGTGACAGATGATGTTACTCTCTGTGACAACACATTCAACAGTGACAGATGATGTTACACTCTGTTACAACACATTCAACTGGTGATAGATGATGTTACACTCTGTGGCAACACATCCAACTGTGACAGATGATGTTACTCTCTGTGACAACACATTCAACAGTGACAGATAATGTTACTCTCTGTGACAACACATTCAACTGGTGACAGATGATGTTACTCTGTGACAACACATTCAACGGTGACAGATTATGTTACTCTCTGTGACAACACATTCAACGGTGACAGATGATGTTACTCTCTGTGACAACACATTCAACAGTGACAGATGATGTTACTCTCTGTGACAACACATTCAACTGTGACATATGATGTTACACTCTGTGACAACACATTCAACGGTGACAGATGATGTTATAGAAAACACTCTGTGACAACACATTCTACAGTGACAGATGATGTTACACTCTGTGACAACACATTCAACGGTGACAGATGATGTTACTCTCTGTGACAAAATATCCAACTGTGACATATGATGTTACTCTCTGTGACAACATATCCAACTGTGACATATGATGTTACACTCTGTGACAACACATTCAACGGTGACAGATGATGTTATAGAAAACACTCTGTGACAACACATTCTACAGTGACAGATGATGTTACACTCTGTGACAACACATTCAACGGTGACAGATGATGTTACTCTCTGTGACAACATATCCAACTGTGACATATGATGTTACACTCTGTGACAACACATTCAACGGTGACAGATGATGTTATAGAAAACACTCTGTGACAACACATTCTACAGTGACAGATGATGTTACACTCTGTGACAACACATTCAACGGTGACAGATGATGTTACACTCTGTTACAACACATTCAACTGGTGATAGATGATGTTACACTCTGTGACAACACATCCAACTGTGACAGATGATGTTACTCTCTGTGACAACACATTCAACAGTGACATATGATGTTACTCTCTGTGACAACACATTCAACTGGTGACAGATGATGTTACTCTCTGTGACAACACATTCAACAGTGACAGATGATGTTACACTCTGTGACAACACATTCAACGGTGACAGATGATGTTACAGAAAACACTCTGTGACAACACATTCAACAGTGACAGATGATGTTACACTCTGTGACAACACATTCAACGGTGACAGATGATGTTACACTCTGTTACAACACATTCAACTGGTGATAGATGATGTTACACTCTGTGACAACACATCCAACTGTGACAGATGATGTTACTCTCTGTGACAACACATTCAACAGTGACAGATGATGTTACACTCTGTTACAACACATTCAACTGGTGACAGATGATGTTACACTCTGTTACAACACATTCAACGGTGACAGATGATGTTACACTCTGTGACAACACATTCAATGACGACAGGTGATGTTATTCTCTGTGACAACACATTCAACAGTGACAGATGATGTTACTCTCTGTGACAACACATTCAACAGTGACAGATGATGTTACTCTTTGTGTCAACACATTCAACTGGTGACAGCATGAGTGGTATGTCTATGTTATATTACAGAGTGTCTATATGTCTGTCATGCTGCAGATCTCCATCAGGTTTGTAGATTCAGAGGATTTCTAACATCCCCTGGAGGGATGAGATGTTGGGCTCCAGTGCTGTCTGTGGCTAATTGCGTAAACAGCTGCCACGGAGAGGAGAGAGAGGGAGAATGAAAGGAAGAGAGAGAGGGAGATATAGATAGGGGAGACAGAGGGACAGAGAAGGGGATAGAGAGAGAAAGCGAGCGAGAGAAGAGACAGAGAGAAGACAGACAGACAGAGAGGGAGAGAGGGAGACAGAGAAAGAGAGGGGAGAAATAGAGGGGGAGAGAGAGAAAGGGGGAGTGAGAGCAGAGAGACAGACAGAGAAAAAGTGAGAGGGGGGAGAGAAGGAGAGAGAAAGGGAGAGAGAGGAAAGGAGAAAGGGGGAGAGAGAGAGAAGGGGAAAACACAGAGACAGACAGAGAGACAGACAGACAGACAGACAGACATACAGAGAGAGCACTGACCTTGACACTTGGCGGCGAGCTTGACGAAGTGTACAGATCCGAGACAGACGGCACACTTGGTGGCCTTGCCGTTGAGGCCGGTGACGAAGCGATGTGGGATCTTGTGGTGCATGCGTTCCTTGCACGGTGTTGGACCAGACGTAGGTGACCTCGACACACTGACACACTTTGACATTAGATGACACTGACACACACATAGACATGAGATGACAGGTTGACACTGCTGTCAAACTGGTGGCCTAGAGACAGAGACTTTGCCTTGGGCCAACATTTTTACAGTGTCTGCCTTCAAATTAGTAAAATTTCTGATCTTAATAGTACAAATTATTATCCTCAAAAGTATGATTTTTAATATGTGGACCATTAACTTGTGCCATTTCACCTCACCTGTAGCCATTTGACTGGCCGGACCTGACCATCTCTGTTGGCATGGCAACGGGCTGGACAGAAGGAGACATGATGATGGAGGAGAGGCCAGAGGGCGCTGCGGACGACATCGTACTGTCGCTCTTCACGCGGAGGGCTGAAGGAAGAGATGTTGCATAATAATAATAAACTTCTATAGCGCCTACATCCCAAGGAATCTGAGCTC
Organism: Paraescarpia echinospica; assembly: GCA_020002185.1. Classification (NCBI taxonomy): domain Eukaryota; kingdom Metazoa; phylum Annelida; class Polychaeta; order Sabellida; family Siboglinidae; genus Paraescarpia; species Paraescarpia echinospica. Next base: position 7,384,014 of record CM034539.1, on the reverse strand, counting down.
AGAGGCACAACATACAAGAATCATTAGGCAGAATTGTGAACAAGTCATCATTTGAGCAAGGGACCACCAAAGTTTTAGGATGTGAATGTGATTTCAAACAACTAAGTCTTTACGTTTTACGAAAGGTGACTATCGTTTCAGATAAGTTGATTCCAGATTTTGGGTGCAGCTACAGAAAAAGCACATTTGCCAATGTTAAGCTTAGTTTAGGAACAAAACAAAAAGTTGTCATGAAACAGATAATCTGAGGTTCCTGGGGATATCTAAAAAACGCAGGAGACTAACCAAATAGGATGGTTGTTGTGTAGAAAGGGCATAGTATGTAATAATGGCTAACTTAAATGTGTAGGTAGATGGGTTGAGAGACTAACCAAATAGGATGGTTGTTGTGTAGAAAGGGCATAGTATGTAATAATGACTAACTTAAATGTGCAGGTAGATGGGTTGAGAGACTAACCAAATAGGATGGTTGTTGTATAGAAAGGGCATAGTATGTAATAATGGCTAACTTAAATGTGTAGGTAGATGGGTTGAGAGACTAACCAAATAGGATGGTTGTTGTGTAGAAAGGGCATAGTATGTAATAATGGCTAACTTCAATGTGTAGGTAGATGGGTTGAGAGACTAACCAAATAGGATGGTTGTTATGTAGAAAGGGCATAGTATGTAATAATGGCTAACTTAAATGTGTAGGTAGATGGGTTGAGAGACTAACCAAATAGGATTGTTGTTGTGTAGAAAGGGCATAGTATGTAATAATGGCTAACTTAAATGTGCAGGTAGATGGGTTGAGAGACTAACCAAATAGGATGGTTGTTGTATAGAAAGGGCATAGTATGTAATAATGGCTAACTTCAATGTGTAGGTAGATGGGTTGAGAGACTAACCAAATAGGATGGTTGTTGTGTAGAAAGGGCATAGTATGTAATAATGGCTAACTTCAATGTGTAGGTAGATGGGTTGAGAGACTAACCAAATAGGATGGTTGTTGTGTAGAAAGGGCATAGTATGTAATAATGACTAACTTAAATGTGCAGGTAGATGGGTTGAGAGACTAACCAAATAGGATGGTTGTTGTGTAGAAAGGGCATAGTATGTAATAATGGCTAACTTAAATGTGTAGGTAGATGGGTTGAGAGACTAACCAAATAGGATGGTTGTTGTGTAGAAAGGGCATAGTATGTAATAATGGCTAACTTCAATGTGTAGGTAGATGGGTAGAGAGATGGGTTGAGAGACTAACCAAATAGGATGGTTGTTGTGTAGAAAGGGCATAGTATGTAATAATGACTAACTTAAATGTGCAGGTAGATGGGTTGAGAGACTAACCAAATAGGATGGTTGTTGTATAGAAAGGGCATAGTATGTAATACTGACTAACTTAAATGTGTAGGTAGATGGGTTGAGAGACTAACCAAATAGGATGGTTGTTGTGTAGAAAGGGCATAGTATGTAATAATGACTAACTTAAATGTGCAGGTAGATGGGTTGAGAGACTAACCAAATAGGATGGTTGTTGTGTAGAAAGGGCATAGTATGTAATAATGACTAACTTAAATGTGCAGGTAGATGGGTTGAGAGACTAACCAAATAGGATGGTTGTTGTAGAAAGGGCATAGTATGTAATAATGACTAACTTAAATGTGCAGGTAGATGGGTTGAGAGACTAACCAAATAGGATGGTTGTTGTGTAGAAAGGGCATAGTATGTAATAATGACTAACTTAAATGTGCAGGTAGATGGGTTGAGAGACTAACCAAATAGGATGGTTGTTGTGTAGAAAGGGCATAGTATGTAATAATGGCTAACTTAAATGTGTAGGTAGATGGGTTGAGAGACTAACCAAATAGGATGGTTGTTGTGTAGAAAGGGCATAGTATGTAATAATGACTAACTTAAATGTGCAGGTAGATGGGTTGAGAGACTAACTTAATAGGATGGTTGTTGTGTAGAAAAGGCATTGTATGTAATAATGGCTAACTTAAATGTGCAGGTAGATGGGTTGAGAGACTAACTTAATAGGATGGTTGTTGTGTAGAAACGGCATGTAATACTGACTAACTTAAATGTGCAGGTAGATGGGTTGAGAAACTAACCAAATAGGATGGTTGCTATGTAGAAAGGGCATAGTATGTAATACTGACTAATTTAAATGTGCAGGTAGATGGGTTGAGAGACTAACCAAATAGGATGGTTGTTATGTAGAAAGGGCATAGTATGTAATACTGACTAACTTAAATGTGCAGGTAGATGGGTTGAGAGACTAACTTAATAGGATGGTTGTTGTGTAGAAAGGGCATGTAATACTGACTAACTTAAATGTGCAGGTAGATGGGTTGAGAAACTAACCAAATAGGATGGTTGTTATGTAGAAAGGGCATAGTATGTAATACTGACTAACTTAAATGTGCAGGTAGATGGGTTGAGAGACTAACCAAATAGGATGGTTGTTGTGTAGAAAGGGCATTATATACAATATTGACTAACTTAAATGTGTAGGCAGATGGGTTGAGAGACTAACGAAATAGGATGGTTGTTGTGTAGAAAGGGCATTATATACAATATTGACTAACTTAAATGTGTAGGTAGATGGGTTGAGAGACTAACCAAATAGGATGGTTGTTGTGTAGAAAGGGCATTGTATGTAATAATGACTAACTTAAATGTGCAGGTAGATGGGTTGAGAGACTAACCAAATAGGATGGTTGTTGTGTAGAAAGGGCATAGTATGTAATAATGACTAACTTAAATGTGCAGGTAGATGGGTTGAGAGACTAACCAAATAGGATGGTTGTTGTGTAGAAAGGGCATAGTATGTAATAATGACTAACTTAAATGTGCAGGTAGATGGGTTGAGAGACTAACCAAATAGGATGGTTGTTGTGTAGAAAGGGCATTGTATGTAATAATGACTAACTTAAATGTGTAGGTAGATGGGTTGAGAGACTAACCAAATAGGATGGTTGTTGTGAAGAAAGGGCATTATATGTAATATTGACTAACTTAAATGTGTAGGCAGATGGGTTGAGAGACTAACGAAATAGGATGGTTGTTGTGTAGAAAGGGCATTATATACAATATTGACTAACTTAAATGGGTAGGTAGATGGGTTGAGAGACTAACCAAATAGGATGGTTGTTGTGTAGAAAGGGCATAGTATGTAATAATGACTAACTTAAATGTGTAGGTAGATGGGTTGAGAGACTAACCAAATAGGATGGTTGTTGTGTAGAAAGGGCATTATATGTAATATTGACTAACTTAAATGTGTAGGCAGATGGGTTGAGAGACTAACGAAATAGGATGGTTGTTGTGTAGAAAGGGCATTATATACAATATTGACTAACTTAAATGTGTAGGTAGATGGGTTGAGAGACTAACCAAATAGGATGGTTGTTGTGTAGAAAGGGCATTGTATGTAATAATGACTAACTTAAATGTGCAGGTAGATGGGTTGAGAGACTAACCAAATAGGATGGTTGTTGTGTAGAAAGGGCATAGTATGTAATAATGGCTAACTTAAATGTGTAGGTAGATGGGTTGAGAGACTAACCAAATAGGATGGTTGTTGTGTAGAAAGGGCATAGTATGTAATAATGACTAACTTAAATGTGCAGGTAGATGGGTTGAGAGACTAACCAAATAGGATGGTTGTTGTGTAGAAAGGGCATAGTATGTAATAATGACTAACTTAAATGTGCAGGTAGATGGGTTGAGAGACTAACCAAATAGGATGGTTGTTGTGTAGAAAGGGCATAGTATGTAATAATGACTAACTTAAATGTGCAGGTACATGGGTTGAGAGACTAACCAAATAGGATGGTTGTTGTGTAGAAAGGGCATTATATACAATATTGACTAACTTAAATGTGCAGGTAGATGGGTTGAGAGACTAACTTAATAGGATGGTTGTTGTGTAGAAAGGGCATTGTATGTAATAATGACTAACTTAAATGTGCAGGTAGATGGGTTGAGAGACTAACTTAATAGGATGGTTGTTGTGTAGAAAGGGCATGTAATACTGACTAACTTAAATGTGCAGGTAGATGGGTTGAGAAACTAACCAAATAGGATGGTTGTTATGTAGAAAGGGCATAGTATGTAATACTGACTAACTTAAATGTGCAGGTAGATGGGTTGAGAAACTAACCAAATAGGATGGTTGTTATGTAGAAAGGGCATAGTATGTAATACTGACTAACTTAAATGTGCAGGTAGATGGGTTGAGAAACTAACCAAATAGGATGGTTGTTATGTAGAAAGGGCATAGTATGTAATACTGACTAACTTAAATGTGCAGGTAGATGGGTTGAGAAACTAACCAAATAGGATGGTTGTTATGTAGAAAGGGCATAGTATGTAATACTGACTAACTTAAATGTGCAGGTAGATGGGTTGAGAGACAAGTGTCAGTAACATGGTGCGGCGTTGTGTAGGGTTAGTTGCATGTTGCTGCATTTGGTGTGTATTTGATCAAAGATTGAGTATCACGTTGAGATTTACGAACTTACAACAACAACCAGTAGGAAGACTGAGGACTCTAAACTTATGGGGATTCTTGAGAAAAAGAGCGTTACTTTTCTTCCGAGGGTCATAAATGAACCCCTGAAAGTCTGGGGCCAGAAATGTAAAGTTATAAATGAACCCCTGAAAGTCTGGGGCCAGAAATGTAAAGCTCCTAAGCTCAAAGTGGCTTCGTCAAATTATTTTGCCCATCGCGAATTCCATTCTTTCACATCCAGGACACGTCATGTACTGATTTCAAAAACCAACGTGTTATACAAAACCATTAGACACTGTGGTATTAAACTATGGAATTATATGGCAAAACGTGTGCATTTGTAGCATTCAAATGTCAACTGAAGAGATTTTTGTCAGAATAGTATTGATGTGTTTTATGCGGCTGTTTTTCTTTTCTTTAAATGCACAAACTGTTTTATCTTTGTTAAATTGTTCAACTTGAACCATTAAATTACATATGTATTGCCTTATTGAGAGGGAAAATCAGCCACTCGTGACTTAGCATCCCTCGTTATAGGAACTACAATAATGTATGTTTGTAAAGTACCTTTGAATGTATTGTATCCCAGTTTATTTTGTATGATTTTATCAAAACTACATACAAAAACGTTGCACAAACAAGCCAGCGTGTTGTAATGGACACAGGGTAGTTTTGCTTTTTGGTAAAATTAATTTGAAATAGGACGAGCGAAAGATATTATTGAGAAGGTACTTTTAATATACATACACACATATGCGAACTCTCTTACTGTAGGATATGATATGATTTTCCTATAAACCCAATCACACACTGCACCTGTAATGTATAAAATGTCATTTTCAAGGCATTCTAGTTACTACATTTCGCCAAAGACAACACTTACATTCTGTCTTTGTCTCATACAGCTCTTCTCGTAACTTTGTGATTTGGCGCCTCAGTGTCGAACTCTTCTCTCGCTCGTGTTCCAGCAAACACTGCAGCTCACGGAACTGTATGGCACTAGGGGGTGCTCCTCGTCGGCTGCCGAACAACTGCAATGAAAAATATTGTCTCGATTCAATTAGTCATGTGACAACACTTCACTTGTCACTCACATTACAAACTTCTTTTAGTTCACTTACTTGTTGAGATTATTACAATTATGGAGCCAGCCCAGAAGAAAGAACAGATTAGGGACAGAAGACCCTAGAATATTATGTACTTAATCACTTCATAACCACTGCCATTTAGTATTACACTTATAATGGTGTTGTAAGGCAGAACCACTGCCATTTAGTATTACTTATAATGGTGTTGTAAGGCTGAACTATTGCCATTCAGTACAACACTTATAATGGTGTTGTAAGGCTGAACCATTGCCATTCAGTACAATACTTACAATGGTGTTGTAAGGCTGAACCACTGCCATTCAGTACAACACTTATAATGGTGTTGTAAGGCTGAACCGTTGCCATTCAGTACAACACTTATAATGGTGTTGTAAGGCTGAACCGTTGCCATTTAGTATTACACTTATAATGGAGTTGTAAGGCTGAACCATTGCCATTTAGTATTACACTTATAATGGAGTTGCAAGGCTGTACCGTTGCCATTCAGTACAACATTTATAATGGTGTTGTAAGGCTGAACCGTTGCTATTCAGTAGAACACTTATAATGGTGTTGTAAGGCTGAACCGTTGCCATTCAGTACAACATTTATAATGGTGTTGTAAGGCTGAACCGTTGCTATTCAGTAGAACACTTATAATGGTGTTGTAAGGCTGAACCGTTGCCATTCAGTACATTTATAATGGTGTTGTAAGGCTGTACCGTTGCCATTCAGTACAACATTTATAATGGTGTTGTAAGGCTGAACCGTTGCCATTCAGTACAACATTTATAATGGTGTTGTAAGGCTGAACCGCTGCCATTCAGTAGAACACTTATAATGGTGTTGTAAGGCTGAACCGTTGCCATTCAGTACAACATTTATAATGGTGTTGTAAGGCTGAACCGCTGCCATTCAGTAGAACACTTATAATGGTGTTGTAAGGCTGAACCATTGCCATTCAGTACAACATTTATAATGGTGTTGTAAGGCTGAACCGCTGCCATTCAGTAGAACACTTATAATGGTGTTGTAAGGCTGAACCATTGCCATTCAGTACAACATTTATAATGGTGTTGTAAGGCTGAACCGCTGCCATTCAGTACAACATTTATAATGGTGTTGTAAGGCTGAACCGCTGCCATTCAGTAGAACACTTATAATGGTGTTGTAAGGCTGAACCATTGCCATTCAGTATAACATTTATAATGGTGTTGTAAGGCTGAACCGCTGCCATTCAGTAGAACACTTATAATGGTGTTGTAAGGCTGAACCGCTGCCATTCAGTAGAACACTTATAATGGTGTTGTAAGGCTGAACCGTTGCCATTCAGTACAACATTTATAATGGTGTTGTAAGGCTGAACCGCTGCCATTCAGTAGAACACTTATAATGGTGTTGTAAGGCTGAACCATTGCCATTCAGTACAACATTTATAATGGTGTTGTAAGGCTGAACCGCTGCCATTCAGTAGAACACTTATAATGGTGTTGTAAGGCTGAACCACTGCCATTCAGTACAACATTTATAATGGTGTTGTAAGGCTGAACCGCTGCCATTCAGTAGAACACTTATAATGGTGTTGTAAGGCTGAACCGCTGCCATTCAGTATAGTGGTGTACGTAAATTTCACTATATGCCAAAAGATGCCGTACTGACATCTTGCGCTATTTTCACCACTGAAACCGAGGCACGGTAAAGGGGGTGCTCCATGGAGAAAACATTGCTGAACAAAAACTTGTTTTTTGACAAATTCAGCTTTAAATAATCAGGTTGGTAAAAATACATGTAATTAATAACATAACATGGAACATTTGCATAAGCTACAAAAATAAAAACTAATGTTACGTACCTAGCATATAATAATTACGTAATGAGACCATTTGTGCTAGCGTGTCTTCACGGCAACATAATTTTGCCGTTTTAAAATTGTAATTACTACACTCAAAACAATATTTCGAACAATTTGTTTGCACAAATGTGATTAGCTGTATGGTAGAGATTTAGAATATGAATATCTTATGGAAGAGTTTATCCAGGTTTGTTGTTAAAGTGATGTGTTCCTAACTTCCTATTGTGTACGGCAAAATTTCGGGACATCCAGTATACAAGACCCATGAGAATCGAGAGACCAACCTTCTTCTTCTTGCCCGGGTTCTCCACCTTCACCTGCAGATACTCAATGAGCTTCGTCTGCTGACTCAGCACCGAGTCCAGCTTGAACTTGGTGGTGTCAAAGTTCACCTGCGCGCAACAACCGAACAACGCTAAATGTAATTGGTTAGTTTAATGCCACAATTGACATATCCTCCGTCAAGAATTCAGCTATACCTTTGCCAACAGTGTTGATAATGGTTGTATACTTCAATTACATTACTATTGCTGCATGACATTAATTACATTCCGCATACAGTTGTCACTTTAAAAACTTTGCCCTATGTTTTTTTTATAAAGAAAAACTTTTATTTTCAGAATTTCAACAAAATATACAACGGAATGCAAAAACGGTCTAAGTGTTCGGCAGGCCTTGACATTAACACTGGCCCGGCGCCTTTTTTGAAGCTGTCGGGCCAGTTCGGGCCACCAGTTCTTATATTTTACTGGCCCAACGGGCCACCGGTTTCCAGTTCTCGAACGCCGCCGAGACGAAGTGGCGGTCACAGCACGACCGCATCGGTTATCAGATGCAGTTTGCCAGAATTCGTAGACCCGACTCAGTTATAGGACATTGTAAACGTAACGTAGATACTAATTCTGGTCAATAATGAGTCCAAACTCCAACACTTATTATACGGACGACGGCGTGCACAGCCATCGAATAAATTTTCTAACCACCGGCAGCGCAGGTTTTTATGACGAGAGACGCCATTTTTAAAGTCCCGCCGCGTCCCTTGGACACACTTTGTACAGTAGTTGGAAGCTGCCTCGACTTTAGAATTATGCACGCTTTTTCTTCTATAGATATATGAAAGGAATACAGCTTAAATCCAAATTTAACTAGTGGCTAAAGTGACAGAAACCAAATGTAACGCTGCGTCAGCAAGGGCAAGGTGAAGGCCACCTATTTTGGGTGGTGCCACCTAGCGAATGAACCTTGAAATAGTCTAATGCCTTGAATGACCTGTACATGAAAGCAGCGTCAACTCAACTACTGACTGATTAGCTGTCGTCACACTGGCCACACTTTATTTAAACTTGACAAATACTGTATATATGCATCTGAGTACACACTTGAACAATGTTACAATACTGTTAGCTTTGGACATCTCACTTTGAACAATCAATATGGTTTGCACCTCAGTATCAGAGTATTTTTGACGGTAACACAAAATCCGGGCCAGTAACTTTCACAGGCGGGCCACTAACTTTTCACATCTACTGGCCCCCTGGGCCAGTGGATTCAAAACCTTAATGTCAAGGCCTGTTCGGCATCCATTTTTAATGGCTTGACAGAGCTTTTGCTAGGCAACAGGTCACATAATGGATGGGTCAACTGAATGAACCAAAATCTAATATCACAATCCCAGTTATGCGTACGACATCCATGAAGCATCGCCTTAAAGACAGTGTACATAAAAGTACGTTACAAGGCAGCACATATCTGTCAGATCAAACTTTCCTGCATCCTCTTCACACGTTACAAGGCAGCACATATCTGTCAGATCAAACTTTCCTGCATCCTCTTCACACGTTACAAGGCAGCACACATATATCAGATCAAACTTTCCTGCATCCTCTTCACACGTTACAAGGCAGCACATATCTGTCAGATCAAACTTTCCTGCATCCTCTTCACACGTTACAAGGCAGCACACATCTGTCAGATCAAACTTTCCTGCATCCTCTTCACACGTTACAAGGCAGCACACATCTGTCAGATCAAACTTTCCTGCATCCTCTTCACACGTTACAAGGCAGCACACATCTGTCAGATCAAACTTTCCTGCATCCTCTTCACACGTTACAAGGCAGCACACATCTGTCAGATCAAACTTTCCTGCATCATAAGGCACACATCTGTCAGATCAAGTCACAATCAGTTCACTGCATCCTCTTCACAGACGTTACTTTCCTGCATCCTCTTCACACGTTACAAGGCAGCACACATCTGTCAGATCAAACTTTCCTGCATCCTCTTCACACGTTACAAGGCAGCACACATCTGTCAGATCAAACTTTCTTGCATCCTCTTCACACGTTACAAGGCAGCACACATCTGTCAGATCAAACTTTCCTGCATCCTCTTCACACGTTACAAGGCAGCACACATCTGTCAGATCAAACTTTCCTACATCCTCTTCACACGTTACAAGGCAGCACACATCTGTCAGATCAAACTTTCCTGCATCCTCTTCACACGTTACAAGGCAGCACACATCTGTCAGATCAAACTTTCCTGCATCCCTCTCACACGTGCTATACAGCATACATCTGTCAGGATCAAACTTTCCTGCATCCTTCTCACATGCCATAAGGCAGCACACATCTGTCAGATCAAACTTTCCTGCATCCTCTACACACGTTACAAGGCAGCACACATCTGTCAGATCAAACTTTCCTGCATCCTCTACACACGTTACAAGGCAGCACACATCTGTCAGATCAAACTTTCCTGCATCCTCTTCACACGTTACAAGGCAGCACACATCTGTCAGATCAAACTTTCCTGCATCCTCTTCACATGTTACAAGGCAGCACACATCTGTCAGATCAAACTTTCCTGCATCCTCTTCACACGTTACAAGGCAGCACACATATGTCAGATGTCAGATCAAACTTTCCTGCATCCTCTTCACACGTTACAAGGCAGCACACATCTGTCAGATCAAACTTTCCTGCATCCTCTACACACGTTACAAGGCAGCACACATCTGTCAGATCAAACTTTCCTGCATCCTCTACACACGTTACAAGGCAGCACACATCTGTCAGATCAAACTTTCCTGCATCCTCTTCACACGTTACAAGGCAGCACACATCTGTCAGATCAAACTTTCCTGCATCCTCTTCACATGTTACAAGGCAGCACACATCTGTCAGATCAAACTTTCCTGCATCCTCTTCACACGTTACAAGGCAGCACACATATGTCAGATCAAACTTTCCTGCATACTCTTCACACATTACAAGGCAGCACACATCTGTCAGATCAAACTTTCCTGCATCCTCTTCACACGTTACAAGGCAGCACACATCTGTCAGATCAAACTTTCCTGCATCCTCTTCACACGTTACAAGGCAGCACACATCTGTCAGATCAAACTTTCCTGCATCCTCTTCACACGTTACAAGGCAGCACACATCTGTCAGATCAAACTTTCCTGCATCCTCTTCACACGTTACAAGGCAGCACACATCTGTCAGATCAAACTTTCCTGCATCCTCTACACACGTTACAAGGCAGCACACATCTGTCAGATCAAACTTTCCTGCATCCTCTTCACACGTTACAAGGCAGCACACATCTGTCAGATCAAACTTTCCTGCATCCTCTTCACATGTTACAAGGCAGCACACATCTGTCAGATCAAACTTTCCTGCATCCTCTTGACACGTTACAAGGCAGCACACATATGTCAGATCAAACTTTCCTGCATCCTCTTCACACGTTACAAGGCAGCACACATCTGTCAGATCAAACTTTCCTGCATCCTCTTCACACGTTACAAGGCAGCACACATCTGTCAGATCAAACTTTCCTGCATCCTCTTCACACGTTACAAGGCAGCACACATCTGTCAGATCAAACTTTCTTGCATCCTCTTCACACGTTACAAGGCAGCACACATCTGTCAGATCAAACTTTCCTGCATCCTCTTCACACGTTACAAGGCAGCACACATCTGTCAGATCAAACTTTCCTGCATCCTCTTCACACGTTACAAGGCAGCACACATCTGTCAGATCAAACTTTCCTGCATCCTCTTCACACGTTACAAGGCAGCACACATCTGTCAGATCAAACTTTCCTGCATCCTCTTCACACGTTACAAGGCAGCACACATCTGTCAGATCAAACTTTCCTGCATCCTCTTCTTGCTTAAACAACTTTGTTTTTGTTGCAAACAAAACAATTGTGGCTAGTTTTTCAACGAAAAATGACGGAATGTCCGACAGCTTCACATTTATAGCTGGTCGGACCAAGTTGCTTAGCAGAACATAACAGATCGGTCAATGACAGAACGACTGCGAGAACACTAGATTTACCTGCATCGACTCAATCTTGTTCTCGAGGTCTGTCTTCTGATTGGCCAACATTTCGTAGCGATCCATCGCGTCTTCCAAGTTGCGTCCCAGCTTCAGGTTGCTCGCCTTCAGTTCGTTTACCTTTGTGATGGTTAGACTCAACTACAACACAAGGCACGCGCACGATGATGACTCAGACTTAAAGGTACAGTCTCATATTACATTGTAATCTTGCCGAATTAAAGGTGTCATTACTTTTTTGGTTGTCTCATTTTAAATTCATTTAAAAACTACCTACGAGCCACTATGATATATATATATATACTAATTCGTTTCCACCACTTTTTGTATGTAATTTTATAAAATCATCAGTATATATATATATATTATTTGTTATAAAACAAACTATTAACTTTAATTCCTGCCTAGGAAATCAATTCGTTATTCTCAAAATTGGAATCTTCAAGGAATGTGTGATTTGATTATGTGTGTGTTTCTGTGATGATGTCAACTTTCCTTGTCCTCTCAAAAACCATGTCACATACAGATTCTGTGGCTTACAGATGCATAATATGTCTGGTGATTGAAAAGACAATTATTGGCAATTTAATTATACGAAAACCTCAAACAGCTGCATATCAGCAACAGTGAAAATCCTATCATGTTCCCTAAAACAACTTTTGTGCAAAACAGTGAGATAAAACAATAAGTCGTTACTGTGAGTCAGGATTACCATCAGTAACACTGTCGGTAACACTGTCGATGGAATCGTCAGTAACACCATCAGTGGCACAGTCAGTAACATCTTCAGTGACATTGTTAGTAACATCTTCAGTGACATCAGTAGCATTGTTAGTAACATCATCAGTTACATTGCCAGCAACATCGTCAGTATCATAATTAGTAACACCATCAGTAACACTGTCAGTAACATCACCAGTATCACTGTCAGTAACATTGATAGTAACACCGTCAGTAACACCATTAATAACATCGTTAGTAACGCCACCAGTAACACTGTAGTAACACTGTAAGTAACAGCCTACCTCCTCCTTCACTTGCACTGTGTCGACCGACGTGGCTGCCAGTCGCCGTTTCATGGCATTGTTGTCGACTTCGAGGAACGACTGTGCTCTCTCCACATCCGTTAGCTGCAACAGCAAGGTTCGTGAGAAATGACTGATAACTTTATTTTCACTCGCTGACGTGTTTAGTAATCATACAACGCATACTAACATATGTACAAAGGATTAAAATTTAAACAAATTAATAAAATTTAAAAAATCATAACATACATGAAACAGATAAAAACAAAGCACATTCAAAATGGTGTGTAACACTCAAATGTTTGTGTAGGGCCTTCTGGAAGGTTGTAACACAATGACTGTTTCGAATTAAATGCTAAATTATTCCATGATTTAAAACCAGACACACTGGAACCTAGGCAGTTCTGTCCGCAGCCTTCACTCTGGTCAAACGGTGACCTCACATAACAACCAGATAAGATGATAAGGAAGATCTTGATTAAAGCGATCTGTTTTCTTCCATCACTGAGAGTCATACTCACAGTTCACCGGTGGTAATACCAAAGAGGAAGGTCGCTGAATCAGTAGTATTTCACCCCACTTGCAGTCTAAATAATGGGAACCAGCAACTTCAACTGTCTAATGTATGCATGACACAGGGCGCAGTGGTCAAGTGGTTAAAGTGCTGGACTGTCTAATGTATGTATGAGACGGGGCGCAGTGGTCAAGTGGTTAAAGTGCTGGACAGTCTAATGTATGCATGAGACAGGGCGCAGTGGTCAAGTGGTTAGAGTGCTGGACTGTCTAATGGATGCATGAGACGGGGTGCAGTGGTCAAGTGGTTAAAGTGCTGGACTGTCTAATATATGTATGAGACGGGGCGCAGTGGTCAAGTGGTTAAAGTGCTGGACAGTCTAATGTATGCATGAGACGGGGCGCAGTGGTCAAGTGGTTAAAGTGCTGGACTGTCTAATATATGTATGAGACGGGGCGCAGTGGTCAAGTGGTTAAAGTGCTGGACAGTCTAATGTATGCATGAGACGGGGCGCAGTGGTCAAGTGGTTAGAGTGCTGGACTGTCTAATGTATGTATGAGACAGGGCGCAGTGGTCAAGTGGTTAAAGTGCTGGACTGTCTAATATATGTATGAGACGGGGCGCAGTGGTCAAGTGGTTAAAGTGCTGGACAGTCTAATGTATGCATGAGACGGGGCGCAGTGGTCAAGTGGTTAAAGTGCTGGACTGTCTAATATATGTATGAGACGGGGCGCAGTGGTCAAGTGGTTAAAGTGCTGGACAGTCTAATGTATGCATGAGACGGGGCGCAGTGGTCAAGTGGTTAGAGTGCTGGACTGTCTAATGTATGTATGAGACAGGGCGCAGTGGTCAAGTGGTTAGAGTGCTGGACTGTCTAATGTATGTATGAAACAGGGCGCAGTGGTCAAGTGTTTACAGTGCTGGACTGTCTAATGTATGTATGAGACAGGGCGCAGTGGTCAAGTGGTTAGAGTGCTGGACTGTCTAATGTATGTATGAGACGGGGCGCAGTGGTCAAGTGTTTAGTGTGCTGGACTGTCTAATGTATGTATGAGACAGGGCGCAGTGGTCAAGTGGTTACAGTGCTGGACTGTCTAATGTAAGTATGAGACAGGGCGCAGTGGTCAAGTGGTTAGAGTGCTGGACTGTCTAATGTATGCATGAGACAGGGCGCAGTGGTCAAGTGGTTAGAGTGCTGGACTGTCTAATGTATGCATGAGACAGGGCGCAGTGGTCAAGTGGTTAGAGTGCTGGTCTGTCTAATGTATGCATGAGACGGGTCGCAGTGGTCAAGTGGTTAGAGTGCTGGACTGTCTAATGTATGTATGAGACAGGGCGCAGTGGTCAAGTGGTTAGAGTGCTGGACTGTCTAATGTATGTATGAAACAGGGCGCAGTGGTCAAGTGTTTACAGTGCTGGACTGTCTAATGTATGTATGAGACAGGGCGCAGTGGTCAAGTGGTTAGAGTGCTGGACTGTCTAATGTATGTATGAGACGGGGCGCAGTGGTCAAGTGTTTAGTGTGCTGGACTGTCTAATGTATGTATGAGACAGGGCGCAGTGGTCAAGTGGTTACAGTGCTGGACTGTCTAATGTAAGTATGAGACAGGGCGCAGTGGTCAAGTGTTTAGTGTGCTGGACTGTCTAATGTATGTATGAGACGGGGCGCAGTGGTCAAGTGTTTAGAGAGCTGGACTGTCTAATATATATATATATAAGACGGGGCGCAGTGGTCAAGTGTTTAGAGTGCTGGTCTGTCTAATGTATGCATGAGACGGGTCGCAGTGGTCAAGTGTTTAGAGTGCTGGACTGTCTAATGTATGCATGAGACGGGGCGCAGTGGTCAAGTGTTTAGAATGCTGGACTGTCTAATGTATGCATGAGACGGGGCGCAGTGGTCAAGTGTTTAGAATGTTGGACTGTCTAATGTATGCATGAGACGGGGCGCAGTGGTCAAGCGTTTAGTGTGCTGGACTATCTAATGTATGTATGAGACAGGGCACAGTGGTCAAGCAGTTAGAATGCTGGACTGTCTAATGTATGCATGAGACAGGGCGCAGTGGTCAAGTGTTTAGAGTGCTGGACTGTCTAATGTATGTATGAGACGGGGCGCAGTGGTCAAGTGGTTAAAGTGCTGGACTGTCTAATGTATGTATGAGACGGGGCGCAGTGGTCAAGTGGTTAAAGTGATGGACTGTTTAATGTATGTATGAGACAGGGCGCAGTGGTCAAGTGTTTAGAGTGCTGGACTGTCTAATGTATGTATGTATGAGACAGGGCGCAGTGGTCAAGTGTTTAGAGTGCTGGACTGTCTAATGTATGCATGAGACAGGGCGCAGTGGTCAAGTGGTTAGAGTGCTGGACTGTCTAATGTATGTATGAGACAGGGTGCAGTGGTCAAGTGTTTAGAGTACTGGACTGTCTAATGTATGTATGAGACAGGGCGCAGTGGTCAAGTGGTTAAAGTGCTGGACTGTCTAATGTATGTATGAGACGGGGCGCAGTGGTCAAGTGGTTAGAGTGCTGGACTGTCTAATGTATGTATGAGACGGGGCGCAGTGGTCAAGTGGTTAGAGTGCTGGACTGTCTAATGTATGTATGAGACAGGGCGCAGTGGTCAAGTGGTTAGAGTGCTGGACTGTCTAATGTATGTATGAGACGGGGCGCAGTGGTCAAGTGGTTAGAGTGCTGGACTGTCTAATGTATGTATCAGACGGGGCGCAGTGGTCAAGTGGTTAGAGTGCTGGACTGTCTAATATATGAGACAGGGCACAGTGGTCAAGTGGTTAGAGTGCTGGACTGTCTAATGTATGTATGAGACAGGGCGCAGTGGTCAAGTGGTTAGAGTGCTGGACTGTCTAATGTATGTATGAGACGGGGCGCAGTGGTCAAGTGGTTAGAGTGCTGGACTGTCTAATGTATGTACGAGACGGGGCGCAGTGGTCAAGCGTTTAGTGTGCTGGACTGTCTAATGTATGTATGAGACGGGGCGCAGTGGTCAAGTGGTTAGAGTGCTGGACTGTCTAATGTATGTACGAGACGGGGCGCAGTGGTCAAGCGTTTAGTGTGCTGGACTGTCTAATGTATGTATGAGACGGGGCGCAGTGGTCGAGCAGTGTTTCGGCTGTTGTGTAGAAATTTTGGAAATTCCCTTCACCCTACATTACCTGTGTCTTTGGGAAGAGACAATATAAGTCGTTGGTCCCTTCTATCTGGTGTCTACGCCAAAGGAAGTAAAACATCCCACGCAGGGAAATGGTCGTGGACTCACTGAGCTGGGATCTCATTCTCTAAACTCCCAATGTCAGAATAATCAACTTGATGATTGTGGGCATTTACTGGGAAACCAAGCCAACCCTCAAACTGATAAGAATCTTTAGCTACTGGGGAGTTTAAAGAAATCCATCCATTTCTGCTGAAGGGTTAAAGATTAATCCGTGAAACATTGGTGTCTTAGATGCAAACCTTAACATACTGACACACGCTAGCTTGATTACAGTAGATGTTACATTACGCAGCTCTTGGCAACATTAACATACTCACATCATAACAACTAATCACAATCTGTGACCACTGACCTGATTATTGAGTGTGATGACCACTGACCTGATTATTGAGAGGGATGACCACTGACCTGATTATTAAGTGTGATGACCTCTAACCTGATTACTGAGTGACAACAACTGACTTGATTACTGAGAGTGACGACCAGACGTGATTATTGAGTGACAACTGACCTGATTATTGAGAGTGCTGACCACTGAACTGATTATTGAGTGATGACCACTGACCTGATTATTGAGAGTGATGACCACTGACCTGATTATTGAGAGTGATGACCCTGTTCTTCTGAGTGGTCAGTTGTAGCCGCAGCTGGTCAGTCTCTGTGCGGTAACTGGCGGACGTCTCGTCAAGAGCGGCGGTCAGTTCCCTCTCCTTCTCCTCCACCCTCTGCCTACAGAGCACGGGAAAGGGAACACTTGGGGGTCATCTCAATGCAGTATAACAGTTTTAGTAAATACATCTCCTGGGGACCGTTTCACAACATCCGTATGACCTCATAAGCTGGGCTGTGCTCGTACTTATAATGTACTTGTCACAATATCACATTCATCCGTCAATAGGAGCGGCAGAATACAAAATACGGCGTCGAATAATAACATTGTAAGGAGACAAACTAATGAGTTGAAAATGTAATTTTACAACTGCGTAATTGCTCTTCAAATGGAAGTGTCTGTAGTGTGTCTGTAGTGTGTCTGTAGTGTGTCTGTAGTCTGTCTTTGTTTAGACGTTGCTCCTCTCAAGTTTGTTATGTCTTAGTAATGTGCACCAACTTTTTAAGATTGACATTTAACATTCTTCAGAATAGTTCTTTTTCAGATCAAAAACTTTCATCATTTTTTTCATATCCAAAGTGTATTTTTACCTGGTAGAGGTTTTCTGTTTTAAAAGAAAAGGGCAAACTATGTACCAAATACCATGCAAGAACTGTGGTGCTGAGTACATTGGGAAGACAGACAGACTACTCAAAACACGACTGGAGGAAAACAGAAAGGACGTAGACAACATGAAGAACGAGAAATACACAAGGAGCCGGGGGAAAAGATTGATGTCTACCATCAATAAATCGCCCTTACAGGCCATGCGACAACTGAAAACCATATCATAGACTAGGAGGGAGTGAAAATTGTAGAAAAGGAACCCAACCAAAGAATCCGGCATATCAAGGAAGCCATCTGGATCAGGAAGATCAGAACACCCTTCAACAGAGACAAGGGCAATTACGAACTGCCTCACGTGTATGAATACGTCATTCATACATGAAGAAGTCACCGTGAGACGTTAGGCGGAAGCCTCTACTAGGTAAAAAATACTTTGGATATGAAAAAATTAAAGTTTTTGATATGCACCAAAAAAATTTCGAAATCACAGAAGTGTTTTGAAAAAATATAAAAGTTACTTGTTGGCTTTCACTGGGTGTGGAATAACTGCACCCCAAGTTTGAGTAATCTAATAAGTCTAGTGGATAACTGCACCCCAAGTTTGAGTAATCTAATAAGTCTAGTGGATAACTGCACCCCAAGTTTGAGTAATCTAATAAGTCTAGTGGATAACTGCACCCCAAGTTTGAGTAATCTAAGTCTAGTGGATAACTGCACCCCAAGTTTGAGTAATATAAGTCTAGTGGATAAATACACCCCAAGTTTGAGTAATATAAGTCTAGTGGATAAATACACCCCAAGTTTGAGTAATCTAAGTCTAGTGGATAAATGCACCCCAAGTTTGAGTAATCTAATAAGTCTAGTGGATAACTGCACCCCAAGTTTAAGTAATCTAATAAGTTTAGTGGATAACTGCACCCCAAGTTTGAGTAATCTAATAAGTCTACTGGATAACTGCACCCCAAGTTTGAGTAATCTAATAAGTCTAGTGGATAACTGCACTCCAAGTTTGAGTAATCTAATAAGTCTAGTGGATAACTGCACCCCAAGTTTGAGTAATATAAGTCTAGTGGATAAATACACCCCAAGTTTGAGTAATCTAAGTCTAGTGGATAAATGCACCCCAAGTTTGAGTAATCTAAGTCTAGTGGATAAATGCACCCCAAGTTTGAGTAATCTAAGTCTAGTGGATAAATACACCCCGAGTTTGAGTAATATAAGTCTAGTGGATAAATACACCCCGAGTTTGAGTAATCTAAGTCTAGTGGATACATGCACCCCAAGTTTGAGTAATCTAAGTCTAGTGGATAAATGCACCCCAAGTTTGAGTAATATAAGTCTAGTGGATAAATGCACCCCAAGTTTGAGTAATATAAGTCTAGTGGATAAATGCACCCCAAGTTTGAGTAATATAAGTCTAGTGGATAAATGCACCCCAAGTTTGAGTAATCTAAGTCTAGTGGATAAATGCACCCCAAGTTTGAGTAATCTAAGTCTAGTGGATAAATGCACCCCAAGTTTGAGTAATCTAAGTCTAGTGGATAAATGCACCCCAAGTTTGAGTAATCTAAGTCTAGTGGATAAATGCACCCCAAGTTTGAGTAATCTAAGTCTAGTGGATAAATGCACCCCAAGTTTGAGTAATCTAAGTCTAGTGGATAAATACACCCCAAGTTTGAGTAATCTAAGTCTAGTGGATAAATGCACCCCAAGTTTGAGTAATCTAAGTCTAGTGGATAAATACACCCCAAGTTTGAGTAATCTAAGTCTAGTGGATAAATGCACCCCAAGTTTGAGTAATCTAAGTCTTGTGGATAAATACACCCCAAGTTTGAGTAATCTAAGTCTAGTGGATAAATACACCCCAAGTTTGAGTAATATAAATCTAGTGGATAAATATACCCCAAGTTTGAGTAATCTAAGTCTAGTGGATAAATGCACCCCAAGTTTGAGTAATCTAAGTCTAGTGGATAAATACACCCCAAGTTTGAGTAATCTAAGTCTAGTGGATAAATGCACCCCAAGTTTGAGTAATCTAAGTCTTGTGGATAAATACACCCCAAGTTTGAGTAATCTAAGTCTAGTGGATAAATACACCCCAAGTTTGAGTAATATAAATCTAGTGGATAAATACACCCCAAGTTTGAGTAATCTAAGTCTAGTGGATAAATGCACCCCAAGTTTGAGTAATCTAAGTCTAGTGGATAAATACACCCCTAGTTTGAGTAATCTAAGTCTAGTGGATAAATACACCCCAAGTTTGAGTAATATAAGTCTAATGGATAAATACACCCCAAGTTTGAGTAATATAAGTCTAGTGGATAAATGCACCCCAAGTTTGAGTAATCTAAGTCTAGTGGATAAATGCACCCCAAGTTTGAGTAATCTAAGTCTAGTGGATAAATACACCCCAAGTTTGAGTAATCTAAGTCTAGTGGATAAATACACCCCAAGTTTGAGTAATCTAAGTCTAGTGGATAAATACACCCCAAGTTTGAGTAATCTAAATCTAGTGGTTACTGATATATTTGAAAGGAAATACAGTGGCTACTATTAAGGTCAGCCTCGAGACTGGACAAGTGACCTGAATAGCGAGGTGACCGTATCAGTGGGACTAGTTTCCTACTGTCCACTTTACTGTTATATAAACAATTTGGGATTGTCCTAGGGTGACCTTAATTGTGAGTTGGCTGCATTACTGAGGTGACTGTAAAAATAAGATTCGACTGTATACAATCCAAGATGGCTGCCATAATGTGGGAAAATCCCCCTTAAAATCATTAAGAAATCACAGCCATACTGTTTCCTGGACTTTCAATCTCTGGCCGTTTCAGCTCTGTAGATTAGTAATGATGAAACTATAAAATATGTTTTCACCCAAGACATGCATTAATCTCGGTAACCGTGAGTCTTACCGTAGCTGCTTCTCAGTAGTGAAGTCTCGCTGCGTCTTTTCCAGTTCATTTTCTCTCTCATCAACAGTTTTCTCAAACATGGACCTACGCAAACATCAGTGGCTCGTTGCAGCATTGGTATTTAAACAGTTACCATTTGTGCACCACACACAGTGTAGATTACAACATCTAAGTAAACATCAGTGGCTCGTTGCAGCATTGGTATCTAAACAGTTACCATTTGTGCACCACGCCCGGTGTAGATTACAACATCTAAGCAATAATGTGAGAAGATTGTTGTAGCTGTTGTCAGAGGAGGCAGACTGGTTTAGTTGATATCTAGGCATACAGCATGCACGCGTAATAATGCCTCTGAGTGTAACTCATTACACAAGTTTATTACATTTATTATTAATTATTCATTTATTATTATTGAGTAATTGACAGAACCCGACATTGACGTCACAACCAGAATGACAAGCTTTGTCCACCAACAATGTGGACAAGTGTGAATTACATTACTAGGATGGCATGACAAGTGTGTATTACATTACTAGGATGGCATGACAAGTGTGTATTACATTACTAGGATGGCATGACAAGTGTGTATTACATTACTAGGATGGCATGACAAGTGTGTATTACATTACTAGGATGGCATGACAAGTGTGTATTACATTACTAGGATTACAAGTAGGATGGCATGACAATTGTGTATTACATTACTAGGATGGCATGACAAGTGTGTATTACATTACTAGGATGGCATGACAAGTGTGTATTACATTACTAGGATGGCATGACATGTGGGTATTACATTACTAGGATGGCATGACAAGTGTGTATTACATTACTAGGATGGCATGACAAGTGTGTATTACATTACTAGGATGGCATGACAAGTGTGTATTACATTACTAGGATGGCATGACAAGTGTGTATTACATTACTAGGATGGCATGACAAGTGTGTATTACATTACTAGGATGGCATGACAAGTGTGTATTACATTACTAGGATGGCATGACAAGTATTACATTACTAGGATGGCATGACAAGTGTGTATTACATTACTAGGATGGCAGGACAAGTGTGTATTACATTACTAGGATGGCAGGACAAGTGTGTATTACATTACTAGGACGGCATGACAAGTGTGTATTACATTACTAGGATGGCATGACAAGTGTGTATTGCATTACTAGGATGGCATGACAAGTGTGTATTACATTACTAGGATGGCATGACAAGTGTGTATTACATTACTAGGATGGCATGACAAGTTTGTATTACATTACTAGGATGGCATGACAAGTGTGTATTACATTACTAGGATGGCATGACAAGTGTGTATTACATTACTAGGATGGCATGACAAGTGTGTATTACATTACTAGGATGGCATGACAAGTGTGTATTACATTACTAGGATGGCATGACAAGTGTGAATTACATTACTAGGATGGCATGACAAGTGTGTATTACATTACTAGGATGGCATGACAAGTGTGGATTACATTACTAGGATGGCAGGACAAGTGTGTATTACATTACTAGGACGGCATGACAAGTGTGTATTACATTACTAGGATGGCATGACAAGTGTGTATTACATTACTAGGATGGCATGACAAGTGTGTATTACATTACTAGGATGGCATGACAAGTGTGTATTACATTACTAGGATGGCATGACAAGTGTGTATTACATTACTAGGATGGCATGACAAGTGTGTATTACATTACTAGGATGGCATGACAAGTGTATATTACATTACTAGGATGGCATGACAATTGTGTATTACATTACTAGGATGGCATGACAAGTGTGTATTACATTACTAGGATGGCATGACAAGTGTGTATTACATTACTAGGATGGCATGACAAGTGTGTATTACATTACTAGGATGGCATGACAAGTGTGTATTACATTACTAGGACGGCAGGACATATGTGAAATCAATGTTTCCCACATGCAGCGCTCGCTTAAACAACCGCGATTTTTTGTCACAAAGAAAAAACATTTGGGGACAGAAGTTCAATAAAACATACAATGACATGTCTGCCAGTTCCACACGTGTGGCAGCCATTAAAAAAACTTGATGCACCTTGTTGCCAGGCAACAAATCACATGACATTTCACCTGTCTTCATTCCATTTCGTCTCCTTCTTCTCGTAGTTGAGATTGAGGGTCTCATAGTCCTGTATTTGGGCCTCCAACTCCGCCGCCACCGACTTGAGCTGGGCCACCTTCTACAACACCCGACAACAACATGTGGGACATGTGACAACAACATGACAACACGTGAGACATGTGACAACAACACGTGGGACACACGACAACAAGAGGGACACGTGACAACAACATGTGGGACATGTGACAACAACATGACAACACGTGAGACGTGACAACATGTGAGACGTGACAACAACATGTGGGACATTATCCAGCTCCAATAGAGAGGGCGGCCTACTTTACTATGGATATGTTATGTCAACGAAAAAAAATATCCATCCTCCAGATGGCACTACATACACACAGACGCGTTTTCCCAAAGTATTCCTACATGACGTTTGTCACGACGTAATCAGAGCAGTTTTTTTTCCACAATACATATTATGTAAAATGTCCACAGCTGGCTCGGGACAATCACAGAAACCATCGCTCTATGAATGCAAAATCACATGCCATACCGTTTAAGACTCCGATGTTTTTAAGAATTGTCACACACCCTGGCAAGTTGTCAGAGACGCAAGCTACGTAATAACAAAAGTACTCATACAGCATCCAATCAAATGAAAATGTTCTCAGGCACTACATATCTTCATACTAGTGTTTTACATAAAAAGAAATGCTAAAAAACATGTTAACCCTTTCTGACTTTGATACGTAATACTACGTACCAAAAATAAAAGAGGAACTTAGACACATCAGATTTTATGTCCGACTGGCAACAAAATGGCATCAACCAACTTTGAATCCACGATGCGTTTAAACAAAGTAATCGTTTAATATCATGATTCGGATTATGTGCCTGAACTTGGACTAGAATGATCAGCGGTACTCTAGTTAAATATAGCTAGTAAAACAAGAAAAAGTATTACAAAAATTAAATTGCTAACAAAATATACTAAGATATTCTTAACAAAACTTTAAATATACAGTGGAACCCCATTAACAAGATCACCTTCGGGACTGGGCAGGTGACTTCAATGGCCAGGTGATCATATTAGCAAGATTATTTTTGTTAAAGTTACAGAAATAATTTGCGACTATCTTAGAGTGACCTTAATTGCAATTACCGAGGTGACCGTAAAGCAGGGTTCCACTGTATGTATTCACATACAAAGGCACGTTTACAAACCTGCTGGAGAACATCGACTTCACGTAGTCTTTGTGTGAGGTCGTGTTTGGCACGTTCGGCCTCCATCATGTATCGCGTCTTCTCTTCATTTGCCTGTCTCAGTCCTGCCTCCAGCCTCTGTTTCACAGCAGAGATGTAATACAAGCCAAGTGCAACAAAATTTACAGATATAAGTACCATTTAACATTGTTGACCACCAAAGATCATCACCTCCCAGAAAAATTTCAAAAACCCTAAATTTACGAAACACCCCAATGGGCCCACTAGACCACACAGAAAATTTCAGCTCCCATACACACAAAACTGATGGAGATAAGTGCCATTTAAAAATTTTCACCACCGAAGATCACTACCAGGAAAAATTTCAAAAACCTTACCCCCAGATAAATTTGTTTTAATCTAACTCTACAAAACACTCCAATGGGCCCGCCGGATCACATGTAAAATGTCAGCCCCATACATGCAAAACACACATGTGGATGCACGCACAGACAGAGATCCATACTGTTTCATAATAATTATTTTAAAGAGGTAAGTTCTTGTATGGTGCAATAGCCAGTCATTAGGACTGCTCAAAGCGCTTTACTCCCTGGCAGACCTGTTCAATCGAACTCGACGTCTCTGGAAAGCATTCAGCCACGCTGCAATTAATGTGCAAAAACTATCCGTACACAAATGTCTACCACTGTTTATAGCCAGGTACTCATTCATACAACTGAGTGAACTGTAGCAAAGTAGAATGAACAAACTTACCCATGGTTCGACACTGCAGGACAGTATTTGAACCTGGGTTCTCTCGATTGAGTCCGTTTCTCTGGATACTGTCCCACTGTGTTCCACAATATATTATAGACTAAAGTAAACCTAAACTTAAGAAATTGCTCGGCACCAGCCAAATTATCTGTTTTATCGAAAATTGGTTATATCAGAAATTGACCACGAACTGCACCATACTAACAAAAAGGCTTGAAATCATTGAATGAAGCCTACAGTCAAGTGTTTGATCCAAGTATTGAGAAACATACTTTGTTCTGTAGCATTCAACATAACTGAAAAATTATAGGCCCAGACCTGCATTTTTTATCTCACATTGTCAATTCGTTACATTTGATATGTCAGTGGATTTGGACCATGGGGACCAACAGAACTATATATATATATCTAGAAAAATAATTATGCATGCAGAATTTCATCATAAATTCAGTAAGAAAATATCGGAATCAATTAACTTAATAGTTGCAAGCGAGAATTCGTTAAAGCAAACAAAGCTGCACTCTTACGTTGTTTCGTGGCACGAGTTCAGCGCATTTGTCAGCAACTCTCCTCAGTTCACTCTCGACTTCTTCACTGCTCCTCTTCAACTCTGCACTCGACGTCTCCAGCTCCTGTGGCCACGTTTAGACTCTTACATCTCAAGTCATTCTTGCATTTCATTTTTGTCATGTTAAAAAAGTAAGTTCTTATATAGCTCAAAGAGCTTTACAACCATGCAGCAATTAATGCGTGAAGACTATTCATACACAAATATCCACCAGTCTGTAGCCAGGAACTCATTCATGCAGCGGAGTGAACTGGAGCAACGTAGAGTGAACGAACCTGCCCAAGGTTTGACACTGCAGCACAGGATTTGAACCCGGCTTCTCTCGGTCGAGTCCGAGGCTCTAGCCACTGCACCACGTGATGACAAGTTAATGTTATTTCTTGAAACAATTGTTTACTGTGTCATCAGTTTTAAATAACTTTTGAAATGTTTACATGTTTTATTAATTCTATTACTCTGTCATCGGACTCTGTCATCGGAATTGTTGTTTCTTAAATTAAAAAAATAAATTGTAGACTTTCCCATTCTAGTCAACCATCCACCTTCTTTGCACCATCCGATCTGAATTATTTGAATAATTTTGTTGCTTTTCCTTACTGCATAACGACTTTTCAGACTCTTCAGCTGGATCTCCAGGTCATCTCTCTCCTCCTGTCGAACACATCACGACATAGCATCACAATATCACAAAGATGACATGTTAAATATCTCCAGGTCATCTCTCTCCTCCTGTCGAACACATCACGACATAGCATCACAATATCAAAAGATGACATGTTAACTATCTCAAGGTCATCTCTCTCCTCCTGTCGAACACATCACAACATAACATCACAATATCACAAAGATGACATGTTAACTATCTCAAGGTCATCTCTCTCCTCCTGTCGAACACATCACAACATAGCATCACAATATCACAAAGATGACATGTTAACTATCTCAAGGTCATCTCTCTCCTCCTGTCGAACACATCACAACATAACATCACAATATCACAAAGATGACATGTTAACTATCTCAAGGTCATCTCTCTCCTCCTGTTGAACACATCACGACATAACATCACAATATCACACAGATGACATGTTAACTATCTCAAGGTCATCTCTCTCCTCCTGTCGAACACATCACGACATAGCATCACAATATCACAAAGATGACATGTTAAGGTCATATCTCAAGGTCATCTCTCTCATCTCTCTCCTCCTGTCGAACACATCACACATAACATCACAATATCACAAAGATGACATGTTAACTATCTCAAGGTCATCTCTCTCCTCCTGTTGAACACATCACGACATAACATCACAATATCACAAAGATGACATGTTAACTATCTCAAGGTCATCTCTCTCCTCCTGTTGAACACATCACGACATAACATCACAATATCACAAAGATGACATGTTAACTATCTCAAGGTCATCTCTCTCCTCCTGTTGAACACATCACGACATAACATCACAATATCACAAAGATGACATGTTAACTATCTCAAGGTCATCTCTCTCCTCCTGTCGAACACATCACAACATAACATCACAATATCACAAAGATGACATGTTAACTATCTCAAGGTCATCTCTCTCCTCCTGTTGAACACATCACGACATAACATCACAATATCACAAAGATGACATGTTAACTATCTCAAGGTCATCTCTCTCCTCCTGTCGAACACATCACAACATAACATCACAATATCACAAAGATGACATGTTAACTATCTCAAGGTCATCTCTCTCCTCCTGTTGAACACATCACGACATAACATCACAATATCACAAAGATGACATGTTAACTATCTCAAGGTCATCTCTCTCCTCCTGTCGAACACATCACAACATAGCATCACAATATCACAAAGATGACATGTTAACTATCTCAAGGTCATCTCTCTCCTCCTGTTGAACACATCACGACATAACATCACAATATCACAAAGATGACATGTTAACTATCTCAAGGTCATCTCTCTCCTCCTGTCGAACACATCACAACATAACATCACAATATCACAAAGATGACATCTTAACTATCTCAAGGTCATCTCTCTCCTCCTGTCGAACACATCACAACATAACATCACAATATCACAAAGATGACATGTTAACTATCATGCATTATAGAAAGCCACTCATAAACAGAACAAAGTAAAGGTAAGTTCTCACATAGCGCAGTAGCCAGTCTTTACAACTGCTCAAAGCACTTTACACGTTACTCCCTGGCAGACCTGTTCAATCAAACACCATGTTGACTTCTCAAAGAAGCATTCAGCATACCACTCTCTATAGACAGGTACTCATTCATACAGCCTAAGAACCAAAATTAACCAACATAAGAACCAAGTTATCTCACGCAAAGTAGCGATCTGTCTGTTTTACACACCTGTAATTTTGTCATCTTGCTACGGGATGTTAACTTCAGTTCATCAAATTTCTCTCGCAGCGACACTTCTTTCTCCTGCAGAGTCGCAGACGATTCCTTTGTTTCCTGCAGCGCCTCTTCCACTTCCTGGAGCCGATCCTTCAGTTCCAATATTTCTATTTCTTGCCGTGCAGTTTTCTGAAAATGAGCATGAATTCTGAAATAAGAATCAAGCTATTAATCTGATTACAATAGAAACGAGTCCAGTATTCATAGGAACTTTGCCAAATATGGTCATTCAATTCTGATGTCATTTCTCGATAAGTTGTTACTTTGCCTACAAACCCATAGACATGGAAAATGTTTATCAAAAGAATTAAACCATTTCATATAAACTATAATTTCTGCTGTAGTTATAATTTTAAAACCGGATTATGTTGGTAGGAAATAGTTAAAAAATTAAAACATGCAACATTGCATAAATTTCATGCATAAAACACAGACTTTGGCCTGGAATACGGATATATGCTGGTTTAATAGATTTGTTTCAACTGTAAAAATATATTATCTGTATTTTTTTGTATCTGTGACACTCGATTACCTTTTGATTAACAAACTTACAGCAGTTGAAGAGCAAATACTTTTGAAGCTAGGAAGATTTTGGAAAAACACAGATTTTCCTGGATTTGGGGTATTTAGTGATCTGGTAGATGGCAGCACTCAGTCGAAATAAAAAATAGGAAAAAAGGCCGATAAACTTCTGAAAAACTTAATACGGATTTATACAAATTCGTAGAGAATTTCATGTCAAAGATACGGATTTCAACCAAGACAACGCTTGATGTGTGTAGAATGGTGAAACTGATGCAGAATAAAAATCCACATTATTCACCCCTTGGAGTTCGTGTTTGAGGTCAAGGGCACGGATGCGCTGCTGGTGGGTACTCTCCTTGTACTGGGCGACCTCTTGCTCCAGCGACTCGACCTTCACCTCTAGGAAGTGTTTCTCCTGCTCAAGGTCACTCTGTTGTTCCTGTGGCTTCCTCCTGCAGTCAGAGAACACAGTTAACATTTACCCTTTCTAGGTTGAAAATCACACAAAATCTTGTGTAATCCTATCAGTTTCCAGCGAACGTGAACTCAGCCTGTGTCTCAGTATCAGGATTGGGGGCCAAGGACTAGTACTCAAGTACATTTCTTCAGTACTTTTTGAAATAACAAGTACTTGTACTTTGTAAATGTGGGTTTTGATACTAAGTACTTCTGCTTGGTAACTGTACTAGCCATAATATAAAGTTCACATCAAGTACTTCACTATTAAAATACAAAATAACACTTCTCTACTGTACTGTGCGATGCACATTTAAATTCCATCCTGATTATATGTACAATATTTTGAAAATAGTTGGCACCTGAATAATGTTATTGTTGATTGATATAACTGAAATGTACTTGGACTTGTACATGACCTAATGTACTAGGAATTGTACTTGATCAAATGTATTAGGAATTGTACTTGATCAAATGTACTTGGAATTGTACTCGATCAAATGTACTTGGAATTTTACTTGATCAAATGTACTAGGAATTGTACTTGATCAAATATACTAGGAATTGTTCTTGTTCAAATGTTCTAGGAATTGTACTTGATCAAATGTACTTGGAATTGTACTTGATCAAATGTACTAGGAATTGTACTTGATCAAATGTACTTGGAATTGTACTTGATCAAATGTACTAGGAATTGTACTTGATCAAATGTACTAGGAATTGTACTTGATCAAACATACCCAACCCTTCTCAGCATTAACATAATTCGAACTGACATCAACACAAAACATCTTGGATAAAACGTTTCTGAGAATCACCGCGGGACCAACCCTTAGTGCCTTGCCACTGATGGTTCAAGCCTCACTGGTTGGAGCCACTTACTTGTTCTCCTTCTGTCCCAGGTTCTCGTCCGTCTGACAGGTGAAGGACACCATCTGTGGCATCTCCTCCCTTCCTCCTTCCCTTGTCTTCTCGCGTCTCCCTTCATTCCTCTGCACCTCTCCTCTCCCACTCCAACTTTCCTCCTCCATCCCTCCTTCCCTTATCTTCTCCCATCTCCTTTCCTTCCTCCGCACATCCCCTTCCTCCCTTCTCCCACCTTCCTCCTCCATCCCTCCTTCCCTTATCTTCTCCCATCTCCCTTCCTTCCTCCGCACATCCCCTTCCTCCCTTCTCCCACTCCAACACTCCTCCTCCTCTCCTTCCCTTGTCTTCTCCCGTCTTCCTTCCTTCTTCCACACCTCCCCTTCCTCCCTTCTCCCATTCCAACCCTCCTCCTCCTCCCTGCCTCTTTCCCTTGTCTTCTCCTGTTTCCCTTCCTTCCTCCGCACCTCCCCTTCCTCCCTTCTCCCACTCCAACCCTTCTCCCTCACTCTCCAACCATCCCCTCTTCCCTCACCCCCACCAATATCCTCCTCCAACAGGGTGGACGTCATCCGGCCACTGTCAAGGTCACACCCGTCACCTTGACCTTGCTCTGACCTCTTGCGGGTCACGGTCACCATGACGGAGAGGTTGGAGCAGGAATCACTGTATCTCTTCTGGATGAGATCGTTCGGGATGACGAGATCCGTCTGCACTTTATCCGACCGACTCTGCTTCATTTTGAGTTTGCGACGAGGTGAACCATCTTTGTTCTGCAGCCTCATTTCCGTCGAGCTGCTGTAGATTTTCTCGAGCACGGTCTCGGGGACGGAGCTGACCGAATCGTTGTCGTCGCTCGTACCGACCGCCATCGATCGGACACGACGCGGCGTTCCCACGGCAACCGTAGTGCTTGTTTGTGATTGGTCAGTTTGGCTCTGTAGAGTCGCTCGTTCTTTCAACATTGACACCTCGAATGTGAGAAGTGTAATAGCCTACAATGAGTAGGATACGGTATGAATGTCATGAGAAGACTAGGCTTTATTTTATACCCTTATCCATTCATTATTGATCTTCTAATGCATTTAGTAATCTTAATATATATTCCATGTCTTGGTGTTGTAATGTGCCTCTGAATGGCTATATTTATGGTGCAGAAAAGATAATAACTCGTTCAACTCACCACACAAAACGTGGTGAGGGATTGAAGATTCTGAACAATCCAAAATAGCCACGTGCTTTAGTTCATGTTCCACACCCACACCATAGGTGGTGCCACTGTAGTGACTATTTCCCCTGTGACACATGCTGACAGTCAGACCACCAAACACAAATACACTATACACCTTTTGACTTTGTAAACTTTGATCACTTCGATCGAAAACCTGATCACCCCAAACCTGATCACTGTGATAATCTTGAGCCCCACACACGGAGGGTGAGACTCACACGTTCCTGCTCCTTGATCTTCCTCAGACGGTCCTCGTTCTCCTCAAACACCAGCAGACTCTGCTCAGCCACATTGCTCCTGTCACAGCTCACACACTCCAGCTGCTCCTCCAGCTCCTGCAAACACACCTCTATACTACGACCAGGCCACACTGGAACATACACATATTGTTACAACGACTAGCCCATGGTGGAAGCAGAATGACACACCTCTCTATGATGACCAGACAATATTAGGAGTTGGAGCATACATCTGTCTATAGTGACCGGACCATATTAAGAGTTAGTGCATTTACCTGTTTATCGTGACCAGACCATATTGGGGCATATACCTGTCTATAGTAACCAGACCATATTGGGAGTTGGAACATACACCTGCCTATAGTGACCAGATCATATTGGGAGTTGGGACATATACCTGTCTATAGTGACAGGACCATACAAAATATACTGTTCATGGCTCCAAGATTCAATTAGACAGAAAGAAATCAACGTACTTTGGAGCATGTTGGAAGGAAGAAAGCTCACCTCTCTAAAGGCCCACAAGCAAGAACACCTCTCTAAAGGCCCACAAGCAAGAACACTTCTCTAAAGGCCCACAAGCAAGAACACTTCTCTAAAGGCCCACAAGCAAGAACACCTCTCTAAAGGCCCACAAGCAAGAACACCTCTCTAAAGGCCCACAAGCAAGAACACTTCTCTAAAGGCCCACAAGCAAGAACACTTCTCTAAAGGCCCACAAGCAAGAACACTTCTCTAAAGGCCCACAAGCAAGAACACCTCTCTAAAGGCCCACAAGCAAGAACACCTCTCTAAAGGCCCACAAGCAAGAACACTTCTCTAAAGGCCCACAAGCAAGAACACCTCTCTAAAGGCCCACAAGCAAGAACACCTCTCTAAAGGCCCACAAGCAAGAACACTTCTCTAAAGGCCCACAAGCAAGAACACTTCTCTAAAGGCCCACAAGCAAGAACACCTCTCTAAAGGCCCACAAGCAAGAACACCTCTCTAAAGGCCCACAAGCAAGAACACCTCTCTAAAGGCCCACAAGCAAGAACACTTCTCTAAAGGCCCACAAGCAAGAACACTTCTCTAAAGGCCCACAAGCAAGAACACTTCTCTAAAGGCCCACAAGCAAGAACACTTCTCTAAAGGCCCACAAGCAAGAACACCTCTCTAAAGGCCCACAAGCAAGAACACTTCTCTAAAGGCCCACAAGCAAGAACACTTCTCTAAAGGCCCAAAAACAAGAACACCTCTCTAAAGGCCCATAAACAAGAACACCTCTCTAAAGGCCCATAAACAAGAACACCTCTCTAAAGGCCCATAAACAAGAACACCTCTCCACAATGACTAGCAATGCCACTGGAACAATTTAGTGAACATAATGCAAAAAAAACTCACTTTACCCTGGTAACTTTGTAATCAAAATGTCATTTTGTATAAAATTTTTAAACTGCCACATCAATCTGACTTTCTGTGACATCACGTCCCCCAAAGGGTGCTTCCACAACAATCAGACCTTCTGTGACATCTCGTCCCCCAAGGGGTACTACCACAACAATCTGACCTTCTGTGACATCATGTCCCCCAAGGGGTGCTACCACAACAATCTGACCTTCTGTGACATCACGTCCCCCAAGGGGTACTACCACAACAATCTGACCTTCTGTGACATCACGTCCCCCAAGGGGTGCTACCACAACAATCAGACCTTCTGTGACATCATGTCCCCCAAGGGGTGCTACCACAACAATCAGACCTGTGACATCACGTCCCCCAAGGGGTACTACCACAACAATCTGACCTTCTGTGACATCACGTCCCCCAAGGGGTGCTACCACAACAATCAAACCTTCTGTGACATCACGTCTCCCAAAGGATGCTACCACAACAATCAGACCTGTGACATCATGTCCCCCAAGGGGTACTACCACAACAATCTGACCTTCTGTGACATCACGTCCCCCAAGGGATGCTACCACAACAATCAGAACTGTGACAATACGTCCCCCAAGGGGTGCTACCACAACAATCTGATCTGTGACATCACGTCCCCCAAGGGGTGCTACCACAACAATCTGATCTGTGACATCACATCCCACAAGGGGTGCTACCACAACAATCTGACCTTCTGTGACATCACGTCCCCCAAGGGATGCTACCACAACAATCTGAACTGTGACAATACGTCCCCCAAGGGGTGCTACCACAACAATCTGATCTGTGACATCACGTCCCCCAAGGGGTGCTACCACAACAATCTGACCTGTGACATCACATCCCACAAGGGGTGCTACCACAACAATCTGACCTGTGACATCACGTCCTCCAAGGGGGGCTACCACAACAATCTGACCTGTGACATCACATCCCCCAAGGGGTGCTACCACGAGGTGGCATCACTGCCTACCTGTATCTTCTGCTGGTTGTCTTCCTCGCGGCGGGCGTAAATCTTCTCTGCCTTCTTGTAGGAGAGTTCCTTACGCTCCAGAGTCTCCTTCAAATCCTGGCAACAATGTGACACATCAACAAGTAGGTCCCTCAGTCATGGATTCACTCCAACAAGTCTTGCCTATTTTTTTACTACTTTGATGCCTAAATATTTGCTGTCCTCAACATTTTTGTGGGCATAATGTATGATAATGATGTATTGTTCCTGCGACAAAAATAGTCTGGGGGACATCTTAGTGTTCCAGTCAGTCCCCCCCAAAGTTTCCTCCATCCCGTGCGGTCTTGATGTCATTGTGCAACATCAGCCTGATGCCCGTCACTCTAAGGTCCAAGCGTAGTAGGTCTAGCAGGTTGGTGTTGTGCCTGCCGACTTGGACTCTACCGGCATGACCCGACAATGGCAAATTGCAGGGCCAGTTGTGCAGGGCTGTCTTCGGGCATGCGTAGCACATGGCCGAACATTGACTTCCACATTCTCTGTACTCGCTGTGACAGCGGTTGCATAATGTATCTTGGTCTCAAACAAATGACTGGTTGATTTATTGTATAAAAATTAATCCTGGCATCCACTTAGAAAAATAAAGGTTTCTTTTAATTTCCCTGTTAATCCACAAAGTCACAAAATAATGATGTGTGGTCTTATGTAGCTGTGATATCTGCATAGACAAGGCACTCGTGGTACTCACTCTAGTATTATCAGAACTAGTAGTCTGACAACAGCTAATACAGTGCCTGCACCGATTTTTGTAGACCAAGACCACTGGATTAGTTAGTGTGATAGTATCGCCATCTGGCGCATTAAGTTCCACCAGTTACGGTTAAATAGTTCATTATTATACATATAGATGGCATGGCATTGTTCTAGAAAGATCTGTTAGCCGGGATACGGAAGGCACTTCCGCCCAGATGTACCACGATGTTGACATGAGTAATTAAACAGTTCTGTTACAATACACGTTGTCTGATTATTGTAGAGTACAGTAGAGTACCATTCCATGGTGGCAGCCGGCAACGAACCCTATAGATACAAACCGATGCCAAGCGGCACTCTTTCGTCGGGGATCGACCGAGAAATTAGACTTTGAACGACAACGACGCACGTCTGAGTCTGAATCAATGCTGTCAGCGACCTGCTAAGTGAATTGTCTTACATTTCGATTATGGGAGACCTTTCAGGCATTGAACCTCCGCGCATGAACTGGTCGGCAGCAGATTTGCCAAATGCTTACTATGAGTTTCGTCAGTATTGCGAGTTGATATTCAGTGGCCCTCTAGCAAATAAAGATGAGGCCACACGGGTGACGTACGTGTTATTATGGGTCGGCCAGGAAGGCCTACGCATGTATAATACGTGGAATATCTCGGAAGATAACAAAGGGAAGCTAGATGTGTTGTGGAATGGCTTCAAAAACACTATTGAGCCTAAAACAAACTTCCGACTAAATCGCTTCCACCTCCAGAAATATAGGCAAGCGACAGGCGAGAGCATAGACGAATTTATGACGCGGTGCAAGCTGCAGGCAAAAAAGTGTCAATTCAGGGACACCAGAGAGACTGACGAGTGGCTGATAGAGCAGTTGATCGTGGGCGTCAGACACCCGAAGGTACAGGAGAAGCTGTTGGGGCGCGATGCGGCCTTGACCCTCGATAGTGTGATGGACACCGCGAGGACTTATGAGCCGACGGTGGCAAACATGCAGATGTTCAATGACGGAGCGACCGTCCACCACGTCCGCCAGCAGCGCCACTTACGACAACAGCAACACTCAGACAGCCGTCAGCCTGCAAGTATTGCGGGAGGAGACACCCCACCGGTCGTGACAGCTGCTCAGCTTACGGCAGCAAGTGTTTGGCGTGCGGCCGAGCCAATCACTGGAAGGCGGTCTGCACGGCCAACGACACGAGACGCAGCAGAGTGGATGCACGCTCCAGACCAACACGTCGTCACGACACCCCGGCTAGAAGGTCAACGTCGAGAAGGAGACCAGCAGGTCGAGGTGACAACCCGACCACAATCGACAACGTAGACAGTGCGCAGCAGATCAACGAACCTTTCAAGACTTTAGTTTTTGACTCGATCTATGCACACAAGGATGCGCGCAACGAAGTCTTCGCGTCCCTTGACATCGTGATGAAGAAGAGGCCAGCAAAGTCAAAGTCGACACAGGGGCGCAGGGAAACGTTCTCCCTCTCCGGATATACAGACGAATGTACCCCGGAAACCTGGATGCTGAAGGCTACCCCATGCCCACCTGTCTTCGAGCGAATTCCACGGTACTGACCGCGTACAACGGCGAGCGCATCCCGCAACACGGGACGATGACACTGCGATGTGCGCACAACCAGAAGAGCTGCGAGGTGGAGTTTTATGTCGCCGACACGCCTGGCCCAGTCATCATGGGGCTGCCATCGTGTCGATCGCTGGAACTCGTGATGATGCACTGCGAGGTCACTCGTAAATCACCCGGTGACGTCATCAGATCGAAGGAAGACCTGCTGAGAAGTTACCCGGACCGATTCCAGGGAATTGGAAAGTTCAGCAGTGACTTCCACATCACTCTTGACCCCAACGTGACCCCTGTCATCCATGCGCCAAGACGATGCGCGATACACCTGAAAGACGAGGTGCAACGAGAGATAAATTACATGCTGGAACTTGAGTCATTGAGAAGGTGACACAGCCTACGGATTGGGTCTCCAGTATAGTATACAGCAGGAAGTCAAACGGACGATTACGCATCTGCCTAGACCCGAAGGACTTGAACAAGGCCATCAAACGTCCTCACTACCATACACCGACGCTAGACGAAATCACGCACAAGTTGGCCGGCTCAGTGACATTTTCGAAGCTAGATGCACGACACGGATACTGGTCGGTACAGTTGGATGAAGAGTCGAAGCATCTCACGACCTTCAACAGCCCTTTCGGCCGGTACTGCTTCAAGAGGTTGCCGTTCGGACTCAACTTGAGCCAGGACGTATTCCAAGAACGGATGGACTACATCCTCGAGCAATGCCCTGGGACGATCGGCATCGCCGATGACGTCGGTGTCTTCGGGAAGACAGCAGAGGAACACGATGAGAACCTGCACCACCTGATGAGAACGGCTAGACAGCACGGGTTAGTCTTCAACCTGGCGAAGTGCGAGATAAAGCGGCCGAGTATGAGGTTCTTCGGACTGGTGTTCGACGCACGAGGTGTCCACCCAGACCCAGAGAGGATCTCCGACATCCAAGGGATGAAGACACCAGAGAACGTCACACAGCTACAAGAGTTCCTCGGCATCGCGACCTATATGTCACCGTTCACACCCAACTTGTCCAAGCACACAGCACCACTACGCGACCTGGTGAAGAAAGACACAGACTTTGTGTGGACGCAATCACACAACGCGACCTTCGAGAAGACGAAGACGCTAATCTGTCGTCAGATCACCCTCAGCTACTTCGACCCGGACACAGAGAGCGTGATTCAAGTCGACGCTTCGAGCCGAGGGTTGGGTGCAGTCCTCTTACAAGGAGGAAAGCCGATTGCGTTCGCGAGTAAGTCGCTCAGCGGCTGTGAACAGAGGTATGCGAACATTGAGCGAGAGATGCTAGCAGTCGTCTTCAGATGTGAAAGGTTCCACACTTATGTGTTCGGGAAGGCTTCCACCATCGTGTCCGACCACAAACCACTCGAGATGATACACTTGAAGAACTTGGCGGCAGCCTCCAACGGATGCTCTTGAGAGTACAGCCGTACGCGATCAAGATCAAGTACAGGCCGGGCAAGGAGATGTTATTAGCCGATGCACTGTCCCGCCAGCCGTGTGACAACGATGAGCAGATACAGCTAGACGTGCAACTCCACCCGGTTCAGTTCTCTACATCGCGACTGGAGACGATGCGCCTAGAGACACAGCAAGACCCCGAGTTGACAGATCTACAGTCGGTGATCGTCAAAGGATGGCCCGACAGGAGGAACCAAGTACCTTCGAATCTCCGGAAGTACTGGGCGTTCCGAGATGAGCTGTCAGTTGCAGATGGAATCATCTCTAAAGGTGAATGTGTGGTGGTGCCCAAGACGTTACAACCTGGTATACTCAAGAAACTGCACGCGGCACACCAGGGGGTCGAGAAGACTCGCCTACGAGCTCGCACATGCGTGTACTGGGGCACGATGAACACTGACATCGAGATCATGGTGAACAAGTGCGGAGCGTGCCAAGAGATGCAACGAGCACAGATGGCTGAACCACTGTTGCAACACGACGTGCCAACACGTCCATGGCAGACAGTGGGCACCGACCTTTTCTCCATCGGAACACGTAACTACCTGATAGTGACCGACTACTACTCAAAGTTCTCGTTTGTGAGGAAGGTAGAGGGAGCAGTGACAAGTCACGCAGTCATTGAGCTGACTAAGGAGATCTTCAGTGAACACGGGCCACCGGACACCGTCATCAGCGACAACGGCCCGCAGTACAGCTGTAACGAGTACCGCCAGTTCGCCAGGGAATGGGCATTCAACCATATCACGTCAAGCCCCCATTTCCCCCAATCGAACGGGTTCGCAGAGAGACAGATCCAAACGGTGAAGCGGACGTTGAAGAAGGCCGAGGCGACACGACTCGACAAGGCGATGGCACTGCTATTACTACGTACAACGCCGATAGACAGTCGGCTACCGTCACCAGCGGAACTCCTCTACTCACGAAGACTAAAGACGAACATTCACACTCAGTTACGAAACACTCGCACTGATCGAGACGATGTGCGACAGCGACTGCTTGAGTGACAAGACCAGAAGCTCTACCACGAGTCGCGAGGTACACGCCAGCTGGCAGACCTAAGACCAGAACAGCATGTACGAGTTCGCGACCACGTCACTGGCTCCTGGCAGCCAGCCATCGTCAAAGTGGTGCGTAACGAACCGAGATCATACGACGTACTACGCCCCAACGGGGGCACTGTGAGACGAAACCGACGCCACATTCGCACGACAGGTGAGCGTTACAACTTCCTGGGCGATCACGAGGACGGACCAGCGGTCGATCAACCCATCCGTCAAGACCCCGTACCGGAAGAGAGTGCGGACGCCACACCCGAGGTCGTCCCATCAGCACCACCCCCGAGACCGGAGAGGCGCGTCTCGTTCGCGCCAGAACCCGTCTACCGGACGAGGTCGGGGAGAAGTGTGCGACCACCCCGCAGGCTTGAGCTCTAGATATTTTTGAACGTTTCATAGAGACAGATACGCAGTTATTTAGACACTCGCTCACACCATAATTAGAAATGCGCGCACGTGTAGATTGACACGTTACCACGAGACATCACGTCTTCTTTGGACATTTTATTTCTTATTTAGCAGTTAGCTTTGTAGACAATTTGTATGCATAGTACTATTGTTAGACGTCACTTCATTGAAAGAAGGGGGATGTGATAGTATTGCCATCTGGCGCATTAAGTTCCACCAATTAAATAGTTCATTATTATACATATAGATGGCATGGCATTGTTCTAGAAAGATCTGTTAGCCGGGATACGGAAGGCACTTCCGCCCAGATGTACCACGATGTTGACATGAGTAATTAAACAGTTCTGTTACAATACACGTTGTCTGATTATTGTAGAGTACAGTAGAGTACCATTCCAGTTAGTACACTGGATTAGTTAGTACACTGGATTAGTTAGTACATGACTCGTTTTTTCAATCTCCGCCTGTGGGATCTTTTACTTCCTGTGCCACAGACACTGGACAGAAAGCACTAACTACTTTACTGCCATCCAAAAGACACAAACAAAGTGGGGAGGACGAGATTGCCCAAGTTCCAAAATGGCACGAGGTGGAACCCACAGGCCCTTAGCCAGAAATCATTTTTTGCCAGTCTTGAATTCATCAAGATTGTGTTTTAGTATGCAAACGGCTTGTGTGGCAGCCATTCACATCAATCACAGCCATCACTGACCAGTTTAGTTTTTTCAATGACAAACCAGTGTCGTTTGAGCCATTTATTGAATTAATACTGATCCATTTGATTTGTTTCACTACCAGTTGTGCCAATGATAGTCATTAATGTGGGCACCTAGACGTGGAACTAGTACTTGATCTAGTGGCCAGCTGGTTCCCTCTAAATTCCACCCGTCTTGGCCAGTCATCTGCCAGTCTTGAAGACAAGTCTCTGGCTAAGCCCCTGGAACAGCAGCCCAAATGTAGACATCTCGACACTCACCTGAATCTGTGACAACTGCTGGTCCACCTGGGTCTTCAGTTGGTCTTCTCTCTTCGCCAACTGTCGCGTGACACGACAGACCTGGTCCTCAAGGCGCCGTCGCAGCTCCTACGACATGACGCATCACCATTATCAGTAGGTTCACAACACACCAACGTCATTAGTGGATTCACAACACATGACGTGTCAACGTCATCAGTGGATTCACAACACACGATGCGTCACCGTCATTAGTGGACTCAAAACACACGACACATCAATGTCATTAGTGAATTCACAACATATGACGTGTCAATGCCATTAGTGGATTCACATCAATGTCATTAGTGTATTCACAGCACACGACACGTCACTGTCATTAGTGGATTCACAACACACAACGTGTCAACACCATTAGTGTAATCACAACAGTGAATCACGAATCTTACTACAGCAGGCAATGCCACGTCACAATAACCAATAAATTGTCCACCCTGCAGATGGCGCTAAGGTTTCCCGTTATAATATCAATTTGAAATAGCTGTCCACATGAACGCCAAGACGTTCTCAACTGATTAGTGCTTCTCAGAGCAACTACAGAAAATATGCAGAACATTATGAACAATCGACTTATTTCCGTTTAATATCCGGTACAGACCATAAAATAAGTAAGAAACGTTAACCAAAGGTGAATTTCTCAAACATAAAGGCTGTATTTTTCTTCCATAGGCTGGTAGATTAACTCTTGAAATATTGGCACCCGAAATACAAACTGTCTAGGAGGAAAATGTTAGTTACCTCGCTCTCATCCAGTCGTTCTTTCAGCAAAGTCATGTGACTGAAGCTAGACGTCACCAGCTGTTCGACGTCACCGTTCAGCTGATTCATGACGTCTGTCACCTGACAACACAACCAACCAATGAGGTCACAGGTTGAGATCATAGGTTACAAGGTCACAAGGATAACAACAGCAATCTGCTGCAGTGAAAGTTACACTTCTTTCTGACATGAAGCCCCACCTGCACCGACTGCAGTTCTTTCTGACATGAAGCCCCACCTGCACTGACTATAGTTGTTGATTTATTAAAACTCCACAAGTCACACACAAACATGACGATCTAGAGGTTTGACAAGTCACACACAAACATGACGATCTAGAGGTTTGACAAGTCACACACAAACATGACGATCTAGAGGTTTGACAAGTCACACACAAACATGACGATCTAGAGGTTTGACAAGTCACACACAAACATGATGATCTAGAGGTTTGACAAGTCACACACAAACATGATGATCTAGAGGTTTGACAAGTCACACACAAACATGACGATCTAGAGGTTTGACAAGCTATTTCAGAGTGTCACATTCCACTGTAGCCTCTTCACTGCTTATAACAAATCATATAACAAAGTAACATTTGAAACTATTGTTGTTGTTGTTGTAATTAGTGTAATGAGAAGATTAACACATAAGTTGAAATATTACAAGTGTTGTAAATGTTAAAAGAAAGATACCTTTTAATTATTGAGTAGAAAAATCTAACTATATTTTTGATAACATCACTAAATATAATTCTTCGGGGATGGGAACCTTCGGGGTCACAATTTTAAAACGACAATGATCTATCAGTTTTGCATGTATGGGACTGAAATTTGGTGTGCGATCTAGCGAGCCCATTGGGGTGGCTGGTAGATTTAGATTTTTTCTAAATTCCTTTGATGTTGTGGTGATCTCAAGGGGGGTCACAATTTCAAAACGGTTTTAGCACAGGCGACTGCCGCCGAATTATAGTTTTTATCTGCGTCATTATTAATATTAAAGATAATAATGCCACCTACAACTATATCAGTGGCAATGCCGGGTAACTAGGCAGCAGACTATCTGTTACATCTGTTACATATGTTACATCTGTTACATATATTACATCTGTTACATATGTTATATATGTTACATCTGTTACATCTGTTACATGTTACATCTGTTACATATGTTACATCTGTTACATATGTTACTTCTGTTACATCTGTTATAAAAAGCAACCTGTCACAGCACATGTCATAGCGCTTACCTCTTCCATGTTGACTGCAGGTTCCGTTTCAATTGCGACTGACAACTTGGCAGTGAAATCGGCCGACGCAAAACCTGCTTTTTCTCTGGTCTAGAAACATGAACAACATTGGCTAATTATACTGGCTATTGACACGCAGAAGTGTATTTTTAAACCAACTAAAAACATGTGAAAATTATTTCTAAATGAAATACGCTGTAAGTTACCAGACGTTACGTTGTTGTTTATACAATAATTATGCAAATTACTTAAACATTTTCATAATATGGCAGGTATCCATGACAACAGTGAATTGGATGACTTGGATGTATTCTGTAATACATATTAAATAAGCATCAAAATACGTAATATATGGCAATGGCTGAAATTCAACTCAATTTCAGTTCTGAACTTAATTTCTTTAAATTACAAACTTCATTCCCAATTCAATTATTTGCTACTTTGGTTAATTTTGCCTAGAATATATATGAATTGAAAAGTAGTAAAGGTACAACCATGACTGACGGTCGTCCACTTGTGGATATCTATGCAAAATTACTTGGTTATCATGAATCACACAAATCACGGTAATTATTAGGAAAATCCACGAATTTGTTGAAAATACGAAGAAAATGTCCCTTTAAACCTTTCCACATCAAATCCGCAAAAAAACCTCGTCACACAGCTGCACTGAGCTGCACAGTGTGATGGCACCACTTGCAGATAGTTTTGAAAGCACATCAGAAATTATGTTTGAACATACCAACGTACCAATCTAACATTTTCAAACCTAACAACTTCACATTTCTATCAAATAGGTAGGGAAATGAGGACCAAAAAAACAGCTGACATCTAAACAAACGTTCTACGGCCCACCTTTAGTTTCATCTGCAGGTCGGCGATCTTGCTCGAGCGTTCTGCGACAGCCTCACCCTGTCTCCGTAGCTCCCTCTCCAACTTTCCCGTCTTCCTGCGCAGTCCCTCATTCTCCTGCTCCAGCTGAGTGAGAACCTCCCTCAACTCCTCTTGGTCCAGTCTGCACACACAATAACACCTCCTTCAACTCCTCCTGGTCCAGTCTACACACACAATAATAACACCTCCCTCAACTCTTCCTGGTCCAGTCTACATATACAATAATAACATCTCCTTCAAGTCCTCCTGGTCCAGTTTACACACACAATAACACCTCCCTCAACTCCTCCTGGTCCAGTCTACATATACAATAATAACACCTCCCTCAACTCCTCCTGGTCTAGTCTACATATACAATAATAACACCTTCCTCAACTCCTCCTGGTCTAATCTACATATACAATAATAACACCTCCCTCAACTCCTCCTAGTCCAGTCTAAACACACAATAATAACACCTCCCTCAACTCCTCCTGGTCCAGTCTACATATACAATAATAACACCTCCCTCAACTCCTCCTGGTCCAGTCTACATATACAATAATAACACCTCCTTCAACTCCTCCTGGTCAAGTCTACACACACAATAACAACACACCTCCCTCAACTCCTCCTGGTCCAGTCTA
Organism: Paraescarpia echinospica; assembly: GCA_020002185.1. Classification (NCBI taxonomy): domain Eukaryota; kingdom Metazoa; phylum Annelida; class Polychaeta; order Sabellida; family Siboglinidae; genus Paraescarpia; species Paraescarpia echinospica. The sequence goes on along the minus strand of CM034539.1, from coordinate 7,340,679 downwards.
CATGTACAATAATAACACCTCCCAACTCCTCCTGGTCTAGTCTACATATACAATAATAACACCTCCTCTCCTCCAGTCTACATATAACAAGTCCAGTCTACATGTACAATAATAACACCTCCTTCAACTCCTGGTCCAGTCTACACAATCAAACTCCTCCTGGTCCTAGGTCCAGTCTACATGTACAATAATAACACCTCCTTCAACTCCTCCTGGTCCAGTCTACATATACAATAATAACACCTCCTCAACTCCTCCTGGTCAAGTCTACACACACAATAATAACACCTCCCTCAACTCCTCCTGGTCCAGTCTACATGTACAATAATAACACCTCCCTCAACTCCTCCTGGTCCAGTCTACATGTACAATAATAACACCTCCTTCAACTCCTCCTGGTCCAGTCTACATGTACAATAATAACACCTCCTTCAACTCTTGGTCCAGTCTACATATACAATAATAACACCTCCTTCAACTCCTCCTGGTCAAGTCTACACACACAATAATAACACCTCCCTCAACTCCTCCTGGTCCAGTCTACATGTACAATAATAACACCTCCTTCAACTCCTCCTGGTCCAGTCTACATGTACAATAATAACATCTCCCTCAACTCCTCCTGGTCCAGTCTACACACACAATAATAACACCTCCTTCAACTCCTCCTGGTCCAGTCTACATGTACAATAATAACACCTCCCTCAACTCCTCCTGGTCAAGTCTACACACACAATAATAACACCTCCCTCAACTCCTCCTGGTCCAGTCTGCATGTACAATAATAACACCTCCTTCAACTCCTCCTGGTCCAGTCTACATATACAATAATAACACCTCCTTCAACTCCTGGTCCAGTCTACATATACAATAATAACACCTCCTTCAACTCCTGGTGCAGTCTACATGTACAATAATAACACCTCCCTCAACTCCTCCTGGTCCAGTCTGCATGTACAATAATAACACCTCCTTCAACTCCTCCTGGTCCAGTCTACATATACAATAATAACACCTCCTTCAACTCCTGGTCCAGTCTACATATACAATAATAACACCTCCTTCAACTCCTCCTGGTCAAGTCTACACACACAATAATAACACCTCCCTCAACTCCTCCTGGTCCAGTCTACATGTACAATAATAACACCTCCTTCAACTCCTCCTGGTCCAGTCTACATATACAATAATAACACCTCCCTCAACTCCTCCTGGTCAAGTCTACACACACAATAATAACACCTCCCGCAACTCCTCCTGGTCCAGTCTACATATACAATAATAACACCTCCCTCAACTCCTCCTGGTCCAGTCTACATGTACAATAATAACACCTCCTTCAACTCCTCCTGGTCCAGTCTACATGTACAATAATAACACCTCCTTCAACTCTTGGTCCAGTCTACATATACAATAATAACACCTCCTTCAACTCCTCCTGGTCAAGTCTACACACACAATAATAACACCTCCCTCAACTCCTCCTGGTCCAGTCTACATGTACAATAATAACACCTCCTTCAACTCCTCCTGGTCAAGTCTACACACACAATAATAACACCTCCCTCAACTCCTCCTGGTCCAGTCTACATGTACAATAATAACACCTCCTTCAACTCCTCCTGGTCCAGTCTACATGTACAATAATAACACCTCCCTCAACTCCTCCTGGTCCAGTCTACACACACAATAATAACACCTCCTTCAACTCCTCCTGGTCCAGTCTACATGTACAATAATAACACCTCCCTCAACTCCTCCTGGTCAAGTCTACACACACAATAATAACACCTCCCTCAACTCCTCCTGGTCCAGTCTGCATGTACAATAATAACACCTCCTTCAACTCCTCCTGGTCCAGTCTACATATACAATAATAACACCTCCTTCAACTCCTTGTCCAGTCTACATATACAATAATAACACCTCCTTCAACTCCTGGTGCAGTCTACACACACAATAATAACACCTCCCTCAACTCCTCCTGGTCCAGTCTGCATGTACAATAATAACACCTCCTTCAACTCCTCCTGGTCCAGTCTACATATACAATAATAACACCTCCTTCAACTCCTGGTCCAGTCTACATATACAATAATAACACCTCCTTCAACTCCTGGTCCAGTCTACATATACAATAATAACACCTCCTTCAACTCCTGGTGCAGTCTACACTCACAATAACAACACCTCCCTCAACTCCTCCTGGTCCAGTTTACACAACAACACCTCTCTCAAGTAGCTAAAAACTTAGACTGAATATTGAAATAGATACCTGTTCTGTTCATCACGTAGAGTCTGCGCATACTCATAGCGCTCCTGGATGTCTGTAAACAACTTGACCGCTTGACCATCCTGGTCAACTCTGTCCGATCGCTCCAGCTCCAGCAGCCGCTTCAAACTCTGACCACAACAAACAACCCCTGCTGAAACAACACCTGGCGACACAACACCTGGCGACACAACACCTGGTGACACAACACATGGTGACACAACACATGGTGACACACCTAGTGACACATCACCTGTTGACACAACACCTGGCGACACAACACCTGGCGACACAACACATGGTGACACAACACATGGTGACACACCTAGTGACACATCACCTGTCGACACAACACCTGGCGACACAACACCTGCGTGAAACGCCGTTGTAAAACAACACCTGTGTAAACAAAAACACCTTATAAAGTAATAGGTAAAACTGAGCAACCTCTTGGTGAATAGCAGGTTACAAAACAGCAAAATAGGAATAAAAGCAGCATTGATGATTGAGCAGTTTGAGCGACAGCCTGATTTCAAGAGAATTGGGTTCGAGCGCATACCCTGCTGTTGTGGTTGTGGCTTGAGAAGCAGTCAACTTCAAAGGTACAAGGTACTCGTGGGACTCCAGCCCACACGATACCTGCCAGGAGCAGCAATTTACTATTTCAATGTCTTGTTTACATCTGGAACGTTTTGCTGCCACAACATTCAAAACACGGGCTTATCAAACAAAACTTGGCACAAAGCAGACTTCAACATGTATTATAGAATTAAGAACATCAAATTACAAACTGAGCAACAGACACGGTCAGTGTAAAATACAAGTTAATAAAAATCAGCTTTTGCCTGTATGACGAGTGAGATACTCGCCCCCTAGTGACCTACGTTGACCTCCGTGATGAACTGTGCCACGTCCCTCTCCCTGGCGCTGCGATCAGACTCCGCCTCGTCCAGCTGTCTCTCTCGCTCCACCAGCTTCCTCTGCAGCGACTCACTCTCGCTCTCCATCACCACCAGGTGGTGCTCCACATTCTTGAACTTCTCGCGCAGTTCCTGCAGCTCGTGAGACTTGGTGTTGAGTCGGCGCTCGAGGGAGGATCGACACGCCGGGGACGACACCTCGTGGGTGACAGAGGGCGGTCTACAGGGGACAAGAAATTTATGTTGACACACAGGGATGACACCTCGTGGGTGACAGAGGGCGGTCTACAGGGGACAAGAAATTTATGTTGACACACAGGGATGACACCTCGTGGGTGACAGAGGGCGGTCTACAGGGGACAACAAATTTATGTTGACACACAGGGATGACACCTTATGAGTGACAGAGGATGGTCTACAGGGGACAACAAATTTATGTTGACACACAGGGATGACACCTTATGAGTGACAGAGGATGGTCTACAGGGGACAACAAATTTATGTTCACACACAGGGATGGCACCTCGTGAGTGACAGAGGATGGTCTACGGGGGACAACAAATTTATGTTCACACACAGGGATGACACCTCGTGGGTGACAGAGGACGGCCTACAGGGGACAACAAATTTATGTTGACACACAGGGATGACACCTCGTGGGTGACAGAGGACGGCCTACAGGGGACAACAAATTTATGTTGACACACAGGGATGACACCTCGTGAGTGACAGAGGGCGGTCTACAGGGGACAACAAATTTATGTTGACACACAGGGATGACACCTCGTGGGTGACAGAGGACGGCCTACAGGGGACAAAAAATTTATGTTGACACACAGGGATGACACCTCGTGAGTGACAGAGGGCGGTCTACAGGGGACAACAAATTTATGTTGACACAGGGATGACACCTTATGAGTGACAGAGGATGGTCTACAGGGGACAACAAATTTATGTTCACACACAGGGATGGCACCTCGTGAGTGACAGAGGATGGTCTACGGGGGACAACAAATTTATGTTGACTCACAGGGATGACACCTCGTGGGTGACAGAGGGCGGTCTACAGGGGACAACAAATTTATGTTGACTCACAGGGATGACACCTCGTGAGTGACAGAGGATGGTCTACAGGGGACAACAAATTTATGTTCACACACAGGGATGGCACCTCGTGAGTGACAGAGGATGGTCTACGGGGGACAACAAATTTATGTTCACACACAGGGATGGCACCTCGTGAGTGACAGAGGATGGTCTACGGGGACAACAAATTTATGTTGACACACTGGGGACGACACCTCGTGGGTGATAGAGGGCGGTCTACAGGGGACAAGTTTACGTTGACACACAGGGGATGACACCTCGTGAGTGACAGAGGGCAGTCTACAGAGGACAACAAGTTTATGTTGACAACTTGACACTCAGGGGACGACACCTCGGAGTGACAGAGGGCGGTCTACAGGGGACAAGTTTATGTTGACACACAGGGGACAACACCTCGTGGGTGATAGAGGGCGGTCTACAGGGGACAAGTTTACGTTGACACACAGGGGATGACACCTCGTGAGTGATAGAGGGCGGTCTACAGGGGACAAGTTTACGTTGACACACAGGGGATGACACCTCGTGAGTGATAGAGGGCAGTCTACAGGGGACAAGTTTACGTTGACACACAGGAGATGACACCTCGTGGGTGACAGAGGACGGTCTACAGGGGACAATAAGTATCCTTACCTCTCTGTTGAGATGTGCTTTGTGTACGTGAAGCCAATAAATGGCAGGTCTTTGCCTGAGAACTCAGCCTTGCTCTTGAAATCTTCCACAAATGGCTTCGGTCGAGCCTTGTCGAACTCTTCAAAGTTGGAGGTGTCATCTTTGCTCGTCACAGTTGGGATGAATGGTGGCGCCACTGCAGCATGAATGTAAAGTCAGTTCTCATGAGTCTTTTTACATTTAACTCCAGACAACCCTATCTAAGGCTAACATAGGAGTGGTATATTTTCACAGTAGTTATTAAAGTCAATTTGCATTAAGGTACCTCATTTGGTAGGTGCCGCGATATGTGATGGCCAAATCCCACCATGCATAATGCTTGAAGTATTTTATGCCTGAGACCGTAGCACACTTATGGATGGAGATCGGAAAAAAGCAATTTACGAAGATCTTTCTCTACAAGCTAATTACACTAAGTTGCCAATTCTGCAGTATAAATTACCAGTTCTGCGTATGTAAACATTTTAATAACACATAGCCATAATTATCACAGCAACAAAAAATACACTAAAATTCTGACGAAATATGGTATTGATGTGTGTTCTGACGTAATATGGTATTGATGTGTGTTCTGACGTAATATGGTATTGATGTGTGTTCTGACGTAATATGGTATTGATGTGTGTTCTGACGTAATATGGTATTGATGTGTGTTCTGACATAATATGGTATTGATGTGTGTTCTGACGTAATATGGTATTGATGTGTGTTCTGACATAATATGGTATTGATGTGTGTTCTGACGTAATATGGTATTGATGTGTGTTCTGACGTAATATGGTATTGATGTGTGTTCTGACGTAATATGGTATTGATGTGTGTTCTGACATAATATGGTATTGATGTGTGTTCTGACGTAATATGGTATTGATGTGTGTTCTGACATAATATGGTATTGATGTGTGTTCTGACGTAATATGGTATTGATGTGTGTTCTGACATAATATGGTATTGATGTGTGTTCTGACATAATATGGTACTGATGTGTGTTCTGACGTAATATGGTATTGATGTGTGTTCTGACGTAATATGGTATTGATGTGTGTTCTGACGTAATATGGTATTGATGTGTGTTCTGACGTAATATGGTATTGATGTGTGTTCTGACGTAATATGGTATTGATGTGTGTTCTGACGTAATATGGTATTGATGTGTGTTCTGACGTAATATGGTATTGATGTGTGTTCTGATTGTTTTTGCGCTTTATTTGTCACTTACTCTGGCTGATGTTGTCAAAGTTGATCATTGCAAAAAACGGCTGGATACAAATCTTCTGGTAGCCGAGTCGTTTCTTAACATCAGTCAACAATCCCTTGATGAGATCACGTGCATTCTGGGATACCTCTATGTCCGTGGGAAAGTGCAGGCATTTCTGTAAGCAAGCAACAACGTAAACGAAGCGAAGGAAGAAACTACTCAGGCATTTTACTTTTTATTACTATTTGATAACAAAATTTAGGTAAAATAGTACTAAAAGCTTTATTTCATGATAGTTTAAAACTTTTAAACTAAAACAACCACACTTCATAAAGATCAGACATAAACCATTACGTATTGCTGTTAGATGCACCACTAAAGTTGAATATAAAACAACCACACTTCATAATGATCAGACATAAACCATTACGTATGGCTGTTAGATGCACCACTAAAGTTGAATATAAAACAACCACACTTCATAAAGATCAGACATAAACCATTACGTATTGCTGTTAGATGCACCACTAAAGTTGAATATAAAACAACCACACTTCATAAAGATCAGACATAAACCATTACGTATTGCTGTTAGATGCACCACTAAAGTTGAATATAAAACAACCACACTTCATAATGATCAGACATAAACCATTACGTATGGCTGTTAGATGCACCACTAAAGTTGAATATAAAACAACCACACTTCATAAAGATCAGACATAAACCATTACGTATTGCTGTTAGATGCACCACTAAAGTTGAATATAAAACAACCACACTTCATAATGATCAGACATAAACCATTACGTATGGCTGTTAGATGCACCACTAAAGTTGAATATCTCAGATGGTGAGAGGGAAAAATATGATTCCAATCATCAGTTCTGATTCAAATTTGATGGTCATGGCCAATTTGTTTGTGTCTTACAATAGTGCCAGATGGGTTGGAGATTACTCTATGAATGTTTGACACCTGAGATGGATGGAGTCTAGAAGAAAGAGTTAATGGATGGGTTATAGGTGAATGTTTGACACCCAAGATGGATAGAGTCTAGAAGAAAGAGTTAATGGATGGGTCGTAGATGAATGTTTGACACCCGAGATGGATAGAGTCCAGAAGAAAGAGTTAATGGATGGGTCGTAGATGAATGTTTGACACCTGAGATGGATAGAGTCTAGAAGAGTTAATGGATGGGTCGTAGGTGAATGTTAGACACCCAAGATGGATAGTCTAGAAGAAAGAGTTAATGGATGGGTTGTAGATGAATGTTTGACACCTGAGATGGATAGAGTCTAGAAGAAAGAGTTAATGGATGGGTCGTAGGTGAATGTTAGACACCCAAGATGGATAGAGTCTAGAAGAAAGAGTTAATGGATGGGTCATAGATGAATGTTTGACACCCGAGATGGATAGAGTCTAGAAGGAAGAGTTAATGGATGGGTCGTAGATGAATGTTTGACACACCCGAGATGGATAGTCTAGAAGAAAGAGTTAATGGATGGGTCGTAGGTGAATGTTTGACACCTGAGATGGATAGAGTCTAGAAGGAAGAGTTAATGGATGGGTCGTAGATGAATGTTTGACACACCCGAGATGGATAGTCTAGAAGAAAGAGTTAATGGATGGGTCGTAGATGAATGTTTGACACCCAAGATGGATAGAGTCTAGAAGAAAGAGTTAATGGATGGGTCGTAGGTGATTGTTAGACACCCAAGATGGATAGTCCAGAAGAAAAAGTTAATGGATGGGTTGTAGATGAATGTTTGACACCTGAGATGGATAGAGTCTAGAAGAAAGAGTTAATGGATGGGTCGTAGGTGAACGTTTGACACCCGAGATGGATAGAGTCTAGAAGAAAGAGTTAATGGATGGGTCGTAGATGAATGTTTGACACCTGAGATGGATAGTCTAGAAGAAAGAATTAATGGATGGGTCGTAGGTGAATGTTTGACACCCGAGATGGATAGAGTCTAGAAGAAAGAGTTAATGGATGGGTCGTAGATGAATGTTTGACACCCGAGATGGATAGTCTAGAAAAAAGAGTTAATGGATGGGTCGTAGATGAATGTTTGACACCTGAGATGGATAGAATCTAGAAGAAAGAGTTAATGGATGGGTCGTAGATGAATGTTTGACACCCGAGATGGATAGAGTCTAGAAGAAAGAGTTAATGGATGGGTCGTAGATGAATGTTTGACACCCGAGATGGATAGTCTAGAAGAAAGAGTTAATGGATGGGTCGTAGATGAATGTTTGACACCCGAGATGGATAGAGTCCAGAAGAAAGAGTTAATGGATGGGTCGTAGATGAATGTTTGACACCTGAGATGGATAGAGTCTAGAAGAAAGAGTTAATGGATGGGTCGTAGGTGAATGTTAGACACCCAAGATGGATAGAGTCTAGAAGAAAGAGTTAATGGATGGGTCGTAGATGAATGTTTGACACCCGAGATGGATAGTCTAGAAGAAAGAGTTAATGGATGGGTCGTAGATGAATGTTTGACACCCGAGATGGATAGAGTCTAGAAGAAAGAGTTAATGGATGGGTCGTAGATGAATGTTTGACACCTGAGATGGATAGAGTCTAGAAGAAAGAGTTAATGGATGGGTCGTAGGTGAATGTTTGACACCCGAGATGGATAGAGTCTAGAAGAAAGAGTTAATGGATGGGTCGTAGATGAATGTTTGACACCTGAGATGGATAGTCTAGAAGAAAGAGTTAATGGATGGGTCGTAGGTGAATGTTTGACACCCGAGATGGATAGAGTCTAGAAGAAAGAGTTAATGGATGGGTCGTAGATGAATGTTTGACACCCGAGATGGATAGTCTAGAAGAAAAAGTTAATGGATGGGTCGTAGGTGAATGTTTGACACCCAAGATGGATAGAGTCTAGAAGAAAGAGTTAATGGATGGGTCGTAGGTGAATGTTAGACACCCAAGATGGATAGAGTCCAGAAGAAAGAGTTAATGGATGGGTTGTAGATGAATGTTTGACACCTGAGATGGATAGAGTCTAGAAGAAAGAGTTAATGGATGGGTCGTAGGTGAATGTTAGACACCCAAGATGGATAGAGTCCAGAAGAAAGAGTTAATGGATGGGTTGTAGATGAATGTTTGACACCTGAGATGGATAGAGTCTAGAAGGAAGAGTTAATGGATGGGTCGTAGATGAATGTTTGACACACCCGAGATGGATAGTCTAGAAGAAAGAGTTAATGGATGGGTCGTAGGTGAATGTTTGACACCTGAGATGGATAGAGTCTAGAAGAAAGAGTTAATGGATGGGTCGTAGGTGAATGTTAGACACCCAAGATGGATAGAGTCCAGAAGAAAGAGTTAATGGATGGGTTGTAGATGAATGTTTGACACCTGAGATGGATAGAGTCTAGAAGAAAGAGTTAATGGATGGGTCGTAGATGAATGTTTGACACCCGAGATGGATAGAGTCTAGAAGAAAGAGTTAATGGATGGGTCGTAGATGAATGTTTGACACCTGAGATGGATAGTCTAGAAGAAAGAGTTAATGGATGGGTCGTAGATGAATGTTTGACACCCGAGATGGATAGAGTCCAGAAGAAAGAGTTAATGGATGAGTCATAGATGAATGTTTGACACTTGAGATGGATAGTCTAGAAGAAAGAGTTAATGGATGGGTCGTAGGTGAATGTTAGACACCCAAGATGGATAGAGTCTAGAAGAAAGAGTTAATGGATGGGTCGTAGATGAATGTTTGACACCCGAGATGGAGAGAGTCTAGAAGAAAGAGTTAATGGATGGGTAATAGATGAATGTTTGACACCCGAGATGGATAGTCTAGAAGAAAGAGTTAATGGATGGGTCGTAGATGAATGTTTGACACCTGAGATGGATAGAGTCTAGAAGAAAGAGTTAATGGATGGGTCGTAGGTGAATGTTAGACACCCAAGATGGATAGAGTCTAGAAGAAAGAGTTAATGGATGGGTCGTAGATGAATGTTTGACACCCGAGATGGAGAGAGTCTAGAAGAAAGAGTTAATGGATGGGTCGTAGATGAATGTTTGACACCCGAGATGGATAGAGTCTAGAAGAAAGAGTTAATGGATGGGTCGTAGATGAATGTTTGACACCTGAGATGGATAGAGTCTAGAAGAAAGAGTTAATGGATGGGTCGTAGATGAATGTTTGACACCCGAGATGGATACTGTATAGGATGAAAAGTTACGCTGCTCCCTTATAGTTAGATATGCATGTTGCTCTCAGCAATAGAGCCATGCAATTCTTATTTTATAATCACACACTGAATTATGACAGAAACTGTTCTGTTACGTCCATGGCACACTCTACGCCTTCAAAATTTCTTTATTTTAAACCCCATGACAACTCAGGCGATAAAGAATGCAGTCCCCAGCATTGAGTATGAATTGGATAATTTAAATCATGAAATAAATACAAAATGTTACCTTTGTCCCTGTATTCGCAATAATGGTGACAAAAAATAAACAATTGGTGGTCACACCCAATTTGGTCATGTCTTACTATGGTGCATCAAAATCAATGTAGATCAAGACCAACAAATGTCTTGATGGTGAATATGTGATCATCCATCGCTGTAAATAAAAAGCTATATCCGTACTTGGTAGTGGCGTAGTGGCATAAGTAATCGGACGTGCCTGTATGCGCTACAGCCGCTACAACTCCACCACCTTGTACAATTACACCTGTGTGCAAGTTGCAAGGTGCCATGTGATCTAGACTGCGTACCATGTGGTTCATGATGCTGGCATAGGTCGTCACCATCGAGCCGTTGTTGTCAGTGAACGGTGTCTTCCCGTAGAGCATCTCAAACGCACAGATGCCGAGGGACCACCAGTCACACTCCACCCCAAAGTGACCCCGTCCTGCCCCCTCATTGAGGGTCGTCAACACCTCCGGGCAGATGTAGTCGGGCGTGCCCACGGGCATGTTGGCCACTGTCTGGTAATCAATCAAACAAACAATCAGTTATTTATTTCCAACAGCCACCAACATTATAGTCCATTACTTCAAAATACAACATTGTTTGCAACATTCATACAAGTAGAAGTGTATTGTCAGTGACAACATTCATACAAGTAGAAGTGTATTGTCAGTGACAACATTCATACAAGTAGAAGTGTATTGTCAGTGACAACATTCATACAAGTAGAAGTGTATTGTCAGTGACAACATTCATACAAGTAGAAGTGTATTGTCAGTGACAACATTCATACAAGTAGAAATGTGCCAGTGACAACATTCATACAAGTAGAAGTGTATTGTCAGTGACAACATTCATACAAGTAGAAGTGTATTGTCAGTGACAACATTCATACAAGTAGAAGTGTATTGTCAGTGACAACATTCATACAAGTAGAAGTGTATTGTCAGTGACAACATTCATACAAGTAGAAATGTATTGCCAGTGACAACATTCATACAAGTAGAAGTGTATTGTCAGTGACAACATTCATACAAGTAGAAGTGTATTGTCAGTGACAACATTCATACAAGTAGAAGTGTATTGTCAGTGACAACATTCATACAAGTAGAAGTGTATTGTCAGTGACAACATTCATACAAGTAGAAGTGTATTGTCAGTGACAACATTCATACAAGTAGAAATGTATTGCCAGTGACAACATTCATACAAGTAGAAGTGTATTGTCAGTGACAACATTCATACAAGTAGAAGTGTATTGTCAGTGACAACATTCATACAAGTAGAAGTGTATTGTCAGTGACAACATTCATACAAGTAGAAGTGTATTGTCAGTGACAACATTCATACAAGTAGAAGTGTATTGTCAGTGACAACATTCATACAAGTAGAAGTGTATTGCCAGTGACAACATTCATACAAGTAGAAGTGTATTGTCAGTGACAACATTCATACAAGTAGAAGTGTATTGTCAGTGACAACATTCATACAAGTAGAAGTGTATTGTCAGTGACAACATTCATACAAGTAGAAGTGTATTGTCAGTGACAACATTCATACAAGTAGAAGTGTATTGTCAGTGACAATATGAATTTCCAATCATCTTTACCTTTTTCTTTGTAATGGTAGAAAGAAAATAAATGAAACTAACTGTAAAAATGTATAATTGTGTAATCTTGCCATTACACAGTATTATTATGAACAAATGTTATGTGCATAAAATAACCAAACTGCAATCAAATCGTAATAATAAGGTTACACATCTTGGGATTAAATCGTAATAATAAGGTTACACATCTTGGGATTAAATCGTAATAAGGTTACACATCTTGGGATTAAATCATAATAATAAGGTTACACATTTTGGGATTAAATCGTAATAATAAGGTTACACATCTTGGGATTAAATCGTAATAATAAGGTTACACATCTTGGGATTAAATCAACAATGACAACTCTGCTACATATTCACAAATCGATTTTCAACAAACTAAATTAACTCGTCACAATTTTCAATTCCAAGAGATTACTTTTAGGATGAACTGCCCTAAAACGAACGTGTCTGTTCTTCAAATACTCAACACCCACTGTTGCGGGGACTGACTGTGCAGACAGCATGACCACAAGTTCCTTGGAATTACTCTTTGATGTTGCCTGATTCCCACAATAAACACCAGCAGACATTAAGTAGGCTAAAGTACAGTTGATTTAGTGACCTTCCGTACACTTGAGTTGGTAATGTACAACGGGTAGTTTAACAGGATTACCACCCGTGGATTGAAAGGATACATCCTGGTAATGGAACAGTTACTGTCTTTCAGTGTAACAACCCGTCAGTGTCTGCCAGTAGTGTCTAATACTCACAGATCGCCTATCCCCGAGTCTGGTCGCCGAGCCAAAGTCTGCCAGTTTGATGTGTCCAGTCCAGTCAAGCAGAATGTTCTCTGGCTTGATGTCTCTGGAAGAAGCAGAGAAGTAGTTAATATAGCAGTCAGACATATTGTAGCAGTTACATATAATAGTTGTCTGTGTCTGTAAATGTAGCAGTCAGACATATTGTAGCAGTTACACATAATAGTTGTCTGTGTCTGTAAATGTAGCAGTCAGACATATTGTAGCAGTTACACATTATAGTTGTCTGTGTCTGTAAATGTAGCAGTCAGACATATTGTAGCAGTTACACATAATAGTTGTCTGTGTCTGTAAATGTAGCAGTCAGACATATTGTAGCAGTTACACATAATAGTTTGTTGAAACATGGAAATGTTTTCTGACTTGTTAGGAGTGTTTAAAGATTCCTTTCATGTAACACTAACTATCCATGACCTACCACTAATGTTGTTAGTGGTAGGTCATGGATAGTTAGTGTTACATGAAAGGAATCTTTAAACACTCCTAACAAGTCAGAAAACATTTCCATGTTTCAACAAAAATGTCCTGCACTGATGTGCCGAGAACAAGACAAAATGTCATGTGTAAAATGTTTGTAGGTCACAACATGACCTACATGAGGGATTGAGAGATGACTGGCTGTTGGACTCACCTGTGAATGTAGCCCATGGTGTGCAGGGAGTGGATGGCAACAACATGACATGACTGGCTGTTTGACTCACCTGTGAACGTAGCCCATGGTTGGCAAGGAGTGGATGGCAACAACATGACATGACTGGCTGTTGGACTCACCTGTGAACGTAGCCCATGGTGTGCAGGGAGTGGATGGCAACACGACATGACTGGCTGTTGGACTCACCTGTGAACGTAGCCCATGGTGTGCAGGGAGTGGATGGCAACAACATGACATGACTGGCTGTTGGACTCACCTGTGAACGTAGCCCATGGTGTGCAGGGAGTGGATAGCAACAACATGACATGACTGGCTGTTGGACTCACCTGTGAACGTAGCCCATGGTGTGCAGGGAGTGGATGGCAACAACATGACATGACTGGCTGTTGGACTCACCTGTGAACGTAGCCCATGGTGTGCAGGGAGTGGATGGCAACAACATGACATGACTGGCTGTTGGACTCACCTGTGAACGTAGCCCATGGTGTGCAGGGAGTGGATGGCAACAACATGACATGACTGGCTGTTGGACTCACCTGTGAACGTAGCCTATGGTGTGCAGGGAGTGGATAGCAACAACATGACATGACTGGCTGTTGGACTCACCTGTGAACGTAGCCCATGGTGTGCAGGGAGTGGATGGCAACAACCATCTCAGCGAGGTAGAAGCGCGCCATAGACTCCTCAAACACATCCTCGTACCTGACAACACACCACCAGACTTCTTGCACATTCAGTCTTATTTTAGGCCTGACAACACACCACCAGACTTCTTGCACATTCAGTCTTACTTTAGGCCTGACAACACACCACCAGACTTCTTGCACATTCAGTCTTACTTTAGGCCTGACAACACACCACCAGACTTCTTGCACATTCAGTCTTACTTTAGGCGGTGCCATCAATTTACAATGCAAGTTACCAACGGCCAACTTTCAATACGTCACAAAATATTTGCAGATCTGATTAAATGTAGATTTATAAAAATTCCCACAATTATTTTTAAAACTAACAAAGAGCGGGGTTATGAGAGGTATTGAGAGCGGGGTTGTGAGAGGGATTGAGAAAGGGGTTGTAAGAGGTATTGAGACAGGGGTTGTGAGGGGGATTGAGAAAGGGGTTGTGAGGGGGATTGAGAGCGGGGTTGTGAGGGATTGAGAGTGGGGTTGTGAGAGGGATTGAGAGCGGGGTTGTGAGAGGTATTGAGTGTGGGGTTGTGAGACGTTGAGAACAGGGTTGTGAGAGGTTGAGAACAGGGGCTGTGAGAGGTTGAGAACGGGCTTGTGAGAGGTTGAGAACGGGGTTGTGAGAGGTATTGAGAACGGGGTTGTGAGAGGTTGAGAACGGGATTGTGAGAGATATTGAGAGCGGGGTTGTGAGAGGTTGAAAACGGTGTTGTGAGAGGTTGAGAACAGGGTTGTGAGTGGTATTGAGAACGGGGTTGTGAGAGGTATTGAGAGCGGGGTTGTGAGAGGTATTGAGAGTGGGGTTGTGAGAGGGATTGAGAAAGGGGTTGTGAGAGATATTGAGAGCGGGCTTGTGAGAGGGATCGAGAAAGGAATTGTGAGAGATATTGAGAGCCGGGTTGTGAGAGATGTTGAGAGCGTGGTTGTGAGATGTTGAGAACAGGGTTGTGAGAGGTTGAGAACAGGGGCTGTGAGAGGTTGAGAACGGGTTTGTGAGAGGTTGAGAACGGGTTTGTGAGAGGTTGAGAACGGGGTTGTGAGAGGTATTGAGAACGGGGTTGTGAGAGGTTGAGAACGGGGTTGTGAGACGTTGAGAACAGGGTTGTGAGAGGTTGAGAACAGGGGCTGTGAGAGGTATTGAGAGCGGGGTTGTGAGAGGTTGAGAACGGGTTTGTGAGAGGTTGAGAACGAGGTTGTGAGAGGTATTGAAACGGGGTTGTGAGAGGTTGAGAACGGGGTTGTGAGGGGCACAGACCTGGCGAGAAGGGAGAGGAGATCGCCGCCGGGGTGGAACTCCATCACCAGGTAGAGACACTGGCTGTCCTGGAAGGCGTAGTGTAGCTGTGTAATCCACCTGCTGTTTGACTTCACCATAATGTCTCGCTCTTCCTCGTAGAATGACACCTGGAGACAAAAATGTGAATCACTCATGTCAACACAATAACTAAGTAAATATGCTGTTATGTTCTACGTAATTGAGGGTGTTTTATTAATCATATAAAACACCATCGACAGAATTGTCTTTCTGTTCAATGGCAGGGCTTGACATTAACGCTTGTCCGGGACACGTAATTACCAATGTCGGATAAGTACATTGTCCATGGAACAAGTTGATGTATTGTCTTGATATATTAATGGGCATCAGCAATCAAATAAATTGTGCATGTATTTATGTTGTAGTTTATGAGTTATGTAAACGAATAAAGCTAAATGTCATTAAGTTGGCCTATTTCAATCTACACTTGTCTTGCATTGTTGCTTTGCATAGGAGGGTGTATGTGTCAGGGGCGCATACACAATATTCTGTATTATTTGCAGAATAATTCAGAACGTTGTAGTGTCGATATAAAATTGTGTTCAGTAAAATGCCACGACACGTTTAGCTCTGCATTTTAATTAGTTACAAGGAGGAAGTCTGTTCCTAGTTTTTAATTTATTAATTAATACACAGTTCTTAAGACTATACTAATTACTGCCCACCAAGTTGTGTTTAGAAAGCCTGTAACAAAGTTCATAATTTGGAAGGTACAACCCCAGAATCAGTTATGGCAATAACACTGGCGTTTTATGTTTAAAGCAATTTTTTGGTGGGACAAATAAATTTATGTTGGGACAAGTAAACATGAATTAGCACTTGTCCGGACAAGTGCTTTATGGGAGTTAATGTCAAGCCCTGAATGGTGAGTGGTACATTTATAAAATATATGTTGTTTATAGCTGTTGTACAGGCAAAAAATAATGTACATTGCTTAAAATGTAAGCATGCAGTTGTAGATGCTTGCACATTTTAAAAATACATGAATAAATGTGTGAAAGAACTACTACGCTTACATTCTGCTGGGCGAGGGTGTGAAAGAACTACTACACTTACATTCTGCTGAGCGAGGGTGTGAAAGAACTACTACACTTACATTCTGCTGAGTGAAGGTGTGAAAGAACTACTACACTTACATTCTGCTGAGCGAGGGTATCAGCCTTCTGCAGGACCTTCAAAGCATACACATCCCCGGTCAACTTCTCTCGTACGACCTGCACCTCTCCAAAGTGACCACGTCCAATGACGTCCTTCACCTCAAAGTCCTTGATGCTGACGCGCAGGCTGCGCAGGTCCTTGATCGTCTTGGCATCTGCACAAGATGTTCGTGATGTTTTTAATATGGCGACAGGTGTGCCAGGTTTGAGTGACTATCATGCAGCAGGGCGGGGGTCAAGTGCATTTGATCACGTACAATTCAGAGTTCATTATGGCTGAAACTATATTTCAGTCATATTGATCAACAGTTATAAATTATTCATATGACAGTTATTAATTATTTTGAAGTATATTATGTAATTGTAGATATAATCAGGATGGACATTCAATGTCCTGTACCAACAGACAAAACAGTAGAGAAATGTTATTTTGTATTTTAAATCCCTTAGTTGTGAAATGTACTTGATATTTTGGCAAATGTAATTGATCATGTACAAGTACGTGTCATTCCAGGAAAAAGTAGTTATTTAACCCGAACACTTTTATGCAGACAAAAACATGGAAAGCAGACATTTGCGGAAGAATGTTGGAATATCAAAATTAGTCAACAGAAAAAGCATCGTCGTAAACAAGTAGTAGCAGACCTGCCTACCCCAAAAACTTCCTGTCAGTAATCCATCTTCCCATTTACACTGATTTTCAGGAATATAGGCTTCCTGTCAGTAATTGTTCAGAACCGTGTCAGATATTGTCACCAGGTGGGGGGGGGTAGGGATGGCAAAACCATTACGTTACGCTAGTCATCGACATCGTCTAGACTCTAGTGACTGTATGATAGGCTGTAAATGAGACTAAACTCAATAAATACACTAGTCTTAGTACAGTCAGTTGGCCCAATACTACAAGTACAACACTCACTAAATTTTGGCATTACACGTTTCTTTTTGGTTGGCGGTGGCGTCGTTTCGCTGTCAGTCATCATTTCGTGCCGCGTGACTTCGTTTTGTTTGATCGTGGATATGGAAATTTGTCATTACGCTGTTTCCTATTGGTTAGATTAAGACTCAGCGAATGAAAAACCATGTCACAACATGCTGCATACATATGCTGCCACCTGTTGAATATAGTGGAAGCTAAATTTGAGGAGCACGGAAGTGATTGGTGAACACGGTGACAGTCCGTAATATTTTCATCCCTCGCCGTAATACCGTAATTTGAGGTGACTTTCCGGAATGATTCCGGACAATCCGGAATGGTAGGCAGGTCTGTAGTAGTACTTATCACACCTACTACAACTGCAGCTAGAAACACGAAAGTGAACTTTGACCCAGTTTCTGCAGTTTTTCACAATTACATATGCATTATCTGTCATAGATCTTGAATACATTATTTCAAATACTCAACATTTTAACACAAACAATACTGTATATACAGGTTGTATTGTATTGTGTGTCTATTTCAACAAAACGCAACCTGTTTCATGAATGAAAATCTAAAATTCACATGTATCGATACCAATTGTTTCAAACATTTCAAGTAGTGTTCCTTATTGACCTGCCCACTGATTCAAACACATACATTTGTTGACGAATGTCGAGATGTACTGGTTCTTCAGCAGGCTGTCTTTGTTGCATTCACCGTAGAGAACAAAGAGTGTATCCAGCAGGCCTTCAAGACCAACGGCGGCCTTCTGGTCAATGTGAGCCGTGCGTCCCAGCAACAACTGGTTGAGTTGAGAGGCCCGCACAGAGATCGGCCGTCTCGACACGTCTACTTCATCAAATGGATCGGTCATCCTGCGTCAGTGGTCAACCGACTTGACCATCTGGCTTGTTGACCAAAAGAGAAAACATATTTATACATCTTATGTATTATATAAAAAAACAGGCATTTTAATATTGATCCTGTTGACATGGCTTAGAATAATTACATGGTTTAAAACCTTACCTTAGGATACCTTAGGGCTGTTCTGATCGCAGGATCCTCTCGGTTCCTCAATGATCAGATCTTCTTCGATTTCGGGATCTAATATTAAAAGTTTCTGGTTTCTGGTTCCAGTCTTTAATGTTAATGGGGCTTCATAGATGTATAATATCTCCTGGGTTGACCAGAATTTGTCAAGGCACTTTTTAACCATTTCAGGTCTACAGCCCTGACCAGCTGTGACCACTGAATACTGCATTCCCAGTGAATGCAAGACAATGGACTACCTCACTTCAAGTCAAGATTTGAGCAACAAAAATGCATTTTATGAATAGGAATGTTATATATTTTCGGAAAGTATGATAATCAACGAGTAAAATGAGCCATAACATTTTATATTGCGTCGTCATGGTAACCAGCAATCCAAAATGGCCACTAAGATTTCAACGTTTTGCAGTTGCTGAACACAGCTGTATACTAAGTTCACCAACATTGTGGCCACCATAGAATTCCATCATTAAAAACCGTGAAAATCTCCGTAAACTATTATTGAGTGATAATAAACGATGACCACTGCTAAATAACTAATTTATTCGCCTTGACAACCGTACACAACAAGAGGCTCCACGTAGTGGATAATTATGAGGAAAAACGATTTGAATAGCAGACATCGTCAATGCCGAATAACTGTCATGTCGTACTGAAGCATCACAGACAGTGCGGCCGGAAATCTGGCCTGTCGTACTGAAATGGTTAAATTAATTTATTGATCTTGCTTGTATGACCGAATCAGGTAAACTATTCCACGGTTCAACTACTCTAAGTGGGAATGCATTGTTTCTTATGTCTAGTTTTGCTCTTTGGTTTAATGGTTTGAGGGAGTGTCCTATTACCGGATCGTAATGCCACATCCTCCCATTTAAAGAGGTTTGGTGCTGATTTTGTTATCATATAGGTTATGCATTATTTTATACACTTCAGTTGTGTCTTCTCTTAATGTACGATATGCTAATGTGGGTAATTTAAGTATTTAAAAAGTCTTTCAATGTATGTCCCTCATAACAGGTTCTTTTGTGGTTCTTCTCTGGACATTTTCTATGGCTATTTTATGTTTTGTCTAAATATGGATACCATACAGATATTGCATAATCTAGGCGGGATCTAACCATAGTCTTATATAGTGGCAAGAAAGCATGTATGTAAGAACTGAAAAGTTCTTCTGATTATTTTTTTAATTCTGGTTGCTTTATCAACCACTTGGTTTTTTGTGATCGGCAAATAAAAGTTCTGAATCAATTATTCCTAAATCTTTTTGTTTATCTGTGGTGACAAGAGCATGTTTAACATTATTTGTGCCATGAAATATTTATTATCACCTATATTATTTTTTCAAATTTCCATGTGTATACATTTATCAATTTAACAACCACTTGTCGCTCCATTGTTTTACGATGTTTAAATCATGTAGTAGTATATCCTGGTCATCTTTATTTGTTATGGTTCTAAATATGTTTATGTCATCAGCAAACAGAAATGTATTTGAATTTGTTAGATCTGGAAGGTCATTAATATATAGAACAAAAAGGGTCCTGGGACGGAACCCTGGGGTATCCATGATATTACTTCTTTCCAGCTAGCCTCATCTCCATTTACTAAAACTTTTTGTTTTCTATGTGATGAATGATTCTATCCAGTTAATTAGTTCTTCTGAAGTGCTGAAGCTTTTTAATTTACTAATTAGTTTTTTATGTGGCATGGTGTCAAAGGCTTTTTGGGAATCCACATATATATATAACGTTGGTGTGGTGGTCCTTATCCATTTCTTTAGTCCAGTCATCTATTATTTTGACTAGTTGTAGAACTATTGATCGGCCTTCTTCTTCTTCCGATTAACCAACCAACTTCAACGTTTTGAAGATCATTGTTGATATATTTACAGGGAATGCGCATCGGAATAGGTAGATAAGTGATAGATAGGAGAAGATAGTTTGCAGTTTAAGAAATGGATTTGTTGGACAGATGAAGGGAAATAATGAAATATGGATAGGGGGAGTGGGCAGCGGGGAGTGCTGGTTTTGCTTATTGGGGACTGAAGTAGGCAGCAACCCTAACCTTGAAGCAGCCAAGGCAGGGAGCTGACACTGCTGCCTCTGGATGTCCATTCCAATCTGGGATGGTCCTGGGAAAGAATGACAATTTCCTATAGTCTGTTCTGGAAGATGGTACCTGGAATGTCTTGCTGTGGTAATATCTAGATCTTCTGGTTGGTGTTGTCAGGTTTAGGCTGGAGATGTTTACGAGGCCATTTGAGATCTTGAAAAAAACATTGTGAGGCGGGCAATCTTTCTCTTTGATTCCAACGTTTGCCATTTCAGTCTCGTCAGCATGGTATTGACACTGGATGTGTTGTGAAATTTCCCAAGGCAGAACCTGGCTGCACGTATCTGCACTGGTTCGATCTTGCTGATGTTCTTTTTGGTGTAGCGATCCCAGACCGTGCTTGCAAATTCTACTGATGGTCTGATGAGTGCCTTATAAGCCCGCTTTTGATGGATAAAGATCCAATTTTCAAGTTCCGCTTGAGAAAGCCAAACGTTCTGTTTACTTTTGAGTATATGTTGTTTATATGCTGTTCCCACCTAAGATCAGAGCTGATGGTGACTCCTAAATACTTGACAGATGTTACTTGTTGGAGGACATGGCCATGAAGCATATACTGGTACTGCTTTGGGTGACGACTCTGAGTGATGGACAGTAAGCTACACTTCAGGGGATGGAACTGCATGGCCCACTTGGATTCTCAAGTGGCCATCATATCAAGGTCAGACTGAAGTGTGGCAGCATCATCCTGCGATCTGACAGTCAGATATGACTCAGTGTCATCTGCAAACATCCTCATGGTAGAATTCAGTCCCTTCGGAAGGTCATTGATGTAAAATAAGAACAAGGCTGGTCCCAACACCGAGCCTTGCGGGACTCTGGATTCTACATTAATGAAGCTTGATCGATCTCCATCTATGATAACTGCTTGGGTTCTGTTTGACAGAAAAGCTTGAATCCAGGCGTTCACTTTGCCCTGCATCCATAATATTGAAGTTTGTATATTAGACGGCTACGACTGAATATGTCAAAAGCCTTGGAAAAATCCATAATCAATATGTCAGTCTGATGGTTTTTCTGAAGATTTGAGGTCAAGTGACCAAGGAACCCAAGGAGCTGCGTTTCACAAGACAGACCTTGCAGGAATCCATGTTGGAGTGGATAGAAAATGTTGTTTACCTCAGCGTGCTTCATGAGGTTGCTCACCAGGACATGTTCCATTACCTTATACACTATTGAGGTAAGTGATACTGGCCTATAGTTCCCTTCTTGTAGATAGGGGTCACGTGCGCTCTACGCCAGTCAGATGGGACTTCGCCAAGGGCAAGTGATCTTCTGAATATAAAAAGGTGAGGATGTGCGCCAGCTCTTGAGCCAGTTCTTTGAGAACTTCAGGGTGTATGTTGTCAGGGCCGGGCACCTTATGGGTGTTTATGGACTGCAGCAGTTTGACTACCCATTGTTGTTCCATGATGTCAATGTCTTCAAGCTTGGTATAGCTGCTGCCGTTTGTGTCAATTTCACACTGCTGCTCAAATTCTTCACGAGACAGTTGAAAATGCTGACTTAAATTGTTCATTAAGAACTGCTTTTTCTGCTGTAGATGTAATGAGTTTGCTGCCAGACTTTAAGGGCGCAACTCCGCAGAGATCCCTTTTCCAGTGCTTTATGTAAGTCCAAAAGCGCTTCAGTGATGGGGGGTTTTCAGAGTCAGCCTCTTCAGGGAGGCTGGTGTTCTCCACATACTGCCAGTATGACTGGCGGAGTTTCTTCTGCACCAGGTGTTTCACCTCCTTGAATGATGATTCATTCTCTGATTCATTCGCTTCCGAATAAGATGGAGAATTTCTCTGGTGATCCATGGATGATTGTCTACTCTTCTGCTTGTCTTTGATGGTATGAACTGAGCAACACTCTCACTGATGCTGTCTCTCAGTTTACACCACAACGTTTCGACTGAGGTGTCTTCATCACAGTTCACGATGTTTTCACCAACCTGGGTCACATGGTCCTGTATTTTCTGCCAATCGGCATTGCCCTAGAGGAGAACTTTTCTTTGTGCTTGGCGCACAAGAACAGGGCTAATGTCCAGTTCTACAAACACACTATCATGGTCCGAGATTCCAGGCATTGTCTCCATTCTCATGACTTGACGTATGTGGACATGAGGTGTTCACAGAGTGTGATTCCCACTGTATATCTGGAAGATTGAAATCCCCACCTATGACGAAATAGGCATCATTAACACTTGCTGTTTTCTTTAGAGAGAATTCAAATGATATAAATGCATATTGTTTTTGACTGAATGGGTTATTGATTTTCATGTAGTTTATAATGTGGTTTCTAATAATTGTTTCCATACATTTACAAACTATGCTTGTTAAACTTATTGGGCGTTAGTTTGATTAATTGCTGATATTTTAGCCTCTTTCCAGTCATTGGGAATGCAGGACGTTTTAATCGACGTTTAAAAATTAGTTTTAAGAGCTGACAAATACTTTCAGACAACTCATTTAGTAGCCTGGCACCTATTCCATCTGAGCCAGGTGATTTGCTTATAATATATAATCGTAATGTATTAACTTGACAGGAAGTCATACTAACTTGGTCTGAGTCAGAGATTATATCACAAACCTGCCCATACCCAATGTATCTGTATCTGTATCTGTATTTTGACTGGCAAAATGTCCTATGGACACATCACGCCAGTGCGCATGGTGGCTCTTATGGATTAATTTTTTACATGTTGGGCTAGGCTAATCTGGAATGAATTCAGTGACGTACTTGATACAATGCTTGGAGGTAGAGAATTCCACTCTTTTATTGTGACTGGGAAAAAGCTGTTTCCAAATATGTTTGTCGAGTGCCTGATTTGTACTAACTGTTTATTATGTTTACGTGAGCATCTGGTGTTGCGTTTGGTGTATTGATCAATGTCTTTTTCATCTGCAGTTGGGAGACAGAGGGCTGCACCCAGTGGGCTTTAATAATGGACACGGCAGAACTTATGGAATAAAATTCTGTAACACGAATAATGACTAGTTTGCGAACGTTTCCTCAACCGATTCTACGGAAACGGGCGCCATACCGTGCGTGATAACGCGCGGCCACTGTCAACCAGTTATGTTTATCGTGTAAACAAACAGTACACGCAACTATGCTAGGTTGGACCTGGTCAAAAAGCAATTGTGGACATTTGGCCAACTTTGTACCATAAAAGTTAACGCGATTACCTTACCTGATTAGTTAAATTAACAGGAACGTATTAAATGCTACAAATCGCAGTTTCAAAATTACCGCGAAGTTAAACTTACAATGATTTTGATTGGTTCGCTACAGAGCGAAGTCTGGCCTCGGTGACAGATACTTACTGGGTGTACGCCCAGCCTAGTTCAGGCCGCCGCGAACCCGGTTCTTTCATGTCTAAATATGTGCTATGCGAACAGCTAAATAATCCACATTTCCACATAAATTGTAGAAAGAATTAACTTTGGGTCGTTGCATCTTGTAGCTGACCAGGCCAATTGTCAGCCGACATTTACCCTTCATCCGATTGAAACTGTCCGTCACGGGGTATGGTCATTTGCCCAGGACCCAAGTCGGAAAAGGGTATATTTGGAGTTGTTAAAAATAAAATTAATTGAAAGTTGAAAAACAGTTTTGATTAACAGTTCACCTATTGTTGTGACTTCCCAGTTCATATTCAGGTATCACGTAGGTCTCTGGCTTCCCAGTGCCAAATAAAAATTAATTAATTGAAAGTTGCAAAACACCTTTAAATTTAAAGTTCTTAATTTGTATTTACAAATATATGTTGAAATGTTAAATAAAGTTGGGTAAATATTCAATTTAATAATCAAAGTTAACTTAATTTAACACAAAATTCAGTCCATAAGTTTGAAAAAGTCACTTTAAATCTCATTTGTACTCAAAAAGTCAATGTAAATGTGCAAAACTGAGTTTCATCAGACTGAGAGTATTCCTCTTAATCATCAAACTAATTTTTTTTAAATACCACTAAAATTGCAAAACTTTGTATTTAGTTTGTTGTTTTCGAATACAATTATGTTGTGACTTTATTTCTTGTGACTTTTTGCTCAGCCAACTCTGCCACTTTAATTTTATTCCCATGACTGTTTTCCTGTGACTTAATTTGTTTCCGCCCACGTACTGTACCCTTAGGTTCTACCAGACCTGTCTTCAGTTACTTATGCTGGCAATTGTATGCTAAACATTAGTGACCAATATGATCTACATTGTTTCTCTAGTTTTAGCAATGACAATTGTGATATTTTTGTTTGTAACTACCAAATAAACGATATAAAATGTTTGAAACTTTAATTTAAAGCGTCAACATCAACACTGAAAACACACAAAATTATATCACAAATTCACATGAAGATGCTAATTCAAGTCATTTTCAGAATAATGAACTAAACCCCGAGTTGGAGTTAAACATGCTAATTACAGTTTGTCCAATTATTTTTTTAACAAAACTACATATAAAAGCACAAATGAACTAACATATATATCAAAGTGAATATATATAATAGTTTTTTTTCAAAAAAATTATTTTAAATAAAACGAGCAAAAGAATTGAAGAGACACCACTGATTCTGTAGAGCCTTTCTTGCACCTGATATAATTTAATGGTCAGATGTTCAAATGGTTTATAAGACCCTCTAGCTATAGTTCTCAACAACAGAATTGAGGAGACACCATTGATTCGGTAGAGCCTTTCTTGCACCTGATATAATTTAATGGTCAGATGCTCAGATGGTGTATAAGACCCTCTGGCTATAGTTCTCAACAAAAGAATCAACAAGACACCATTGATTTTCTAGAGCCTTTCTTGCACCTGATATAATTTAATGGTCAGATCCTCATATGGTATATAAGACCCTCTAGCTATAGTTCTCAACAAAAGAATTGAGGAGACACCATTGATTTTCTAGAGCCTTTCTCGCACCTGATATAATTTAATGGTCAGATGCTCAGATGGTATATAAGACCCTCTAGCTATAGTTCTCAACAAAAGAATCGACAAAGACACCATTGATTTTTTAGAGCCTTTCTTGCACCTGATATAATTTAATGGTCAGATCCTCAGATGGTATATAAGACCCTCTAGCTATAGTTCTCAACAAAAGAATTGAGGAGACACCATTGATTTTCTAGAGCCTTTCTCGCACCTGATATAATTTAATGGTCAGATGCTCAGATGGTATATATAAGACCCTCTAGCTATAGTTCTCAACAAAAGAATTGAGGAGACACCATTGATTTTCTAGAGCCTTTCTCGCACCTGATATAATTTAATGGTCAGATGCTCAGATGGTATATAAGACCCTCTAGCTATAGTTCTCAACAAAAGAATCAACAAAGACACCATTGATTTTTTAGAGCCTTTCTTGCACCTGATATAATTTAATGGTCAGATCCTCAGATGGTATATAAGACCCTCTAGCTATAGTTCTCAACAAAAGAATTGAGGAGACACCATTGATTTTCTAGAGCCTTTCTCGCACCTGATATAATTTAATGGTCAGATGCTCAGATGGTACACATAAGACCCTCTAGCTATAGTTCTCAACAAAAGAATTGAGGAGACACCACAGATTTTGTAGAGCCTTTCTCGCACCTGATATAATTTAATGGTCAGATGCTCAGATGGTATATAAGACCCTCTAGCTATAGTTCTCAACAAAAGAATCGACAAGACACCAATGATTTTGTAGAGCCTTTCTCGCACCTGATATAATTTAATGATCAGATGCTCAGATGGTATAGCCATGATGGTGATTTTGTCACATTTAAGTTTCTCGTAAAATGTAAGTTCCTATATAGCACAGTATCCAATCCTGAGACTGCTCAAAGCACTTTTGACTTTACTCCCTAGGAGACCTGTCCAATTGGACACCATCTCGACCTCTCCGGGAGGCATCCAGCAATTAATGCACGAAAACCATTCGTACACAAATATCCACCACTGTTTATAGCCAGGTACTCATTCATACAGCTGAGTGAACTGGAGCAACGTAGAGTGAACAGACTTGCTGCTGCACAGGATTCGAACCTAGGTTCTCTCGGTCAAGAGTCCGAAGCTCTAGACACTGCACCACTGCGCTCATGGCAGCACACCTTTATACAAATTCTCTAGAATTATGTAGAATATTAGGCCTATGTACATAGAATTCTGTCAAATTGAAGTGACCATGTACATTATATAAAATTATGTAATTGTTACTGCCACGTACGTAATTAAAAAAAATTCTACTTTGTTTTAAGATTTCCATACTGTGCATACGTTACATTTCCACAGAATGTGTTGCTAATGGTGAAAGCATGCATACCATAAAATATATAACAAAATAAAACTGGAATTTAATATTTTCATTGATATCCCTGGTAATGGTAAATATAAATAATGTTTGGAATGGTAAAAACTTGAGACATACGTACAGCTGTATAATTATTAGTAAAAACAATATTTTATTTAAATATAAACTTACAAATGCTTGGGTGCATATTGTATAGATACCCTCGTTGAATGGTTGCCAATTAAAGTATTAATTGCTATACCTGAAAGTCCGGAATGCAATGTACTCTTGTCTATATTACTACTCTAACGGTAAAGCAGGTATATTTTTGCGTCTAGTTGCAATTTCGACCTTCCCTATAACAAACTTGACGATATCAAAAAATGTAGCTGTACCTATGGCTATATAATCCTATGCAAATTAAATTTTAAACAGGCAATTAGTTAAAGCAAGTTAGACTATGCATGTCTTACTAACTTATATTTAGACTAAGTAATAATAATAATTAAATAAATAAATAAATACAATTTCAACTTGCCTTAATATAGATTAATAGCTTTTTATTGTTACAATTTTAAAGTAATACAGTTAACGGTATAATTTGAAATGGTCTGCGTTTTTATTACTATACGAAACATCGACAATATTATGTTAGCAGAATATAAGTACGCTAGCTTGGATTAAAATGTATCAAAGAATGCATATGTTGCAGAGGTAAATCCGCGTTAGTAAACTCGTAAGTGAATCGGGAAACGAACATTTTGAGAAGAAAAGTTAATCATCCCCTTAAAGTCAGATTTTATTGATGATACTCCACTATCTGTGTCGTATATCAATGCGAACTGGATACATTTTAGCCGATGAATATTGGATGACAAAATATTTTCATTTATTGCTGCATGACACATGACATGGAAACGAGCTCCATGACTTTAGAGTGCCACCCGCGGCGCAGGAAATTCAACCATTTCGAGTGCAAACGGCGGTGAGCGTGTTTGTTGACGTTTGATGCTCATACACGTGGTCGTGTCATTAGGATGACAGCGTCGCTTCACACTCAATTATGGAAGCTATTCGCAGTGGGATTACGACCTGTTGATTGCTTTGATGGGATAGACAAACACCGATGCGGGTTAGTTTCTGTCGCCTGCTAACGCGGGGCTGTTTTGTAAGACACTGCATGAAATTTATAGACGACTAGAAACTTGAGTCTTGACAACTGACAGTGACAGTGTTGCGTGGGCGGCGGTCGCGATTTGAGGCTGGTCCCGATCGCCTTATCTGTTCACTGATGTCATCAGTAAATTTAAACTTGTACGTGTTTGATAATTATATCACCTTAGTATCGTCGCACACACTCACAGAGGCACGACCCCTCCTCAGTTACGTCAGTTTTATTTATTTCTAAAGTATTAATAATTTAATAGCGTAACGGCGTAACCGCCGTGGCGTAAGTCGGTAAATGTTTTTACAGGATTGAGACACAGCCCATGTCATGCGGCCATGTCTCTGTCCCCAGACTGAGAGGTACTAGGTTGGCTAATCACTTAATGCTGTACACTTTTTTCCGCCTATAAATTTGTATAATATACTTTTTCATTAATTCATTAGCTTGCCAAAAGTGTGTTGATTATGACATAATCAACACACTTGGCAAGCTAATGAATTAATTAAGTTGCCACCATATTTATCTGTCATAAATTTCCTTGATGGTATGGCAAATTAAATGTATTGTAGTTTCAAGCCAGACATTTTACAGGACTGTTGGATATCATACATTTTGGTAATGGATCGATGTTTCGGTAATAGGACATTTCGGACAATAATCAGAAGTTTCAGTAATAAGACATTTTGGTAGTAGTATATTTTGGAAAACCAATAATCTTTAAAGGTGTGTCTCTTTATAAAAACTATTTAGAAAATTTGGTGGCTAATAAACATCTTCGAATGTGAATGAATATGAACCGAAGTGATGACGTCACGCCACTTAACAACCGGTCCAGCTGGTTCCAACAAATTTTTTCAGCCCTATTTGTTAACATGGTGTTACATTTTTTTCTACACTTTAATCAATATTCTGAAAGTCATACGTGTAGTTCTTTATGGTTCCCATAAGTTGAAAGTGAGAAGCAAACATGGGTGAAACAAATTTGCTATTTTTAATATTCTGGAACAAGAAAATAATTTTGTAACGCTTGCAAGTTATTTTATCACATTGACAATATAGGTTGCGGTGCAACACAGTTTTTTGTTGTGCTTCACACTATTTTCATCGCAAAATGCAAAAGGAGAACCTGTCAGTACTATTTAATTCATGTACATAATTGCCAATATCGTCGGATATGATAATATCATGAAATAAGGAACAAAATAAGTTTCAGGCTGAGAAGTTACTAGTTAGGAAGCGGTCAGTATATAATTTAGAGTTTTTTGATCACCATCAACGAGGGTGCAGTCAGAGTCAGTTTTTGAGAAACTTATGTGGGGATACATTTGGAGATTTTAGTGAGTCTCAAGAGGGGTGCAGTTGGATTTTGGTTACCCAGCAGTTGGAGGATTTTGATGATATATTCATCATGTTTCGACGCATATGTAAAATGTCAACAATATAACTATTAACACATTTAAAAAATGTAAATATGCTGTTACTAACTATACAAAGTTAATAAACACACTATGCAGTTAATTAACAGTAACATTAATCATATGTATTGCATATAATAATTAACTCCACAAATGTCTATGAACATATAACTGAGCCTTGCTACCACAAAAAACTGCTTATTGTCTTGAATTTGGACCAATTTCTTGTAGTTTTCATAGCATATTTTCAAACTTAGCGCTATTATGTATTATTTCTCCTCCATACTAGCATGCACCGCACCTCAAAGAACGCTTGGAAAATAAATTTTAAGCGGTTTGGGTTCGTCTGAGAAGTATGCAGCAAGTGCAGAGATAGGGGCCAACTGACACCATTAGCCATATTCGAACAAAAGTTAATGATGCTAGCAGTTTGTTTTCAAAGGGAAAAACCCCCTACAAAATGTTTTTTTATTAATTGTGAACTAACATGGATACCCATAGATTTTCAGGAAGTGGTCCCCGTGGAGTATGAATGGTTTTTCTCAACAAAATGTTTTTTTTAGAATATCTAATTATTATCTATTGTTGCATTCTTCTTGTAGCGTTTATAAATCGATAAACCTGTACGTGTGGATGACAAAATTGTGATATCATGGACAAAACAACTCAAAACCATTTTTCAAACTAGCCAATTGCACCTTCGATTGAGGCTCGCCAAAAATGCCAGCTTAATTACTACTCCCTGAGTTCTCAGCCTGAAATAGATTTTGTTCCATATGTCAAGATATTATCAAATCCTTCGATTTTTAACAATTTCATACAATAATTGGACGATGTTGACAGGTTATCCTTCCTCATTTTGTGATGAAAGTACCGTGATTCACAACAAAACATGTGTTGCACCACAATCGATTTTGTCACTGCGTTCAAGTAGCTTGTAGTTAAAATAACGTTTTTTATGTTCAAGAATACATAAAATACCTAATTTGTTTCATCCATATATGCTTCTCACTTTCAACTTACGGGAACCATAAAGAACTACAACTAGTACAAGTATGACTTTGAGAGTAATGATTACTGTTTGGAACAAAATATAACACCATGCTAACAGATACGACGGGAGACATTTGTTGGAACCAGAACTGCTGCGTGACGTCACACTTCGGTGCTGTACGTGCAGTACAGTATAGTATTATATTGTTTAAGTAAAACACTTATCCACTTGTTAACGTTGAATGTTCTTCTCCCTTGTAGGCCATCCCTGACTGCTTGGTAGGAAGCCAAGTCCTCTGTATGGAAAAATGACCAGCCTGATTTCTAAATAGTTTAACTGGTTGTCATCCTGACAGGTTACTTATTGACATGGCTGACTAAGCAGGTTTTAACTCATCAACATATTTTTTTAATTATTTCGACAGTTTATATTATCATATGTGATTAAGTTAAAATAACTTTAGAAAACAAGTTACCAAACTGTCCTATCTATTACGGATAATGTTCATCAGTTTGGAAGCAAGAGTCACGAACTCCACATCTAGTATCAGTATGTATACTAGATAACTATAAACCATCTTTCTGTAGCTGCTGATGATCTGGTCACCATGGCAACGCCTTCAGAAGATGCGGATGATTATAATCAGTTGGTTGCAAAAATCGCTGGACTCTCCCAAGAAAACACAGACATTGAGAACTTTACTACACATTCTGTGACACCGACAGCGAGCTCAGATGATCTGTACTCGCAGCTGCAGCAGAAGGAGCTGGATCTGAAACTGACTGCGGAGCTTGGCAAGGCACTTCTGGAGAAGAACCAGGATCTAAAAAGGCGCAATGAACAATTGGTGGATGAATTCTCCCTGCGATTGGAGGTGAGCAGATTCCCAACAATTGATGTATTCGCTGCATTGCCGTTTGCGTAAATACGTCACAATTAAAATTTTGAGCAGGACCTCTGTCAACCTTTGCTTTTCCCACCAATGCAGATAACGATTATATACGTGAATTACATTATTATTATTGCGGTGTGACATCTCATAAATCAAACATTCCCGCATACAGTTGTCACTTAAAAAAAACTGCCTTTTTGTCATAAAGATATGCTTTTGAGACCAGACTTTCAATAAAATATATTTAACGGAATGTCTGAACCAGATGTTTGGCATGTATTTTTTTATGGCTTTACGGAGGTTTTGCCAGGCAACAGGTCACATGATGGATAGGTCAATTGTGTGTTCATACTTGAAATTTACTGTTGTTTTTAATTGTCATTAAATCAGACAATTTTGAAATATGGGAATTTTCATTAAAATATAAATACATTGGAATCTTGTTATTCCAGATACTTTGGTCTGCAGTGTATGTGTCTAGATAAGTTTTGTGGATGAAAGAATCACACACGTAACAGTATTAGCACTAACATATGATGAATATATACAGTTATGTAAGGTCAGTTCACGGACAGACAGACAGATAGACATATTTATACCACATATTTAATACTGGTAAGTTTGTGAAATTAAAAAAATCAAATAGAAAAGTCAAGGTTCCATTCACTGGTTGTCACTTGTGCACTTCATTTTTTAATAAATAATTTTCTTTGTTTGTATGTATGTATGTATATATATATATTATTTATTACAAAAATGAAGTGCACAAGTGACAACCAGTGAATGGAACCTTGACTTTTCTATTTGTTTTTATTTAATATACATACAATGATAGTTAATACCATTACAGTATTCAGATACTGAGGTCTCTGGATTAATGGTCAGTTAGCAAATTCATAGGTCATGGTTAATTTGCAAAAATAACTGGTCTACATGGAAAAGAATAAAGTTCATCACTAATAGTTAGATTAAATATAAATATGACCTTTCAGGTGTATCCTTGCATTATTTTAAGTTGTTATCATTTTCTAGATGTTACTGATCACAATTTACAAAAACAGGAAACTGGTGATATATACACCTAGAGATATATCAATATACAGGCTGTATTGACCACAGTATGAGCTATTTTAAGGACCCAACCTATATTCTGTGCACACATAGTGTTTAGCTAAATGATCTACCAAACTTTTTTTTTAAAATTAATATACAGTCTGACTGATTAGTTCTCTAGGAACACGGATTTGTTCACAGTTCAAACATGTTTAATCTTACGTAGTTCTGTGAATCACCGTCTGGACCATCCATAGTTACTGCGATGGTTCGCCAACTAAATGGTAGCCTATATCATTATAAGGCTTCCCTTTGTTACTTTAACCAAGATGAGCCTTTTAACTTTCTAAAGGATGCTGTCTGGTTTTCATGTGCTCATTGTGCACCAAATGACAAAACCATTTTTGCAAAGAGCATAAATAGCATATAAGTGAAAGAAACCTATTTAAGTATTTAAGTATACCCCTCCAGAGCAGCAAGAATGACTAACAATAAGAAATATGTTAGGAGCTAAAAATAATTTTTGAAATCAACGCCTGTCTGGTTGTGCGATTTTCAAGTAGGCTTTGTTTGGGATGAACAGTGATCTCATGACATCTGTGTAATTGCTGCGTAGAGCAAAATGTAGGTGAAAGTGTCAACTAACCTATGAGATAAAGCATATCCGTTCAGCTGTTGTCCAGATTTAGCTT
Organism: Paraescarpia echinospica; assembly: GCA_020002185.1. NCBI lineage: Eukaryota > Metazoa > Annelida > Polychaeta > Sabellida > Siboglinidae > Paraescarpia > Paraescarpia echinospica. Next base: position 7,307,292 of record CM034539.1, on the reverse strand, counting down.
TGTTCTTCTCTCACCAAGTTTATATCTAAAGCGGGTGAGATCTTATCACATCCCCTTCATAAGACAAGTTGATTGTCGCGGTACTTCTGAAATACAGTCTCTTATTTTGGTAATATTCAAAATTTACAACAGCTGTAGTATTTTATCTGTTCTACTATATATATTATGTAGTATGCAACTTTAATTTTCCGTTAACTTGAATTAAAAGTTTGTCTAAATATAAACTGAGTTATGAATTGATGCTGTTGTTGTGATGTTGTGTACCACTAGGCAGTGTTGTTGTGATGTTGTGTACCACTAGGCAGTGTTCTTGTGATGTTGTGTACCACTAGGCAATGTTGTTGTGATGTTGTGTACCACTAGGCAGTGTTGTTGTGATGTTGTGTACCACTAGGCAGTGATGTTGTGTACCACTAGGCAATGTTGTTGTGATGTTGTGTACCACTAGGCAGTGTTGTTGTGATGTTGTGTACCACTAGGCAGTGTTGTTGTGATGTTGTGTACCACTAGGCAGTGTTGTTGTGATGTTGTGTACCACTAGGCAGTGTTGTTGTGATGTTGTGTACCACTAGGCAGTGTTGTTGTGATGTTGTGTACCACTAGGCAGTGTTGTTGTGATGCTGTGTACCACTAGGCAGTGTTGTTGTGATGTTGTGTACCACTAGGCAGTGTTGTTGTGATGTTGTGTACCACTAGGCAGTGTTGTTGTGATGTTGTGTACCACTAGGCAGTGTTGTTGTGATGTTGTGTACCACTAGGCAGTGTTTCTTACACAAGTTACATTCACAAAACCAACCAAGATCATTTGTCATAGGTAACTGAATCTTAGAGATATGGCAATGTAAAAATAGAACGACTGCAGGTAAGGTTCAGTTAACGTTGGTAATTTCATGCACATATAGATGACCATTTATGAGTGTCTACGTAACCTACAGGCAACTCAGGCTCTTTGGTGGCAACCAGGCAATACTCTTGAAGGCGTCTTCCATTACTTCTAGAGATATATATATATAAAAACTGAGCCGATTCTGTATGTCAACTCAACCTTAAACGCCCACCCATCTCGGTTCTGTCCTGGCAATATGACTGTAGTTTACTTTGAGGGTTTGAAACACAAATCTGCAGAATATTTGTTGATAATTAACATAATTTGTCATCTTTCTAATTCTTTGAACATACCAGCAACAATTCAGTAAATCTGCATATATGTAAAATATTTAGCCTTTAACCCACTGTATATATACCGTTAGGTACATGGACTTTGAGAGAGCAAGGAAAATCAACAACATTAACACATGTATTTAATTGTATCACTCATTCATATGAAGACTCCAGTTTTGAAAATGATGAATTAATTCCTGGGCTGGAGTTAAATAAGCTAATAGTTTGTCTGAAAACTACATGTATGCAAAAGGTTACACAAAATAGCATGTTGTCATTGATACTAGATAGTTTTTTGCAAAAATAATATGAAAATGACTGTACACCACTTGTTTACTTCTAGAGTTGGCTCAATAGAAGCCTAGAAACTAATCTTCGTTCAGGAGTTGACTCAAGAGAAGCCTAAACTCTATGCCCTGCTTTCAGGAGTTGACTCAAGAGAAGCCTAAACTCTATGCCCTGCTTTCAGGAGTTGACTCAACAGAAGCCTATTAAACTGTATACTCTTCTTTCCGGAGTTGACTCAACAGAAGCCTAAGCTGTACTCTCTACTTGCAGGAGTTGACTCAACAGAAGCCTAAACTCTATGCCCTGCTTTCAGGAGTTGACTCAACAGAATCCTATTAAACTGTATACTCTTCTTTCCGGAGTCGACTCAACAGAAGCCTAAGCTGTACACTCTACTTGCAGGAGTTGACTCAAGAGAAGCCTAAACTCTACACTCTGCTTGCAGGGGTTGACTCATGAAAAGCCTAAACTCTACACTCTGCTTGCAGGTGTTGACTCAAGAGAAGCCTAAACTCTACACTCTGCTTGTAGGAGTTGACTCAGGAGAAGCCTAAACTCTACACTCTGCTTGCAGGTGTTGGCTCAAGAGAAGCCTAAACTCTACACTCTGCTTGCAGGAGTTGACTCAGGAGAAGCCTAAACTCTACACTCTGCTTGCAGGTGTTGATTCAAGAGAAGCCTAAACTCTACACTCTGCTTGCAGGTGTTGACTCAAGAGAAGCCTAAACTCTACACTCTGCTTGCAGGAGTTGACTCAGGTGAAGCCTAAACTCTACACTCTGCTTGCAGGAGTTGACTCAGGAGAAGCCTAAACTCTACACTCTGCTTGCAGGTGTTGACTCAAGAGAAGCCTAAACTCTACACTCTGCTTGCAGGTGTTGACTCAAGAGAAGCCTAAACTCTACACTCTGCTTGCAGGAGTTGACTCAGGAGAAGCCTAAACTCTACACTCTGCTTGCAGGAGTTGACTCAGGAGAAGCCTAAACTCTACACTCTGCTTGCAGGTGTTGACTCAGGAGAAGCCTAAACTCTACACTCTGCTTGCAGGTGTTGACTCAAGAGAAGCCTAAGCTCTACACTCTGCTTGCAGGTGTTGACTCAAGAGAAGCCTAAACTCTACACTCTGCTTGCAGGAGTTGACTCAGGAGAAGCCTAAACTCTACACTCTGCTTGCAGGAGTTGACTCAGGTGAAGCCTAAACTCTACACTCTGCTTGCAGGTGTTGACTCAAGAGAAGCCTAAACTCTACACTCTGCTTGCAGGAGTTGACTCAGGAGAAGCATGAGTTGCGTCTGCGACTCGAGGCAATTGAGGGTCAGTACGAGTTGACGGTGCATGACCTGCAGCATGAGGTGACACAGCTGAGGGAAGACTTCGCTGACCAGGAGGAGACGATGCGTGTCGGGGAGCGTGCGCACTCGCAGACACTGCAGGATGCCAAGAGACACAATGATCAACTCTCAGAGCAGATACACAAGGTGGGTCAGGGGGGTGTGGGGGGTTACTGGTGGTAGTGACATCATGATGATGACGTTTACAGTGGGCCATCAGTAATATAGCTTTAGACATTACAATGAAATCTTCATTAATAATGTCACCTTTGGGACTTGATAAAGGTGACCTTAATAGCGAGGTGACTGTATTAGCGGAACTAATTTACTATACTTTACTGTATGTGGAAATAATTTAGGACTGTTCGAGGTGGCTGTATTACAGAGATGGTTGTATTACAGAGGTGGCTGTATTACAGAAATGGCTGTATTAGAGAGGTGGCTGTATTACATAGGTGGCTGTATTACAGAGATGGCTGTATTACAGAGGTGGTTGTATTAGAGAGTTGGCTGTATTACAGAGATGGCTGTATTACAGAGATGGTTGTATTACAGAGGTGGTTGTATTACAGAGGTGGCTGTATTACAGAGGTGGCTGTATTACATAGGTGACCTTAAAGTGAAGTTCCACTGTATATGCAATTCACTGCAGTATACTTTATTAAGTTCAAACTTATACAAATAATAAATAAATACATCAAATGTCATTAAACATAATAAACAAAATCTAAAAGCAATTCTAAAACAATAATGAATAAATTTACTAATTCTAGAAAGAAAGAACATTTAAAAAATAATCAGTTAATAAAATTTATTAATTAAAAAAACAATTTACCAGTTAATATCAGCAGATGTGCAGGCAAATCAATTATATAAAATGTGGCTGGGGGTCGAGTGGTCAGATGACGGGTCAGAGTTAGTTACGTGAGGTGAATGGGGTCAGGTGAGGGGTCAATGTGAGTTACGTGGGATGAATGGAGTCAGGTGAAGGGTCAAGGTGAGGTACGTGGGATGAAAGTGGTCAGATGGCGGGTCAAGGTGAGGTACATGGGGTGAATGGTGTCAGGTGAGGGGTCAAGGTGAGTTACTTGGGGTGAGTGGGGTTAGGTGAGGTATGTGGGAATAATGGGGTCAGGTGAGGGGTCAAGGTGAGTTATGTGGGGTGAATGTGGTCAGGTGAGGGTCAATGTGGGTTAGGTGGGGTGAATGGTGTAAGGTGAGGGGTCAAGGTGAGTTATGTGGGGTGAATGGTATAAGGTGAGGAGTGAAGATGAGTTATGTGAGGTGAATGGTGTAAGGTGAGGGGTTATGGTGAGGTATGTGGGATGAATTAAATAAGGTGAGGGGTCAAGGTGAGGTATGTGGGATGAATGTGGTCAGGCGAGGGGTCAAGTTAGGGTGAATGGGGTTATTTGAGGGTCAAGGTGGGTTATGTGGGGTGAATGGTATAAGGTGAGGGGTCAAGGTGAGGTATGTGGGTGGAGTGAATGATGTAAGGTGAGGGGTCAAGGTGAGTTATCTGGGGTGAATGGTGTAATGTGAGGGGTCAAGGTGAGTTATATGGGGTGAATGGTGTAATGTGAGGGGTCAAGGTGAGATATGTGGGATGAATGGTGCAAGGTGAGAGGTCAAGGTGAGGTATGTGGGATGAATGGTGTAAGGTGAGGGGTCAAGGTGAAGTATGTGGGATGAATGGGGTCAGGTGAGGGGTCAAGGTGAGGTATGTGGGATGAATGGGGTCAGGTGAGGGGTCAAGGTGAGTTACATGGGATGAATGGGCAACACAAAGACTATTTGTAAACATGCTTGCTAAATTATATTTTGTAATTGTACTTATTTATTTACCGACCTAACGTCAACAACCAACTGCCTGTAGAACCATGCAATGGCGCTACACATAAATTATGGTTTTTGACTGTTTCCTGCATATTCGTTATTCCATGATACTTTGTTTTCTAAACACTACAGAGCAGTGTTTTTATTTGGAGATATGGTGAACGTATAAATAAAGTTATGTTATTATTATTATTGTACTACTATCTTGGTAACATCACAGTAATAATGACCTATCGCAGTGATATTACAATAGTAATACTGCTATCACAGTACTATATTAACCATTTCATTACGACAGGCCGGATTTCCGGCCGCACTGTCTGTGACGCTTCAGTATGACAGGCCGGTTATTCGGCATTGACAATGTCTGCTATTCAAATCATTTTTACTCATAATTATCCATTACATGGAGCCACTTGTTGTGTGCGGTTGTCAAGGCGAATAAATTAGCTATTCAACAGTGGTCATATTTTATTATTGCTCAATAATAGTTTACAGAGAATTTTGCGGTTTTTATTGACGGATTATCAAAATCTACGGTGGCCACAATGGCAGACGGCATTACTTCAACTAGCGATTTACCACTGTATGTTTTAGACAGATTATTTGATAGTTTTAGCTTGGTAGCCATCTTGGATTGCTGGTTACCATGACGATGGAATGTAAAATGATATGGTTCATTTTACTCGCTGATTATCATACTTTCTGAAAATATATAACATTCCTATTCATAAAATGCATTTTTGTTGCTCAAATCTTGACTTGAAGTGATGTAGTCCATTGTTTTGCATATTCACTGGGAATGCAGTATTCAGTGATCACAGCTGCTCAGAGCTCTAGTACTGAAACGGTTAATAATAAAACAACCCTCAATATAGACTTATAGTCATCCCTAACGAAGGGTAAGAGTTTGAGTGTCACAGGCTAAAGTATCCTGTTTTAGAAATACTCAAATAGGTGCCCTATTTGGCCAGACGGGACCTTCTATTCCTCTTCAATGACAGTGAGATTTGCACAAAAAGTGCAGAAAAAAATGAAAAATCCGTGTCGATGAGGGATTATGTCTGTACCCCCATGCTATCACACTTTCACAGGTGAACCAGTAGATTTCTTTAACATAGCACTGAGCATGATATTCACCCGATCTTAACCTTGGTGATTCCTTCACCTTACACTGAGGGAACGACTACACCTTCACCCTCATACTTTATAATCACATTACGCAAGTGTCTGGTCATCTGTGATTCTTGCATTGGCTTTGACCAAGTGCTTTGACCACTACACAAGAACCATATGGGCCTACCCCAGTTAGTGTTGAATGCGATGACAAGCTGCACCCAGTTTTATGAAATGACTGTTTGAGGGTGTGGAATTGATACCCCAGACCTTCTGGCCTATGTTGACTGACACAAGCACAGACCCACAGGGCAGGGGCTGATGCTATCTCCAGTGGCACACTACAATACTATCAGGTGTTCCAATAAACATCTTAATTGGTATGTACTCCACAGTACCATATTCCCTGGATTGAGATCATGACAGTGATATAGTTCCTGTATTCAGTAAGTCAGCAGCATATGGGGGGTTCTATGGCCATTGGGGGGGGGTAGTGGCTGATCTAGAGGGTGCTTGGATAGAGCTGTTTGTGAACCCTGTAAAATTCACCTCAGACATTGTTTTGTTTGTCGGCTGCATTATGGGTCAATTATTAATGACATCCTTCGTTCAGTGTCCAATTATGTAAGACCAGTTCACGGATGGATGGACGGACGGACCGACAGACAGACAGACAGACCGGCGGACGGACAGACATACTTATTTATACAACACATTTAATACTGGTAAGTTTGTTAAATTGAAACAACATAAATGGAAAAGTCAACGTTCCATTCACTGGTTGTCACGTCAGTTTTTCATAAATAATCTTGTTGTTTTGTTCTTGTTTTTTGTGCTAAGTTTAATCAACATTTAGTTGATCGCTTCCGAGCAACACATGAAATTCTACCCACAGACACCTAAGCCATTAACTAGCTCATATACCTCATTATGAGTGAAGAGTGAGAGAATAAAACCATCCCTCTTGTCAGGTGGCTGGTCTTAATATGTCATCGTCATGGTTACCAGGATACTGTCAACTTAGTCTGGCATTCCTACAATAGTTTTAAAGCTCAAAGTGAGGGTAAATATATTTACATTCATAAAGCAATTATTATGCAAGGCATAGAGGGTACCTGCCCCAAAACTAAGCTCGATAATGTACTTGTTTTGTGTTCCCCAAAACACCATACATTTTGAAGCTCTAGATTGCAGAAAAGACGATAAAAAAATCCTGCTGCTTATTCAATATTGTTTACTACTGTAAGTATAAAGGAACATTTAAAAATAATTCCAGACGATATTTGTCACTTGTGTATAGTGTCGTGCCAGGGCTTCATAAAGTAACCCCCCACGGTTAAGTTTCACAGGCACATGAAAGGAGGTGCGTCTTTTTAAGCTTATGTAACTCTCAGTGATATTTCAAGCCATCACATGATATTTAAATGTGAGTGTAACATGTAGGTATCATGATGACAGGGGACTGAAGCATCTCCATAAACATATATATATATAAGATGTATCTATATATATAATATACATGTATATTATATATAATGTATGTATATTATATAATATATATATGTATATTATATGTAATATGTATGTATATTATATATGATATATGTGTATGTATATATACATATATTATTAGGCTAAAATTGGATCATTGTAATAGTGTCTCCTCTGAAGCACCAATGTCTAGTTGCCTATTTCTACTTTTGTTTCCTTCTTTGGACAAATTGGCCTCTGATTTACCACCTGCAATACATTAAAAACCATAACAGTAGTTATTTAGAGTTATTTACTTACATTGTGGATGATAATGTGAATCTCAATTATCTCCTGTCACAGAATAGGGGAATATGAAAACTTACCAACTTCCCAAAAGAGGGCGCAACAGTGCCACAACTCTTAGTTCGGCAAACACAGGTGACCGTGATGGGCTGGCTTCATGAAACGTTCATGCCTTACAAAGGTTCTTACCAGGATGGTTGGTATAGATTACTACGTAACTTAGAACAATCAAAGAAGGCACACTGAGCATTGTGAACAATTGTACATAGCTATATAAATTTCCAACATTTGAAGATTCGTACTTACGAATGCTTCATGAAACCAGCCGCTGTTACATTGTAATTGGTGTATTGACAGACCAGTGTATGTTGGCCAACCAGACCGGATTTGTTGGGGAATTCCTGTCCTCCCTGAAATGGAGAAAATCTCCAGGATTGTAGACTAAGTTGCAGTTGTAGGTTGTTTGCGAGTCCCGAGGGGGGTGCAATTGGAGGTCCCAAGGGGTGCAGTTGGAGGTCCCAAGGGGGTTGCAGTTGGAGATCCCAAGGGGGTGCAGTTGGAGGTCCCAAGGGGGATGCAGTTGGAGATCCCAAGGGGGTGCAGTTGGAGGTCCCAAGGGGGATGCAGTTGGAGGTCCCAAGGGGGTACAGTTGGAGGTCCCAAGGGGGGTGCAGTTGGAGATCCCAAGAGTGCAGGGTTGGAAGTCCCAAGGGGTGGAGTCCCAAGGGGGTACAGTTGGAGGAGGTCCCAAGGTGGAGCACCCAGTTGGAGGTCCCAAGGGGGATGCAGTTGGAGGTCCCAAGGGGGTTGTGTTTTGGTGGCCTGGGGTCACCCAGGCCCTGGATTTTGGGAAATATAACCGTTGGCAGGTATACAGCTGCTTTAGAGTGCATAACATTTGGTTTGGGTTATTTACACACCCAGTCATCTCATTTGCGGTGCTAGAAAGGCAGGAATATTTGAAGTGTATTCTATAGCTTTGTTTTATTTTTGTCCGCTTGATGATCCTTGGTATGTGTTGTTCCATAGACAGGTGTCAGCTGGTCATTATCATTACCCTTGGTGAAAATGGTTAAGTGTTGTTATAATCACAATATTTCTATTAACTTTGATTTTGTTTGTTTCTGTGAGAAAATGTGGTGGACGTGGGTGTTTTAATTGATGAGGGCTTTGTCCTGGTAGAGTTTGACCCATTGACCCACACGTCCAGGTGTGTCCAGGTATGCACTACCTGACCCACTCAGGTGTAGGCCACACCCGCACACGTCCACTCATTACAAGGTGTCTTTCATGTTGTGTCAGTTCACTGAGTGGTGCAGTGGTTCATATAATTATATATCAGGGTAAATGCAGTGACAGAAATCTTCCTAGAGAAGTCTGGTTGGAGGTTGAATGAACAAGTCTGGTTGGAGGTTGAATGAACAAGTCTGGTTGGAGGTTGAATGAACAAGTCTGGTTGGAGGTTGAATGAACAAGTCTGGTTGGAGGTTGAATGAACAAGTCTGGTTGGAGGTTGAATGAACAAGTCTGGTTGGAGGTTGAATGAACTAGTCTGGTTGGAGGTTGAATGAACTAGTCTGGTTGGAGGTTGAATGAACTAGTCTGGTTGGAGGTTGAATGAACTAGTCTGGTTGGAGGTTGAATGAACAAGTCTGGTTGGAGGTTGAATGAACAAGTCTGGTTGGAGGTTGAATGAACAAGTCTGGTTGGAGGTTGAATGAACAAGTCTGGTTGGAGGTTGAATGAACAAGTGTGGTTGGGGGTTAAATGAACAAGTCTGGTTGGAGGTTGAATGAACAAGTCTGGTTGGAGGTTGAATGAACAACTCTGGTTGGAGGTTGAATGAACAACTCTGGTTGGAGGTTGAATGAACAAGTCTGGTTGGAGGTTGAATGAACAACTCTGGTTGGAGGTTGAATAAACAAGTCTGGTTGGAGGTTGAATGAACAACTCTGGTTGGAGGTTGAATGAACAAGTGTGGTTGGAGGTTGAATGAACAACTCTGGTTGGAGGTTGAATGAACAAGTCTGGTTGGAGGTTGAATGAACAAGTCTGGTTGGAGGTTGAATGAACTAGTCTGGTTGGAGGTTGAATGAACAAGTCTGGTTGGAGGTTGAATGAAGAAGTCAGGTTGGTGGTTGAATGAACAAGTCTGGTTGGAGGTTGAATGAACAAGTCTGGTTGGAGGTTGAATGAACTAGTCTGGTTGGAGGTTGAATGAACAAATCTGATTGAAGGTTGAATGAACTAGTCTGGTTGGAGGTTGAATGAACAATTCTGGTTGGAGGTTGAATGATCAAGTCTGATTGGAGGTTGAATGAACTAGTCTGGTTGGAGGTTGAATGGACAAGTCTGGTTGGAGGTTGAATGAACAAGTCAGGTTGGAGGTTGAATGAACAAGTCTGGTTGGAGGTTGAATGAACAAGTCTGGTTGGAGGTTGAATGAACTAGTCTGGTTGGAAGTTGAATGAACAAGTCTGGTTGGAGGTTGAATGAACTAGTCTGGTTGGAGGTTGAATGAACAAGTCTGGTTGGAGGTTGAATGAACAAGTCTGGTTGGAGGATGAATGAACAAGTCTGGTTGGAGGATGAATGAACAAGTCTGGTTGGAGGTTGAATGAACAAGTCTGGTTGGAGGTTGAATAGACAATTCTGGTTGGAGGTTGAATGAACAATTCAGGTTGGAGGTTGAATGGACAAGTCTGGTTGGAGGTTGAATGGACAAGTCTGGTTGGAGGTTGAATGAACAAGTCTGGTTGGAGGTTGAATGAACAAGTCTGGTTGGAGGTTGAATGAACAAGTCTGGTTGGAGGTTGAATGAACTAGTCTGGTTGGAGGTTGAATGAACAAATCTGGTTGGAGGTTGAATGAACTAGTCTGGTTGGAGGTTGAATGAACAAGTCTGGTTGGAGGTTGAATGATCAAGTCTGGTTGGAGGTTGAATGGACAAGTCTGGTTGGAGGTTGAATGAACAAGTCAGGTTGGAGGTTGAATGAACAAGTCTGGTTGGAAGTTGAATGAACAAGTCTGGTTGGAGGTTGAATGAACTAGTCTGGTTGGAAGTTGAATGAACAAGTCTGGTTGGAGGTTGAATGAACTAGTCTGGTTGGAGGTTGAATGAACAAGTCTGGTTGGAGGTTGAATGATCAAGTCTGATTGGAGGTTGAATGAACTAGTCTGGTTGGAGGTTGAATGGACAAGTCTGGTTGGAGGTTGAATGAACAAGTCAGGTTGGAGGTTGAATGAACAAGTCTGGTTGGAAGTTGAATGAACAAGTCTGGTTGGAGGTTGAATGAACTAGTCTGGTTGGAAGTTGAATGAACAAGTCTGGTTGGAGGTTGAATGAACTAGTCTGGTTGGAGGTTGAATGAACAAGTCTGGTTGGAGGTTGAATGAACAAGTCTGGTTGGAGGATGAATGAACAAGTCTGGTTGGAGGTTGAATGAACAAGTCTGGTTGGAGGTTGAATAGACAAGTCTGGTTGGAGGTTGAATGAACAAGTCAGGTTGGAGGTTGAATGGACAAGTCTGGTTGGAGGTTGAATGAACAAGTCTGGTTGGAGGTTGAATGAACAAGTCTGGTTGGAGGTTGAATGAACAAGTCTGGTTGGAGGTTGAATGAGCAAGTCTGGTTGGAGGTTGAAATGAATAAGTCTGCCAGTGTAAAGTCCTTTAAACAATGGAATACTGTGCTATATAAGAACTTACCTTTTTAACAGTTTAACTTCAAGGCATTTTCTGAGCAATAGTCTGCTGTTCATTAAGAATGAAGATGTTACCAATAAACTAACCTGGATTTCAGTTTTTCATCTGGATTAATCACAATTCAAAGATGTTTCTTGGAAGCTTCAATGCTGCTGTTACAAAAAGCATATTGATATTAGTAAACAAATAATTGTCAAATTGTAATTAATTCAAACACATTTGAAGGTCAAGGTTTTAGAATAGATATCATTTATAGCATATCACGTAATATTACAGCAAATACAGTCTGACTAAAGATATACGCATTTTGACGTTATACCTGTAAAGGCCTCGGCAAGTGGTGGATTTATTCTGTGAAAAATTACATCGTCCATGTGTATTATCAGGTGGCTTCTACGTGTAAATATGCTGTTTTTGACCCAAAATGATATACCCCTGGCCAAGGGATTGCTGGCCTGTGTTGGCAGTCAGAAGGAAGCAGCCTCCTGGGTGAGTGTGGGGAGGGAGGCAGGTTGGGAGACTGGAAGGCCTGTTCTCTGCTCCACTGACCTGAGACAGGACCCAGCTTGCCAGGGACTATCTGAGGAATGCCTTAACCTGCCTAGGGGGGGGTCTGGCAATCCCGTATTAACCCTCTACACCCCACGGGAGTATTGGTGACTAACATCCACAGGTGTGTAAATCCACCTTTGTTTATGTTGTCGGAATGACTGTGATGGGTGTAGTTAGTGCTGCTGTTAAATAAATAACGTGTATTTAAATGAATGAATTGAGGGAAAGGTTTTAATGATTTATTTATTAGCTGTGACATTATCATTGGCCGATGTTGTTTTATTGTTTACATAAACAAAGATCTTTCATTAATGAAATCATTAATAAATGTAAAAGGTTTGAACTCTGAATAAACAAAATTTTCTCAAATTACAAACATGAATTACATAGGTTTTGCCTATGTCGTGACTGTGTGATTCATGACACAAACAATACATGCATTAGACATATAGTTAAATAAGTCTAGAATAAAATAAAATATATTAAATTATTATTAATATTATTATTATCATTATTAAATGCATTATCACGTGGCAGATGTATACTGTGTCTCGCGTGAACTTCGCTTATGTCATTCCATGGCAGTAAAATTAATAAATATATATAAAGAAATAATTTAATAAATAAAATTTATAATTTAAATGTCCATGTCATTAAATAAGTGTTTAGAACAATTACTAAAAAGAAAATTAATATTAAATATGTTAATAAATAATAAAAGTTTTCTGTGTAAAAGTACCGGTAATTACAAAGTTATACTACAACAGGAATTTTTATTGAGTTATAATTTGTTTATATTATTTCTCGTCGGGTGTGTTTGCAGGTGCGTGGCAAGGAGGCGGGGCTCCAGACACAGGTGGAGGAGTTGAGGGAACAACTGCGGACTCGCCGCGTCTCCATGCAGGACTACATCCACAAGGTGGAGACACTGCGGGAGGAGGTGAGGGCGTAGGCACCAGGGCACGGATCTTCTGGGGAGTACACACATTTCCCCTCCCAGACATTTCATCCCCCGGACTTTCCCCACTCACATTTATTTCTCCCCAGTCATTCCCCCATCTGGACATTTCTACCGGTCATATCCATTGGATATTTCCACCGGTCATCTCCACTGGTCATTTCCACCGGTCATCTCCACTGGTCATTGCCCCCTTTAATTTTCTGCTGTTTACATCGCGAGAGAGGTAAGAGATATAAAATATTCAGACTCAAATCAACAAACATATGGGCAATGCATTAGTGTTACATAATGAATACCGGTATATTTCTTAACTAATTGATAAATGGTAGTAATATATATGCAGTAAAAAGATGTTTTCTTCATATTACACAGTTCATATTATAACCTGGAGATATATAATGACAGCATTGAACGTGTCCTACATTCTGGCTTAGTGGTACACTGCTAGTGCTGTACACCATGTACGGTACATCAATGTATTCATGGTACACTGCTAGTGCTGTACACCATGTACGGTACATCAATGTATTCATGGTACACTGCTAGTGCTGTACACCATGTACGGTACAACAGTGTATTCATGGTACACTGCTAGTGCTGTACACCATGTATGGTACATCAGTGTATTCATGGTACACTGCAAGTGCTGTACACCATGTATGGTACATCAGTGTATTCATGGTACACTGCATGTGCTGTACACCATGTACGGTACATCGGTGTATTCATGGTACACTGCAAGTGCTCTACACCATGTACGGTACATCGGTGTATTCATGGTATACTGCAAGTGCTGTACACCATGTATGGTACATCAGTGTATTCATGGTACACTGCAATATATATAATAAGTCACAAAGTTTGAACGGAAATATATTCAGCACATTGTAATTTTTGCATTTAGTGCAGAATGCCATGTCCATAACAGCATATCGTGTCTTATCCACAGTGTGGCGCCACTGTTGTATCCACTCTAGTGCATTTCGGAGAGAGCTTCCTACTACCCCTCCCCACACAACGTTAGGTGTTTACATGCATTTCTACATTGAGGAATAGCAGGAAGCTCTCTCGTGCATTTCTACGTTGAGGAATAGCAGGAAGCTCTCTCATGCATTTCTACGTTGAGGAATAGCAGGAACCTCTCTCATGCATTTCTACGTTGAGGAATAGCAGGAAGCTTTCTCATGCATTTCTACGTTGAGGAATAGCAGGAAGCTCTCTCATGCATTTCTACGTTGAGGAATAGCAGGAAGCTCTCTCATGCATTTCTACGTTGAGGAATAACAGGAAGCTCTCTCATGCATTTCTACGTTGAGGAATAGCAGGAAGCTCTCTCATGCATTTCTACATTGAGGAATAGCAGGAAGCTCTCTCATGCATTTCTACGTTGAGGAATAGCAGGAAGCTCTCTCATGCATTTCTACATTGAGGAATAGCAGGAAGCTCTCTCATGCATTTCTATGTTGAGGAATAGCAGGAAGCTCTCTCATACATTTCTACGTTAAGGAATAGCAGGAAGCTCTCTCATGCATTTCTATGTTGAGGAATAGCAGGAAGCTCTCTCATGCATTTCTGTGTTGAGGAATAGCAAGAAGCTCTCATGCATTTCTACATTGAGGAATAGCAGGAAGCTCTCTCGTGCATTTCTACGTTGAGGAATAGCAGGAAGCTCTCTCATGCATTTCTACATTGAGGAATAGCAGGAAGCTCTCTCGTGCATTTCTACATGAGGAATAGCAGGAAGCTCTCTCGTGCATTTCTACATTGAGGAATAGCAGGAAGCTCTCTCATGCATTTCTACGTTGAGGAATAGCAGGAAGCTCTCTCGTGCATTTCTACGTTGAGGAATAGCAGGAAGCTCTCTCGTGCATTTCTACATTGAGGAATAGCAGGAAGCTCTCTCGTGCATTTCTACGTTGAGGAATAGCAGGAAGCTCTCTCGTGCATTTCTACGTTGAGGAATAGCAGGAAGCTCTCTCATGCATTTCTACATTGAGGAATAGGAGGAAGCTCTCTCGTGCATTTCTACATTGAGGAATAGCAGGAAGCTCTCTCTTGCATTTCTACGTTGAGGAATAGCAGGAAGCTCTCTCGTGCATTTCTACGTTGAGGAATAGCAGGAAGCTCCTCGTGCATTTCTACGTTGAGGAATAGCAGGAAGCTCTCTCGTGCATTTCTACATTGAGGAATAGCAGGAAGCTCTCTCGTGCATTTCTACGTTGAGGAATAGCAGGAAGCTCTCTCGTGCATTTCTACATTGAGGAATAGCAGGAAGCTCTCTCGTGCATTTCTACGTTGAGGAATAGCAGGAAGCTCTCTCGTGCATTTCTACGTTGAGGAATAGCAGGAAGCTCTCTCATGCATTTCTACATTGAGGAATAGGAGGAAGCGTGCATTTCTACATTGAGGAATAGCAGGAAGCTCTCTCTTGCATTTCTACGTTGAGGAATAGCAGGAAGCTCTCTCGTGCATTTCTACATTGAGGAATAGCAGGAAGCTCTCTCGTGCATTTCTACGTTGAGGAATAGCAGGAAGCTCTCTCATGCATTTCTACATTGAGAAATAGCAGGAAACTCTCTCGTGCATTTCTACATTGAGGAATAGCAGGAAGCTCTCTCGTGCATTTCTACGTTGAGGAATAGCAGGAAGCTCTCTCATGCATTTCTACGTTGAGGAATAGCAGGAAGCTCTCTCATGCATTTCTACATTGAGGAATAGCAGGAAGCTCTCTCATGCATTTCTACGTTGAGGAATAGCAGGAAGCTCTCTCATGCATTTCTACGTTGAGGAATAGCAGGAAGCTCTCTCATGCATTTCTACATTGAGGAATAGCAGGAAGCTCTCTCATGCATTTCTACATTGAGAAATAGCAGGAAACTCTCTCGTGCATTTCTACATTAAAGAATAGCAGGAAGCTCTCTCATGCATTTCTACGTTGAGGAATAGCAGGAAGCTCTCTCGTGCATTTCCTGCTCTAGGGACACAGAATGGAGTGTCATGAACAGAATACACTTCAACGTAATGACGTAAAACTGTATGACATAGAATACACAGTATATATTGTGTACCGCAGAGAGACGTACAGTACACAACTTTACTGCATAATATATCACACGATACAGGGAATTGTGGAATGTGTTATGTCTGAGCATGGATATTTAAGCAGGGAATTATCATTTGTGAGGAAAGTATCCAAAAACTAGTGTATATGACACTACTTCACACAATGCTGTGAATGTATTAGGCCTGTTTGTTGAGATGCAATGTTCTTTATAGACAGTATATAATATTATATCAGTTTGAGAAGGCACAGATGCCTCCAGTATACATAAAACAGCCCTGTGTTTTTCTAAACTATAGCTTTGCTGTGTGTAAAACAGTGCAGTGTTTTATCTGCAGGGTTCACGTCATTACTTTCTTGCACTTGATGCCAGATGAAGTGGCCACGCACTGTGTGGTCACATGATCACTGAAGTGATAGGGGTAAAAAGCACGGGGTAAACTGTGAGTCTGGCAGAACTGAGGCAAAGACAAGAGAGATTAATGATGGAGACACACGCAGTCATCTCTCTGACTTTGTTTCACTTATCTACAAAGCAGTACGAGTCAATTTATCTTCTCACTGTATTGTATGAATTATCCCCGCATGCTGTGCAGTTTGGTCAGGTCGCCTGGGGCTCCTTTTTTGGTTTGAGCTGTTTTTGTAATGTTTTATCAGGCTTGGTGCGTTGACCTACAAATGACCTTGAACAGCTGCAAACAATGTGGCAGTTTGTTAAGAAAATAGTTGTTTTTAAACTTGAGGTATTGAACGTAGCTAGTATCCACCTCCCCATGCTAATTAACTTGTTTTAATAAATTATTTAAATAGTGAAAACATTAGGTACACCATTTTATATATATATAATCTTCTAAAAATTCAAGGAATATAGTAAAGTGTTATTGCGCTTTATACTATATACTAGTATGTAGATTAAATCTGTTCACACTTTCACAAGTTATTTCAAGATCTAACTATTAATGTCAGTTGTGTGAATGATTTTAACAAAGGTATGCACTCTTATTGAACTGCCTGTGAACATTACCTATTCATACACACCAAATGTGAACGTCAATGAACATGAACCTGATTCATGATGGATGTGAACTATACTTTTCGAGATATTTTATTTTGAAAGTGAGGAAATATATTGTTTTGGCAGTTTGGCACCTGGCAAGAGACAAGCACAAAATTGAAAAATATAACTTAGGCAAATAAAAATATGAAAAAATTGTAGATAAATTTGATATATGGACAATAAGACAAGTTTCATTAAGCTATGTCATGTTTGGTTTTTATCTGACATTTTGTGACTGGTTTTCTTTTTCCTGATCGTCTGGAGTCAGGGAAAATTTCAAAACTAAAACTTCTTGCACTGGAGTGGATCAACCCTGGGGTGGGGGTTGGGCCTCTACTGCTGGAGGCCGGTGGGGGAAAATGGCTGCCCCACCTTTGCTAATCTGATTGTCATTTCATAATTGTTTGTGTAGTACCTCGATGAGAGTATGATTTGTTCTGCTTTATCTCATCGTGTATGTGATTTAATTCCTGTTGGTACAATTATTAAATGACCTTTACCAGCTACATCTACTCTTGTTTAATTTGTATAGCAAACGATCTCAGGGTTCTGCCATTGAGAATCAGCAGGGTATAAATGATTATTTTTACATACGTAAAAATAGTATTTATGCAATGTGAGGCAAAGATGCCTATAAACGTTTTGTTCAATGATAATCTGACAAGGGTCCGGATTACGTAAACACTTACCCGGACTCAAAATGAGGCCGAGCTGGGACCGTTCCCTTTGTGTTGGAATTCGACTGCGTAACACGTCTTTGTTTTTCAACACAAAGGAAGATTAAATTCATCCCACCTTCCTCCCTCTCTACCACCATTATGCTAATGTTGTATAAGGAAGAGAAAACGGGCCAGTGGGGATAGATCAGCAGGTAGTCAGACTGTAGAGAACGAGGAGAGACACGACAGCGATACAGGTGGTGAAGAGGTAGATACCACAGAGGCAGTTGGTAAGACTGTGAGACAGAAGACTGATGGAAGAAGACAGAGTGTTCAGCAAAAAACAGAAAACATGACAGGCGTGAAGGTGACAGGGGAGAAAGTGACCGTAGTGAAGGAGGTAGCCGGGGAAAAGGGACGGGAGAGGAGAGAAGAAAATGTGATGGGAGGAAAGAAGAAGGGACGAAAGGAAGTGAGAGTAAATGTGCTAGAAGAGAAGATGACAGGTGGAAAGGGGACAAGAGAAAACCCGACAGGAAAGAAGGGAATGGAAGAGAATGTGACAGGAGAGAAGATGACAAGAGGAAAAGACAACAACCAGACATATGCAAACCGGAGGAGCTACTCCGAGGCAGTGATTGAGGGGGCAAAGAGAAAAGAGAGAGTGTTTATGGGCGATTCAATTCTGAGAAAAACAGACAAGACTATATGCGAGGGGAAGGACGTTGTTGTATGTCTACAGGGGGCTAGGATAGAGCATGTGACCGAAAGGGTAGAGAAGGTATTGGGGCATGGCAAGGGAGGGTCTATACTAGTACACGTTGGGACAAACAATACAGACAAGGAGGGAACAACTGGTATAGTTCAGAAGTACAGACATCTAGTGAGGAAGCTAAAGAAGACAAGAGTGGAACAGGTTATTCTCTCAGGAATTTTGCCAGTAATGGGAGGAAGGGGGGCAAGATACAGAAACTGTAAGAGGATGGCGATCAACGCACTAGTTGAGCAGATGTGTGAGGAAGAGGGCGTGGGATTCATAGATTTATGGGGGTACTTTGTTGGGAGAGAAGATATGTACATGAGAGATGGCCTCCATCTAAGTGGAAAGGGGGCAGCAGTATTCTCAGAGAATCTGCTGCGATCTGTTGACAGTGGGACAGGTTGCATCTATTTAAACTAAATTCGCAGGGGGGACTAGCAGAGAAGCCTGAAACTGGAGGCATAGATAAAGGCAGCAAAAATAATTCAGCAAAGAACAGTCTGGAAAACTGTTCTGAAGCTGGATATAAATGTGTTTGTTTAAATGCAAGGAGTATAGTAAACAAAAGAAATGAACTAAACATTATGGTAGAAGATATTGACCCTCACATAATAGGTATAACCGAATCATGGGCAACCACCGATATATCAGATGCCGAATTGGGACTGACAGGATATGTAATGTTTAGGAAAGATAGAATAGGAAGAAGGGGAGGTGGAGTTATTTTATATATTAAAGAATCTATCCAGGCTTATGAAATAAAATTAGACAGAGAAGCAGATTGCGAAGAAGCTGTTTGGTGTAACATAGTTACAGGAAACTCAACGTTAACAGTTGGATTAGTTTATCGAAGTCCAAACATAAGCATAGAAGAGAATGAAAAAATACAAAACGCTATAAGGGAAGTGAGCAAACGGGACTGTGTTATTATGGGGGATTTTAACCATGGGCATATAAAATGGAAATCTCTACAGAGTATGGGTAGTGAGGACCACAAGTTTTTAGTTTTAGTACAAGATAGTTTCCTTTCTCAACATGTGCTAGAACCAACCAGGGGAGAGAATGTGTTAGACTTAGTTTTGTCCTCACAGAATGAATTAGTTGACAATGTTAAATTATGTGAGCCTCTGGGAAGTAGTGATCACAACCAGATACATTTTACCATTAAAGTAAAATCAGAAAGAAATAATAAAAAGCAGTTGAGGAGAAATTTCCACAAAGGAAGATATAAGGAAATGATGAAATATTTAGCAAAGATAGACTGGTATAATACACTGAAGAATAAGACAGCAACAGAATGCTGGAATATCTTAAAGAATGAAATAGAGTGCATCGTAGATAAATTTGTTCCCTTCAAAAAACAAGGGAAACGGACCAGAAAGAAATACTTATCGAAAGAAGCCATTAGAAAAATTAAGTATAAACAAACGATGTGGAAGTCTTATAGACGTACTGGCAATGACGAAGACTACAACATTTATAAAGAAGCACTAAACCAAGCTACAGCTGAAATTAGAAATTCAAAGAGAAGCTATGAACATAAATTAGCTTGTAATATAAAACATGACAGCAAGAGTTTTTATGCGTATGTTCGAAGCAAACAGAAAGTTCAGGATAAGGTGGGTCCTCTAGAAGATAGTGCTGGAAATATAATATCAGAAGGATTCTTAATGGCAGAAGACCTGAATGAGTATTTTAGTTCAGTGTTTACCAGAGAAGACACTAGTTCACTGCCAGTACCAGAGGCTAAGTTCAAGGGGGCAGAATCAGACTATTTAAGACAGTTAATTGTAACCCCAGAAATGGTAGCTAAGAAAATTAGGGCTATGAAGGAAAATAAATCACCTGGAGTGGATGGTATTCCACCCAAACTACTAGTGGAAATTGTAGAACAAATTAGCATACCGCTTGCAACAGTTTTCAACTTGTCATTAGAAGAGGGAGTGGTTCCTTTAGAATGGAAAGAAGCAAACATTATACCGTTATTTAAAAAAGGTTCGAGAAACAAGTCAAATAATTATAGACCAGTTAGTTTAACATCGGTGATTTGTAAATTATTAGAAAGACTAATTAAAGATCACATGGTGGATTTTTTTGTTAAACATAACTTGATAAACCCATCTCAACATGGGTTTCTAAAAGCAAGGTCATGCTTAACAAATATGTTATGTTTTTTGGAAGATATCACTAAGTGGGTAGATGATGGATCACCAGTAGATATCATCTACTTAGATTTTCAAAAAGCTTTCGACAAAGTGCCACATCAGAGATTACTGCTTAAACTAAAAGCCCATGGCGTAGGAAATGGTATAATTAACTGGATAGAAAAATGGCTGATTGACAGAAGACAACGGGTAGTTGTTGATGGGGAGGCTTCAAACTGGAAATCAGTTTTGAGTGGGGTTCCACAGGGATCAGTACTGGGACCTATATTATTCTTAATATATATAAACGATTTGGACGATGATATAGCTAGCAAGGTGTTGAAATTTGCAGATGATACAAAAGTGTTTAGAAGGATTAAAAGTGATGGTGATAGACAGCATTTACAAGATGATCTTGACAGGTTGATCAAATGGTCTGAAAAGTGGCAAATGTTGTTCAATTTTGGGAAATGTAAATGCCTTCACACAGGACATGGGAACGAATATGTAGAATATACAATGGGGGGAACTGTACTAAGTACTACTGTAAAAGAAAAAGACTTAGGGCTGACAATTAGTGCTGACATGAAGGTTTCAGAGCAGTGTGGAATTGCAGCTTCAAAAGGAAATCAAATCCTTGGATTGATTAGGCAAAATATAGCATATAAAGAAAAAGAACTAATAATACCGCTGTACAAAACAATAGTTAGGCCTCATTTAGAATATTGTATACAAGCGTGGAGGCCATACCGCAAGAAGGACATAGATATGCTAGAAAGAGTACAGAGGAGAGCGACTAAAATGATACCAAAACTTAGGGATCTTAGTTATGAAAAACGCCTAAAAGAATGTGGTTTAACAACACTAGAGACCAGGAGATTGAGAGGAGATCAGATAGAAGTGTTTAAAATATTGAATGGTTATGAAAATATTGATAGAAATATGTTTTTTTCAGTTAAGAAAGATAGAAAGACTAGAGGACATGAAGTTACATTAGTAAAGGAGCAGTGTAGATTAGACATGAGAAAGTTCTCATTTTCACAAAGGACTGTGAATGAATGGAACAGATTATCTGATGATTGTGTGGGTGCTAGTAGTGTGAATATGTTTAAAAATAAAATCGACACATACCTCAGAAGGGCTGGATATATGTAGATAAAAGGGTTGGACTCTCGATAAGCCAAAGGGCTTCCTTGTCCACCTGCCATCTAGAGTTAATTCTCTGGATGGCAATCTTGTGAAATCTTGTTAAACATGTAATCACAGTGTTATACTCTGTTTTCAATGTTAATTTTTTTGATACGGTCCATGTATCGGTAATTTTTTGTGACGCTTTTCCCTGTTCATATACATTGTATCCGAGGTTTTGCCTGAAGGCTTTTTCCTCCTTATTGATGACACAGCAGCAAGTGTACGCAGGGTTTTTAGGGCGGAAAATAAAGTAGGATTGATAAGTAGTCGTTTTAGTCGTCGAAATGTTTCAGAGGCATCTTTTAAGTAGGTTTTGATGTATTACCTACCATGATTTCAATATAGTACTTTACACTGTGGTCCAATTTATAGATTGTACAGGCTGAGTAAATGAGGTAATGTTTACGACCTCGACTGGCCCACATTTGTTTGTGAATATTTGCATTTTATTCCTCACCACATTATTCTGGCCATGGTGGGGGGAAATGGCCGCCCCACCTTTGCTAATCTGATTGTCATTTCATAATTGTTTATGTAGTACCTCGGTGAGAGTATGATTTGTTCTGCTTTATCTCATTGATTGGTGTACGTGATTTAATTCCTGTTGGTACAATTATTAAATGACCTTTACCAGCTACATCTACTCTTGTTTAATTTGTATAGCAAACGAGCTCAGGGTTCTGCCATTGAGCATCAGCAGGGTATAAAAACAAATACTAAAATTATTCACTACAAGTTATCGATACAATATTATTTATTGTGTAGATCATATTTGTTTGCAGTCAGGAACCACAATATGCCGAAATATCTTGCATACATGTCGAATAAAACATTAACAACTTAATTAACGGCACGCGTAGCGAGCTGTAGCGAACTACTGAAGATGCACTAAGCCTCGATGCTCGAGGAAAATTCACAAATCTTTCATCTTTTGATTGGTTGTTTTATTTTATTGCCTACTGTCACTGTACAGGCCAGCCTGACAACAAACTATGTGTGGCACAGTAGAGAGATTGACTTAGCAAATATGATTTAGCTTATCTTAGATTTGCACGGGATCTTATATGATTAAAATTTGACTAGTAAAATCCGGTAGTCTGGTAATCATGCCTGCATTACCCTACCTTGCATACATGACCATGTACTAACCATGCCCGCATGACCCTGCCTTGCATAAATGATCATGTACTAACCATGCCCACATGACCCTACCTGGCATGCATATGACCATGTACTAACCATGCCCGCATGACCCTACCTTGTATACATATGACCATGTACTAACCATGCCCGCATGACCCTACCCTTTAAAGATGCATGCAAACATTCCTGCAGATTGGCAAGTTAACAGCTGTTCGTGTTGAACTTGATTGTCGCGTCAACATTCTAACGTCGGAACGGAACATGCATGTTTGCAGTCTGGAGGATGCGCATGATCGCATTGTCACGCTTGAGCGACACCGGCAGGACCAACAGGAGCAGGTAATGTGAGCAGACGGGTAGATTTGTATCTGTTTATGTTCTGTCATTGCAAACTCCCTAAAGTAAAGAAGGTAAATAGCACAGTATCCCGTCCTCAGGACTGCTCAAATCACTTTTACACTTCCTGTTCACTCGTCCACCATCTCTCCTTCTCTGGGAAAGATTCAGCCATCCTGCAGTTAATGCATGAAGGCTATTCATACACAAATATCCACCACTGTCTATTGCTATGTACTCATCCATACAGCTGAGTGAACTGGAGCAATGTAGAGTGAACGAACTTGCCCAAGGTTTGACACGGCAACACATTATTTGAACCCGGGTTTTCTCAGTTGAGAGTCTGACACTCTATCCACTGGTCTACTGCGCTCCACAAAAGTAGTAAATATAGTAATGTTGCTACTAAAGTAATACAGGATATCAATGGTAACCCCTGAAAATACTGTATGATAATGGATATAAAAGTTGACATATTGTGCAGTGCTGACGATGTCTACTATGGACAGATTTTACTGAACTTCACAAAGTAGTATACAATACGGAACCCATATAAGATGTGTCATCAGAATAACCGGCAGAACTTCTTCGAGGGTTTAACTACAAAATATAAAAATGGAAGGTTTTACTTGCTTCTCCCTGACACAGCCAGCGTGTCATTACATGCCTTGCTCACCAGTGCAGATATGGGAGCAAGGAAACTATGTCCAAACAGAAATATGTTATGTTATGTTTGTATGACAGAAATTGCCCAGTAAGATTCTTCTAGAATTGATCAATTTATTGATGTTTTAATTTAATTTTTTTTATTTTGCTTAATGTAACACACTGTTGTGAATTGTGTATGTTATCTGATGTCATATGACTGTGGATATAGTATGTGATTATGATAGCCTGTTGAAAGCAGATGTAGCATAAGCAAAACTTGTATGTTGTGGCCATGTACAAACCAAGCCCGCTTGACCCTACCTTGTGTGGAGCATGCTGTTGTTGTGAGCCTGTACTAACCAAGCCCGCTTGACCCTACCTTGTGTGGAGCATGCTGTTGTTGTGGGCCTGTACAAACCAAGCCCGCTTGACCCTACCTTGTGTGGAGCATGCTGTTGTTGTGGGCCTGTACTAACCAAGCCCGCTTGACCCTACCTTGTGTGGAGCATGCTGTTGTTGTGGGCCTGTACTAACCATGCCCACCTGACCCTACCTTGTGTGGAGCATGCTGTTGTTGTGGGCCTGTACTAACCAAGCCCGCTTGACCCTACCTTGTGTGGAGCATGCTGTTGTTGTGGCCTGTACTAACCAAGCCCGCTTGACCCTACCTTGTGTGGAGCATGCTGTTGTTGTGGGCCTGTACAAACCAAGCCCGCTTGACCCTACCTTGTGTGGAGCATGCTGTTGTTGTGGGCCTGTACTAACCAAGCCCGCTTGACCCTACCTTGTGTGGAGCATGCTGTTGTTGTGGGCCTGTACTAACCAAGCCCGCTTGACCCTACCTTGTGTGGAGCATGCTGTTGTTGTGGGCCTGTACTAACCAAGCCCGCTTGACCCTACCTTGTGTGGAGCATGCTGTTGTTGTGGGCCTGTACTAACCATGCCCACCTGACCCTACCTTGTGTGGAGCATGCTGTTGTTGTGGGCCTGTACTAACCATGCCCACCTGACCCTACCTTGTGTGGAGCATGCTGTTGTTGTGGGCCTGTACTAAAGCCCACTTGACCCTGTGTGGGCATGCTGTTGTTGTGGGCCTGTACTAACCATGACCCTACCTTGTGTGGAGCATGCTGTTGTTGTGGGCCTGTGCAAGCAAGCCCGCTTGACCCTACCTTGTGTGGAGCATGCTGTTGTTGTGGCCTGTACTAGCCAAGCCATTGACCCTACCTTGTGTGGAGCATGCTGTTGTGGGCCTGTACTAACCAAGCCAGCTTGACCCTACCTTGTGTGGGCATGCTGTTGTTGTGACCTCTGTGCTAGCCAAGCCAGCTTGACCCTACCTTGTGTGTAGACATGCTGTTGTTGTGGGCCTGTACTAACCAAGCCCGCTTGACCCTACCTTGTGTGGAGCATGCTGTTGTTGCGGGCCTGTACTAACCAAGCCCGCTTGACCCTACCTTGTGTGGAGCATGCTGTTGTTGTGGGCCTGTACTAACCATGCCCGCTTGACCCTACCTTGTGTGGAGCATGCTGTTGTTGTGGGCCTGTACTAACCATGCCCGCTTGACCCTACCTTGTGTGGAGCATGCTGTTGTTGTGGCCTGTACTAACCAAGCCCACCTGACCCTACCTTGTGTGGAGCATGCTGTTGTTGTGGGCCTGTACTAACCAAGCCCACCTGACCCTACCTTGTGTGGAGCATGCTGTTGTTGCGGGTGTGTACTAAGCAAGCCCACCTGACCTTGTGTGGAACATGCTGTTGTTGTGGGCCTGTACTAGCCCTTCCCACACAGGCCCTGTATTAGTGGAGCATGCTGTTGTTGTGGGCCTGTACTAACCATGCCCACCTGACCCTACCTTGTGTGGAGCATGCTGTTGTTGTGGGCCTGTACTAACCAAGCCCACCTGACCCTACCTTGTGTGGAGCATGCTGTTGTTGTGGGCCTGTACTAACCAAGCCCACCTGACCCTACCTTGTGTGGAGCATGCTGTTGTTGTGGGCCTGTACTAACCATGCCCACCTGACCCTACCTTGTGTGGAGCATGCTGTTGTTGTGGGCCTGTACTAACCATGCCCACCTGACCCTACCTTGTGTGGAGCATGCTGTTGTTGTGGGCCTGTACTAACCATGCCCGCTTGACCCTACCTTGTGTGGAGCATGCTGTTGTTGTGGGCCTGTACTAACCAAGCCCACCTGACCCTACCTTGTGTGGAGCATGCTGTTGTTGTGGGCCTGTACTAACCATGCCCACCTGACCCTATACTACATGCATGAACAGTGTTGTAAAATCAGCCCACTAAGGGTTGGATACTGTAAGACTGTAAGCAATTACATTTGTAATTGTAATCCTAAATTATATTAAGGGTGTAACTCATCCAGTGTAATAGATCCGAGTATTTTATTTGATCAAAAGAATATTTTTATACTGGTAGGTGTGTTTGAAAATGACATTTTGTTTGATAAATGCGTGTCCTTAGACAGGTCTTTGTATAATACAGTATTATAAGCCATAAGAATAATTCAGATTTCATGAAACATTTGCTGTATAGTAATTAACTACACACATCAATTGTAGATTTATCTGTCAGCGACACAACATTTTTTTCCACTGTAAACAATATTTGTTCACAGACACATCAAATAAAAAATTGTAATCATATATAAACTAATTATTGTTTTGTTTTTACAAAACCAGGGTAATTGGAATTGGTAAAAACGTAATATTTTGTAATTACATCATGAAACTTTTTAGTTTTTAAAAACAATAAAATTGCTTCTTTGAAATGGCTAAAACTTTGCATGGCAGATTGTGTTTCAAATGACATTTGTTAAACATAGATGTTATTATTTGGTGTTAAGTATGGCTATGGCTGCTCTGTTCACGTACTGCTGTTTCAGTATGGAATTGATCATTGGCATTGGTATTTTGAGGTGGAATTGATGTAATGAATTGACTCCCAAGTCTCACGTCCTTCCAGTTGATGTGTCAGGAACGAGAGATCAACGAACTGCGAGAACAGAATCTCTGTCTTCTGGACAATGTTGGTAACCTTGCCCTTCAGTCGACCTCTGACCTCACGCTTGAAGCGGACACTTGCAGCAACTCGCTATTCCGAGAACTGCACGTCTTCAACACAAAGTCAACATCGACGGAATCACTCGACACTGATGTCTTCAGTCAATCGTCAGTCAGTGTAAGCTTAACTCGGTTTTTTCTTGATTTGTTAGACTTTTTTGTAAAAAGTAATAATTTCCTGGACCTGTCTTGTCAAATATGCTGATATGTCACGTTGTCCTAGTTACATTAGTTCACTGTCATATATACTTGAGTTTCCTGCTTTTTTAATTCAATATGTTTTCATGTGTTCTTTTCTACTTAAAATCCACTGTCTTTCATATGGCATTGCTACATTGACACGAATGTAGAACCTTAGAAGCATAATCATTATTCCCATTCCATGAAATTCTATTTAATTCCACAACAGCATAACATTATACTGGTTTTTGTGCAGTTTGACCCTTTTCCTGCAGCTAAGACAGGAGCTCATGGATGTCTACCAGCAGATGAAGCAGATGATGAATGACCTTGGAGGTGGAGAAGTGGGTCACGGTCATGAGACATCAAATACTCCCCAGGTGGAGCCACAACAGGCCCGGTGCGAAGTTCAGTCGGGCGGTCTTCAGTCGTTGCTACGGAAACTACGTGAACAAATGGAGCACGCTGTGAATATGCGTGTCAACCAGGTAATAATGATAAGATGTTATGATGACTGTGCTAGGTAGAATTTCCTCATTTATATGTAGCAAGCGGCTTACACAAAATCAAATCACAAACACAGATTACAATTACTTTTCAGTTGCGATTAAACTTGAAAAATTTTCAAATCAATTATGGCACAAAGTTTTCAATTACTGATACAGATGTATTAATGGGACCAACCAAAATGTTTATTAATGACATGCATATGTAGGATCATTCATGAAGTAGAATTTAAAAATATATATTCTTAATTTGAATGAAATTGATAACAATCATACGAACAAATTAAATTGTACTTAAGTCACAAAGTGAAGTGCAAAGATAGTTTTTGTATAATGAAATATATGTTTTTGCCCATTGATGACATTGAAGCCACAAAGGCTTTCCTTTACCGTAGCATTATGTTGACAGTTAATTTGATTGATTGATCATCGATCGGTTACTTGATTGATCGACACTGTTACTTTAATCTGGCCTCATCCCTTAGATAAACTCAGTGTTCGCATTAACTCCATTTTTGAGGGATATTACGTGGTTTTTCGAGGCAGGACGTGGTTTTTTAAGTTTTGCCGCGTCTCTTCGAGTTCGACGCAACTCTACAGTTATCCAAAGTTGTTTCTTGGCCTTCGAACACAGACAACGGCCTGCGCAAACAACAAAATGAACAATGGTCTGAACTGGAATTATTTAAATTACATCTTACATTGATGACTGGACACTGAGAACAGTCTAATCAATACCCTTGTGCCTTCCTTGCCCCTTGTTTGTTGTTGACATTGTTTATAAGTTTTAGTCAAGCACCGTGAACAACGTCTGTTGCCGCCAATACCCTGTTATCGCCCATCGTATATTTTTCAAGTCTTGCAGAATAAAGTGTAATCCGTTAATATCTACACAAATAATGTCCATCCATACATCTACATGATACGCATGTTTTTAAAATCATGTATGTTTACTAAATATTACAATTGGGGCACATTATTAATGGAAAAAAAACGATTTTTAAAAGCATATTCTTAAAAATTATTATATATGCCTCCGTCACCAAGGCTCACAAATAGTTCAGTCGTTAAAAATGCCTCCATCAGCCAGGGTAACAAACTTTGAAGAAAACTACAATGCTAAGTTTTAGCCTTACATGTAAAGATTATGTCAGTTGTGTGTATAATAAAATATGAGTGGCTGCTGTTTATCGTGCTTTGTAGCATGATACGTATCAGGAGTTGAACAAATGTGCTAATGTTATGAACATTTATTTATTTATGTAACAAGGCCACACATTAATTTAGTCCATTTAATAGTCCACATCTTTGGACCCCATTTTTGTTTTGGAGATACCGTTGATCAATCACGGAAATTTGACCAATTCTCAACACTAGCCAACGGTGAAAATCTTTAAAAACAAAGTTGACAAGGGTAAGTATACGTAGATGCAAAAATTTTTGAACCCCGATAACCAAAAAGCTTCCATGTCTAGTTGCCTTCTGGGTGTTGTCCTTTGGATGGCAAGCATGTCAACTTTCAATTCGTTCACATGACAATAATTTTATTGTCCATTTAAAGCATTGCATTAAAAACAGAAATTTATCTTTAGATACACATATAAATGCCTGTAGTAAAAGTGGTATTATACATAAAATTGGTAAAAAAACATTATAGTCAGCACTAAAAATTGATAAAATGCACATCACGCAATACTTCATACATGTTCTGCTGTAAAAGTTTACTTAAAACTAGCATTTAACATTAAAATGGCACAGGAAATAAATATATTTTTTTTTTTAAATGTCTTGCTAATGGCATTTCCAAATGTCTCCCTGATGGAAGTTTCTGGAAAGCTGTATTCAGAAGATGGACAGGATTGTAGAATATCTGAGTAGCTTTTCATTTTAGTGCAACATTATTTATATAAACTAGACAGCTGTCTCTGATCATGGCCAATAAATTTCCTAGCTAAGTTGAGAAAACTTGTGAGCTTTATTTTATTCTTGCAAGTGACATTGCCGTACCATGTTATTATGTTAAATGATAAAATACTTTCTATCAACCCCCTGTACACAATTTGAAGAATGTGCTGACTGACATCAAAGCTTTTCAACTTTCTCAAGTAAAAAAGACACAACTGTGTTTTCTTGTACACATAATCTTACTGGTACAGCTGATGCGGCCAAGCGTGGAGAAGATCCAGCACTCAGCCCAGTTGGAACAGAAGGTTCAGGAGCTACAGAATGAACTGGACGCCGCGCTCATTGCACTCAATGACTTCAACTGCCACGCCCACCAGTCAACCTCGACCTCCGACCTCTCACCTCCAGCAGACCAGGGCGATAACTCGTTGTCTGGTGTGAAAACGACATCGACGAAATTGCTCAATGATGATGTCTTTAATCAGTCGGCATCGGTCGACGTAAGTGGAGCCGATACCATGTTGGATCCTTCTGAATTGGTAATTGTTTCTTTATAGGGCAATCTGCAATGTCGCTGTTTGATTCAGAATGAAAGTAAAACTACTAGAGACTGTAAAGCATATTTTGAGAACAAAAGAAGACATGTGTAAGTTTAAAAAATTGTTTGAGCTTACCCCACTCTTAGCCCCCACACCCCACCCTTCAGATGAACGTTTGTAAACATTGATATGATGATATCAATATATTAACAGAATTGGTCCAAAGCATAAAATATCGATGTCCAACATCAGAAGAAACTGTCTCTGGTTGAATTCATATCATTGATTTTAATCCAAAGTATTCATTATTATCTCAAAACTTTGCTTTGTGTTAAAATTTCACATTATTTTTTATTTGCTTTTCATTACCTTCGGTTAAATATTTAACCTTAATACCTTTTTTCCGCCAGATGAAACAGGAGATTGTGGAGGTGTATCAGCAGATAAGGCAGATGGTGAATGACCTTGGTGGTGGTGAAATGGGTCAAGGTCATACAACACACATAAGCTCCCCTAAGGTGGAGCCACAGCAGGCCCTGGCTGAAATTCAGTCAGGCGATCTTCAGTCATTGCTACGGAAACTACGTGAACAAATGGAGCGCGCTGTGAACATGCGTGTCAACCAGGTATAGTGATGTTTGTGTTGGTTAACTTAACTTGAAGACACAAATCAGTGTATCCTCTGGTAAATGACAAGAGTGGTGGGCCACAGCACTGTTTTTTCACCCACCTTACCAAATATTGTAGAAACTGGTACCTTGCAACTATCTATTTCTCGCGCCCAAATATGATTGTTATATCGCAATGAATTCATGATTTTTAATCCATGTTCTTGTTGACATTGGGCGTTTAGAGTCCCCAAACTCACATGATGACTTCACACTCGCCATGTCCTCAGCTACTGACAGACCTTTTTACCAAACAATTACAACAGTTGACCAATTCATCACGTGACATGTTGCCTAGCAACAAGGTCAGTCAAGCCATCAAATATGGATGTTGAACTCATTGAGCTTTCGGACATTCCATTCAATCCGTTGTGTTTTGTTTTTTATTTCTCACCCTAAATGTTTTTTCGTTATGACAGAAAATGAACAGTAAGGCCAGACTTTTTTATTACCTGTTTATGAGCAGAAGTGTCCAGATAGCAGTGATGGGAATCGGAATAAAAATTAAATTTAAATGTCAGCAAAAAAGATCATAGTGCATGTTCAGATACCTGTATAACATTTAAATAATAAGATATGTGGCTACATGAAAATAAATATAAATCTCCAGTGTTAGTAGTTATCCCATTAACAGTGGTGTAAAATGTATCAAAAATAATTTGTATGACTTTTTGGTTTCGTTCAGTTTCTGACACTGATAGATTGACATATCTGTTTCACAATAAAGATCGTTTTTTAGCAGTTACTCACTGCTAAGTCACTATTTTAGCAGTAACTTGGAAGGCTCATCAAATGTGAAATCTCAATGAAAATCTGAATCGATGAAACACGCCAAAAGTAGTCCATGTTTATGCGTTGACAACGACCATGATCATTCACGGTACGCCATTTTGTTTGGTATCACAAGAACTGCCGTCCTCATGGCTGTCTGTCAGTTATGTCAGTAGTCTCGCCTCTTTTTGACAAAGTTGAATTTTTCCCTCGTTGAAACCAGGTCCCAAATCCCGACGATCTCCTTATTTAGCTTTATACGTATACAGATGAGACACGGAACTGGCCGTAGTTCTCAAAACGAGGCATGGAACAATCCCATGATGCTATGCATTGTTTAATTTCCTGTTTACATTATTTGAAGTTGTTGCTACGGAGAATAGTTTGACAGCCGATAAACGAACAATATACTTTGTGAAAAAGAGAGTTTAATCGAGATGCCGCCGAAAAAATAGAAAATTGTACGGAAGTGTCTGAGTGAGAGCAATGCACAAAATACTTTGATGACGTTGGGCTGTCAGATGCATTGTGGGCACTCGCATGGACCGAATCGCAGCTGGTCGCAGTGTACGGCTGATAGCTTATTATTTCGTGCAGGGGTGACAGTGTTTAATGTAATAGTTGTTAATGTCATATTCAGAGAAAAGCGTGCGTGCGCTGTAGCTACCATTGTTAAAAAGCCACATGGCCAAAACTGTTCAATTAAAACCCCATACAGTAGCAGGGCATTTTCTCTCAGGAATAATAAGATATGAACATTGTGAATGTTATTTTTATTCTAGATCCAGAAAATTAATGTCTGTGGGCCCGTAAAACATGTAATATAAAAAGTCTGGCCTAATGTTGTGTAAGCGAGAACTGTGTGCGGAACTGAGTGTGCATGCGTGTGAGTGTGCGTGTGAGTGTGCGTGTGAGTGTGCGTGTGAGTGTGCGTGCGAGTGTGCATCCATGTGTGCGAGTATGCGTCCATGTGTTCACACTTATGCAACAGCCCCATAAGTTCATTCCAATTTATCTATGACACATTGGTTGCTCCAGCACTCGGAGCCTGCTCCAGAGCAACTCCAGCACAATGAACAACTGGAGAAGAAGGTGGAGCAGCTCCAGAATGACCTTACTAGAGCAGAGGCAACCCTCAACAAACTGAAAGTGGAACTGAAACTGCGGGAGATTGAACTGAAGCGAAAGTCAGATGACTTCATGCAGCTGACCAGCGAGATCAAAGTATGTGCTGCCATCTGTTGGCGTCATTCATGAGTTAGGTAAAAAATGGTTGCACTGATCGTGACGTGTGTACACACATACATGCAGTATCTTGAATATGCACAAACATGCACGCATCAAACATGTACACACACACAGACGCACACAGACGCACACAGACGCACACAGACGCACACAGACGCACACACACACAGACACACACACACACTACAATTATTTTATTCTTGCAAGTGACATTGCCGTACCATGTTATTATGTTAAATGATAAAATACTTTCTATCAACACCCTGTGCACAATTTGAACAATTTGCTGACTGACATCAAAGCTTTTCAACTTTCTCAAGTAAAAAAGACACAACTGTGTTTTCTTGTACACATAATCTTACTGGTGCAGCTGATACAGCCAAACATGGAGAAAATCCAGCACTCAGCCCAGTTGGAACAGAAGGTTCAGGAGCTACAGAATCAACTGGACATCGCACTCATCGCACTCAACGACTTCAACTGCCACGCCCACCAGTCAACCTCGACCTCCGACCTCTCACCTCCAGCAGACCAGGGCGATGACTCGTTGTTGTCCGGTGTGAAAATGACATCGACGGAATTGCTCGATGATGATGTGTTTAATCAGTCGGCATCAGTCGACAAAAGTGGAGCCGATACCATGTTGGATCCTTCTGAATTGGTAACTGTTTCTTTATAGGGCGATGTCGCTGTTTGATTCAAAATGAAAGTAAAACTACTAGAGACTATAAAGCATATTTTGAGAACAACAGAAGAAATCTGGAAGTTCAAAAAATTGTAGATGTATAGCTGACAGTTTACAGTGAAATATGTTTAGAATGTTTTTACATGTACTTATGTTCATCTGCGTAATATTTTTCAGTGTGCAATTTTATTTGTTTTGTCATCATTGGTTAGGGATCATCTCAGAACATAGATGTCTGATAGCAGACAAAATTACTTTCATCTGGCCTCAGTCCCCCCACCCTTAGCCCCCCACCCCACCCTCAGCCCCCACACCCCACCCTTCAGATGAACGTTTGTAAACATTGATATGATTATATCAATATATTAACGGTATTGGTCCAAAGCATAAAATATCGATGTCCAACATCAGAAGAAACTGTCTCTGATTGAACCCCACTCCCCAAACGAAAGTAATTTAATCTGATATCAGATAACGACATTCTGACATGATCCCTTAGTATGTGCTATGTTATTTTTTGTGTCATTATAACCTTGTTCTATATTTAGTGTATAATAATCAGTGTCATGTTACTCATTAAAGTAGATAAGACAGGAAGTTAAAACACAAAATGCATACTTCACTTTATTGGTACAATGTCAAAACTTTCCTCTAAGCAGTGAGTACCTCAATTCATATCATTGATTTTAATCCAAATTATTCATTACTAGCTCAAAACTTTGCTTTGTGTTAAAATTTCACATTATTTTTTATTTGTTTTTCATTACCTTCGGTTAAATATTTAACCTTAATACCTTTTATCCGCCAGCTGAAACAGGAGATTGTGGAGGTGTATCAGCAGATAAGGCAGATGGTGAATGACCTTGATGGTGGTGAAATGGGTCAAGGTCATACAACACACATAAGCTCCCCTAAGGTGGAGCCACAGCAGGCCCTGGCTGAAATTCAGTCAGGCGATCTTCAGTCGTTGCTACGGAAACTACGTGAACAAATGGAGCGCGCTGTGAACATGCATGTCAACCAGGTATAGTGATGTTTGTGTTGGTTAACTTAACTTGAAGACACAAATCAGTATATCCTCTGGTAAATGACAAGAGTGGTGGGCCACAGCACTGCTTTTTCACCCACCTTACCAAATATTTCAGAAACTGGTACCTTGCAGCTATCTATTTCTCGCACCCAAATATGATTGTTATATCGCGATGAATTGATGATTTTGAATCCATGTTCTTGTTGACATTGGGCGTTTAGAGTCCCCAAACTCACATGATGACTTCACACTCGCCATGTCCTCAGCTACTGACAGACCTTTTTACCAAACAATTACAACAGTTGACCAATCCATCACGTGACATGTTGCCTAGCAACAAGGTCAGTCAAGTCATCAAATATGGATGTTGAACACATGGAGCATTCGGACATTCCATTCAATCCGTTGTATGTTTTGTTTTTTATTTCTCACCCCAAATGTTTTTTCATTATGACAGAAAATGCACAGTAAGGCCATACTTTTTTATTACCTGTTTATGAGCAGAAGTGTCCAGATAGCAGTGATGGGAATCGGAATAAAAATTTAATTAAAATGTCAGCAAAAAAGATCATAGTGCATGTTCAGATACACCTGTATAACATTTAAATAATAGGATATGTGGCTACATGAAAATAAATATAAATCTCCAGTGTTAGTAGTTATCCCATTAACAGTGGTGTAAAATGTATCAAAAATAATTTGTATGACTTTTTGGTTTCGTTCAGTTTCTGACACTGATAGATTGACATATCTATTTCACAATAAAGATCGTTTTTTTAGCAGTTACTTACTGCTAAGTCACTATTTTAGCAGTAACTTGGAAGGCTCATCAAATGTGAAATGTCAATGAAAATCTGAATCGATGAAACACGCCAAAAGTAGTCCATGTTTATGCGTTGACAACGACCATGATCATTCACAGTACGCCATTTTGTTTGGTATCATAAGAACTGCCGTCCTCATGGCTGTCTGTCAGTTATGTCAGTAGTCTCGCCCCTTTTTGACAAAGTTGAATTTTTCCATCATTGAAACCAGATCCCAAATCCTGACGCTCTCCTTATTTAGCTTTACACATATACAGATGAGACACGGAACTGGCCGTAGTTCTTGAAACGAGGCATGGAACAATCCCATGATGCTATGCATTGTTTAATTTCCTGTTTACATTATTTGAAGTTGTTGCTATAGAGAATAGTTTGACAGCCGATAAACGAACAATATACTTTGTGAAGAAGAGAGTTTAATCGAGATGCCGCCAAAGAAATAGAAAATTGTACGGAAGTGTCTGAGTGAGACCAATGCACAAATACTTTGATGACGTTGGGCTGTCAGATGCATTGTGGGCACTCGCATGGACCGAATCGCAGCTGGTCGCAGTGTACGGCTGATAGGTTATTATTTCACGCAGGGGTGGCAATATTTAATGTAATAGTTGTTATCGTCATATTCAAAGAAAGGCATGCGTGCGATAACTACCATTGTTAAAAAGCCACGTGGCCAAAACTGTTCAATTAAAACCCCGTACAGTAGCAGGGCATTTTCTCTCAAGAATAATAAGATATAAACATTGTGAATGTTATTTTTATTCTAGATCCAGGAAATTAATGTTGGCGGGCCCGTAAAACATGTAATATAAAAAGTCTGGCCTAATGTTGTGTAAGCGAGAACTGTATGTGGAACTGAGTGTGCGTGTGAGTATGCGTGCGAGTGTGCGTGTGAGTATGCGTGCGAGTGTGCATGCGAGTGTGCGTGCGAGTGTGAGTGCAAGTGTGAGTGCGAGTGTGCGTGCGAGTGAGTGTGCGTGTGAGTGAGTGTGCGTATGAGTGAGTGTGCGTGCGAGTGTGAGTGCATGCGAGTGTGCGTGCGAGTGCGCGTCCATGCGTGTGAGTGTGCGTCCATGTGTTCACACTTATGCATCAGCCCCATAAGTTCATTCCAATTTATCTATGACACATTGGTTGCTCCAGCGCTCGGAGCCTGCTCCGGAGCAACTCCAGCACAATGAACAGCTAGAGAAGAAGGTGGAGCAGCTCCAGAATGACCTTACTAGAGCAGAGGCAACCCTCAACAAACTAAAAGTGGAACTGAAACTGCGGGAGATGGAACTGAAGCGAAAGTCGGATGACTTCATGCAGCTGACCAGCGAGATCAAGGTATGTGCTGCCATCTGTTGGCGTCATTCATGAGTTAGGTAAAAAATGGTTGCACTGATCGTGACGTGTGTACACACATACATGCAGTATCTTGAATGTGCACAAACATGCACACATCAAACATGTACACACACACAGACGCACACAGACGCACACACACACACAGACGCACACAGACGCACACAGACGCACACAGATGCACACACACACTACAATTATTTTATTCTTGCAAGTGACATTGCCGTACCATGTTATTATGTTAAATGATAAAATACTTTCTATCAACACCCTGTGCACAAGTTGAACAATTTGCTGACTGACATCAAAGCTTTTCAACTTTCTCAAGTAAAAAAGACACAACTGTGTTTTCTTGTACACATAATCTTACTGGTACAGCTGATGCGGCCAAACATGGAGAAGATCCAGCACTCAGCCCAGTTGGAACAGAAGGTTCAGGAGCTACAGAACGAACTGGATGCTGCGCTCATAGCACTGAACGACTTCAACTGCCACGCCCACCAGTCAACCTCGACCTCCGACCTCTCACCTCCAGCAGAACAGGGCGATGACTCGTTGTTGTCCGGTGTGAAAACGACATCGACGGAATTGCTCGATGATGATGTCTTTAATCAGTCGGCATCGGTCGACGTAAGTGGAGCCGATACCATCTTGGATCCTTCTGAATTGGTAACTGTTTCTTTATAGGGCGATCTGCAATGTCGCTGTTTGATTCAGAATGAAAGTAAAACTACTAGAGACTATAAAGCATATTTTGAGAACAACAAAAGAAATCTGTAAGTTCAAAAAATTGTAGATGTATAGCTGACAGTTTACAGTGAAATATGTTTAGAATGTTTTTACATGTACTTATGTTCATCTGCGTAATATTTTTCAGTGTGCAATTTTATTTGTTTTGTCATCATTGGTTAGGGATCATCTCAGAACATAGATGTCTGATAGCAGACAAAATTACTTTCATCTGGCCTCAATCCCCCCACCCTTAGCCCCCCACCCCACCCTCAGCCCCCACACCCCACCCTTCAGATGAACGTTTGTAAACATTGATATGATTATATCAATATATTAACGGTATTGGTCCAAAGCATAAAATATCGATGTCCAACATCAGAAGAAACTGTCTCTGGTTGAACCCCACTCCCCAAACGAAAGTAATTTAATCTGATATCAGATAACGACATTCTGACATGATCCCTTAGTATGTGCTATGTTATTTTTGGTGTCATTATAACCTTGTTCTATATTTAGTGTATAATAATCAGTGTCATGTTATTCATTATAGTAGATAAGACAGGAAGTTA
Source organism: Paraescarpia echinospica (assembly GCA_020002185.1). Lineage (NCBI taxonomy): Eukaryota > Metazoa > Annelida > Polychaeta > Sabellida > Siboglinidae > Paraescarpia > Paraescarpia echinospica. Next base: position 7,269,486 of record CM034539.1, on the reverse strand, counting down.
AAACACAAAATGCATACTTCACTTTATTGGTACAATGTCAAAACTTTCCTCTAAGCAGTAAGTAGTAAGTACCTAAATTCATATAATTGATTTTAATCCAAATTATTCATTACTATCTCAAAACGTTGCTTAGTGTTAAACATTTCACATTATTTTTTATTTGTTTTTCATTACTTTCGGTTAAATATTTAATACCTTTTTCCGCCAGCTGAAACAGGAGATTGTGGAGGTGTATCAGCAGATAAGGCAGATGGTGAATGACCTTGGTGGTGGTGAAATGGGTCAAGGTCATACAACACACATAAGCTCCCCCAAGGTGGAGCCACAGCAGGCCCTGGCTGAAATTCAGTCGGGCGATCTTCAGTCGTTGCTACGGAAACTACGTGAACAAATGAAGCGCGCTGTGAACATGCGTGTCAACCAGGTATAGTGATGTTTGTGTTGGTTAACTTAACTTGAAGACACAAATCAGTCTATCCTCTGGTAAATGACAAGCGTGGTGGGCCACAGCACTGCTTTTTTCACCCACCTTACCAAATATTGTAGAAACTGGTACCTTGCAGCTATCTATTTCTCGCGCCCAAATATGATTGTTATATCGCGATGAATTCTTGATTTTGAATCCATGTTCTTCTTCACATTGGGCGTTTAGAGTCCCCAAACTCACATGATGACTTCACACTCGCCATGTCCTCACCTGCTGACACACCATTTTACCAAACAATTATAACAGTTGACCAATCCATCACGTGACATGTTGCCTAGCAACAAGGTCAGTCAAGTCATCAAATATGGATGTTGAACACATGGAGCATTCAGACATTCCATTCAATCCGTTGTATGTTTTGTTTTTTATTTCTCACCCCAAATGTTTTTTTGGTATGACAGAAAATGCACAATAAGGCCAGACTTTTTTATTACCTGTTTACGGACAGGATTGTCCAGAAAGCATTGATGGAAACCGGAATAAAAATAAAATTAAAATGTCAGGAAAAAATGTCTGTATAACATTTAACTAATAAGATATGTGGCTACATGAAAATAAATATAAATCTCCTGTGTTAGTAGTTATCCCATCAATGACAGACACAGCAGTGTGAAATGCATCAAAAATAATGTGTATGACTTTTCGGTTTCTTTCAGTTTCTGACACTGATAGATTGACATATCTATTTCACAATAAAGATCATTTTAGCAGTTACTCACCGCTAAGTCATTATTTTAGTACTAACTTAGAAGGCCCATCAAATATGAAATGTCAATGAAAATCTGAATCGATGAAACACACCAAAAGTAGTCCTTGTTTATGTGTTGACAATGACCATGTTTGTTCATGGTACACCATTTTGTTTGGTATCATAAGAACTGCCGTCCTCATGGCTGTCTGTCAGTTATGTCAGTAGTCTCGCCCCTTTTTGACAAAGTTGAATTTTTCCCTCATTGAAACCAGATCCCAAATCCTGACGCTCTCCTTATTTAGCTTTACACATATACAGATGAGACACGGAACTGGCCGTAGTTCTTGAAACGAGGCATGGAACAATCCCATGATGCTATGCATTGTTTAATTTCCTGTTTACATTATTTGAAGTTGTTGCTATAGAGAATAGTTTGACAGCCGATAAACGAACAATGTACTTTGTGAAAAACAGAGTTTAATCGAGATGCCGCCGAAGAAATAGAAAATTGTACGGAAGCGTCTGAGTGAGGGCAATGCACAAAATACTTTGATGACGTTGGGCTGTCAGATGTATTGTGGGCACACTGGACCGAATCGCAGCTGGTCGCAGTGTACGGCTGATAGGTTATTATTTCACGAAGGGGTGGCAATATTTAATGTAATAGTTGTTATCATCATATTCAAAGAAAGGCATGCGTGCGATAACTACCATTGTTAAAAAGCCACATGGCCAAAACTGTTCAATTAAAACCCTATACAGTAGCAGGGCATTTTCTCTCATGAATAGTAAGATATCTTATTTATGGTTTAACACGTTCAGTTAATAAATAATGACATCAGCAGCACTAAAAATTAACATTGTGAATTTTATTTTTTATTCTAGATCCAGGAAATTAATGTCGGTGGGCCCGTAAAACATGTAATATAAAAAGTCTGGCCTAATGTTGTGTAAGCGAGAACTGTATGTGGAACTGAGTGTGCATGCATGTGTGCGAAAGTGCATGCATGCGTGTGAGTGTGCATGTATGCGTGCGAGTGTGCATGCATGAATTCACACTTATGCAACAGCCCCACAAGTTCATTCCAATTTATATATGATATATTGGTTGCTCCAGCACTCGGAGCCAGCTCCTGAGCAACTCCAGCACAATGAGCAGCTGGAGCAGAAGGTGGAGCAGCTCCAGAATGATCTTACTGGAGCAGAGGCAACCCTCAACAAACTGAAAGTGGAACTGAAACTGCGGGAGATGGAACTGAAGCGAAAGTCAGATGACTTCATGCAGCTGACCAGCGAGATCACGGTATGTGCTGCCATCTGGGTTAGGTCAAAAATGGTTGCACTGACCGTGACGTGTGTACACACATATATGCAGTAGCACGGACGTGCACAAACATACACGCGTCAAACATGTACACACACACAGACGCACACAAACACAGACGCACACACACACAGATGCACACAGACGCACACAGACACACACAGATATACACACACTTGTAATATGGTAATAATATTTTTATTATATAGGTTGTTGTATATATAGATAGGAATGCTTCCCAGAGCAGTTGTAGTAATGTTTGAATGAACAGGACTGTCGGGGGTGAAGTGTAAAATGAACAGGTCTGTCGGGGGTGAAGTGTAAAATGAACAGGTCTGTCAGGGTGAAGTGTAAAATGAACAGGTCTGTCGGGGTGATATGTAAAATGAACAGGTCTGTTGGGGGTGAAGTGTAAAATGAACAGGTCTGTCGGGGGTGAAGTGTAAAATGAACAGGTCTGTCGGGGGTGAAGTGTAAAATGAACAGGTCTGTCAGGGGTGAAGTGTAAAATGAACAGGTCTGTCGGTATGATGTGTAAAATGAACAGGTCTGTCGGGAGTGAAGTGTAAAATGAACAGGTATGTCGGGGGTGAAGTGTAAAATGAACAGGTCTGTCGGGAGTGAAGTAAAATGAACAGGTCTGTCGGGGGTGAAGTGTAAAATGAACAGTTCTGTAGGGGTGAAGTGTAAAACGAACAGGCCTGTCGGGGGTGAAGTGTAAAATGAACAGGTCTGTTGGGGGTGAAGTGTAAAATGAACAGGTCTATCGGGAGTGAAGTGTAAAATGAACAGGTCTGTCAGGGGTGAAGTGTAAAATGAACAGGCCTGTCGGGGGTGAAGTGTAAAATGAACAGGTCTGTCGGGGGTGAAGTGTAAAATGAACAGGTCTGTCAGGGGTGAAGTGTAAAATGAACAGGTCTGTCGGGGGTGAAGTGTAGAATGAACAGGTCTGTCGGGAGTGAAGTATAAAATGCATTAAGCAGTCCTATGGACTGGATACTTTACTACTTAATGATTTACCTTTACTGTTTTTTAGATAATATATCATTTTTAATCTGCCTACCTGTAGTAGGATAATGTATCACATTTCCTTATAGTGAGGGAAACAAAAGGAGCTTATTTGGGCCTAAAAGACAACCTAACCATTTGCAACTACAATCAACATGTCATGTCAGTGGTTTACTCAGAACTTATTTTCAAAGTGGGAGATTTGATTGAATGATCATCGATCGGTTACTTGATTGATCGACAGTGTTACTTTAATCTGGCCTCATCCCTTAGATAAACTCAGTGTTCGCATTAACTCCATTTTTGAGGGATATTACGTGGTTTTTCGAGGCAGGAAGCGGTTTTTTAAGTTTCGCCGCGTCTCTTCGAGTTCGACGCAACTCTACAGTTATCCAAAGTTGTTTCTTGGCCTTCGAACACAGACAACGGCCTGCGCAAACAACAAAATGAACAATGGTCTGAACTGGAATTATTTAAATTACGTCTTACATTGATGACTGGACACTGAGAACAGTATAATCAATACCCTTGTGCCTTCCTTGCCCCTTGTTTGTCACTGACATTGTTTATAAGCTTTAGTCAAGCACCGTGAACAACGTCTGTTGCTGCCAATACCCTGTTATCTCCTATTGTATATAGTCTTGCAGAATAATGTGCAATCCGTTAACATCTACACAAATAATGTCCATCCATACATCTACATGATACGCATGTTTTTAAAATCATGTATGTTTACTAAATATTACAATTAGGGCACATTATAAAACAAATTTTTTTTGAAAAGCATACTTTTAAAATTATCATATATGCCTCCGTCACCAAGGCTCACAAATAGTTCAGTCATTAAAAATGCCTCCGTCAACCAGGGTCACAAACATTGAAGAAAACTACAATGCTAAGTTTTAGCCTTACATATAAAGATTATGCCAGTTGTGTGTGTATGTAATAAAAATATATCAAGGCCACATATTAATTTAGTCCAATTAATAGTCCACATGTCCACATCTTTGGACCCCATTTTTGTTTTTGGGACCCCGTTATTTCAGACTCACAGGGTCCCAGGACCCCGATTTTTAAAACCCAAACATGAACACTGTAAACCAATTTTCAACACTAGCCAACAGTGTTAATATATTTAAAAACAAAGTTGACAAATACCTCAGAAGGGCAACTATACATAGATGCAATATTTGTTGGACCCCGATAACCCAAAAGCTTCCATGTCCAGTTGCCTTCTGGGTGTTGTGCTTTGGATGGCAAGCATGTCAACTTTCAATTCGTTAACATGACAATAATTTTATTGTCCATTTAAAGCATTGCATTAAAAACAGAAATTTACCTTTAGATACACATTGAAATGCCACTACCTGGTAGTAAAATTTGTAATATACATAAAATTGGTAAAAAAACATAGTTAGCACTAAAAATTGATAAAACGCTCATCACGCAATACTTCATACATGTTTTGCTGTAAACAGTTTACTTAAAACTAGCATTTAAGATTAAAATGGAGCCCTGCTGCTGTAGGCCGGTGGGGGGAAATTGGCCACCCCACCTTTGCTAATCTGATTGTCATTTCATAATTGTTTGTGTAGTACCTCGATGAGAGTATGATTTGTTCTGCTTTATCATCGATTGGTGTACATGATTTAACTCCTGGTGGTACAATTATTAAATGACCTTTACCAACTACAACCACTCTTGTTTAATTTGTATAGCAAACGATCTCAGGGTTCTGCCATTGAGAATCAGCAGGGTATAAAAACAATTTCTTAAAAAGGTTTTTCATGGCCAATAAATTTCCTAGCCAAGTTGAGAAAACTTGTGAGCTTTATTTTATTCTTGCAAGTGACATTGCCGTACCATGTTATTATGTTAAATGATAAAATACTTTCTATCAACCCCCTGTGCACAAATTGAACAATATGCTGACTGACATCAAAGCTTTTCAACTTTCTCAAGTGAAAAAGACACAACTGTGTTTTCTTGTACACATAATCTTACTGGTACAGCTGATGCGGCCAAGCGTGGAGAAGATCCAGCACTCAGCCCAGTTGGAACAGAAGGTTCAGGAGCTACAGAATGAGCTGGACGCCGCGCTCATCGCACTCAACGACTTCAACTGCCATGCCCACCAGTCAACCTCGACCTCCGACCTCTCACCTCCAGCAGACCAGGGCGATAACTCGTTGTTGTCCGGTGTGAAAACGACATCGACGGAATTGCTCGATGATGATGTGTTTAATCAGTCGGCATCGGTCGACGTAAGTGGAGCCGATACCATGTTGGATCCTTCTGAATTGGTAATTGTTTCTTTATAGGGCAATCTGCAATGTCGCTGTTTGATTCAGAATGAAAGTAAAACTACTAGAGACTGTAAAGCATATTTTGTGAACAACAAGACGTGTAAGTTTAAAAAATTGTAGATGTATATATATATATACATATATATATATGACAGTTTACAGTGAAATATATATATATACATATATATAAATATATATGACAGTTTACAGTGAAATATATATATATATATGACAGTTTACAGTGAAATACGTTTAGAATGTTTTTACATATAATTCTATTCATTTGCGTAACATTTTTCAGTGTGCAATTTTATTTGTTTTGTCGTCATTGGTTAGGGATCAACTCAGAACATAGATGTCTGACAGCAGACAAAATGACTTTCATCTGGCATCAGCCCCCTCCCACTCTTCAGACGAACGTTTGTAAACATTGATATGATTATATCAATATATTAACAGTATTGGTCCAAAGCGTAAAATATCGATGTCCAACATCAGAAGAAACTGTCTCTGATTGAACCCCACTCCCCAAACGAAAGTAATTTCAACTGATATCAGACATCGACATTCTGACGTGATCCCTTAGTATGTGCTATGTTATTTTTGGTGTCATTATAACCTTGTTCTATATCTAGTGTATAATAATCAGTGTCATGTTACTCATTAAAGTAGATAAGACAGGAAGTTAAAACACAAAATGCCTACTTCACTTTATTCGTACAATGTCAAAACTTTCCTCTAAGCAGTGAGTACCTCAATTCATATCATTGATTTTAATCCAAATTATTCATTACTATCTCAAAACATTGCTTACTGTTAAACATTTCACATCATTTTTTTTTCATTACTTTCGGTTAAATATTTAAATTTAATACCTTTTTCCGCCAGCTGAAACAGGAGATTGTGGAGGTGTATCAGCAGATAAGGCAGATGGTGAATGACCTTGGTGGTGGTGAAATGGGTCAAGGTCATACGACACACATAAAATCCCCCAAGGTGGAGCCACAGCTGGCCCTGGCTGAAATTCAGTCAGGCGATCTTCAGTCATTGCTACGGAAACTACGTGAACAAATGGAGCGCGCTGTGAACATGCGTGTCAACCAGGTATAGTGATGTTTGTGTTGGTTAACTTAACTTGAAGACACAAATCAGTGTATCCTCTGGTAAATGACAAGAGTGGTGGGCCACAGCACTGCTTTTTCACTCACCTTACCAAAGAAACTGGTACCTTGCAGCTATCTATTTCTCGTGCCCAAATATGATTGTTATATCGCGATGAATTCATGATTTTGAATCCATGTTCTTGTTGACATTGGGCATTTAGAGTCCCCAAACTCACATGATGACTTCACACTCGCCATGTCCTCAGCTACTGACAGACCTTTTTACCAAACAATTACAACAGTTGACCAATCCATCACGTGACATGTTGCCTAGCAACAAGGTCAGTCAAGTCATCAAATATGGATGTTGAACACATGGAGCTTTCGGACATTCCATTCAATCCGTTGTATGTTTCGTTTTTTAATTCTCACCCCAAATGTTTTTTTGGTATGACAGAAAATGCACAGTAAGGCCAGACTTTTTTATTACATGTTTACGGACAGGATTGTCCAGAAAGCAGTGATGGAAACCATTTAAATAAAAATTTCAGGAAAAAGATGAAAATAAATATAAATCTCCTGTGTTAGTAATTATCCCATTAATGACAGACACAGCAGTGTGAAATGCATCAAACATAATTTGTATGACTTTTCGGTTTCGTTCAATTTCAGACACTGATAGATTGACATATCTATTTCACAATAAAGATCATTTTAGCAGTTATTCACCGCTAAGTTACTATTTTAGCAGTAACTTAGAAGGCCCATCAAATGTGAAATGTCCATGATAATCTGAATCGATGAAACACACAAAAAGTAGTCCATGTTTATGCATTGACAACGACCATAATCGTTCATGGTACACCATTTTGTTTGGTATCATGAGAACTGCCGTCCTCATGGCTGTCTGTCAGTTATGTCAGTAGTCTCGCCCCTTTTTGACAAAGTTGAATTTTTCCCTCGTTGAAACCAGGTCCAAAATCCCGACGATCTCCTTATTTAGCTTCAGACTTATGCAGATGAGACACGGAACTGGCCGTAGTTCTCAAAACGAGGCATGGAACAATCCCATGATGCTAAGCATTGTTTAATTTCCTGTTTACATTATTTGAAGTTGTTGCTACGGAGAATAGTTTGACAGCCGATAAACGAACAATATACTTTGTGAAGAAGAGAGTTTAATCGAGATGCCGCCGAAGAAATAGAAAATTGTACGGAAGTGTCTGAGTGAGAGCAATGCACAAATACTTTGATGACGCTGGGCTGTCAGATGCATTGTGGGCACTCCCATGGACCGAATCGCAACTGGTTGCAGCGTACGGCTGATAGGTTATTATTTCACGCAGGGGTTCAGTTAATAAATAATGACATTGGCAGCAATAAAAAATGAACATTGTGAATGTTATTTTTATTCTAGATCCAGGAAATTAATGTTGGCGGGCCCGTAAAACATGTAATATAAAAAGTCTGGCCTAATGTTGTGTAAGCGAGAACTGTATGCGGAACTGAGTGTGTGTGCGTGTGAGTGTGTGTGTGCGTGTGTGTGTGTGTGTGAGTGTGTGTGTGTGCGTGTGAGTGTGAGTGTGAGTGTGCGTGCGAGTATGCGTCCATGTGTTCACACTTATGCAACAGCCCCATAAGTTCATTCCAATTTATCTATGACACACATCGGTTGCTCCAGCGCTCGGAGCCTGCTCCGGAGCAACACCAGCACAATGAGCAGCTGGAGCAGAAGGTGGAGCAGCTCCAGAATGAACTTACCGGAGCAGAAGCAACCCTCAACAAACTGAAAGTGGAACTGAAACTGCGGGAGATGGAACTGAAGCGAAAGTCGGATGACTTTATGCAGCTGACCAGCGAGATCAAGGTATGTGCTGCCATCTGTTGGCGTCATTCATGAGTTAGGTCAAACATGGTTGCACTGATCGTGACGTGTGTAGTGTACACACATGCAAGCAGTAGCTTGAATGTACACAAATGTGTGTGTGTGCATGTCAAACATGTACACATACACACACACACACACACACACACACAACCATCTTATATGGTAATAATATTTTTATTACATAGGTTTGTTGTATATATAGATAGGAATGCTTCCCAGAGCAGTTGTAGTAATGTTTGAATGAACAGGTCTGTCGGGGGTTAAGTGTAAAATGAACAGGTCTGTCAGGGATGAAGTGTAAAATGAACAGGTCTGTCGGGGGTGAAGTGTAAAATGAACAGGTCTGTCGGGGGTGAAGTGTAAAATGAACAGGTCTGTCAGGGGTTAAGTGTTAAATGAACAGGTCTGTCGGGGGTGAAGTGTAAAATGAACAGGTCTGTCGGGGGTGAAGGGTAAAATGAACAGGTATGTCAGGGGTGAAGTGTAAAATGAACAGGTTTGTCGGGGGTGAAGTGTAAAATGAACAGGTCTGTCAGGGTGAAGTGTAAAATTAACAGGTCTGTCGGGGTGAAGTGTAAAATTAACAGGTCTATCGGGGTGAAGTGTAAAATCAACAGGTCTGTCTGTGGTGAAGTGTAAAATCAACAGGTCTGTCGGGGGTGAAGTGTACAATGAACAGGTCTGTCGGGGTGAAGTGTAAAATGTATTAAGCAGTCCTATGGACTGGATATTTTACTACATAATGATCTACCTTTAGTGTTTTTTAGATAATGTATCATTTTTAATCTGCCTACCTGTAGTAGGATAATGTATCACATTTCCTTATAGTGAGGGAAACAAAAGGAGCTTATTTGGGCCTAAAAGACAACCTAACCATTTGCAACTACAATCAACATGTCATGCCAGTGGTTTACTCGGAACTTATTTTAATTTTCAAAATCATTGCTCATTGTTGGGTGTGGTGTAGGTAGACCTACTGGCTGTGGATATAAACATGTCACTGCTGTGTCTGGTGTAGGTAGACCTACTGGCTGTGGATATAAACATGTCACTGCTGGGTGTGGTGTAGGTAGACCTACTGTCTGTGGATGTAAACATGACACTACTGGGTGTGGTGTAGGTAGACCTACTGGCTGTGGATGTAAACATGACACTACTGGGTGTGGTGTAGGTAGACCTGATGGCTGTGGATATAAACATGTCATTGCTGGGTCTGGTGTAGGTAGACCTACTGTCTGTGGATATAAACATGTCACTGCTGGGTGTTGTGTAGGTAGACCTACTGTCTGTGGATGTAAACATGTCACTGCTGGGTGTCGTGTAGGTAGACCTACTGGCTGTGGATGTAAACATGTCACTGCTGTGTCTGGTGTAGGTAGACCTACTGACTGTGGATGTAAACATGTCACTGCTGGGTGTGTTGTAGGTAGACCTACTGGCTGTGGATGTAAACATGTCACTGCTGGGTGTTGTGTAGGTAGACCTACTGTCTGTGGATATAAACATGTCACTGCTGGGCCTGGTGTAGGTAGACCTACTGGCTGTGGATGTAAACATGTCACTGCTGGGTGTTGTGTAGGTAGTACTGTCTGTGGATATAAACATGTCACTGCTGGGCCTGGTGTAGGTAGACCTACTGTCTGTGGATATAAACATGTCACTGCTGAGTGTGGTGTAGGTAGACATGTCACTGCTGAGTGTGGTGTAGGTAGACCTACTGGCTGTGGATGTAAACATGTCACTGCTGGGTGTGGTGTAGGTAGACCTACTGGCTGTGGATGTAAACATGTCACTGCTGGGTGTGGTGTAGGTAGACCTACTGGCTGTGGATGTAAACATGTCACTGCTGAGTGTGGTGTAGGTAGACCTACTGGCTGTGGATATAAACATGTCACTGCTGAGTGTGGTGTAGGTAGACCTACTGACTGTGGATATAAACATGTCACTGCTGAGTGTGGTGTAGGTAGACCTACTGACTGTGGATATAAACATGTCACTGCTGAGTCTGGTGTAGGTAGACCTACTGGCTGTGGATATAAACATGTCACTGCTGAGTGTGGTGTAGGTAGACCTACTGACTGTGGATGTAAACATGTCACTGCTGAGTGTGGTGTAGGTAGACCTACTGACTGTGGATATAAACATGTCACTGCTGTGTCTGGTGTAGGTAGACCTACTGGCTGTGGATATAAACATGTCACTGCTGTGTCTGGTGTAGGTAGACCTACTGTCTGTGGATGTAAACATGTCACTGCTGAGTGTGGTGTAGGTAGACCTACTGACTGTGGATATAAACATGTCACTGCTGTGTCTGGTGTAGGTAGACCTACTGACTGTGGATGTAAACATGTCACTGCTGTGTCTGGTGTAGGTAGACCTACTGGCTGTGGATGTAAACATGTCACTGCTGTGTCTGGTGTAGGTAGACCTACTGGCTGTGGATATAAACATGTCACTGCTGTGTCTGGTGTAGGTAGACCTACTGGCTGTGGATGTAAACATGTCACTGCTGTGTCTGGTGTAGGTAGACCTACTGGCTGTGGATATAAACATGTCACTGCTGTGTCTGGTGTAGGTAGACCTACTGACTGTGGATATAAACATGTCACTGCTGTGTCTGGTGTAGGTAGACCTACTGGCTGTGGATGTAAACATGTCACTGCTGTGTCTGGTGTAGGTAGACCTACTGACTGTGGATGTAAACATGTCACTGCTGTGTCTGGTGTAGGTAGACCTACTGGCTGTGGATGTAAACATGTCACTGCTGGGTGTGGTGTAGGTAGACCTACTGGCTGTGGATATAAACATGTCACTGCTGAGTGTGGCGTAGGTAGACCTACTGGCTGTGGATATAAACATGTCACTGCTGTGTCTGGTGTAGGTAGACCTACTGGCTGTGGATGTAAACATGCCACTGTTGGGTGTGGTTTAGGTAGACCTACTGGCTGTGGATATAAACATGCCACTGTTGGGTGTGGTGTAGGTAGACCTACTGGCTGTGGATGTAAACATGCCACTGTTGGGTGTGGTGTAGGTAGACCTACTGTCTATGGATGTAAACATGTCACTGCTGTGTCTGGTGTAGGTAGACCTACTGTCTATGGATGTAAACATGCCACTGCTGAGTGTGGTGTAGGTAGACCTACTGTCTGTGGATATAAACATGTCACTGCTGAGTGTGGTGTAGGTAGACCTACTGGCTGTGGATGTAAACATGTCACTGCTGTGTCTGGTGTAGGTAGACCTACTGTCTGTGGATATAAACATGTCACTGTTGTGTCTGGTGTAGGTAGACCTACTGGCTGTGGATGTAAACATGTCACTGTTGGGTGTGGTGTAGGTAGACCTACTGGCTGTGGATATAAACATGTCACTGCTGGGTCTGGTGTAGGTAGACCTACTGGCTGTGGATATAAACATGTCACTGCTGTGTCTGGTGTAGGTAGACCTACTGGCTGTGGATGTAAACATGTCACTGCTGGGTCTGGTGTAGGTAGACCTACTGGCTGTGGATATAAACATGTCACTGCTGTGTCTGGTGTAGGTAGACCTACTGGCTGTGTATGTAAACATGTCACTGCTGGGTCTGGTGTAGGTAGACCTACTGTCTGTGGATGTAAACATGTCACTGCTGTGTCTGGTGTAGGTAGACCTACTGGCTGTGGATGTAAACATGTCACTGCTGTGTCTGGTGTAGGTAGACCTACTGACTGTGGATATAAACATGTCACTGCTGTGTCTGGTGTAGGTAGACCTACTGGCTGTGGATATAAACATGTCACTGCTGTGTCTGGTGTAGGTAGACCTACTGGCTGTGGATATAAACATGTCACTGCTGTGTCTGGTGTAGGTAGACCTACTGGCTGTGGATATAAACATGTCACTGCTATGTCTGGTGTAGGTAGACCTACTGGCTGTGGATATAAACATGTCACTGCTGTGTCTGGTGTAGGTAGACCTACTGGCTGTGGATATAAACATGTCACTGCTGTGTCTGGTGTAGGTAGACCTACTGACTGTGGATATAAACATGTCACTGCTGTGTCTGGTGTAGGTAGACCTACTGACTGTGGATGTAAACATGTCACTGCTGTGTCTGGTGTAGGTAGACCTACTGACTGTGGATGTAAACATGTCACTGCTGTGTCTGGTGTAGGTAGACCTACTGGCTGTGGATGTAAACATGTCACTGCTGTGTCTGGTGTAGGTAGACCTACTGTCTGTGGATGTAAACATGTCACTGCTGAGTGTGGTGTAGGTAGACCTACTGTCTGTAGATGTAAACATGTCACTGCTGGGTGTGGTGTAGGTAGACCAACTGGCTGTGGATGTAAACATGTCACTGCTGGGTCTGGTGTAGGTAGACCTACTGGCTGTGGATGTAAATATGTCACTGCTGGGTGTGGTGTAGGTAGACCTTCTGGCTGTGGATATAAACATGGCACTGCTGGGAGTGGTGTAGGTAGACCTACTGACTGTGGATATAAACATGTCACTGCTGTGTCTGGTGTAGGTAGACCTACTGACTGTGGATGTAAACATGTCACTGCTGTGTCTGGTGTAGGTAGACCTACTGTCTGTGGATGTAAACATGTCACTGCTGAGTGTGGTGTAGGTAGACCTACTGGCTGTGGATGTAAACATGTCACTGCTGTGTCTGGTGTAGGTAGACCTACTGACTGTGGATATAAACATGTCACTGCTGTGTCTGGTGTAGGTAGACCTACTGGCTGTGGATATAAACATGTCACTGCTGTGTCTGGTGTAGGTAGACCTACTGACTGTGGATGTAAACATGTCACTGCTGTGTCTGGTGTAGGTAGACCTACTGGCTGTGGATGTAAACATGTCACTGCTGAGTGTGGTGTAGGTAGACCTACTGGCTGTGGATATAAACATGTCACTGCTGAGTGTGGTGTAGGTAGACCTACTGGCTGTGTATATAAACATGTCACTGCTGTGTCTGGTGTAGGTAGACCTACTGGCTGTGGATTTAAACATGTCACTGCTGAGTGTGGTGTAGGTAGACCTACTGGCTGTGGATATAAACATGTCACTGCTGTGTCTGGTGTAGGTAGACCTACTGGCTGTGGATGTAAACATGTCACTGCTGTGTCTGGTGTAGGTAGACCTACTGGCTGTGGATATAAACATGTCACTGCTGTGTCTGGTATAGGTAGACCTACTGGCTGTGGATGTAAACATGTCACTGCTGTGTCTGGTGTAGGTAGACCTACTGGCTGTGGATATAAACATGTCACTGCTGTGTCTGGTGTAGGTAGACCTACTGACTGTGGATATAAACATGTCACTGCTGTGTCTGGTGTAGGTAGACCTACTGTCTGTGGATATAAACATGTCACTGCTGGGTGTTGTGTAGGTAGACCTACTGTCTGTGGATGTAAACATGACATTACTGGGTGTGGTGTAGGTAGACCTGCTGGCTGTGGATGTAAACATGTCACTGTTGAGAGTGGTGTAGGTAGACCTACTGTCTATGTATGTAAACATGTCACTGCTGGGTGTGGTGTAGGTAGACCTACTGTCTGTGGATATAAACATGTCACTGCTGGGTGTGGTGTAGGTAGACCTACTGGCTGTGGATATAAACATGTCATTGCTGGGTTGTTGTGTAGGTAGACCTACTGGCTGTCGATGTAAACATGTCACTGCTGAGTGTGGTGTAGGTAGACCTACTGGCTGTGGATATAAACATGTCACTGCTGGGTGTAGTGTAGGTAGACCTACTGGCTGTGGATATAAACATGTCACTGTTGGGTGTGGTGTAGGTAGACCTACTGTCTATGGATGTAAACATGTCACTGCTGGGTGTGGTGTAGGTAGACCTACTGTCTGGATATAAACATGTCACTGCTGGGTTGTCATGTAGGTAGACCTACTGGCTGTGGATATAAACATGTCACTGCTGGGTCTGGTGTAGGTAGACCTACTGACTGTGGATATAAACATGTCACTGCTGTGTCTGGTGTAGGTAGACCTACTGACTGTGGATGTAAACATGTCACTGCTGTGTCTGGTGTAGGTAAACCTACTGGCTGTGGATGTAAACATGTCACTGCTGTGTCTGGTGTAGGTAGACCTACTGACTGTGGATGTAAACATGTCACTGCTGGGTGTCGTGTAGGTAGACCTACTGGCTGTGGATGTAAACATGTCACTGCTGTGTCTGGTGTAGGTAGACCTACTGACTGTGGATGTAAACATGTCACTGCTGGGTGTGTTGTAGGTAGACCTACTGGCTGTGGATGTAAACATGTCACTGCTGGGTGTTGTGTAGGTAGACCTACTGTCTGTGGATATAAACATGTCACTGCTGGGCCTGGTGTAGGTAGACCTACTGTCTGTGGATATAAACATGTCACTGCTGAGTGTGGTGTAGGTAGACCTACTGGCTGTGGATGTAAACATGTCACTGCTGAGTGTGGTGTAGGTAGACCTACTGGCTGTGGATGTAAACATGTCACTGCTGGGTGTGGTGTAGGTAGACCTACTGTCTGTGGATATAAACATGTCACTGCTGGGCCTGGTGTAGGTAGACCTACTGTCTGTGGATATAAACATGTCACTGCTGAGTGTGGTGTAGGTAGACCTACTGGCTGTGGATGTAAACATGTCACTGCTGAGTGTGGCGTAGGTAGACCTACTGTCTGTGGATATAAACATGTCACTGCTGGGCCTGGTGTAGGTAGACCTACTGGCTGTGGATGTAAACATGTCACTGCTGGGTGTGGTGTAGGTAGACCTACTGGCTGTGGATATAAACATGTCACTGCTGGGCCTGGTGTAGGTAGACCTACTGTCTGTGGATATAAACATGTCACTGCTGAGTGTGGTGTAGGTAGACCTACTGGCTGTGGATGTAAACATGTCACTGCTGAGTGTGGTGTAGGTAGACCTACTGGCTGTGGATGTAAACATGTCACTGCTGGGTGTGGTGTAGGTAGACCTACTGGCTGTGGATGTAAACATGTCACTGCTGAGTGTGGTGTAGGTAGACCTACTGGCTGTGGATGTAAACATGCCACTGTTGGGTGTGGTGTAGGTAGACCTACTGGCTGTGGATGTAAACATGTCACTGCTGAGTGTGGTGTAGGTAGACCTACTGGCTGTGGATATAAACATGTCACTGCTGTGTCTGGTGTAGGTAGACCTACTGGCTGTGGATGTAAACACGTCACTGCTGGGTCTGGTGTAGGTAGACCTACTGTCTGTGGATATAAACATGTCACTGCTGTGTCTGGTGTAGGTAGACCTACTGTCTGTGGATATAAACATGTCACTGCTGGGTGTGGTGTAGGTAGACCTACTGGCTGTGGATATAAACATGTCACTGCTGAGTGTGGCGTAGGTAGACCTACTGTCTGTGGATATAAACATGTCACTGCTGGGCCTGGTGTAGGTAGACCTACTGGCTGTGGATGTAAACATGTCACTGCTGGGTGTTGTGTAGGTAGACCTACTGTCTGTGGATATAAACATGTCACTGCTGGGCCTGGTGTAGGTAGACCTACTGTCTGTGGATATAAACATGTCACTGCTGAGTGTGGTGTAGGTAGACCTACTGGCTGTGGATGTAAACATGTCACTGCTGAGTGTGGTGTAGGTAGACCTACTGGCTGTGGATGTAAACATGTCACTGCTGGGTGTGGTGTAGGTAGACCTACTGGCTGTGGATGTAAACATGTCACTGCTGAGTGTGGTGTAGGTAGACCTACTGGCTGTGGATGTAAACATGCCACTGTTGGGTGTGGTGTAGGTAGACCTACTGGCTGTGGATGTAAACATGTCACTGCTGAGTGTGGTGTAGGTAGACCTACTGGCTGTGGATGTAAACATGTCACTGCTGTGTCTGGTGTAGGTAGACCTACTGACTGTGGATATAAACATGTCACTGCTGTGTCTGGTGTAGGTAGACCTACTGGCTGTGGATGTAAACATGTCACTGCTGAGTGTGGTGTAGGTAGACCTACTGGCTGTGGATGTAAACATGCCACTGCTGGGTGTGGTGTAGGTAGACCTACTGGCTGTGGATGTAAACATGTCACTGCTGAGTGTGGTGTAGGTAGACCTACTGGCTGTGGATATAAACATGTCACTGCTATGTCTGGTGTAGGTAGACCTACTGGCTGTGGATATAAACATGTCACTGCTGTGTCTGGTGTAGGTAGACCTACTGGCTGTGGATATAAACATGTCACTGCTGTGTCTGGTGTAGGTAGACCTACTGGCTGTGGATATAAAACTATATACATACTGTGTCTGGTGTAGAGTAGACCTACTGACTGTGAATATATACACTGCTGTCTGGTGTAGAAGGAGCGACCTACTGGCTGTGGATATAGTATAGCATTGTCACAGTTAGGTAGACCTACTGTCTGTGGATATAAACATGTCACTGCTGTGTCTGGTGTAGAGTAGACCTACTGTCTGTGGATATAAACATGTCACTGCTGTGTCTGGTGTGGAGTAGACCTACTGGCTGTGGATGTAAATGTACTGCTGTGTCTGGGCAGGTAGACCTACTACGGCTGTGGATGTAAACATGTCACTGCTGTGTCCACAGGTGTAGGTAGACCTACTGGCTGTGGATGTAAACATGTCACTGCTGTGTCTGGTGTGAGTAGACCTACTGACTGTGGACTAAACATGTCACTGCTGTGTCTGGTGTGGGTAGACCTACTGGCTGTGGATATAAACATGTCCTGCTGTGTGTCTGATTTATTAGGTAGACCTACTGGCTGTGGATATAAACATGTCACTGCTGTGTCTGGTGTAGGTAGACCTACTGTCTGTGGATATAAACATGTCACTGCTGTGTCTGGTGTAGGTAGACCTACTGGCTGTGGATGTAAACATGTCACTGCTGTGTCTGGTGTAGATAGACCTACTGGCTGTGGATGTAAACATGTCACTGCTGTGTCTGGTGTAGGTAGACCTACTGGCTGTGGATGTAAACATGTCACTGCTGTGTCTGGTGTAGGTAGACCTACTGACTGTGGATATAAACATGTCACTGCTGTGTCTGGTGTAGGTAGACCTACTGGCTGTGGATATAAACATGTCACTGCTGTGTCTGGTGTAGGTAGACCTACTGTCTGTGGATATAAACATGTCACTGCTGTGTCTGGTGTAGGTAGACCTACTGTCTGTGGATATAAACATGTCACTGCTGTGTCTGGTGTAGGTAGACCTACTGGCTGTGGATGTAAACATGTCACTGCTGTGTCTGGTGTAGGTAGACCTACTGGCTGTGGATGTAAACATGTCACTGTTGGGTGTGGTGTAGGTAGACCTACTGGCTGTGGATATAAACATGTCACTGCTGAGTGTGGCGTAGGTAGACCTACTGGCTGTGGATATAAACATGTCACTGCTGTGTCTGGTGTAGGTAGACCTACTGGCTGTGGATGTAAACATGCCACTGTTGGGTGTGGTTTAGGTAGACCTACTGGCTGTGGATATAAACATGCCACTGTTGGGTGTGGTGTAGGTAGACCTACTGGCTGTGGATGTAAACATGCCACTGTTGGGTGTGGTGTAGGTAGACCTACTGTCTATGGATGTAAACATGTCACTGCTGTGTCTGGTGTAGGTAGACCTACTGTCTATGGATGTAAACATGCCACTGCTGAGTGTGGTGTAGGTAGACCTACTGTCTGTGGATATAAACATGTCACTGCTGAGTGTGGTGTAGGTAGACCTACTGGCTGTGGATGTAAACATGTCACTGCTGTGTCTGGTGTAGGTAGACCTACTGTCTGTGGATATAAACATGTCACTGTTGTGTCTGGTGTAGGTAGACCTACTGGCTGTGGATGTAAACATGTCACTGTTGGGTGTGGTGTAGGTAGACCTACTGGCTGTGGATATAAACATGTCACTGCTGGGTCTGGTGTAGGTAGACATACTGGCTGTGGATATAAACATGTCACTGCTGTGTCTGGTGTAGGTAGACCTACTGGCTGTGGATGTAAACATGTCACTGCTGGGTCTGGTGTAGGTAGACCTACTGGCTGTGGATATAAACATGTCACTGCTGTGTCTGGTGTAGGTAGACCTACTGGCTGTGTATGTAAACATGTCACTGCTGGGTCTGGTGTAGGTAGACCTACTGTCTGTGGATGTAAACATGTCACTGCTGTGTCTGGTGTAGGTAGACCTACTGGCTGTGGATGTAAACATGTCACTGCTGTGTCTGGTGTAGGTAGACCTACTGACTGTGGATATAAACATGTCACTGCTGTGTCTGGTGTAGGTAGACCTACTGGCTGTGGATATAAACATGTCACTGCTGTGTCTGGTGTAGGTAGACCTACTGGCTGTGGATATAAACATGTCACTGCTGTGTCTGGTGTAGGTAGACCTACTGGCTGTGGATATAAACATGTCACTGCTATGTCTGGTGTAGGTAGACCTACTGGCTGTGGATATAAACATGTCACTGCTGTGTCTGGTGTAGGTAGACCTACTGGCTGTGGATATAAACATGTCACTGCTGTGTCTGGTGTAGGTAGACCTACTGACTGTGGATATAAACATGTCACTGCTGTGTCTGGTGTAGGTAGACCTACTGGCTGTGGATGTAAACATGTCACTGCTGTGTCTGGTGTAGGTAGACCTACTGGCTGTGGATGTAAACATGTCACTGTTGGGTGTGGTGTAGGTAGACCTACTGGCTGTGGATATAAACATGTCACTGCTGAGTGTGGCGTAGGTAGACCTACTGGCTGTGGATATAAACATGTCACTGCTGTGTCTGGTGTAGGTAGACCTACTGGCTGTGGATGTAAACATGCCACTGTTGGGTGTGGTTTAGGTAGACCTACTGGCTGTGGATATAAACATGCCACTGTTGGGTGTGGTGTAGGTAGACCTACTGGCTGTGGATGTAAACATGCCACTGTTGGGTGTGGTGTAGGTAGACCTACTGTCTATGGATGTAAACATGTCACTGCTGTGTCTGGTGTAGGTAGACCTACTGTCTGTGGATGTAAACATGTCACTGCTGAGTGTGGTGTAGGTAGACCTACTGACTGTGGATATAAACATGTCACTGCTGAGTGTGGTGTAGGTAGACCTACTGGCTGTGGATGTAAACATGTCACTGCTGTGTCTGGTGTAGGTAGACCTACTGTCTGTGGATATAAACATGTCACTGCTGTGTCTGGTGTAGGTAGACCTACTGGCTGTGGATGTAAACATGTCACTGCTGGGTGTGGTGTAGGTAGACCTACTGGCTGTGGATATAAACATGTCACTGCTGTGTCTGGTGTAGGTAGACCTACTGACTGTGGATATAAACATGTCACTGCTGGGTGTGGTGTAGGTAGACCTACTGACTGTGGATATAAACATGTCACTGCTGGGTGTGGTGTAGGTAGACCTACTGTCTGTGGATATAAACATGTCACTGCTGAGTGTGGTGTAGGTAGACCTACTGTCTGTGGATATAAACATGTCACTGCTGGGTCTGGTGTAGGTAGACCTACTGACTGTGGATGTAAACATGTCACTGCTGGGTCTGGTGTAGGTAGACCTACTGGCTGTGGATGTAAACATGTCACTGCTGTGTCTGGTGTAGGTAGACCTACTGACTGTGGATATAAACATGTCACTGCTGAGTGTGGTGTAGGTAGACCTACTGTCTGTGGATATAAACATGTCACTGCTGGGTGTTGTGTAGGTAGACCTACTGTCTGTGGATGTAAACATGTCACTGCTGAGTGTTGTGTAGGTAGACCTACTGTCTGTAGATGTAAACATGACACTACTGGGTGTGGTGTAGGTAGACCTGCTGGCTGTGGATGTAAACATGTCACTGTTGGGAGTGGTGTAGGTAGACCTACTGTCTATGGATGTAAACATGTCACTGCTGTGTCTGGTGTAGGTAGACCTACTGTCTGTGGATGTAAACATGTCACTGCTGTGTCTGGTGTAGGTAGACCTACTGTCTATGGATGTAAACATGTCACTGCTGTGTCTGGTGTAGGTAGACCTACTGTCTGTGGATGTAAACATGTCACTGCTGTGTCTGGTGTAGGTAGACCTACTGTCTATGGATGTAAACATGTCACTGCTGTGTCTGGTGTAGGTAGACCTACTGTCTGTGGATGTAAACATGTCACTGCTGTGTCTGGTGTAGGTAGACCTACTGTCTATGGATGTAAACATGTCACTGCTGTGTCTGGTGTAGGTAGACCTACTGTCTGTGGATGTAAACATGTCACTGCTGTGTCTGGTGTAGGTAGACCTACTGTCTATGGATGTAAACATGTCACTGCTGTGTCTGGTGTAGGTAGACCTACTGTCTGTGGATGTAAACATGACACTACTGGGTGTGGTGTAGGTAGACCTACTGTCTATGGATGTAAACATGTCACTGTTGGGAGTGGTGTAGGTAGACCTACTGTCTATGGATGTAAACATGACACTACTGGGTGTGGTGTAGGTAGACCTACTGTCTATGGATGTAAACATGTCACTGTTGGGAGTGGTGTAGGTAGACCTACTGTCTATGGATGTAAACATGTCACTGCTGGGTGTGGTGTAAGTAGACCTACTGTCTGTGGATATAAACATGTCACTGCTGGGTGTGGTGTAGGTAGACCTACTGGCTGTGGATATAAACATGTCACTGCTGTGTTTGGTGTAGGTAGACCTACTGACTGTGGATGTAAACATGTCACTGCTGAGTGTGGTGTAGGTAGACCTACTGGCTGTGGATATAAACATGTCACTGCTGTGTCTGGTGTAGGTAGACCTACTGGCTGTGGATGTAAACATGTCACTGCTGTGTCTGGTGTAGGTAGACCTACTGGCTGTGGATATAAACATGTCACTGCTGTGTCTGGTGTAGGTAGACCTACTGTCTGTGGATGTAAACATGTCACTGCTGTGTCATGTCACTGCTGAGTGTGGTGTAGGTAGACCTACTGACTGTGGATATAAACATGTCACTGCTGTGTCTGGTGTAGGTAGTCCTACTGGCTGTGGATATAAACATGTCACTGCTGTGTCTGGTGTAGGTAGACCTACTGGCTGTGGATATAAACATGTCACTGCTGTGTCTGGTGTAGGTAGACCTACTGTCTGTAGATGTAAAAATGTCACTGCTGGATCTGGTGTAGGTGCAAATTTATATTATGCGTCTTAAATATTATCCTGGTCAGCCACTGGTATAATATTGTTGATTGTAGTTGTAAATGTTTAGTTTTTATTAACTTTATTTTAGTCATCAAAAGCATAAGGCCCCCCAAAATACCTTTTAACAAACTCTACTGATATAGTGTATGTTTGGTCACCAGATGGCGCATCTGTCTTAATGTTGACCAGAATTTTGTATGTTCACTGTTGGTTCCTTTTATATTTCCGATGTTATGGAAAAACAAATTTTCATTGTGTTATTGTAAACTGTTTATTGGTGAATTTAAAAAAAATATTATTAGTTGGACACCTAAAATAATTCATACGATTGTTTACACAATGCCCTGAAGAGAAAACACAATTGTGTGTCCATAGTGTCGTACCACTAACTATTGCATTTCAGTTAGGCAACAGCAGACAGCATTGGGGGATTAACTACTCAGGACTCCATTTTGTTTAACTTACATTAATAAAATATATATCTATATAGTCACGTAACACAGGTACTTATCTCAATCACAATGTTTATTAACAGCCGCCAATGTTAACAGAAGTACAATTACGGAAACTAAACATTTACAACCCAATACACCTAAAACTATACGTGGCTCTGCTACTCTCTCTATCCGAACCAAAGTTTATCCACCCACGAGACTTACCGGCAAAAAGCCCAGAGTTCAGCCCACCTGCTCTATTTATAATCTCCCCCTTGGGTGGCAAAAACAGTCACATGACTCATTTATAAAAACCATGCCCTCTGGTGGGAACGTCCCTCAGTACTGCCCTCTTGTGGGACTTTCATCCACTTATTTGCTCAGTTGCTTTCCAAATTATTTATTGCAATATTAAAATGTCGGATCAGCCAAATGTTGAGGTCTTATTTGTTTAAATATCAGTTATCTTTTTTAGATATTAATTGTTAGGCTATGCTCTGGCATGCAGGCATGAACACACAGTTGTTCTAAAAATAGTTTGTCAACAAATGATGACAATGCACTGTTTCTGTGACATCAATAGTTTGAGGGACATCTTAGTGTCGCAATCAGTCCGCCCAAACGTTATGCCATCCCATGCAATCTTCTATCAGTTCTCTCAGGGTCTTGATGTCATGTCAACAAATGATGACAATGCACTGTTTCTGTGACATCAATAGTTTGAGGGACATCTTAGTGTCGCAATCAGTCCGCCCAAACGTTATGCCATCCCATGCAATCTTCTATCAGTTCTCTCAGGTCTTGATGTCATGTCAACAAATGATGACAATGCACTGTTTCTGTGACATCAATAGTTTGAGGGACATCTTAGTGTCGCAATCAGTCTGCCCAAACGTTATGCCGTCCCATGCAATCTTCTATCAGTTCTCTCAGGGTCTTGATGTCATGTCAACAAATGATGACAATGCACTGTTTCTGTGACATCAATAGTTTGAGGGACATCTTAGTGTCGCAATCAGTCCGCCCAAACGTTATGCCATCCCATGCAATCTTCTATCAGTTCTCTCAGCGTCTTGATGTCATGTCAACAAATGATGACAATGCACTGTTTCTGTGACATCAATAGTTTGAGGGACATCTTAGTGTCGCAATCAGTCTGCCCAAACGTTATGCCGTCCCATGCCGTCTTCTATCAGTTCTCTCAGGGTCTTGATGTCATGTCAACAAATGATGACAATGCACTGTTTCTGTGACATCAATAGTTTGAGGGACATCTTAGTGTCGCAATCAGTCCGCCCAAACGTTATGCCATCCCATGCAATCTTCTATCAGTTCTCTCAGGGTCTTGATGTCATGTCAACAAATGATGACAATGCACTGTTTCTGTGACATCAATAGTTTGAGGGACATCTTAGTGTCGCAATCAGTCCGCCCAAACGTTATGCCATCCCATGCAATCTTCTATCAGTTCTCTCAGGGTCTTGATGTCATGTCAACAAATGATGACAATGCACTGTTTCTGTGACATCAATAGTTTGAGGGACATCTTAGTGTCGCAATCAGTCCGCCCAAACGTTATGCCGTCCCATGCAATCTTCTATCAGTTCTCTCAGCGTCTTGATGTCATGTCAACAAATGATGACAATGCACTGTTTCTGTGACATCAATAGTTTGAGGGACATCTTAGTGTCGCAATCAGTCTGCCCAAACGTTATGCCATCCCATGCAATCTTCTATCAGTTCTCTCAGGGTCTTGATGTCATGTCAACAAATGATGACAATGCACTGTTTCTGTGACATCAATAGTTTGAGGGACATCTTAGTGTCGCAATCAGTCCGCCCAAACGTTATGCCATCCCATGCAATCTTCTATCAGTTCTCTCAGCGTCTTGATGTCATGTCAACAAATCAGACTTTTAATTTTAAATAAAACATTAGCAGCAGTTGTATTATCAAACACGGTCACCACGGGTCATTTCAAGTAGCTTTTGTTGTGTTCTCATGCACTCATAGATGGCGTTGGGTACTAATGAATACGAATATATTTATTTCAGGCAAAAAACCCATATGTAATTGGTACATACATATAGAAAATACATTGCCTTTTAAAAGTAGATAAGTTAGACACTTACATAGATAAATAAAATAAGGAATAAGTTGAATAAAGTTACCAAATAAGTATTAAAAGATTATAAAAAATAAATAAATGTGTAAAACGTGATATAAAAACACCATTTCACAATATACAGAGATTCGGCCCAGCTAGACCACATTGGCCCATAACATGTACCCCCAATTCTATAATGGGACTAACCCAAATACCACTAGGTTATTTTACAGCATAGGGCTGCCCCACCTAGCTAGTGATAGTGGCAGAATCCTTAACGATTAACATATATATATACCATATGGAATCATGTATGTGTAATAAACCTTGTAAACCAAGGTAGTTAATACTCTTGTACAGTTAACACACAACATGATAACTGCCTTGAATAATAATAGTTTTGATAATATTTCGGGTGAATTCACAGGCTGTTCACTGCAGCTACTCTCGCAAGTGTTTCTGTTGTTGCTAGCTGCCTTGTGTAACCCTCTCTCTGTGTCCTCTCCAGCTTGGCACGCTGCAGGTGAGATATAGCATAAGACATAGGCTAAGTTAGTCACACAAGGTCTGCTTCAGCTCATATATACAGTGTCTCATCTCATCCTCACAAGCCAGGGGTGGTGACTACACTCACTACCCTTGGCAGATACCCTCACAAGCCAGGGGTGGTGACTACACGCACTACCCCTGGCAGATACCCTCACAAGCCAGGGGTGGTGACTACACTCACTACCCCTGGCAGATACCCTCACAAGCCAGGGGTGGTGACTACACGCACTACCCCTGGCAGATACCCTCACAAGCCAGGGGTGGTGGCTACACGCACTACCCCTGGCAGATTCCCTCACAAGCCAGGGGTGGTGACTACACTCACTACCCCTGGCAGATACCCTCACAAGCCAGGGGTGGTGACTACACGCACTACCCCTGGCAGATTCCCTCACAAGCCAGGGGTGGTGACTACACTCACTACCCCTGGCAGATACCCTCACAAGCTAGGGGTGGTGACTACACGCACTACCCCTGGCAGATACCCTCACAAGCCAGGGGTGGTGACTACACTCACTACCCCTGGCAGATACCCTCACAAGCCAGGAGTGGTGACTACACGCACTACCCCTGGCAGATACCCTACGCAATGTTAGGAAGTCAGCCGAATCACCCGTGAGAACAGTGCAGACACTCGCCCCACGTGACTGTACCACCCGTGAGAACAGTGCAGACACTCGCCCCACATGACTGTACCACCCGTGAGAACAGTGCAGACACTCGCCCCACATGACTGTACCACCCGTGAGAACAGTGCAGACACTCGCCCCACGTGACTGTACCACCCATGAGAACAGTGCAGACACTCGCCCCACGTGACTGTACCACCCATGAGAACAGTGCAGACACTCGCCCCACGTGACTGTACCACCCGTGAGAACAGTGCAGACACTCGCCCCACGTGACTGTACCACCCGTGAGAACAGTGCAGACACTCGCCCCACATGACTGTACCACCCGTGAGAACAGTGCAGACACTCGCCCCACATGACTGTACCACCCGTGAGAACAGTGCAGACACTCGCCCCACGTGACTGTACCACCCATGAGAACAGTGCAGACACTCGCCCCACGTGACTGTACCACCCATGAGAACAGTGCAGACACTCGCCCCACGTGACTGTACCACCCGTGAGAACAGTGCAGACACTCGCCCCACATGACTGTATCACCCATGAGAACAGTGCAGACACTCGCCCCACATGACTGTACCGCCCGTGAGAACAGTGCAGACATTCGCCCCACATGACTGTACCACCCGTGAGAACAGTGCAGACACTCGCCCCACATGACTGTACCACCCATGAGAACAGTGCAGACACTCGCCCCACATAACTGTACCATCCGTGAGAACAGTGCAGACACTCGCCCCACATGACTGTACCACCCATGAGAACAATGCAGACACTCGCCCCACATGACTGTACCACCCATGAGAACAGTGAGACACTCGCCCCACATGACTGTACCACCCGTGAGAACAGTGCAGACACTCGCCCCACGTGACTGTACCACCCATGAGAACAATGCAGACACTCGCCCCACATGACTGTACCACCCATGAGAACAGTGCAGACACTCGCCCCACATGACTGTACCACCCATGAGAACAGTGCAGACACTCGCCCCACATGACTCTACCACCCGTGAGAACAGTGCAGACACTCGCCCCACACGCGCCCCAATTCAAAGATGACGCCCTCAACTTCAGGGAATCCCAGTATAATGACCTGTTTGACCATTCTCATGAGTGGCTGAGCGGTATTGTGTATTCAGATAACTACTTCTACTTCCCCAACGTTACATGAGCAAGTGTGGGCTGAGACGAAAATGAACCAAACATTCTGGCAGATGATATTATTGGCTGAGCTGAACTTAAGTTTAGTTGATCTGTTACGAGGTACTGAGACTGATGCAATCGGCATGCAAGGACATCTTGTCTTTCTAATTAATTTAAATTATGTGCAGCTGATATCATGATACCTGCTCTCTTATCTGCTTGAAGTCAAATCTAAACTAATATCATTTCATCTTGACATCGTGTCAGCTCTACACTGTCTGCCTTGTGTCATGTTTATATGATGTATCACTCATTACTGTCTGTCTTCCCCTATTTCATTCCAATTCTAGCGTAGTTATTACTGTCTGTCTTCCCCTACTTCATTCCAACTGTAGCGTAGTTATTGCTGTCTGTCTTCCCCTACTTCATTCCAACTGTAGCGTAGTTATTGCTGTCTGTCTTCCCCTGCTTCATTCCAACTCTAGCGTAGTTATTGCTGTCTGTCTTCCTCTATTTCATTCCAACTCTAGCGTAGTTATTACTGTCTGTCTTCCCCTATTTCATTCCAACTCTAGCGTAGTTATTAATGTCTGTCTTCCCCTACTTCATTCCAACTCTAGCGTAGTTATTACTGTCTGTCATCCCCTATTTCATTCCAACTCTAGCTTAGTTATTACTGTCTGTCTTCCCCTATTTCATTCCAACTCTAGCGTAGTTATTACTGTCTGTCTTCCCCTACTTCACTCCAACTCTAGCGTAGTTATTGCTGTCTGTCTTCCCCTATTTCATTCCAACTCTAGCGTAGTTATTGCTGTCTGTCTTCCCCTATTTCATTCCAACTCTAGCGTAATTATTGCTGTCTGTCTTCTCCTACTTCATTCCAACTCTAGCGTAGTTATTACTGTCTGTCTTCCCCTGCTTCATTCCAACTCTAGCATAGTTATTACTGTCTGTCTTCCCCTATTTCATTCCAACTCTAGCGTAGTTATTACCATCTGTCTTCCCCTATTTCATTCCAACTCTAGCGTAGTTATTACTGTCTGTCTTCCCCTGTTTCATTCCAACTTTAGCATAGTTATTACTGTCTGTCTTCCCCTATTTAATTCCAACTCTAGCGTAGTTATTGCTGTCTGTCTTCCCCTACTTCATTCCAACGCTGGCGTAGTTATTGCTGTCTGTCTTCCCCTACTTCACTCCAATTCTAGCGTAGTTATTGCTGTCTGTCTTCCCCTATTTCATTCCAACTCTAGCGTAGTTATTACTGTCTGTCTTCCCCTACTTCATTCCAACTCTAACGTAGTTATTACTGTCTGTCTTCCCCTACTTCATTCCAACTCTGGCATAGTTATTACTGTCTGTCTTCCCCTATTTCATTCCAACTCTAGCGTAGTTATTGCTGTCTGTCTTCCCCTACTTCACTCCAACTCTAGCATAGTTATTACTCTCTGTCTTCCCCTATTTCATTCCAACTCTAGCGTAGTTATTACTGTCTGTCTTCCCCTACTTCATTCCAACTCTAACGTAGTTATTACTGTCTGTCTTCCCCTACTTCATTCCAACTCTAGCATAGTTATTACTGTCTGTCTTCCCCTATTTCATTCCAACTCTAGCGTAGTTATTGCTGTCTGTCTTCCCCTACTTCACTCCAACTCTAGCGTAGTTATTACTCTCTGTCTTCCCCTATTTCATTCCAACGCTGGCGTAGTTATTGCTGTCTGTCTTCCCCTACTTCACTCCAATTCTAGCGTAGTTATTGCTGTCTGTCTTCCCCTATTTCATTCCAACTCTAGCGTAGTTATTACTGTCTGTCTTCCCCTACTTCATTCCAACTCTAACGTAGTTATTACTGTCTGTCTTCCCCTACTTCATTCCAACTCTGGCATAGTTATTACTGTCTGTCTTCCCCTATTTCATTCCAACTCTAGCGTAGTTATTGCTGTCTGTCTTCCCCTACTTCACTCCAACTCTAGCATAGTTATTACTGTCTGTCTTCTCCTATTTCATTCCAATTCTAGCGTAGTTATTACTGTCTGTCTTCTCCTATTTCATTCCAATTCTAGCTTAGTTATTGCTGTCTGTCTTCCCCTACTTCATTCCAACTCTAGCGTAGTTATTACTGTCTGTCTTCCCCTACTTCATTCCAACTCTAACGTAGTTATTACTGTCTGTCTTCCCCTACTTCATTCCAACTCTAGCGTAGTTATTGCTGTCTGTCTTCCCCTACTTCATTCCAACTCTAGCGTAGTTATTACTGTCTGTCTTCCCCTATTTCATTCCAACTCTAGCGTAGTTATTACTGTCTGTCTTCCCCTACTTCATTCCAACTCTAGCGTAGTTATTACTGTCTGTCTTCCCCTACTTCACTCCAATTCTAGCGTAGTTATTGCTGTTGCTACTTATGTATTTATAACTATTTTGGTACGTTGATATATTATTCAAGTAATTTATGTATTTATACTTACATTTTGTCTATAATAAGGATATCGAATTGAATTATTTATTTTATTTGAATTTTTTACTAGTTTGTAATAAGCCAGTTAGTTAATATTGTTAGATTATAGCTAATATTGTAAGATTATTTGATAGACTTTCCCTGGTAACCTTGTTGTGTTGTTACTTGGTTAATATGATTGAATGAGTCCATATTTGGACTTCTTATTTAACTACTTCCTGGTCCACCCTGATTACTCTGGTGGAGTCTTAGGGCTGCACACAAGTGACATGTCTTACTAGTTGTCATTTCTGATATGATAGGAGGTTTATGACAGAGGGACCAGCCAATCCTTGGTTGGTTCATAAATTATTATCTAGTTAGTGACTTGTTACAGTAACTTGCAGAAGTGGGAATAACTGTATGTTACCGTATACAGAGACGGGCTGCACATTTCTGCCTCTTCCCAGTTTGGTCAGACCCAAATTAATTTAACCGTTTATTCGATGATTTCAACAAAACTAAATATCAAATTTGCACCACCGAGCTGGCGGGTCAAGGTCATACACCTGTACTAGATTTTTGCAAAATGAGACTGATCGATTAGACAGTCGGAAGTATGAATAGATCAATCATCAACAAAAACAAAAAAATGTAACCACACCTGTACTACCTACAACAGCAGGCCTGTCTATTACGACCAGTGCGTGACACATAGTGTTATGTCGACAGCTGTCACTACAACAACAGGAGCTCGTGACGCTGCAGATCGAGCGTGACCGACTGCAGGACCAATCAGCTGGCGTCGTCACACGCGATGACATCATCGAACAGGCGCGACAAAGTCGTGACGATGCCATTTCAAGGTCAGTAATTTCATCAGTGTCTGTGACATGTTTGTACCATGTTTATGATAATTGTTTGTGACATGTGTTTGTGGCATTGGTTGGTAATAAGTGTTTGTGGCATGTGTTTGTGACATGTTGGACATGTTCAAGACACTGTCCATCGTGCACTATTGCGTACTGCACTCATAGAAACCTTGCTAGATGTCACGCATTGTATGAGACATGAGATTGCATGATTACAAGGTGAAGGTCACATAAGTGGTTAATAAATTTATAACCGTCCGTTGTTGACCAATAGCTGTGGGCAAGATGTGTATTACAGAAGTGTTTTCACAATATTTGGAAGTTTTTCAATAAAACCAAGTTTTTAAAGCAACTTATTTGCTCATATTGAATGAAATAAGTGCCAGAAAGAAAGACTGTTCATAAGCGGCTGCATGATTGTCTTCATTGTTAGGTCAGTAACCAGACAACAACCAAGTCCTTAGGAGGCCGTATGTGCAGTTGCAATCAATGGTTTCACTTAATATTTCTACCAGACGTCTGACAAAACATAGGCTACTTTAAACAGTGGTTCCCAATGCTGTTCATGCTTTTTTCAGTTGTTCCAAGCTACACAACCTTCCACTAATCAGTTGGAGGTGGTTTACGTAACTTTGAAAAATCATAGAAACCATGCATAGCAGTCTGAATAATAGTCAAACAAACGCCTAGTACAAATCCTGAACCCACAACAAAGTTCGACAAAGTAAATGCATTACGAATCCTTCCTGGGGGGCACAGAGGAACCCCTGAAAGTGTGGATACAGAATGTGTAGCATAAGATGCATATTCTAACTCGAT
The DNA here is from genome assembly GCA_020002185.1 of Paraescarpia echinospica. Lineage (NCBI taxonomy): Eukaryota > Metazoa > Annelida > Polychaeta > Sabellida > Siboglinidae > Paraescarpia > Paraescarpia echinospica. Next base: position 7,238,523 of record CM034539.1, on the reverse strand, counting down.
TACCAGTATGCAAAGATTAACATGAGTTCACAAAATACATTAACCATTACATAAGGGGCAGGGTGTTTTGGTCATCAACCCGTATCGTGGGGAAATAAATTGCTGCAGTGGTGCCACCTAGTGAGAGAAACATATACTAACACAAACTGATGCCATTGTGGAGCCATACCACGTATTGGGAGAGGACGAACCAGGGCTAAATATGTAGCTGTTTTTGGACTTATGAGAGCGTCCTTTAACGACGTAGTTGTTGCGTTGACAGGCGCAATGCGATGGAGGTGGAGCTGGCGCGGGCTAAGCTCGACCTGATGAACCTCGAGAGACAGCTGATGGAAGCGGTACAGCAGAAACTACAGCTGTCACAGCAGCTGGAGCAGTGGCAGGTCGGCTGTCTTGTCGTGATGACGGTTTTAATTATGAGCTCACAAGCCCGATTTTGCTCTTTAAAATCGTTTGGTGATATGGCTTTTTGCAATTTGTTTTTTGCATTTTTTTAAGAATGCAGGTTGTTCAATAATTGATTTTCCTTATGATCTCGTTATCTTAATGAAACAACATATTTATATTAGCCCTTTTACACTTTTTATTAATGTTATACTTAATTGTTTTATTTAATTGGTGTAGTTTTATGTGAGGACCATTTTATTTTAAGTGGAATTGGGTGCTATATAAATTTTGATTGTTGTTGTTATTATTGTGACACTTTCTCACTTTCACTTTCGCTTTGTTCGCTGCCAGATGGACATGCAGGAGTTGGTGGACACGCAGATGATGAAGAGGATGGAGCTGGAGACAAAGAGGGTGGAGCGGTCACGTGGGAGCCCACAGTCTGCTCTACGCAAATTCAAGTTCTCGTGGAGCTAATGTTTGTTTGCGCATCCATCCATCCACCCGTCCGTCCATCCGTCTGCCCGTCCAGTCGGGGACAACCGTCTGGTGGCCGGGGGTCTCTGTAACACTGCCATATCATTATTGCCGACATTGCCGTATAGGAAAGTGTCCAGATTGTCTAAAGGACTACTGATTACGCCAAGAATTGGGGTCTTGCCATTTACGGTGTGTGTGTTTGTGTGTGCGTGCGTGCGTGTCTGCGTCTGTGCGTGCCTTATCATGCTTGTTTTGTGCTGCCAACGATGGACGACATAGGAGTAACCTGTCTGACTGCCAGAGGCAATGATTCTTTGACTGCCAGAACGAACAACTGCTTGATTAAACATTCATGAGACATTTAGAATGACGATGTGTGTAGTCCGTCCTGAAAACATGGATCCTTTCAAAGGCAACAGCTGAGTTGCGTATGATGTGCTGGCCAAAACAGTAAAGGCGTATCTGGTACTTTAAGTGCTATCCATGCTGCTCATTATTGTCACAAGGACGACACTATTTCCATATATGTCTCATCTGTGCCGACAATATCCATGTTTTCTTGCTTGTCTGCCACTTACAAAAAAATCAAACAGCAAATACACACCAAATGCCACAGGATTAAACAAATAGCACTGCGAATATATTGGGCTTGTCACGTGACGGCAACGATACTATGACGTCACAGACGCGAGACGCCATATTGGGCCCGTCCTCTCTGAGAGTCAGTGTTGACAGTGTATCATTGAGTTGACATGTAATTTACGGCTTTGCGAACGTGACCGTTAGTCCTGCAGTGCTGGTCACAATCTTAAAGTACCTCAACCTGGCTGCAACATCAAAGATACGACACATTAGAGTGTCTGCAAGCGCCCCAATCTCGACTCCCTACACTCCGCGCACGCCAGGCGCTCGGTTCGATTGTCCAACAATCAAACTGAGCACGATCGAAATAAGAATATGGAGTCGAGATCAGGACGCTTGCAGACACTCCCTACTCTTTCCTTGACGACACAGGAAGGCGAATGAAGTCCATTGGTCGTGGCTGGTCATTGGACTGCATAACGTTTGTAAGTTACAGCCATTTTCGTGGATGTCTTCTCAGTAAATCCATACATTAATTTGTCCATAAGTTTGTTTCATGTGATAATGTGCAGGTGTCCGTTTATTTTACCCTGGATGACGATGTATTTATATAATTACTGTGATTAACTGTGACATTGACGTTCTTTCGGGATGTACATATGCGGCCACTGTGTGCATTATGCAAGCTTTCTAGTGGTCTCTGGCAAACAGTAATTTTGTGTAACAAACTCCTGAGGCGCTGTAGATGTAGCTGAAGTGCCAGGTCAGTGCGTGGAACCTGTGCCTCGTCGTCTGTGTAGTCGTGGTATGTCGGTGTACAGCTGTGCGCATACAGTGTGCACACAGTGCGCATACAGTGCGCATACAGTGTGCCTTATTTGCCGCAAGCGAACGTTTGCTCGCTCGTTGCACTTGTTATAAATAGCCGTGCTAAGTTGTTAAGCTGTGTTGATATTTAATGCCTTTTTGTCTGATACTTCGACGAGGCCTTGTCAAAAGGTTTGTCTCTGTCACACGACGAAGCCGTGTTGACGCTGGGATATTTATAATTGTGACATTTTCTTTATGCTTGTATACCAAAGATGATACAGGGTGTTCGTAACCGCTGCGAGTAGGTGCAGCGTGCAAGCTGTACTGAATGCGGTGTGGTTTATATAATATTACGGTTGGTCGCAAAGTCGAATAAAACGTAGTGTTTCATGTTGGTTTAAACCACCACCCAACCCCAACAATTACATACACGACTTCTGATTTTGAGCGATCAAAATGACTTCCAAACTCACAGCCAATAGCTGGTGCGACACGGTTACCAAAACATAACCCACCACGCTACCCGATTCAGATATCCACATTACCATCCATGTGCATTATTAGCTGTTAATTCAATAGGTGGCGCCGCTGAAGCGATTTATTTCCCCGCAATACATGGTGACGACCAAACAGCAATACGTAAGCTTTACGTCTTGTAGGACTTTGTCGACTTGTGCCACCATCTCTTAATGTGCGAACGGTTCTTCACCGGTCGATGTATGTTGTTTACGGATATATGATCCACTGTTAATAATAAATAAATGTCTTCTATTGTTTTACTGCCGTTGGACACGTGATAAAATCTTCATGATATTATTATAAACAGTGTCTGTGTTCTCTTTACGTCAAGCCAGGATTAATATTCCACAACACGCCTTGTGTGTATCTTAAATCGGTAGGAAGTTTATCCAGTCATGACAGTTCAGGGTTTTTGTCCTGTCAGACAAACATTAGGTATATTGCAGACTGAATGAAATAATGTGCCAACAGGTGTTTTGCTTTTGTAATTCGGAAATGAGAAAACAGTTGCCGAAAATCGGTTGTGAGACCTGCTGTGATTGGTCAGTGTTGTTAGTGTCGGTAACGACAATTACGACATCGCATATCACGTAGTATTCACACACGACAACGGGTAAGATAAACTAACTTGATTTAAGATGGGTCGTTATATCAACGGCGGAGACAATCATAAACCATACGTACTGCACGGCCAGCGGAGGAACACGTGAACATAATCATCGTCAAACTGTTGTTGCGACAGAACATTGTGTTTCATACACAAGGAACCATCTTCACCGACCTGAACCCAATGCCCTCCAACTTGGGCCCAAGTTGGGGTGTCGTTCAACCGATGTCTCCACTAGAATGGTGTCATATTGTCAAGTTGTGTTTAGCAGTTGGTTGTTGCTGTTTCTGCTGTATGCGGTGTAGTTGGACGCATGTGTAGGGGGAAGAAAGGCGGTCTACAAAACTCAAGTTTATAGAACACTTAGAAGTTCGGCGTTTTCAAGCATAATCATATTCCAGAGGCTAACAGTATTATATACCAAAGCCCCGTCTACACGACGTTTTTAACCCGGGATACGCGTCTACACGGTGCCAAAATGCCGTGCTAAAATGCCGCGCTAAAAGTTAGCCCGGGCTAAGTTAGCCCCGCAATTGTAGGTGGACCAGGCGCGGGCCAGGCACGGGTCAGGCTCAGCAGCGCTCGTGTAGACGGATAACCCGGGTTATCTCGTAGTGTCTTGGCTCCGCTATAGATGTCGCAGTGGTCGTTAATCCACTTCCGCTTCTACTTTTCCCCGCCAAACAAGAATTATCTATAGAAATCAACAAATGAGTGGCAGAGGAATGAACTGGAGCGCCGAAGAGTGCAAGTGTCTTTTGGACATTTGGGGAAGAGCGGATATACAGGCGTGTTTCGATGGCAGCGTCAGAGACGCTAAAATATATGTCAGGATAAGCCAGGAATTATCGCAGCTAGGTCCTGGAGACGGGTACGTGAGGACTCCCAACTCAAATACGAAACAAAATGAAAAAAGAGTACAAAGAAGTCAAAGACCACAATCAAAAAAGTGGCAACGACAGGAAAACCGTCGAGTTTTATGACGAACTTGAACGGCATCCTAGGTCACCGGCCATCTGTCAGCCCAGCAGTAATGCTAGAATCGCTGTCAACTATGTCAACGTCGATGTCAGATGCCCCCGATTCGCCGGGTGATGGTTTACATACTCCAATGCCAGACAGTGACATCGAAGGCTACGACGAAAACGAGAGCAATGCTGATGACCTATCGACCTCAACTTCTAGCGCGGTGACGAGTACACCACGGGCAAGGCCTAGGCCTTGTACTTCTACAGGTAAAATTGGTCATACTAAACAGTCAACATCGTCCGCACCCTATTGGCATTACAACGCACCACTTACGTCGTACTTATCTCAGTGCACCGAGATGCTTCGTGTAGACGCTACAGATTTAACCCGGGTTAAATTAAGCTTCGTGTAGACGCTACACAGGTTTAACCCGGGCTAAAATAGCCCGGGTTATCTTTAACCCGGGTTAAATCGCCGTCCGTGTAGACGCAGCTATAATGTCATAATAATTATGATTTATCTGCTACTTTTCGTCCACGATTGCATTACTGTTTATAACAAATCCACATCAAATGCCACAGGGAGAACTTTGTGGGTTTACTCGTCGCTTTACGTGAACATATTGCCGAGTGTACGTAGAATGTACAGGCGTCGTTACAGTAACGAGACCGACAACCTGTAGGCATCCCACACTTCGCGTCACCACGGTCAACTTCGTATGCAAGACATTCCGATGCCTGTGTGTGTGAAATAATACTGATCCTGATAACAACACAAACACAATGCTGGTAAGACAGTTTCACATAACAATACGACATACATTTAACCTGCGTAATTTACATTCATTTTTAAAGTAATTGTTAAATATCTTTTATAAAGTAAAGCAATGGTAGGTTCTTGTATAGCGCAGTATCCAGTCCTTAGGACGGCTCAGCGCGCTTTACACTACTCCCTGGCAGACCTGTTCAATCAAACAACATATCGGCTTCTCTGGGAAACATTCAGCCACATTACAATTACAGCGCAAAATATTCGTTCTCAAATATCCACCACCGTATATAGCCTGTCTTGACGGTGCAGGTTATTTTGTACCGCATCTGGCAATGTATGGGCTTTCAAACAGGCCAATACGCTTATAATAATCGCCCCTGAAACCCAAACTTGCCAGTGTAACTGAGTTTTCCAAAAGATCCGAAAGCTGTGCGGAGGTCTCGGAACCATATCGGTTCTTAAGAACCGAGAGGGGCCCTAAAGCTGCGCACAGTACATCGTTAATATTCAGAAAGGTAGCTAACATTCTATTGATAATGTATGCGTTTGGACGATTCGACCAAGTTTCACGTTTTGTACCAATGCAGCAACGGTTTACACGGTGCGGGTCACCGAACCAGCTGAATGCCGATGGACGAACCCAAATCTTTATGTAGCGAGCCGTGTAGTTCGGTTGGTCTTCAGAAAACATTCGACATTAGTTTAGAATGGCACGTTTTGGGGGTCTTGTTGAGAACGTTTGGGAAGCCCTGCTCCCCCGTAGACGGGTGGAGTCGGCAATCTTACCTAATCATATCATACTGAAGAATGTACTTGCAACCGATTTCTCCAGTTTAACATTGCTCATGCGGTAATGCCAACAACAAGACATTCGACGATTCGTCCATTGACAAGACATCTGTCACGCTGGCCGACTCAGACAGAGGTTACGAACACCCAACCAGTAACTTAGGGGTGGCTGTCCGGGCCGGGTAAAGCCGGTCAACCCCGGGTATTCGCGGCAGAAGTCCCGGCGCATCAGCAGGGCGCGGAGCCGTTAAAGTCCTCGGCGCTTCGACGGACTCTGCCGGCGACGACAATGACGTCAACGATGACGTCGCCGGGGACGCTGTCCGCTTGGTGGCGCTGAACTTATTGAGCGCCTTGTTGGCAGCCGCCAGGTAGCGCTTGCGGCGGTTTGTCTTGTAGACGAGTAGTCGGTCAGCTTCGTCCTGGGGGTCCTCCAGTGCGTACTCCCAGCGCAGGCTTGACACGTCCGGCGGCAGAACGCTCGGACGTGTCGGGTCGGACAAATACGGCTGTAGCGCGGCCGGGAACTTCACGGGGCCGCTGTCTCGCTTCGCCTTACCATTGTTCGTATATCGTTTCGCTCCTGCCACGCCGCGCAGCCACTTCCGCCTCTTCACCGGCGCCACAGCAACCTTCTCTCGACAAGTCAACGCATTCCGCGGTTGTTTCTGTTCCGTCCGATGATCCGGTAGCTTTCTGAGAGAGGTGATCGGTTTGTTGCGACTGCTGCGTTCCATGACGCTAGACGCCGATGTGGTGAACGATTCGACGGTACGCGCCGTGTGTTCGGCACGCAGACTCGGCAGCTCGAACGGCTTTTGTCGGTGAACGTCGCTCGCACTGAAGTGCTTCGCGTGTGCTGCCGCTGCTGGAGTTTCTCGCTCAGTCGTCACGGCCGGCAGATTGTCGCCTGCTTTCACGTAGGCGTCTTCTCCCCGCTCGGTAACGTCGTTGTCGCCGACGTCGATTGTGAACGGATTACAGTCCTCTAATGTGCAGTCGCCATTCACCGCAAGCCCTGCAACAGCCGCGACACATTAAAGTTGCATTCGGAAAATCGTTCATATTTGAAATGCAAATTTCCTGTAAATCAACATGCCACGTACACTATATTTACTTTCGTCAACACCATATAGTCTTTGTTCACATAATATCCAATATTAAAATAAAAACGTTGCAAAATCAATTATATCCGTGTGCTATATGTTTATTGTCCCACTGGCCGAACACGGCGACAGGTATGATCAAATAAGTAAGTTCGCGTTGTGCTGCTTACTGCACTGTTTACAGCGCTGCCCGAGCAGGCGAATGTTCTGATGTATTATGTCCCATGGCAGCACAACTGAGGCGCCTAATCTGTCAACAGATTGTGTGCATAGGCTTGTCAAAAAGTATTAATTGATAATTCTACACTATCACGAGAGGAGACGACCAAGAATGAACTAGCGCCAAACAATCGACCCCGACCTACAGCTGGTCAACAAAAGTTGGAGCGACGTCAGAACACTAGCAAGCGACAGATCTGGATAGCGTGCTTTGAATGCATACAATACTTAAACAATTCTATGCGTTATATCGTCTAAGAATTCGCATAACCATACAAGTAGGCCTATGTGTAGAATATGAATACTGTTTTTCTACAATACATAGTTTTATTACTTTTGTTGTTGTTATTATTTAATACTGCTTTTATTACAGTATTTACAATACACGCACGCACGCACGCACGCACGCACACACACACATACACACACACACACATATACGTGCACGCATGCGTACACGCACACACACGCACGCATCGCACTCACACACACCGCGCAGAAGTAAGTCATTATAATACGTTACGATACGTTACGATCCGTACTCAACAAAATTATACCGACAATTCCTAGTGCAAACATCGACCTTGTAGTATCGGTGAAGACATACTGATGTTATATAAACTCAACTCATTCATTAAGTACGCACTTATATTCTGATCCAGTGAAAGACTTGTAATCATCATGTTCACCGCAGTTAGTGACATACAATAACTCAATGAATAGATTATGACCGCGGCGACTTGAAACGTCTATGAGTTTATAATGACGGGACGATAATTGTCACTGGCGTCTGTCACGCGACGGTTAACACCCACGTAACAGGCTTTGAACAATTCTCTTGAAGATATGATGGTAACACTATCTGGGCCGATATTAATAATAAACTTGCCGCACAGTTGTTACTTCCAAATAATAATCTTACTGCAGTGTGCGTGTGTGTGTGCGTGCGGCGCGTGTGAGTGCGTGCGTGTAGCACTCGTATTAGGAAAGGAAGACATCAGAAATATCAAGTGATCTTGCTTGATAGTTTTACTTACCTGGCTGCTTTGCGCACATCATTCAAGTTATGTTTACAGCATGTCCTGAGCTAACGACACATTTCTCACTAGTGTAGTTATAATGATTCCACATGGTTAGTACGTACTGAATGAATGTCCTCGAATTTTCTGTATACGTAGGAGTAGATTGTAGCCCGCGACCATAGCATAAGTACAGCGAATTAATAATAAGGTAATTGTTAAAGCACCTAAATCCTTGGAAACCATGCTCAGAGGCGCATCAAAACTACTAGGTTGGTCTTTCACAAAACCTGTAAACAGTATACAAGGTGTCAACAGACGGAAGGTTACGCCAGGAAGGCTGTAAAGGTACGTTTTCAGATGACGGCGGAATAGTTAAACATGTTCAATTCATTTAACGCTAAGGGGGAATAACTTCCGAAAAGTCGGTCCGGCATCGACGCTGCACGGGCTTTCTTATAGGAGTAAGCAATGCATGTAAATATGCTGGGTGTTTACAAAGTGTCTGGTGACTGGCAGGTAATAGCACATACGCTGCTCTAAATTAACACAAAATCTGTTTTGTTAACATAGAACTTGTTTAACTGTAACAAGACACTTTAACAAAACGTCAGTTTCTCCAGGTTTATTAAATAAAGCCAATCCTTGTTTAAAACGAGACATTTTACACATCGAATCATGAACCAGTGGAACAGTGTTTCGGAGAATATATCACACAATTGTAATATAAATAAACTGCATCTGTGGTGGTGTCGTTCCAGGGTGTCACGATGGGGTTCCGCGACCAGATAAACTGTTAGCTTAACTTATTGATCTTTACATTTATCTTACTTTATCATAATAATACCACGTACTGAATTTTTATGAGTTTTTTTATATATCAGTATTCTACTAGTTTCACTATTGTCTATGTAATAACCTAATGAATTTTATTATACGATGTTTTATATGTCAATATTCTACTAATTTTACTATGGTCCATGTTTACATCACTAGTCCATGTTATATTAACTTTCTTAATTACAGATGTATTATTAATCCATAGCAACATGTTATACATAATTTTAGCCATGGCATAACAAGTATTGTTTTGATTACAACGTATGATTGTTTAAAAAATTGTCTATGTATCAACAACATTGGGTGTTACAATCTATAAAAATAGTATTACTATTATTATTATTATTTACTGCCAGTCAGAGTCTCTCTCGGAAGATACACAAAAGCCGTTGGTCCCACCTATATGGCGTCTAAGCCAGAGGACGTAAAGTATCCCACACTGAGGATACATGTATAACCTGTTGTGGACTCACGCAAGTTAGAGCTTGGGGGTGTTCTCTATCTGAAAACCCACACATATATATATTCCTCCGTCAGCCATCGAAAAGGGCTACTTGGAGTAATCCTCCTAAGAAATTAAGTATCACGCAAGCAGCAAGTACCTTCCAACGTTAAACTCCACCGAGTCACGGCATCCACAAACAACGTCCAAAGTGTCGATGGCGTAGGTAGACATCCAACTAAGAGCGTAGTAGTCGTCGCAGATCTTCCGTGTAAGACTCGCACGCCGGTGATTTTGGTTCTTTGCGAAATGTAACTACAATCGGGCCTCTCAACTTATTTATGGCTTTGGCACGTCTGTCTAGAGACTATAATCCTAGAGTGGGACGTATCAATGTTTAATGCTGGCTTCTGCTGACGCGATCTCCGACAAACCGATAGATAAAGTTTGACACACGCGTGTCAATGGCCGGTGTAGGTAGCAAATCCGCTTTGGCGTTGAATTCAACGTCAATAAGATTAAGGCGGATCCGTACTGAGCGTAAAAGCTCATGAATGTTTTTCCAAGAACGTGCGGTGACAACACTAACGTACGCCGATGCCGCGCATACTGGGCCTAACTAAATAATACGAGGGTTGCCAATATCGTCACGAACCAGGAGGTATTCGCTCGTCGTAAGACGACACTTTAAGGTATACCGTCTGATAGTTTAATTTTACCAAGTCATGCGGCACAAAACCATCTACAAGACCACCCTTCGAGGCTACCCTGAGAGCAAGAGAACACGGAGACGTCATGACATTTTTTTACCGGACAACATATTAGTAGAAACATTCAAAATAAACGGATAACGGATGTATATGAAACAATCTCGTGGTTCATCATAACGCATTTGGGCGACCAGGATATTAGAATATAATAGTTTATGTTATATATCATGATTTTACAACAACCACTTGGGGTTACAAATGTGACAGAATTCAGAAACTTTATCAAAAAACTTGTCTGAATTATTAGTGTAAGCAAATATAATGCTCACACTGAACCACTGTTTAAGTCTTAAATTATTAAAATTAGAACACATATTAAAATCGCAAGAAGTGAAATTGCATTATAAATTAGTGCATAACAAACTTCCTGTTTACCTTCAAAATGTGCCGCTTCATTCACAATTTAATGGTGTACCACCACGCAAACGAACCGCCAGGCAGGAATTTGCGTAGGACAGTAGATATCACGCTACTGGTGCAACGTGCAACGTCCGGGTCAGGGATTTGGAAAAATTGCATGTATGTATGTATGTATGTATGTATGTATGTATGTATGTATGAAATGTATGTATGCATGTATGCATCTATGTATCTATATTAAATTATGTGTGATTACGTATAATTGTGTGTGTGATTGCGTATAAGTGAATCCTAGCTTGTCACGCGATTTTGATACGACACCGGAGACTGTAACCCCGGGAATGGTAGCTAAGAAAATAGGGCAATGAAGGGTAATACATTACATGGAGTGGATGGGATTCCGCCCAAACTACTATTGAAAATTGTAGAACAAATTAGCATACCGCTTGCAACAGTTTTCAACTCGTCATTAAACGAGGGGGTGGTTCCTTAGAATGGAACGAAGCAAACATTATACCGTTATTTAAAAAGGTTTCGAGAAACAAATCAGAGAACTACAGACCAGTTAGTTTAACATCGGTGATTTGCAAATTATTAGAAAAACTAATTAAAGATCACATGGTGGATTTTCTTGTTAAACACAACTTGATAAACCCATCTCAACATGGGTTTTTTAAAGCGAGGTCATGCTTAAAAAATATGTTATGTTTTTTGGAAGACATCACTAAGTGGGTAGATGAGGGATCACCAGTAGATATCGTCTACTTAGATTTTCAAAAAGCTTTCTACAAAGTACAACATCAAAGATTACTGCTTAAACTAAAGGCCCATGGCATAGGAAATGGTATAATAAACTGGATAGAAAAATGGCTGATTGACAGAAGACAACGTGTAGTAGTTGATGGGGAGGCTTCAAACTGGAAATCGGTATTGAGTGGGGTACCACAGGGATCAGTACTAGGACCTATATTATTCTTAATATATATCAACGATTTGGATGATGAAATAACAAGCAAGATGTTGAAATTTGCGGATGATTCAAAAGTGTTTAGAAGGATTAAAAGTGATGGAGATAGACAGCATTTACAAGATGATCTTGACAGGTTGATCAAATGGTCTGAAAAAGGCAGATGTTCAAATTTGGGAAATGTAAATGCCTCTACACAGGACATGGGAACGAAGATGTAGACTATACAATGGGGGGGGGTACTGTACTAAGTACTACTATAAAAGAAATGGACTTACGGTTAACCATTAGTGCTGATATGAAGGTTTCAGAGCAGTGCGGAATTGCAGCTTCAAATGGAAATCAAATCATTGGATTAATTAGGCGAAATATAGCGTATACGGAAAAAGAACTAAAAATATTGCTGTACAATAGTTAGGCCTCATTTAGAATAGTGTACACAAGCGTGGAGGCCATATCGCAAGGACATAGATATGCTTGAGAGTACAGAGGAGAGCGACTAAAATGATACCCAAACTGAGAGATCTTATAGTTTCGAAGTACGCCTAAGAGAATGTGGTTTGACAACACTAGAGACCAGGAGATTGATTAAATAGAAGTTTTTTTAAATATTGAATGGTTACGAAAATATTGATAGAAATATGTTTTCTCAGTTAAGAAAGATAGAAGGACTAGGGGACATAAAGTTACATTAGTAAAGGAGTAGTGTAGATTATTTATAAGAAAGTTCTAATTTTCACAAAGGAATGTAAATGAATGGAACATATTATCTGCTGATTGTGTGGGTGCTAGTAGCGTGAATATGTTTAAAAATAAAATCGACACATACCTCAAAAGGGTGGGATACAAGTAGATAAAAAGGGCTGGACTATCGATAAGCCAAAAGGCTTCCTTTTCCACCTGCCATCTAGAGTTAATTCTCTGGGTGGCAATCTTGTTAAATTGTGTATGTATGTATGAATGTATGTATGTATGTTTGTATGTATGCATGTATGTATATATGTACGTAAGTACGTATACATATTATATATACATAATTTATTATTATATATGTATATAATGTTTTATATATATATAACATATATATATATATCATATATATATATATATTTATATACATATATTTATATATATATATGTGTGTGTGATTTATATATATATATATGTGTGTATATGTATATATATATATATATATATCATAGTATGTGTGACTGATTAATGTGAGGGTATTTGGCCCTCTTTGGGATTCTCTACTAAAGTCGTCGCGTGGTTAAAATTGTATAATGTTATCGTGACATTGTTTTGGAAAAGAACCGATATTATACTGAACGTGTTTAAATGCGACCATTTTAGGTGGATTAAAAACCTCCATTTTGTAGTTTTAAAGAATCTATTATATACTAGGACCTATTGTTGTAATTAGTGTGAATAGTGCATTGTAAATAGCGGCAGTTATAGATGTAGCAAAACGCCTTCAACTCTGCTAGTAACTGTTTTTAAGGGTAAATACAATAGGACTGTTCTAAATACACAAACGCCATCACCGTCACCAATCTCTATGAGCGCGATGTCACAACAATCTCAAAGCAAACACGGGAACGACCACAACGCCACACAACCGCCAATTACTCGCCCTGTCTCTAATCGAACGACAAACACCGGACATGCGGATACCCACGCTGTCTATTCAACTATTTCAACAAGGCGTCAGAAAACACTAGGACCACTTCAGTTAAAGACTTGCGAATACAGCTCCGTTCGAACGGCTGTTGACGCCGATCACAGTACGTAGGCACGACTCACGAGCTGGCTTGTGTCAATTATTATGTCCAATGATTAAACATACATGACAATATAATAACAAAAGACAAGACAAGGATATTTATCGCTGACCATAAATGTACAAAATAATGTAGAGATTAAAGAGACTTTCATTAAGACATAGCATGCGGCAGATATGGCAACCCCTTTTAATAATACAAAAATGAATAATCACGTGTAACAGGTAATTCACGGGGTAGAGAATGTAAAACACAAAGTATAGCATCACAACTGTTCCAGTTTGTCGAGTGTGCAAGCGAATGGGTGGATTGGTACAGAACGACAATTCGGGCAGAGCAGACGGAAGTGTCATAAGTAAAGACAATTAAGACAAAGTAAACGAAGAAAAAGAAGAATAGATGAATAAGAAGAGGAGAAGAAAAGAAAAGAAGAATCGGAAGAAGAAGAGGAAGTAAAATACAGAGAAAAGAAGACGTATAGGAATGCAATATATATATATATATATATATATTTCCGTAAATGACAAATCAAACCATATTTGACGAGACTATCGTCAAAAACAAAAACCGATAGTAGCATACAAGTGGTCTTGCAAGCTTCTGCTTATCACGAATCCAACCATTTGCTAACTTTGATTGTATGACTAGGTGCGGAACAATTCAAGATTATTAGATACGCCATCCACGGCTATGCGATACCAACTGTAGGCATATACTATAGAGGCGTGTGTGTGACTGCCCTGTTTGTATAGCGATTTATTGGCAGTGTATTTTTCCGGTAGTATTTGAAAGAAATATTATTAGGCGTGTAAATGTGTACATGGTTTATAAAAGGGAGTCAACAAATTATGAACTGCAAATAATGAATCAGAATGACTCGAGATAACACGAACTTCGGTTGAATGTATTCTTCACTGCAAACCAAAAACAGTCGATGGCTAAGTACAAACGATGAAAAAGTAATACCAAAAACGTAATTTCGAAAACATGTAAGCCTACCAATGCGCGCACCGAATATCCCACACCTGTGAGAATGCGTCCAACAGAACTTCACGGGCGCACAACATATGCACGCACACACATTTACGCACGCACGCACGCACACACGCGCGCGAAAGGTTGAAGCAACAAATTTGGTTCGGGTGTACAAAGATCAATCCCAAGTCACGGGGGACCCTTTCCGGTAATTTTTTGAAATTGCTTCCTTTGATCCGACAATAACGTTCGAAATCTCTGCGAAAATACAAAAGTTTGAAACTGGTCGTTCTTTTGAACCGTTCACCCGACAACTAAGAAAGATGTAGTCTCTGTGAATTCCTTTCAGGAGCAGCAACTTTTACGTTAAATGCTGACAGCGCATAGACGCATGTTGTTGGTTGCTGAACCCCGTGTACACCTGTTATTCCGGGAGCCACCAGTCATGTATTTTTTGTACTGACCAAGTCGTTGCAGAACAGAGGCCAGATTACAAACAAGTCCATGGAACGATAGAAATAACGCAGCGTTTAATCATCAAGTCACCGACACTGAGGTGAACGCGCGGATAATGCGACAGCAATGGAATTATCACGGTTTTATTGGGGTTACACAGTCGAGTTGATCTGACAAGTGTTAATTAATTATAAAGACGTATTGAGTATTGACCTCACGGATATGTCTTGCGTGTGTCTTTCTGACATAACTAAGGGGCGATATTGTTAACCGACCAACGCAGTCGCTATTGCGGGCGTCACGTTGAGCTGTATATGGCACTGTTAATTCAATACGGCAGACGTTATGAAACATCTGAATTAAACTTGCCCGAACCAGCATTTCGTTTATATCAACCGGTGGGTTGGACCCTAAGTGAAAGATGCGTATTAGTATTTTATAGAAACTGCATGCGGTGTTAACGTTACAAAGTGTGTTTTTAAAGGCGCGAGCATTTTTTACATATTTCCCGTGACGTCATGTCTTACTCGTCGATGGCTATGCTTCTATAAGTCAACGTGGCCTATCGCCGATGCGTTCAATTGCAAAGTAAAAAGTAATGTCAGGATATACTTCACTTAACCTTGCTTATCTCCTGAAGGGCGTTGAAGCCGTCAGTTTGTTCGAGGAAAGGAGACCACGTAATTGCACTCGCCAGCATTGAGGCGTGGCGCTAAATATAGTACTTGACACGTAGTGCTTTTGCGCGTGCGCGAACAAAAACCGGAAAAGACGGGCAAACATTGACGTTTAGGCATTGTTTACACGTTGGATCATTGGCGATAAACGCGGTATTGTATTGATGTATTCTAGGTCGCCATTAAAACACTGATTGTCCAGCATAGTTAAGAAGCATTGCAGTTATGGGACTAGCAACACTGATTCAAGATACGCTCATTGACAGCACCCGCGGGGTGTTTATTTCTCCCCTTTCCCAAAACTAACTTAATCTTAGCTATGGTCTATGGAGTATAGTAAAGTACGTACACCTCACGACACAACTAACATTTTAGTTGCAGTTGGTCCGAGGGAAGGCTTCACCATACATGTTAAGTTTCAGAAACGCCAATCCAGGAGATTTATACGTAAATCAGAGGGTCTCAGAAAATCGTGCATTTATACGTAAATCAGAGGATCTTGGAAATTCAGGCATTTATACGTAAATCGGATTAAAATATATCAAAAAAGGATACTTTCCATAGACATTAATAATCATGTCATAATAAAACGTTATGTTTCAGAAATGCCAATGCATGATATTTATGCGTAAATTGGAGGGTCTTGTAATATCAGGAATTTTTTGGTAAATTGGGGGTCTCAGGGTATTATGGAATAAGTATATAAATCTGAGTATTTAATGTTATGAAAATGGTCACAGATCAGCTTTATTTCCAAATGCATTGCACATGTGCTCTTAAATCAATGGCACATAATAGCATGTTAATATGTATTTAATGTGTTACATTAAATAAATTATGTATGGACATAAAATAATTAAACAAATTATATGTAAATTAAAATGTACGTGGCTTTATATGTATGGTAGAAAGTAGAAAAAGTTTGCTAATTTGATGTTCTAGGCATATGTGTTCATACTTTAAATATATATTTGTATGGTGCAAAGAACATTGCATATAGGCAGTAAATACATCTTCTTTTATTACAAATATCTTATTACATTATTACAAACAGATACTATATTCACAAGTATAAGAACCAGAACTTAGCATTGTATTTTCTTCAAAGTTTGTTACCATGGCCTGGGTGATGGAGGCATGCGTGAAGAATTTACTATTTGTGACCTTTGGCCTTGCTGGTGGAGCATTTGGTGTTATAAAATACATCTTTTCATTTATAATGTGTTCCATTTCTAACAGTTACAGATATACATGGATTAAATAAAACATGCACATAGTGTAGATGGATCGACTGACGGTGCGCGATAATAGGGAAACCGCGGCCGCAAGCGCGGTTCACTGTGCTCGTCTAAAGCTTATATGCAATATCAACCACAGGCAAGACCCAAGAAGATTATAGTTAAACAGTTGTCGTTGTCTAGTCAACGCAAGGCATTATTTAAACAGCCCCTTTTCGCTTTGTTGTCCGAGCGGCCTTGGTCCAAAGTCCCTATACGTGAGATTTAGCTAGGCTTGAAATTAACTTACTGATACTGGCACTGGTATTGATTGATATTGACCACTTTCTGTTGACCCAGAAAAACATACACGAGTCAGCCGGAAATAAAACCAAATTAGGCCATGCCGAGTTCGTAAAATAAGATAAAACAAAAATTGTTTTGGTATCACTAAAAATCCAGGAGATTGGTTCTCCTTTCCGGGAGATCGGGGGATTTTATGGATTTCTAGGAGTTTCCCGGCGAATGCAGGAGACTTAACATGTATGGCTTCACCATCTTACAACCAATGCCGGGCTTCTGAAGCCTAGGGACAATGTATCGACCTCACTGCAGCTAGGGATGACGATGGAAATTTCAGACTACATATCCATTGTTTTATAGTCGCATGTCCTAAATTCGTACATCGTCCAATTCGGTATCCCCTTGGCTTGGACCTTGTCTCGTTTGACTGCTTCGGTGAAAGTGTATGTTAAACTGGCAGCTACAGTCTTAATAAACCTGGTTGGTGTGCCATCATTCAGTGCAAGTTTTAGGTTTGAGAAAAAATTACAATTTACAGCGTTGCAACGGAATTTCGCGCCGAAACGATAGCACACGAATAAAATCGCTCGAGACCAGTGGGGCTGCAGCGTCAATGGGCGCTTATTACAAGTCGTTAAAGTTGCAAATAAATACGTATTATTCCCAAAATGTTCCGTTTGTTGACATCCTTACCACAGCGTGGCTTTCTCTATTAATGAGCTACGTCAATGATGTATTGTATTGATGTAATGACCTATTTGGTTTTAATTTAGTATGTGTTGCTATCGAATTAATATTATTATAGGGGTTGTAAAAAGTTTCTATTGACAACACTAATTATTGTAAACTTATAATAAAGTTACTGGTTGGTATTGACAGCCTTATTATGTATACTCAATTCACATTTGTACATAATACCAGGACTATTGCACATTTCAACTGAATACAAACGTTTATTAATGTTAAAGGAAATAAAAATAAGGCATTAGCTAAAATCGTTTTTCCATGTGTACACAAAGTTTAACATTGTATATACCATTTGACAACATTAAAAAATACATTTGTAGCATAAATTCGATTTTAAACCCGCCTGTGAAGCGATTCCCGCGGAAAATTAAATTTTAATGAGCTAGGCGATCACGTGGTATCGTGACGTCACTTATGACACGCACTCGCATCAGGCCCACCCTTTCCGTGCATTCAGAGCACTTTACAAGTATAACTTTTGGGTCGAAACGAGTGTCAGAATGAGTTATTGTGCAATATTCCGACGTAATACAAACACTAGTCATCATAGAGGAACAAGCAGTTATCTTACGGTTCCATATGAATCGAATTGTATTCAAAACAATGAATGCGATTGCGCCAACAACTAGTACAAGTCGACTAGGTCTAGGTTTCGCAGAGCTTGGGCTCGTTTTCGGAATAATTATATCGAATGCAACCAACGGGAGATAATCTACACCAATAAACATACATAGCAAACATATATTGTATCCAGCTACAGAAAGTAACGTGTATAATCTCATAATATCACTAGAATATCGATATATGAAGGAGTTGTATAATTTAGCATAACAACTATCAGTCTGTAGTTTTCCGCTGGTGCCGCTAGCTCTGTTGGTAGTCGCGTTGGTTTCTTGTCATTTATTTTACAATCGGGCGACGCCGGTTCAATCCTGACACCATGCAAACCATTGATTTTCTTTACACTTTTTTTTCTTTATGTTTTTCACGAACTAATATAAACCAAATCATTTTGTATACTACGATGCACTGTTTGTAAATATATTTTTTTTTTTGTAGTAATTATTTATTCGCCACAAAATTGAAAATATGGTATTATATATATAACGATGTTTCTCAATTTTATTTTTCCAGACAGATCACAATTTGTTTTCACATATATAATTACACTGTATTACCTACAATATATGTACAATTAATAAATTATATATCCATTACATTATATTTGTTTGGATAAATACAATTTAGAAACATCGTTATAATTTATAATGACCATATTTTTATTTTTGTGGCGAATAAATAATTATTACACAAATAAAACATTATTTAGAAACAGTGCATTATAGTATAAAATTATATGGTTTATATTACTTGGTGAAAACATAAACAAAAAAGTGTAAAGAAAATCAATAATTTGCATGGTGTCAGGATTGAACCGGCGTCGTCCGATTGTAAAATAAGTGACAAGAAACCAACGCGCCTACCAACTGAACTAACGGCACCAGCGGAAACTCACTGACTGATTTAAGTTGTTATGATAAATTGTACAATTCCTTCATATATCGATATTCTAGTGATATTATGAGATTATACACGTTACTTTCTGTAGCTGGATACAATATATGTTTGTTATGTATGTTTATTTGTGTAGATTATCTCCCGTTGGTTGCATTCGATATAATTATTCTGAAAACGAGCCCAAGCTCAGCGAAACCTAATCGACTTGTACTAGTTGTTGGCGCAATCGCATTCATTGTTTTGAATAAAATTCGATTCATGTGGAACCGTAAGATAACTGCTTGTTCCTCTATGATGACTAGTGTTTGTATTACATCGGAATATTGCACAATAACTTATTCTGACGCTCGTTTCGACCCAAAAGCTATACTTGTAAACATGCTCTGAATGCATGGAAGGGGTCGGCCTGATGTGAGTTTGAGTCATAAGTGACGTCACATCTCGACATCCCGAAAAGCGCGCCAAAAATATGCATATTCGAAAATGTCCGGATGCACAGTATAAAATGTGGAATTTATAATTCATTGAATTTTTTTGGCTTGGTGGACATGGAAATAGATAACAGGATGTATTATAACATGAATTCAAGCAATAGGTGTTTTTATTCCCTTTAATGTTAATTATTTCGCAATTAAGACAACTTTTTAATAATGTGTTTGTATTCAATCGATGACATAACTAAACAATTAGTAATTTAGAATATTGATTCTTCACACGACGGTTTCCTCGTATTTGTGTAACAACAACATATATTAATGTAATTTAAGATAGTACGCCCACACACAATTATTGTAATAAACTGCCAATTGTTTAATGCCGTGTATCCGGATAAAACAAAAATGTCCATATTAAAATACATCATTGGTAAAACACAATCACTATCATAACAATTTAAGAAAGAATAAAAATATAATATGTAATACAAAATATACTTTTGTAAAAAAATAACTTACGTTATGTGAAATAAAGTATCGGACAAATAAGTATATGTACTGACTAAAGTATGTATTTAACTAGTATAATATAATGTTTTTTGTTTATGCAGCGCCATATCTATTAATGTTCATAGTGCTGTACATAAAACTAATAGATAACAAACACAATTAGTCACTGCTTTAAAATAAATAATACAAATATAATTAAAATGCAAAAACATCAATCAGTGAGTGATAATATGTATGGGCCTATTATATATATATATATATATATATATAAGTATCAGGCTTAATTATCAAAAATACAGATTGCTGGTCATATCGTTGTTGCAAGCATAACCAAACTAGACGACCACTTTTCTGCCAGTTTCAAACAGACTTCGCTCGAAGGATGGCCGCGATATTGCAGCCACTGTATTAACTATGTATTCGAGTATCTTTCTACATTTGCAGGATACAGTTTCGCCACAGGGATGTCATTTTCTAATAGCTTATTTTTTGGAAAAGGCGCTAATTTTACTGTTGTACGACGCATTTATTTGCCCGTGCGCCGCGCGTGCTAAAATAGAATGATGTCACGCAGATATGGCGTGTTACTGCCTCAATGCTGGCGAGTGCTATAAACTAGATCCCGATGCTGCTACCGGTGTTAGCAGCTGACAAAGGATGCTAACGCAGTCAGAGCGCCCCAAGACGTCACTGGTGATCTTCACGGCGGTCGTCCGTTCCATTTTGACTCGGTCTCCTACCAGTTGTTCCGTTTCACACAATTCAACATTGTCCACGTCTCTCAGTCCCCCGTTGATACATCTGTACTACCCAGTTTTCTGGCCTCTTAGACTGGAGCGAATGTTGTGCTTCACGATCCTGCTGGATTCCCATAATAGCATGTCTTGCACGACCTTTTTGTGACAGCAGTAATGGCCTAATGGCATGATGCTCCCGGTCTTCGTTCTGGGTTTTACTGGGGCTTTGTGATGGCTGCTTAATTAATGCATACATGTTACCTAATCAGATGAGTGGTTCTCCTAACTTATATTCAGAGTTGGTAATAAGAAGTCATTTGTAGCATCCGTCTAGTCTAGCATTTAGCTCATGTGGGGAACTGAAAAATCTGATAAATACAGTCGTGAAATGGTCACGTGGATAATTGAAGCTGACAGCGGAGAACCTACAGAAGGTGAAGAATTGTGTACCTTGGAAACGACGCTGAATGGAAGAGAAGAAATTACCGAATTGTGGTTACTGGAGTTAAAGTCTGCACGAGGAGCTGTATTTATCAAACCGATAAGGCACAATTATGTGATGCCAAACGTACTATGCTGAACAATTAACTAAATGCCGCAGTTGTTTTGGTTTCTTGGTATGACCCAGAAAGGTGAAACAAACCAGCATAGATGCGGTTTTGACAGTTAGTGTTAGATGATTGCCAATGGACGAGGTGTGATGTCACCGAATATGGAAGCAGAGACGAACAACTAGTAGTCAGATATACCTTAGCAACTTGATAGGGACAGACCGGCTCCATAAGTGTTCACCCCCTTTGTACATATATATGCCGTGTAACTATATTTTTCCAGGGTATGTGGTACAGACCGGATAAAAGTGTCAAATGTTTTTGTTGCTTCATTAAAGGGAATAAAAACATATATGACTTGAATTCATGTTATATTACATCCTGCTATCTATTGCCATGTCCACCAAGCCAAAAACAATCAAAAAAATCAATGAATTAGAAATTCCACAATTAATGCTGTACATCCGGACATTTTCAAATATGCATATTTTTGGCGCGCTTTTCGGGATGCCGAGATGTGACGTCACTTATGACCTACACTCGCATCAGGCCGACCCTTTCCATGCATTCAGAGCATGTTTACAAGTATAGATTTTGGGTCGAAACGAGCGTCATAATGAGTTATCATAGAGGAACAAGCAGTTATCTTACCGTTCCACATGAATCGAATTTTATTCAAAACAATGAATGCGAATGTGCCTACAAGTCGACTAGGTTTCGCCGAGCTTGAGCTCGTTTTCGGAATAATTATATCGAATGCAACCAACGGGAGATAATCTACACCAATAAACATACATAGCAAACATATATCGTATCCAGCTACAGAAAGTAACGTGTATAATCTCATAATATCACTAGAATATCGATGTATGAAGGAGGAGTTGTATCATAACAATTTAAATCAGTGAGTGAATTTCCGTCGGCTATGCTAGCTCAGTTAGTAAAGGCGTTGGTTCCTTAGCGCTTATTTTACAATCGGGTGACGCCGATTCAAACCCCACACCAAACCGTTGATTTTTTTACACTTTTTTTGGTTTATGTTTTCGCGAAGTAATATAAACCAAATCATTTTTATACTATGATGCACTATTTGTAAATATTTTGGTAGTAATTATTTATTCGCCACAAAAATTAAAATATGGTAATTAAATATAACGCGATGTTTCTAAATTTTATTTATCCAGACAGATCACCATTTGTTTTCACATATATAATTACAATGTATTACCGTACAATATATATACAATTAATAAACTATATATCCATTACATTATATTTGTTTGGATGAATAAAATTTAGAAAAATCGTTATATAATTCCCATATTTTCGTTTTTGTGGCGAATAAATAATTACTACCAAAATATTTATAAACAGTGCATCATAGTATAAAAATTATTTGGTTTATATTACTTCGCGAAAACATAAACCAAAAAAGTGTAAAAAAAATCAATGGTTTGGTGTGGGGTTTGAACCGGCGTCGCCCGATTGCAAAACAAACGCTAAGGAACCAACGCCATTACCAACCGAGCTAACAGGACCGATAGAAATTCGCTGACTGATTTAAGTTGTTATGATGAATTGAACAACTCCTCCTTCATACATCGATATTCTAGTGATATTATGAGATTATACATGTTACTTTCTGTAGCTGGATATGGTATATGTTTGCTATGTATGTTTATTGGTGTAGATTATCTCTCGTTGGTTGCATTCGATATAATTATTCTGAAAACGAGCCCAAGCTCGGCGAAACCTAGTCGACTTGTAGGCACGTTCGCATTCATTGTTTTGAATAAAATTCGATTCATGTGGAACGGTAAGATAACTGCTTGTTCCTCTATGATGACTAGTGTTTGTATTTCATCGGAATATTGCACAATAACTTATTCTGACGCTCGTTTCGACCCAAAAGCTATACTTGTAAACATGCTCTGAATGCATGGAAAGGGTCGGCCTGATGCGAGTGTGGGTCATAAGTGACGTCCCGATACCACGTGATCGCCTAGCTCATTAAATTTTATTTTCCGCGGGAATCGCTACACAGACGGGTTTAAAATCGAATTTATGCTACAAATGTATTTTTCTGTATTTGTTTAGTGTTTTCAAATGTTACATACAAGGTTAAACTGTGTGTACACATGGAAAAAGGATTTTAGTTAATGCCTTATTTTTATTTCCTTTAAACAATAATATTTTACTCTTTGATTGGAGTTAGCAAATTGTTTGGGTGGGGCCATCATTTTTACCCCTTATTGAACAGAAATATGTCGTTTTAATACAATTGTTGATGGGATTATATGGGACATACCGAATAAAAGTACCAATTTGTTTTGAAGAAATAGGACCACATTTTTGCTATTTCCTTGAGCAATACGCTTTCAACTTTGAATCGAAATCAGTGTATTTTTGGTCCGTACTTCAGCCCGAATGTTCAAAGTTTAAGAAAGACTACCTTCCAGAAGTTGAAGAAAACCAGCACCACGAGGAGAATTTCTTTGTGGTAAACACTGGACACCATCCAGTAAATGTTCTGATTCCGTTCAAAAGGCTAAAGCTAATAACCAAACGATGCAGAGAAAAAACCTTGGCGAAGTTAACCTGATTATATGTATTCATATCCAATGTGGCAAAACGGCAGATGTTGGTTTACAAGGGGTGACAAATAATGGACCCACCCAAACAATGTTCTGTCTCCAATCAAAAAGTTAATAATAAAAGGAAGCAGAAAAAAAAGTTTGGTGACGTTACCCAGATTGTGTCCATATCCAATGAAAAATGTAGTAAAACGGCAGATTTGGTTTGATAGGAGTTGAAAAATAATGGACCCACCCAAAACAATTGCTGACTCCAATCAAAAAGTTAAAGCTACCAACCTAAGGATGCTCAAGAAAAGGTTTGGTGCTTTTATCCGGTCAGTCCCCATATACCAAAAATATGTCGCTAAGGTGCCTGTCTACAGGGACGGCGCAACTGAACGGCTAGACATCTACAACTACATTAGCCTGATGTTGCAGTGTAACAGTTTGATGACAGGTCGAACTGAGGAGAAGCAGATCACTAAACAAGTAACACTGTCTCTATTGATGAGCAGCTTAATTCTTACACCAGGAGCCGTCGTGCAATCATACACGCATCCATGTTGAGTATAATCACCAACTTCATATTGACATTATTGTTTTGACTCACAACTCCCAAATACTGGACTGTGCGGCAATGCTCCACAGTGGGAACGTGCACTTAAATATGGAAGGAGGAGGGCATAGGCCTATGATTATATGATCCTTCCAGCAAACATCGATCTTAAAGATCAACCGCCTGGCATTATTCTATAAATCTCTACACGCAAAGTCAAAAACAGCTCTTCCTTTGCCACACCACATTGTTCACTCAATCAACAACACGCGTGGTCATAATGGACGATTTATCCAGGTGCCGGCCATCTGGGATTGACACAGTTTTTTTTAACAGAATAATTTTTATATAGAACTGGAACGATCTATCCAAAACAGTTGTGTCTGCAGCCACGGTGGATTCTTTTAAAACTAGACTGGGCAGACACATGTAAAGTTCCCATATTGCCATTTTATTGGCGTAATGACCTTAGGCTTAGCCTTTTTGCCAATTAATAATCGTATACATATCTGGACAAAGACACCGTCATCGACCAACATAAGTAGATCTAACAAGCCATGATAATTAACTTGCCTGGATCTTCGGGTTTTAAAAGTAAGGCATAACAGCCTTTATGCATCGTATTTTGGTATTGAGAACGTGGCTTGTCTTGTGATTTTGTGCTTCTATTACAATTTAAACCTGTCCATCTTCAGTTCTTTGTCGAGTTTTGTTTTGAAGGAGAGGGTGTTTTCAGCGTTCACTGTTTGCTGAGAAAGGTTGTTCCAGTCTAGGAAGATGCGTTGTGAAAAGGAGTGTTTCCTAATATCAAGTCATTTCTGTTTAAGAAGTTCTTTCAGTTACCCTACCTGCGACGTTCTCTTCCGAATCATCGCAGTCGGGCGTGTGACTGCCGGTCTCCGGCTTCACGTCTCGCCGTCGACTGCGTTTCGTCTTGCCTCGATTCCGCTTCCTTCTTAGCTGACTCGACCGAAGTTGCTTGTTCGCCATCGAAGTCTGCTCGCTCTGCGGGAACAGTCAGTCGAAGTCTTTAGCAGAGCCCCAACGCTCCTATATGGCGTCCGGCCCAGTCTGCTCGTCCTCTGTACCGCGATCTAGCATGTGTTTTTGTATGACAGGCCACAGAAGGTGTACATAAACACCACTGCTTCGTCACCGCAACCTCGGGCCGTAGCACGCCAATTGTAAACAATGTATAATTTAGCACGACCGGAAGAAAATAAGCCTGTTCAGCAAAATGTTATTGTGTGCACCAATTAAACAGCTGCAAAATATCGCAGATGCGAAATACATTTTACAACACTGCTGCAATTAGTTCGTTTGCTGATGAAGTTTGGTTCCTATAAAACTGTTCGAGAAATCGGAGTGCTCGTGTAGTAATCTAACGTTGCTATGTCGATGTGCGGTCGGGCACCGCAAAGGTCAAGGCTTTTCCAAATATAAACAAGTTCCATGTCGTTGGCGCGATCCGTGAACGAAAAATAATTATGCGATAGTTTCTTCTTCAGACAATGTGATATCACACGAGAGCGCTATGGAAAACGACGAACTCTGGAGTGATGTGTCCGATGAAGATCTGTTAAGGGCTGACTTAACTACAACCACGGGTACGCCGAAAAGCCAAATGTGAAGCTTGGCCGCATTGGGCGATAATACATTGAAATTGTATGGGTTTGGGCAGGGAGGCGACTGGCTCATATATAGCCCCTAATCAGTAGTTTTTAAGGTATTTTTGATATTTAGTTTTGAAACTGTGAACTGTTAGTGCATTGACACAATTGTTTGGTAGTGAGTTCCGTGTCTTAATTATTCGTGAGAAAAAAACTTGTGGCGTGTATCTAGACTATTCCTAGACGGCTGTGGCCTGTGGTGTCTTACAATCGTCCAGCTTGTTGTTGTCTTCCTGGTCGAGGGGTTTGATTAAGTTAGAATAGTGTTTTGGGGTCAGTGTCGGTAAATCCATTAATGATTCCAAGCAAAAAACTCAAAGCCATTCTGGCACTATATCAAAAGTAGGAAACAAGACAATATTGGAGTAGCTCCCATAAAAAAGAATGGATCACTGGTGTGTAACAGTAACTAGGAGAAAGCTGAGATCCTTTTGGACCAGTTCCAGAGTGTTTTCACGAAAGAAGACAGATCCACCCCCCACACCTTGATCCCCCACAACACCCCAATATATGTGACATTAAAATTGACACTGCCGGAGTATGTAAATTACTCAAGTCCATCAAACCGCATATAGCATGTGGCCTGACCAGATTACCCAATGCTTCCCTTAAGAACTGTGCCGACATTCTATCCCCTGCACTCCGAGACATCTTCCAGAGATCCCTAGACACAGGCAACCTACCGTCAGACTGGCACACAGCAAATGTATCAGCAGTCTTTAAAAAAGGAGATATGCACCTACCAGAAAACTACAATCCTTGACATCGGTCCTATGCAAAATTCTCGAACACATAATCTACCGCCATCTGACCTAATCTAATCTGACCTACCTAGAAGCACACAACATCATAACATTCCTCAACCACGGCTTCAGAGCAGGCTTCTCCTGCGAAACACAACTCCTAACCACCACACATGACCTATTCTCTTTTTTCAACTCTGGAACTCAAGTAGACATAGCAATATTAGACTTTAGCAGGGCTTTTGACACAGTCCCCCACACAAAACTCCTCCATAAATTATCCCACTATGGCATAACCAGAACCACGCTCAAGTGGCTAGAAAACTTCCTCGCTGACAGATCCATGAAAGTTGTGCTAGACGGCGAAACTTCGAGAGAAGTACCCGTCAAATCCGGCGTCCCGCAAGGCACTGTACCTGCCCCCCTACTATTCCCGTCATATAAACGACCAACCAGCATCAGTAAAACCTAAAGTCCACCTATTTGCAGTTGACTGCCTACTATACAGAGAAATCAAAACATTCAACGATCACATTGCAATACAACACGGCCTAAAACAACTCCAAAAATGGGCAAAGGACTGGGGTATGAAATTCAGTACAAACAAATGCTTCATCCTCAGTATAAAACATAAAACTGACTATTTCTACACCCTAAATAACGCCACCCTAGAACACGTAAACTGCAACCCCTATCTTGGTATCTCTATCTCCGACGACCTAAAATGGCACACTCACATCGCAACAGTAATTAAAAAAGCAAACTCTACACTTGGTTTCCTAAGGCGTAACATACGACACTGTCCTATAAACAGCTAACGGACCGCATATATTGCCCTTGTGCGTGCTGCCTTAGAGTACGGAGCCATAGTGTGGGACCCATACCATCAGGGGGACATAGATAAACTAGAGCGTATCCAACACCGCGCTGCTCGTTTCATTACCGGCGTCTACCACTCCAGACATGAAGGATCGATAACAAACATATTAATAGACCTAAAACTCAATACCCTACAAAGCAGACGTCGGGACCTACAACTTAAATTCATGTACAAAATAGCTGAGGAATCTGTCCCAGCCATCCCCACAGAAACATACTTTCAGCCCCAAATAATAAATAAAAAACGCATCCAACCCAAACATTTCCCAGATCACGTATCCTCAAACTTTGTACAACACCTAACAACTAATTACACCAGGTGCTATACAGTACCTGCATCCCAAACCGACCAATTCAAAAACTCATACTTACATACATAAAGACAATAGTAGACTGGAATAAACTAAATGAGTCACAGGTCCAGACTGAGACCATAAATTATTTCAGTCGCCTATCCTGCGGCCCAAACACTCAATAACACCATACGCATTCACCCCATCGTAAACCACAGTGGCTCCTTACGATGTAATTAATTAGAATGATCTTGAAGACTTCAATTATGTCAGCTCTGTTCCTCCTATCCTGTAGAAAGAGGAGGCCACATTTTCGAAGGCTTAGATAATATGGTAGCTTCGAGATTCCTGTTATCATCTTAGTCAAGTTAGTGGCCCTCCTCTGCACACTTTCTAATTTATCAATATCTTTCTGGGGATGTGGGCACCATGCCTATTGACAGTTTTCAACAATCAGCCAGACTAGGTAATGTACAGGTTTTTAATGTTTTTCATGCTTTTGTTTGTGTACCCTAATATTCGATTTACTTTCTTGACAACAAAGTTTACCTGGTCTTTTACTTTTAGTGTTTTATGTACATATACAACCAGGTCTTTCACCATGTCTGTCGATTCTACACATTCATCCCCCAGAAAATAGTCATAATTTGTGTTGTTGTATCCAACGTTAAGACATTTACATTTGGTGAGGTTGAACAACAGCTGCCAATCCTTGCTCCATTTATACATGTAATGCAGGTCTTCCTGGAGAGTGAAAGCGTATTCTGCCTCAGGTACTTGCCTAAATGCATTCGTGTTGTCAGCAAATTTTAACAAGGAGCTTACTACTGACGAGTCAGTGTCATTTATAAAGATTACAAAAAGCATAGGGCCAAGTATTGACCCCTGTAGTACACCACTTATCATCTTTTGCCAATCTGACTTTACACCATTTGTGTGCACTTGTTATCTTCTACCTGTTAGCCAAGTTTCAATCCATTGGTTAGTTTTGCCTGTAATGCCAGGAGCGGTTAGTTTTGAGATGAGTCTGCAGACCATATCAAATGCTTTACTGAAATCAAAATAGATCACATCTACTGGATATCTCTTCTTAGTATAAGACATCACTTCTTCTAGAAACGTTAGCAAGTTGCTATAGAGTTTCCATTTCCTCTGTTGCCATATCCTCTCTCACCCTTCCTCCTTCCTTGAGGGGTAGCTCTCCTAACTGTTGGGGTAGTTGGACTGTGAGATGTCTCGGTGGGTTGGTTAGTAGAAACAATGTTGGTATGTGTTAGTAGAAACAGTGTTAGTATGTGTTAGTAGAAACAGTGTTAGTATGTGTTAGTAGAAACAGTGTTAGTATGTGTTAGTAGAAACAGGGTTAGTATGTGTTAGTAGAAACAGTGTTAGTATGTGTTAGTAGAAACAGGGTTAGTATGTGTTAGTAGAAACAGTGTTAGTATGTGTTAGTAGAAACAGTGTTAGTATGTGTTAGTAGAAACAGGGTTAGTATGTGTTAGTAGAAACAGTGTTAGTATGTGTTAGTAGAAACAGGGTTAGTATGTGTTAGTAGAAACAGTGTTAGTATGTGTTAGTAGAAACAGTGTTAGTATGTGTTAGTAGAAACAGGGTTAGTATGTGTTAGTAGAAACAGTGTTAGTAGAAATATTGCTAGTATGTGTTCTAGTGTTGGGTTTCTTAACTCTAGTGGTGTTAGGTTTGTTAGTTCTTGTGTGTAGACTATGTACAGTATGATAAGGGTAATCAGGTTCAACCTCCCCCCTCCCACCCCCCTTCCCCTTGGGAGGCCTGTTCCTGTTGTTGACTTACTCCAGATGCAATTACAACTTGTATTCTTTTTTCCCCAGTACCATTCGACTTTGGAATTCCCTCCCTCAATATATTGTAAATCAGAACAGCCTGGCTGCATTTAGTTCTTATGCATGTATTTCTGTTTATTTACACAATGATTTTGTTCTTATATATTGCACTCTAAAACAAAACACTTCCTGTTCGTCCATGCTACGTAGCATCTGTATCCTCGGCATGTTAAGGCTAGGCGTGTATTGGAAGAAGACTTTATAAAAGTTAAAAACTACATTTCAATGACAGTGACATAATATGTCAATAATAATAATTCATCATTCATGGATTGTGGAAATTATCATATTTATATGAATTGTTTTCCCATGATTAATTATTAGAAATACTAATACATGTATTGCACTTTGCAATTACATGTGGTTTGTTATTTTGAACAATAATTTTGTTCACTACCAATACTATTACATCTAGAAAAATTATCGATACACCGACATGATGACACACAACTTTGTAGACACCATTTTACAGTATATTTTTTGCTAATTGCATAGTTATGACATACAGGTAAATTTTAACAAGGACACCTGTTTAAAACTTAAAGTTGGCTACAACAATATGCATAGACAGATCTTAGAATAGCACTGATTGGACAGTGCGAGTATATGTAGCATGTAAACTTGTCAATAATGCTTTCAACACATTTGACACCCTATTGTCCAAGAATCTTTTGGCTTTAGAAAATGGGTGCTTAACATCGTCACAATAAAATGTACAAATATCGTTAATGGCCCCACGTGGACTAGCTCGGCAAAAATCACTCTATGTTGTAAAGTGGTGACTTTATATCAATGTTTCATATATTTATTTATTATTATTTGTATAATGTATACATTTCTGAACTTTTAAAATTGGTACCTATTTATATTTTTACTTTTTAAAACTTAACTTATTTTCAAAATATACTTGTATTCGTTAGTGACACTAATTAGACTAGTGAATAACATATCAGTTCAAGGATTAATGGATCATGCAACAGCAAAAAAAGGTGTATTTACACTTGTAAAGTTATTATGCAAAGTACTAATTGTTTTCCACATTCAACAGGACCCTCCATACATGAGCTGCCTAGAGATGGCCTTGTCTTGCAGCCACCATCCACTGTCACAGATGACACGAGGCAGACCACAGTGCCTCTGTTCAGGTTCCGCCGTGGTATGTTGTGGGTGACGGACCTGGTCTCGCAGACCTGGTGTGAACAGAAGATGGTGCTCCAGTTCACACAGCCGGTCCCCTATAAGGAGGACCCTGTGATGACGGCAGGGACCAATATCCATCTGGCTATGGGTGAGTATCGTGGCCAGCTTCTTTACTGGTAGTAAACATTATATTGTAATACTGTCATTGTTCTCCTCCTGATTCCCTGTTGTCAGGGGTGAGGCTGCTCTCAATTCACTGTTGTCAGGGGTGAGGCTGGTCTCAATTCACTGTTGTCAGGGGTGAGGCCAGTCTCGATTCCCTGTTGTCAGGGGTGAGACTGGTCTCAATTCACTGTTGTCAGGGGTGAGGCTGGTCTCAATTCACTGTTGTCAGGGGTGAGGCCGGTCTCAATTCACTGTTGTCAGGGGTGAGGCTGGTCTCAATTCACTGTTGTCAGGGGTGAGGCTGGTCTCAATTCACTGTTGTCAGGGGTGAGGCTGGTCTCGATTCCCTGTTGTCAGGGGTGAGGCTGGTCTCAATTCACTGTTGTCAGGGATGAGGCTGGTCTCAATTCACTGTTGTCAGGGGTGAGGCTGGTCTCGATTCCCTGTTGTCAGGGGTGAGGCTGGTCTCAATTCACTGTTGTCAGGGGTGAGGCTGGTCTCAATTCACTGTTGTCAGGGGTGAGGCTGGTCTCGATTCACTGTTGTCAGGGGTGAGGCTGGTCTCGATTCACTGTTGTCAGGGGTGAGGCTGGTCTCAATTCACCGTTGTCAGGGGTGAGGCTGGCCTTGATTCACTGTTGTCAGCGGTGAGGCTGGCCTTGATTCCCTGTTGTCAGGGGTGAGGCTGGCCTCAATTCACTGTTGTCAGGGGTGAGGCTGGCATCGATTCACTGTTGTCAGGGATGAGGCTGGCCTTGATTCCCTGTTGTCAGGGGTGAGGCTGGCCTCGATTCACTGTTGTCAGGGGTGAGGCTGGCCTCGATTCACTGTTGTCAGGGGTGAGGCTGGCCTCGATTCCCTGTTGTCAGGGGTGAGGCTGGCCTCGATTCCCTGTTGTCAGGGGTGAGGCTGGCCTCGATTCACTGTTGTCAGGGGTGAGGCTGGCCTTGATTCCCTGTTGTCAGGGGTGAGGCTAGCCTTGATTCACTGTTGTCAGGGGTGAGGCTGGCCTCGATTCCCTGTTGTCAGGGGTGAGGCTGGCCTCGATTCCCTGTTGTCAGGGGTGAGGCTGGCCTTTTCCCTCACTGATCTTGCACTACTCTCTCCACCAACTGTCTCCATTCCCTTCTTGTGATGACGGCAGGGACCAATATTCATCTGGCTATGGGTGAGTATCGTGGCCAGCTTCCTTACTGGTAGTAAACATTATATTGTAATACTGTCATTGTTCTCCTCCTGGCTGGCCTTGATTCCCTGTTGTCAGGGGTGAGGCTGGCCTCGATTCCCTGTTGTCAGAGGTGAGGCTGGCCTTTTCCCTCACTGATCTTGCACTACTCTCTCCACCAACTGTCTCCATTCCCCTCTGTCTTTTGCTCTCGTTCTCCATTCCTCTCACAATCCTTCCAAATCTCTCTTTACACAATCCTCCCATCACAGTCTTACAACAGTTACAGTATAATATATAATTATATATATAATAAAATTATAAACATATACAGTGTATATATACTTATATACAGGTATATATATATAATACTATATATATATACTTTATACGGGTATATATGTATATAATGCTGTATTTATTAAGTGCTAAATACTGCTTAGCAGATCGATGCTCTGTGCAACAAGGTAATATAAAATACACAATGAATAATTGAATGAATAGATAAGAATCTTAAAAACTTTTATGACAGATAATTTATTAAAACTATCAATATTAAAGAATCTCATGAATGTTCACCACAAATTAGTACTGCCCCTTGAGTGGCTCCTCTCACCAATCACCCTCCTCCAACAGTGGGCACTGTGTGGTTTTTTATTAAAATACCCCATAATACCCCAATGCGTTTTCATATGTTTTCACCCTCGTGCAACAACCAATCGATTGCCAGCAACCATTGTGTCTACAAATCATTATTGAAATTGTACCTATTTAGCCATTGTTTCTACCTTTTCACGGTCATATTGATTCTGCGGTGTTCAGGTCATAACATTTGCATTATAATATATTGGATCAAATTAATAATGTCGCTGATTGCAGCTCAAAAAATTAATGCAATTTAAATGTGTGTGGATTCACAGTACTTAAATGTTGTACTTTAGTGTTTGTTTGTGTCTCATTATTATACTAAAATAATAACCTCGATTATCCAGGCGCCGTGAGGTGGCTGCATTGTCCCATCACAATGGCCTGGATTATTAAGCTCCAGCCAATGCTACCGGTAGGGGGCTTTACCACAGATTCGGGTAGAGACGATGATTGGCTCTCAGGCCAACTATGCAATTCAAATAACAAATTAAATAAGGATACACTTTTATCCGATAATACTATACTATAACAACTATTCAACATTAAACTTATATTGAAACATGTCACACACAAAATCAATTGACATTAAACTTGTTTTCGTAGTTTAGTGCCTTTTAATCACATTCACTAGGTGGCAGCTCTCGTGGCTGCATGTCGAAGATTCCGTATTGACTTTCTCTGCTTATGCTCGAGCAGAAACAAAAGACTAAGTGTAAATAAGCATGATATAAATACCAAACAAGGACAAATTTAACTAAACAAAGTGCAATCGATGTCTCGCGCAACGGTCGTACTGCTAACTAATATATTTAGTCGCGAAAGTATAACCAACACGTGTTGATCTTGGTGGCCAAATCGGTAACGTGTTGAGTTGCTATTTTTAGAGTCCTTGGTTCGAATCCCACAGAGTACTTGAAACTTTTATTTGTGTAGATTCATTTTATTTTGTATTATATTTCGGGCACTATTTCGTAATTTCATTTCGATATCGAAAACATATATAAAACATTCTGGGAGATAGACGTGCTAATTGGCAGTAAGCAGTCAAACCGTGATTCTGAGCCAGACTATCTTCCTGGCGAAGTCACGCTGCCAGTCGGTTAAGCGAGATTAGATTAGTAACTACTCTCGGTCATAAATGACTGTAATTACTGGCATTGTTACTCTCATATATGATGAAGGATACATTTAATCTACTTGTTTCGATTACAATTTATCAAGTTTTTTTGCCAAAATGCCCTCTGGCCTACGGCAATGTGTGTTGTTGTAGAAATGTGTATTGTTTCTTTTCTTGTAGAACTTGCGGTCCAAGATTCCGTGACAGTAACCATCACGTCAAAGGAGGACTCTTTCGGCGTTAAAGTTCTAAACATCATAACGGCCATACTTAGTTTTCTGAGCGGTCGCAGCGTGGCACGTGAGATCCCGATATTTGGCGCGCCTTTCGACTGCGGAATTTTCGTGAGCGGGATCATCGATGAACTGCGCTGTGACCCAGATACATTCGACGTTGACCTCATCGAACTGAAAACGAGATCAACGAAGTCACTGCCATCCAAAGCGCAGCAAGACGCGAATCGATTGCAAGTATCGCTGTACAGGAAGCTGTGGAATGATTTGGTCGCGGGTCTTACGACGAAAGACGCCATTAAAAAGCATGTCGCGTTGAACTTCGTGAAGGAATTCGGCACAGATCTGTCAGCGCACATTTCGGCATCGGGGCTACGTTGTCGGAACTTAGATGATCTACTTGATGAACTATCAACAAAGGCCGGAGCGATGGTGCGCATTAGTCGCAGTGCCATAGAGTACTGTCACCAGGAGGATTCGTCTACAATAGCGCTCGTGGTCGTTGAGTACGACGAACGCTGGTTGGAAACACGCCTGCTGCACGCGGCCGGCTATTGGCTGGGCGAAAGAGAGGCTGTGGGCGTGGCCGTCGAGGAGGCGTGGAAATGTGGCCGATGTGAGTTCTCCAGTGTGTGTGAGTGGCGCAGACGGAGGGCGGACGAATGTGCCCGAGCCAACTCTCTACGCAGCTGATGGAGCCACAACTAACGACCGGTTCACGTGGTTGTAAATATGTTATACATGTATATAATGTGAAATAAAATTAACAACACAATGTTACAAATCTATTTACCATCCGTAATGTTTACTTGATACGCAGATTAAGTATTAGCCCAGATCGTATATCATATCATGTCCACTACTACTACTTCAGCTGTATAGCCTATCGCAAGCGTGCTTACCGTAAGTGTTAACATTTTCTGCAATATATCCCAGGACAATGTATTCCAGGTCAATGGGTGTGTTCACAATAGCTACACACGGCGTTAAAGCATAGAAACATCATGTCAAACTCGCAGACGTTGCTTCCTGGATGCTGTCACGTCCATTATATCATACATCCGTGCATTTCTTAAATATGTTGTGGAATATTGGTCAAGCCTGACGAGACATCGGTGCTGCGACATATGACCAGGGGCGGTTCCAGAGAGGGTAGTCTAGGGGGCCCCAGAACCTCAAATTGCACCCTTGAAGCTCGCCAAAGAACCTCCACCGGCGGCCGAACCAAATTCATATTGCGTGGTCTGAGCCAGAGCTGCAGCACGACTCCGCTCTCGCGCTGTCAGATCATGACATCGGAAGGTGGGGGTGCTGTTGAAATGTTTTGCCGTCGCGCCGCCGTCACATCAGTAACCGGGGCACATTCAAAAGGTCTAGGGAGACGCTACACTAGCTCAGGCATAGCGCTGCCAAATTCCAAAGGTATAGGGGACATGCACGGGCCCCCTAGGCCCCCTGGACACGCCTATGATGATGTTAGAGAGAGACATAGACACAAGCATGTATGCATTCATACAAACAGGCATACATACAGAAGAGATACATTATATCACACTATTCGTTGGAGCTGGCTAAATTCCAAAGACATTGCATATCAAAGAATGCACCAACGAACTTGCCTCAAATGAACTAAGGAAACAGCTTTCTGTTTTCAACCACAACTTACCCTTTCCACGCCACTGTAACCCTCATTATTCCTTCTTCACCCCACTGCTGGTGACAGTTTGGCTCTCCATTGGCGACGACTGTAGTAGACGGGCAACAGCAGATAGGCAACAGAATGCGCAGCCAGAAGTTCTCGTCACCATTCCACCGTTTCCAGTCCGGGCCGTGAGTCGGACGACTAGAATGTATATATCTTACTTCTGTACCCAGGCGATGGCGTCAGGTGACCAGGAATGTCTCTGATCGCCACCTGTACAGTTTGTTCTCGTGTGGTACTCCACGTTTATGTCTATTGGTTTTTAAGCGAACAGACGCCCCACACATGTAACACTGAATGCACAATTGATGAATAATTGATCGTTCCGGTGTCACGCTCGCTCTTTGTCATCGGTGTCAACATTGCAGCATTGAGTGGTCTCACGCTTGCGTCTCGTTCACGCTGCAGATTTCACAGAAATCAAACGTCAAGCCTATGGCAACGAGGGGTGATAAATGGATAGCATACTGTTGCGTTAGATCCTGTGTTGCAATACTGTGCGAGTGAGATTTGACGCAAGTTGTAGAGTTGATTCAATTCCCGAGGCAGCATCTGTAGTGGTTTTAATGAAGGCGGTTCTAAACGTTGCGACTCAACTCAGTCTAAACCTGGTTACTCTAATTTTCTCTAGGATCCTATTTTTCTCTATTTTGTACCCTTTATAACTTCGAAGCGTTTCCGTGGTTTTAGGGAGTATAACATTATATAATGTACTTCCCTTGCTCTTCTTTGTATGCTATTATATATGTTTTGTCTTAACTTTATTTGTATCTGTGTATACTGTAATGAGTTCAATAAATTATATTTTATTTTATTAAACATTTTCAGCTTCTTCACCAGACTGACTACCGCTAGATGGCGATAAGGTAGTCATTCTGCGTAGTATTGTCACTGTTGTGGGCCCCGCGGCCTATGTGACTCTTCAGGACGTCGTCAATCTAAACTGGACAAGTTGTTCAGGTATCCTTGTGATGTTTATACGTCGAGGTCACAATAATGAGCCTGGTTGTTGCTTCTGCAAATAATGCATTTGTCAACTGCAAGGGTGCTGATGTTAAAAAAACTGATATTCCCGATTCC
Organism: Paraescarpia echinospica; assembly: GCA_020002185.1. Lineage (NCBI taxonomy): Eukaryota > Metazoa > Annelida > Polychaeta > Sabellida > Siboglinidae > Paraescarpia > Paraescarpia echinospica. The sequence goes on along the minus strand of CM034539.1, from coordinate 7,201,151 downwards.
GAGAGGCCATGGCTATTATTGGTGTTGGTGAAAACTAACCACCGACCAAACATTAATACCTATCAATGTGAAGGTGTCTAGAGCTAAAAACGTGACCAATATCATTCGCCAACGAGCGTGTCTTTGCAAGGCTACGTCGATCGCGTTGACAGCGTCATTTATCATACACTAGTATACCACGGTTGCAACCACGAGCGCTCGAGTCGTTTATGCAATATGTATACTATTATATATTTTACTTACTGTACAGTAGACACATTGCATAAACGACTCGAGCGCTCGTGGTCGCAACGGGACAGTTAGCCTATGTCACTTCCTAGTTACGTCTCTGAACCGCAGCGTGGCGCCACGTGAACAAGATGGTCGTCAAATGCAGCCACCTTCACGCGATCAGCTGGTTTGATCAGTGGTTTCAGTCAGCCAGTGGTGGTGATTATTAGCAGGAAATTCGCTGAATCAGTTGTCTTGAATGGGGAAACCAAGCGGCCGCGTCGAACATCAAAAGGCCAGTTTCATTAATGCATGTTGAGATTAATATCTGTAGTAGGCCAATGTGAACAGTTTAGGTAATAAATGCAGTCATTTCAATAAAAGAATGCATACGTTTTATTAAAATCATAAAAGAACTTATTTTGATCGTTGGATCGCGTAACTTCCCAATATGTGAATAACCATTACGATTCAGCTGAACAGAATTTTCGGATATTAATGTTGGTATTATTAGTCGATGATTTAAATAAAACTTAACGGCAGGTTTGGACACACAAAGGAGTGTGTCAGTACCATGTCATTTTATAGGTTCAATGTTTTCAAAATTGAATTGCAGAGGCACCCTTAGTACAACGGTGACGTGGATTACGGTTCGTCAAGCTAGCCTCCAGTCTTTCTGGTGACTCTTTCACCTGTTTACAACTGGAGTCGGGATTTAAGTATTACAGTCGGGCTTTTGTGACGTCGGCGTCGAAGCGGTCGATTCTGAACGGATGAAGGTCATACGACGGTCGTTGGTCAGTGGCCAGCTCAGCAAGCAGTTTGACAATCACAGGCGATTTTTTGAACCCGTGACCTACAACACCCAATCACAGGCGCCAGTTTAAACCCGTGATCTATTTCAATCAACCACAGGTTTCGTATGCATACGTGTGTCTAAAATAATCCGCTCGTTTGTCCACAGTCCGTTTACTATAGATAATATTTGATGTAGATTTGGCAAGGCTTACCTGAGCATCCAGATTCGATGACGATGTTCTTCTACCGTGGGTGAACGTCCAGGATGAAGTATGTATCTGGCGTCATCAAGTCAAATCAATTTAGTTTGCAACAACAACAACATAACGGTATACATACACAAAACAACCATTTAAAAAATAAAGTTGTTGCATGGTGGTCACATGGCATGTTATATGCCGTCTTCCTGTGACCCCATAAACATATATTTACATATACGATGATGATCACGAGTGTCTGACATCTTCTGTGTGACAACGGACTGGGATTGCGATGGAGAAAGAAACGAATTATTGTAGGAAATTACTGTTAGAAAACAATGATAAGAAATTTGTGCGGATCCAAACATATATATAAACAGTAAACAAATATTTAATTGCACTCCGTACATCTGGGATTTAGGCATTGCACGTGGCTAAGATAGTTGTCTAGATATTGATTGGATAATAACAATTTGAATTTTTGTCTGGATTTGACATTTTGTATCTTATAATCAAGATTATTCCATAATTGTTTTTAATTATGTTTAGATAATTTAAATGGAAAATGTGTTCTGGGCTTCTATGTACATAAGGGGTTACATTGTTTAGTAATTGTGGTGTTAGTTGCTGGATACTTTGTTGTTATATAATGTTTGTTTAATCACATGGATAAAACAACGCAGTACGTTCACGCAACACAACTTAGAGTGGTGCCAATATCCTTCCACAAATTGAATTTTTTAATTAAATGCAGAACATCTTAAAGGGATGTGTGTGTGTGTGTGTGTGTGTGTGTGTGTGTGTGTGTGTGTGTGTGTGTGTGTGTGTGTGTGTGTGTGTGTGTGTGTGTGTATATATATATATATATATACATGAATCTCAGAGAATGAAGTCTATGTTTCAAGATGGGCTCAACGAATTTGGGGAGCGGATGTACTTTAAACCGAGGCTTTATATCCTTAGTTTTTTTAATGTAGAGTCTAACGTTCCTAATACTAGAAATAATACATTTTATGTTGAATGTACAGGTATACTGCCCGCCAAATTGTTTAATAACACAAAACAGTTTTTGCAAGTTGAATATTTCGATCGCGATATGTTCAAACTTTTAACAAAACATTCAGTTTTTAAACATACTCTGTTGGCAATACTGTGAATGTCGGATGGTTTATCGGCAAGGCCTTTGGTGTTCGACGTGACTGCCTGGTTTCTCCATGCAAGACAATTGGTTAAGAGAATTTCATGCTAATAATGACAACAACTAGCCGACTGAATCCCCTGATCAGACCAGCTGATCGCGTGAAAATTGTCACGTCACTTTATCACTAAACATGTTGTCTCAAAGTGGAAGATTCCAATGAAACCTTTTATTTCCTGAAGGCTGCATTCCGGAAACTGTCGTCATATAATGCGTAATAAGAAAATAAAATACATGTGTATCAGAATATCGACAATTACGTTTTACATAATAGCTAAACAAACCTGATATAAATAATGCCAATCCAGATGCCCTGACAACTTCGTGGAGGCAGTTTCCAAATCAACTATCGGTACGCACATGAAGCCATCGCTGCTTAAGCGGGCGACCAGACAAGCGGATGGATGACACGTGGCCAGGCAAACGGGTTAATCGGGAAGAATTAAGTTGCCAGAATTATGCAGCACTTATATTACATAATAAAGAGTTTAGAACACTGAATAAAAAAATTTATTGACAGGCATACAACAGGAATGTTTACCAACATTTCGATATATCGTGAGTGATACAATACGTGTTGCTGTGTGTGGTTGTGAACTGTTCATAATGTTTATTATATTCCAAGATTGAATATGGTTAATGATAAGTGAATAAATAGTTGTGATTGCTTTCTTCGTTGTCTGAGTTTAGTTAATCAAACAAATTATTCGTTTTCCAACAACAGTATGTTGTTGTTGAAGCAAGAACTTATGATGTCGATTTACCGGTCATAATGGCGCTGTCCATGAAATGTTGTTGAAGCAGGAACTTGTGACGTAGATTTACCGGTCACAATGGCGCTGTCCATGAAATGCAATAGCTGCGTGTTCAAACCTTCGTTCTTAAAGGGATTCTTTGAGAATTTTAATCTCTTTGTAATGTACGCAATTATTAGGTAATCCTGTTAATATGATTATTTCATGTAATTCTATGCCTTAATTTCATTAGAATTATGTTTTATTAATCACTAATGACCCTGACAATATATCGAAAAAATAACTCTGCGTACGCGGAGTTTCTAGTTTGGGCCCACCTTCACGATCCGTATAAGGCATGCTCATGAATATTCGGAACTGTTCGTCAGATTTCGATTAGCTACGCCGAGTTAATAGATGCAAGAAATACGTCATCAACATGTGTGTCTATGGATTAGCCAACGCCATGCGAACGAGTCGTGACCGATGAAATTATCAAAACGATACGTGGACCACCTGCTGTTTATGTCACAGATTCAGCAAAGAAAAGAAGGAAAATATATGGAAAAACTGTAACTTATTTATTATAATTATATAGGCTAAGGCACTTCATGTACATATTGTATTATATGGTTTAATGTTTGGCTTAAATTAATACAAAGCTCTGCCTCTGGTACAAACTTACATCTTGTTATTTACAGCAAACTAGCTACGATTCTGAGTCAGTAACACCATTACATTAACAGGGAACACTGTCCCACATAAATGTATGGAATAAACGGATAATAAACATAGCGACAGTATATGACAGACGGATTGATTCAAAAGAAAAACACCACCTCTCCATGCTCGAAGTCGAAGCCGTCGATGCCGATGCCGATGGCGATGTCATATTGAATGATTGGCATTGTTTTTGTTGGAATATAAAAACTATGGTACTATCATGTTCCTCTTTCAGTAGGTACATCTGGCTATACATTTTGAAGTGACGTTTTGATGAAACGTTTATATATCAGTAACTTACAGAAGCCGAGAAACATTCAATAATGAAACAATTTTATTTGCACCATAAATCCAGCTGCTATTTCCATAACCAATATAAATACATTATACATCACTAATGTAATTTACGGTATTAAGATAGGATAGATAGTTATGTACTATCCCATCTACATAAAGTTTAATTTTAGTTTGAAAAATGTACATCTCTAAAGAGCATAACATTATATTGCATCAGTGTAAAAAAAATGTTTTATTTTGTACTGGGGTGCAATAATTATTTGTTTTGCACATCGTTTAGAGTAAAAGATATTGAATTTGTTTCTGCCAAACTCCTGTTTCGATAAAAAATAAAATGGCCATTATACGATGGAAATAAAGTTATAAAATTACAAAACTTTAAAACGCATATTTGATGGAAATAAAGTTATAAAATTACAAAACTTTAAAACGCATATTTGAAAACACTGTTTTCAGTCATCATTGGTGTATTTAGGTCAATAAGATCCCTAAGACATTTTGAATGTCGTGGAACATTTATATTTTATGAATTTTCAAAATGATTGTAAAAGCAACTTTGTCGACACCTTTTTATACACTAGTCCCAGTATAGTTCACTTAATACAAACTTGTTTCAACAAATTATTAAGAATATGCTGTAGAACACAATCCAAACATGATGAGCATAAGAAAGCATACATTTTATTATGTACTCCTACTTTGCAACATAATGACGGGATGATGTGCATTTGGATGCACAAATCGATCGATTGCACAAATCCATTTGAAACGTAGTGATGAACATATTCCCATCAGAACCCACACGGAACTAATGTGGCAGAACAAAGTCAGGCATCTTCTTCACTACTGTGTCAGTTAACATATTGTCCTATTAAAGGGATTCTTTGTAAGCTAATATACAGTACATTCGAGGTGTACCGTATCAAAACGTATTCATTTTTAATAAGTACTTTCTCTGCTACTTATGTCTTGCTTGTTTATGTATACTCTGGGTGTTATCTGCGCAAAAAGCCGATAAACAATTCTGTTTACGCTAATCATTTTGAGCTTGTTGCCACGTGGATGATTAATTCTGCAGCCCGAGAATAATGAATATTCATGTCCGCGCAGTGAACAACGCACAGACCGTTGACGTCACACACACAGCCAACATGTCAGATTCCGAGGTTAGTTGTTTCAAGCAATGTCATTATAAATAAGCAATTTGTAGACATATGTACATTGACAGCTATTTTTTATAAGTGTAGGAAGCGTATGCATTGTTTATTTATCCTGCTTCCCAATGCCGTCAGCCGAATAACGTTTCGATTAAATATAATTATAACGTCCGCCGACGCGGACGGCTGCAGTCGCTGTCAGTGTCTGCCGCTGGGACTGTCACTGAGTCTGTCGTGCCTCTACTACAGTAAATAACAGCCTTAGGCAGTGGCGTAGCCAAAGGGGGGCCAAGGGGGCCATGGCCCCCCAATCCCGGAAAATTAGTAGGGTGGTTGCCTGATTCATAGAGTGACAAGGTACACAGGTTATTGGGGTGCCTGTTACAGTATATATCTGGCAAGAAAACCGAGGAAAGGAGATTGAGAGGAGGGAAGGTGATTGGAGGGGAAGAAATTGGAAAATCGACAACAGAAAACGTGACAAGCGTGAAGGTGACAGGGAAGAAAGTGACCGTAGAGAAGGAGGGAGGGAAGATGGGAAGGGAGAGGAGAGAGGAAAACGAGATGGGACGAACGAAGAAGGGACGAAAGGAAGTGAGAGAAAATGTGATAGAAGAGAAGTCGATAAAAGGGAAGGTGACAAGAGAAAAAGCGACAGGAAAGAATGGATCGGAAGAGAATGTGACAGGAGAGAAGACGACAGGGGGGGAAGACAACAAGCAGACAGATGCAAACCGAAGAAGGAGCTATTCTAAGGCAGTGATAGAGGGGGCAATGAGGAAAGAGAGGGTGTTTATGGGCGACTCCATTATGAGAAAGACGGACAAGGCACTGAGCGAGGGGAAGGACATCGTTGTTTGTTTACCGGGGGCTAGGATTGAACATGTAACTGACAGGGTAGAGAAGGTATTGGGACATGGCAAGGGGGGTCTATACTGGTACATGTAGGAACAAATAATGCAGACAGGGAGGGAACAACTGCGATAGTACAGAAGTATAGACAGTTAGTGAGGAAGCTACAGAAGACGAGAGTTGAACAGGTTATTCTGTCAGGAATTTTGCCAGTAATGGGAGGAAGGGGGGCAACGTATAGAAACTGTAAAAGGATGGCGATCAACGCACTAGTTGAGCAGATGTGTGACGAAGAGGGGGTGGGATTCACAGATTTATGGGGATACTTTGTTGGGAGGGAAGATATGTACATGAGAGATGGCCTCCATCTTAGTGGAATGGGGGCAGCAGTGTTCTCAGAGAACCTGCTGCGATCTGTTGACAGTGGGACAGGTTGTATCTATTTAAACTAGATTCGCAGGGGGGACTCACAGAAAAGCCTGAAGATGGAGACATAGATAAAGACAGCACAAATAAATCAGCAAATAACAGTGTGGAAAACTCTTCTGAAGCTGGATATAAATGTGTTTGTTTAAATGCAAGGAGTATAGTAAACAAAAGAAATGAACTAAACATTATGGTAGAAGATATTGACCCTCATATAATAGGTATAACCGAATCCTGGACCACCACCGATATATCAGATGCTGAATTGGGACTGACAGGATATGTAATGTTTAGAAAAGATAGAATAGGAAGAAAGGGAGGTGGAGTTATTTTATATATTAAAGAATCTATTCAGGCTTATGAAATAAAATTAGAAAGAGAAGCAGATTGCGAAGAAGCTGTTTGGTGTAACATAGTTACAGGAAACTCAACGTTAACAGTTGGGTTAGTTTATCGAAGTCCAAACATAAGCATAGAAGAGAATGAAAAAATACAAAACGCTATAAGGGAAGTAAGCAAACGGAACTGTATTATTATGGGGGACTTTAACCATGGGCATATACAATGGAAATCTCTACAGAGTATGGGGAGTGAGGACCACAAGTTTTAGTTTTAGTACAAGATAGTTTCCTTTCTCAACATGTGCTAGAACCAACCAGGGGAGAGAATGTGTTAGACTTAGTTTTGTCCTCACAGAAAGAATTAGTTGACAATGTCAAGATATGTGAGCCACTGGGGAGTAGTGATCACAACCAGATACATTTTACCATCAAAGTAAAATCAGAAAGGAATAGTAAAAAGCAGTATAGGAGAAATTTCCACAAAGGAAGGTATAAGGACATGAGGAAATATTTAGCAAAGATAGACTGGAATAACACACTGAAAAATAAGACGGCAACAGAATGCTGGAATGTATTAAAGAGTGAAATTAAGTGCATAGTCGATAAATTTGTACCCTTCAAAAAACAAGGAAAACGGTCCAAAAAGAAACACTTATCGAAAGAAGCCATTAGAAAAATTAAGTACAAACAAATGATGTGGAAGTCATATAGATGTACTGGAAATGATGAAGACTACAACAGTTATAAAGAAGCACTTAACCAAGCTACAGCTGAAATTAGAAATTCAAAGAGAAGCTATGAACAACAATTAGCTAGTAATATAAAACATGACAGCAAGAGTTTTTATGCGTATGTTCGAAGCAAACAGAAAGTTCAAGATAAAGTCGGTCCTCTAGAAGATAGTGCTGGAAATATAATATCAGAGGGATTCTTAATGGCAGAAGACCTGAATGAGTACTTTAGTTCAGTGTTTACCAGGGAAGATATTAGTTCACTGCCAGTACCAGAGGCTAAGTTCAAGGGGGCAGATTCAGACTATTTAGGACAATTAATTGTAACCCCGGAAATGGTAGGTAAGAAAATAAGGGCTATGAAGGATAATAAATCACCTGGAGTGGATGGTATTCCACCCAAACTACTATTGGAAATTGTAGAACAAATTAGCATACCGCTTGCAACAGTTTTCAATTTGTCATTAGAAGAGGGAGTGGTTCCTTTAGAATGGAAAGAAGCAAACATTATACCGTTATTCAAAAAAAGGTTCGAGAAACAAGTCAGAGAACTATAGACCAGTGAGTTTAACATCAGTGATTTGTAAATTGTTAGAAAGACTAATTAAAGATCACATGGTGGATTTTCTTGTTAAAAAAAACTTGATAAACCCATCTCAACATGGTTTTTTTAAAGCGAGGTCATGCTTAACAAATATGTTATGTTTTTTGGAAGACATCACTAAGTGGGTAGATGAGGGATCACCAGTAGATATCGTCTACTTAGATTTTCAAAAAGCTTTCGACAAAGTACCACATCAAAGATTACTGCTGAAACTAAAGGCCCATGGCATAGGAAATGGTATAATAAACTGGATAGAACAATGGCTGATTGACAGAAGACAACGTGTAGTAGTTGATGGGGAGGCTTCAAACTGGAAATCGGTATTGAGTGGGGTACCACAGGGATCAGTATTAGGTCCTATATTATTCTTAATATATATCAACGATTTGGATGATGAAATAGCAAGCAAGGTGTTGGAATTTGCAGATGATACAAAAGTGTTTAGAAGGATTAAAAGTGATGGAGATAGACAGCATTTACAAGATGATCTTGACAGGTTGATCAAATGGTCTGAAAAGTGGCAAATGCTGTTCAATTTGGGGAAATGTAAATGCCTCCACACAGGACATGGGAACGAAGAGGTAGAATATACAATGGGGGTACTGTACTAAGTACTACTGTAAAAGAAAAGGACTTAGGGTTAACCATTAGTGCTGATATGAAGGTTTCAGAGCAGTGCGGAATTGCAGCTTCAAAGGGAAATCAAATCCTTGGATTAATTAGGCGAAACATAACGTATAAGAAAAAAGAGCTAATAATACCGCTGTACAAAACAATAGTTAGGCCTCATTTAGAATATTGTATTCAAGCGTGGAGGCCATATCGCAGGAAGGACATAGATATGCTAGAAAGAGTGCAGAGGAGAGCAACTAAAATTATACCAAAACTGAGGGATCTTAGTTACGAAATACGCCTAAAAAAATGCGGTTTAACAACACTAGAGACTAGGAGATTGAGAGGAGATCAGATAGAAGTGTTTAAAATATTGAAAGGTTATGAAAATATTGATAGAAATATTTTTTTCTCAGTTAAGAAAGATAGAAGGACTAGAGGACATGAACTTACATTGGCAAAGGAGCAGAGTAGATTGGATATAAGAAAGTTTTCATTTTCACAAAGGACTGTAAATGAATGGAACAGATTACCTGCTGATTGTGTGGGTGCTAGTAGCGTGAATATGTTTAAAAATAAAATCGACACATACCTCAAAAGGGTGGGATACAAGTAGATAAAAAGGGCTGGACTATCGATAAGCCAAAAGGCTTCCTTTTCCACCTGCCATCTAGAGTTAATTCTCTGGGTGGCAATCTTGTTAAATTGTGTATGTATGTATGAATGTATGTATGTATGTTTGTATGTATGCATGTATGTATATATGTACGTAAGTACGTATACATATTATATATACATAATTTATTATTATATATGTATATAATGTTTTATATATATATAACATATATATATATATCATATATATATATATATTTATATACATATATTTATATATATATATATATATGTGTGTGTGATTTATATATATATATATGTGTGTATATGTATATATATATATATATATATCATAGTATGTGTGACTGATTAATGTGAGGGTATTTGGCCCTCTTTGGGATTCTCTACTAAAGTCGTCGCGTGGTTAAAATTGTATAATGTTATCGTGACATTGTTTTGGAAAAGAACCGATATTATACTGAACGTGTTTAAATGCGACCATTTTAGGTGGATTAAAAACCTCCATTTTGTAGTTTTAAAGAATCTATTATATACTAGGACCTATTGTTGTAATTAGTGTGAATAGTGCATTGTAAATAGCGGCAGTTATAGATGTAGCAAAACGCCTTCAACTCTGCTAGTAACTGTTTTTAAGGGTAAATACAATAGGACTGTTCTAAATACACAAACGCCATCACCGTCACCAATCTCTATGAGCGCGATGTCACAACAATCTCAAAGCAAACACGGGAACGACCACAACGCCACACAACCGCCAATTACTCGCCCTGTCTCTAATCGAACGACAAACACCGGACATGCGGATACCCACGCTGTCTATTCAACTATTTCAACAAGGCGTCAGAAAACACTAGGACCACTTCAGTTAAAGACTTGCGAATACAGCTCCGTTCGAACGGCTGTTGACGCCGATCACAGTACGTAGGCACGACTCACGAGCTGGCTTGTGTCAATTATTATGTCCAATGATTAAACATACATGACAATATAATAACAAAAGACAAGACAAGGATATTTATCGCTGACCATAAATGTACAAAATAATGTAGAGATTAAAGAGACTTTCATTAAGACATAGCATGCGGCAGATATGGCAACCCCTTTTAATAATACAAAAATGAATAATCACGTGTAACAGGTAATTCACGGGGTAGAGAATGTAAAACACAAAGTATAGCATCACAACTGTTCCAGTTTGTCGAGTGTGCAAGCGAATGGGTGGATTGGTACAGAACGACAATTCGGGCAGAGCAGACGGAAGTGTCATAAGTAAAGACAATTAAGACAAAGTAAACGAAGAAAAAGAAGAATAGATGAATAAGAAGAGGAGAAGAAAAGAAAAGAAGAATCGGAAGAAGAAGAGGAAGTAAAATACAGAGAAAAGAAGACGTATAGGAATGCAATATATATATATATATATATATATTTCCGTAAATGACAAATCAAACCATATTTGACGAGACTATCGTCAAAAACAAAAACCGATAGTAGCATACAAGTGGTCTTGCAAGCTTCTGCTTATCACGAATCCAACCATTTGCTAACTTTGATTGTATGACTAGGTGCGGAACAATTCAAGATTATTAGATACGCCATCCACGGCTATGCGATACCAACTGTAGGCATATACTATAGAGGCGTGTGTGTGACTGCCCTGTTTGTATAGCGATTTATTGGCAGTGTATTTTTCCGGTAGTATTTGAAAGAAATATTATTAGGCGTGTAAATGTGTACATGGTTTATAAAAGGGAGTCAACAAATTATGAACTGCAAATAATGAATCAGAATGACTCGAGATAACACGAACTTCGGTTGAATGTATTCTTCACTGCAAACCAAAAACAGTCGATGGCTAAGTACAAACGATGAAAAAGTAATACCAAAAACGTAATTTCGAAAACATGTAAGCCTACCAATGCGCGCACCGAATATCCCACACCTGTGAGAATGCGTCCAACAGAACTTCACGGGCGCACAACATATGCACGCACACACATTTACGCACGCACGCACGCACACACGCGCGCGAAAGGTTGAAGCAACAAATTTGGTTCGGGTGTACAAAGATCAATCCCAAGTCACGGGGGACCCTTTCCGGTAATTTTTTGAAATTGCTTCCTTTGATCCGACAATAACGTTCGAAATCTCTGCGAAAATACAAAAGTTTGAAACTGGTCGTTCTTTTGAACCGTTCACCCGACAACTAAGAAAGATGTAGTCTCTGTGAATTCCTTTCAGGAGCAGCAACTTTTACGTTAAATGCTGACAGCGCATAGACGCATGTTGTTGGTTGCTGAACCCCGTGTACACCTGTTATTCCGGGAGCCACCAGTCATGTATTTTTTGTACTGACCAAGTCGTTGCAGAACAGAGGCCAGATTACAAACAAGTCCATGGAACGATAGAAATAACGCAGCGTTTAATCATCAAGTCACCGACACTGAGGTGAACGCGCGGATAATGCGACAGCAATGGAATTATCACGGTTTTATTGGGGTTACACAGTCGAGTTGATCTGACAAGTGTTAATTAATTATAAAGACGTATTGAGTATTGACCTCACGGATATGTCTTGCGTGTGTCTTTCTGACATAACTAAGGGGCGATATTGTTAACCGACCAACGCAGTCGCTATTGCGGGCGTCACGTTGAGCTGTATATGGCACTGTTAATTCAATACGGCAGACGTTATGAAACATCTGAATTAAACTTGCCCGAACCAGCATTTCGTTTATATCAACCGGTGGGTTGGACCCTAAGTGAAAGATGCGTATTAGTATTTTATAGAAACTGCATGCGGTGTTAACGTTACAAAGTGTGTTTTTAAAGGCGCGAGCATTTTTTACATATTTCCCGTGACGTCATGTCTTACTCGTCGATGGCTATGCTTCTATAAGTCAACGTGGCCTATCGCCGATGCGTTCAATTGCAAAGTAAAAAGTAATGTCAGGATATACTTCACTTAACCTTGCTTATCTCCTGAAGGGCGTTGAAGCCGTCAGTTTGTTCGAGGAAAGGAGACCACGTAATTGCACTCGCCAGCATTGAGGCGTGGCGCTAAATATAGTACTTGACACGTAGTGCTTTTGCGCGTGCGCGAACAAAAACCGGAAAAGACGGGCAAACATTGACGTTTAGGCATTGTTTACACGTTGGATCATTGGCGATAAACGCGGTATTGTATTGATGTATTCTAGGTCGCCATTAAAACACTGATTGTCCAGCATAGTTAAGAAGCATTGCAGTTATGGGACTAGCAACACTGATTCAAGATACGCTCATTGACAGCACCCGCGGGGTGTTTATTTCTCCCCTTTCCCAAAACTAACTTAATCTTAGCTATGGTCTATGGAGTATAGTAAAGTACGTACACCTCACGACACAACTAACATTTTAGTTGCAGTTGGTCCGAGGGAAGGCTTCACCATACATGTTAAGTTTCAGAAACGCCAATCCAGGAGATTTATACGTAAATCAGAGGGTCTCAGAAAATCGTGCATTTATACGTAAATCAGAGGATCTTGGAAATTCAGGCATTTATACGTAAATCGGATTAAAATATATCAAAAAAGGATACTTTCCATAGACATTAATAATCATGTCATAATAAAACGTTATGTTTCAGAAATGCCAATGCATGATATTTATGCGTAAATTGGAGGGTCTTGTAATATCAGGAATTTTTTGGTAAATTGGGGGTCTCAGGGTATTATGGAATAAGTATATAAATCTGAGTATTTAATGTTATGAAAATGGTCACAGATCAGCTTTATTTCCAAATGCATTGCACATGTGCTCTTAAATCAATGGCACATAATAGCATGTTAATATGTATTTAATGTGTTACATTAAATAAATTATGTATGGACATAAAATAATTAAACAAATTATATGTAAATTAAAATGTACGTGGCTTTATATGTATGGTAGAAAGTAGAAAAAGTTTGCTAATTTGATGTTCTAGGCATATGTGTTCATACTTTAAATATATATTTGTATGGTGCAAAGAACATTGCATATAGGCAGTAAATACATCTTCTTTTATTACAAATATCTTATTACATTATTACAAACAGATACTATATTCACAAGTATAAGAACCAGAACTTAGCATTGTATTTTCTTCAAAGTTTGTTACCATGGCCTGGGTGATGGAGGCATGCGTGAAGAATTTACTATTTGTGACCTTTGGCCTTGCTGGTGGAGCATTTGGTGTTATAAAATACATCTTTTCATTTATAATGTGTTCCATTTCTAACAGTTACAGATATACATGGATTAAATAAAACATGCACATAGTGTAGATGGATCGACTGACGGTGCGCGATAATAGGGAAACCGCGGCCGCAAGCGCGGTTCACTGTGCTCGTCTAAAGCTTATATGCAATATCAACCACAGGCAAGACCCAAGAAGATTATAGTTAAACAGTTGTCGTTGTCTAGTCAACGCAAGGCATTATTTAAACAGCCCCTTTTCGCTTTGTTGTCCGAGCGGCCTTGGTCCAAAGTCCCTATACGTGAGATTTAGCTAGGCTTGAAATTAACTTACTGATACTGGCACTGGTATTGATTGATATTGACCACTTTCTGTTGACCCAGAAAAACATACACGAGTCAGCCGGAAATAAAACCAAATTAGGCCATGCCGAGTTCGTAAAATAAGATAAAACAAAAATTGTTTTGGTATCACTAAAAATCCAGGAGATTGGTTCTCCTTTCCGGGAGATCGGGGGATTTTATGGATTTCTAGGAGTTTCCCGGCGAATGCAGGAGACTTAACATGTATGGCTTCACCATCTTACAACCAATGCCGGGCTTCTGAAGCCTAGGGACAATGTATCGACCTCACTGCAGCTAGGGATGACGATGGAAATTTCAGACTACATATCCATTGTTTTATAGTCGCATGTCCTAAATTCGTACATCGTCCAATTCGGTATCCCCTTGGCTTGGACCTTGTCTCGTTTGACTGCTTCGGTGAAAGTGTATGTTAAACTGGCAGCTACAGTCTTAATAAACCTGGTTGGTGTGCCATCATTCAGTGCAAGTTTTAGGTTTGAGAAAAAATTACAATTTACAGCGTTGCAACGGAATTTCGCGCCGAAACGATAGCACACGAATAAAATCGCTCGAGACCAGTGGGGCTGCAGCGTCAATGGGCGCTTATTACAAGTCGTTAAAGTTGCAAATAAATACGTATTATTCCCAAAATGTTCCGTTTGTTGACATCCTTACCACAGCGTGGCTTTCTCTATTAATGAGCTACGTCAATGATGTATTGTATTGATGTAATGACCTATTTGGTTTTAATTTAGTATGTGTTGCTATCGAATTAATATTATTATAGGGGTTGTAAAAAGTTTCTATTGACAACACTAATTATTGTAAACTTATAATAAAGTTACTGGTTGGTATTGACAGCCTTATTATGTATACTCAATTCACATTTGTACATAATACCAGGACTATTGCACATTTCAACTGAATACAAACGTTTATTAATGTTAAAGGAAATAAAAATAAGGCATTAGCTAAAATCGTTTTTCCATGTGTACACAAAGTTTAACATTGTATATACCATTTGACAACATTAAAAAATACATTTGTAGCATAAATTCGATTTTAAACCCGCCTGTGAAGCGATTCCCGCGGAAAATTAAATTTTAATGAGCTAGGCGATCACGTGGTATCGTGACGTCACTTATGACACGCACTCGCATCAGGCCCACCCTTTCCGTGCATTCAGAGCACTTTACAAGTATAACTTTTGGGTCGAAACGAGTGTCAGAATGAGTTATTGTGCAATATTCCGACGTAATACAAACACTAGTCATCATAGAGGAACAAGCAGTTATCTTACGGTTCCATATGAATCGAATTGTATTCAAAACAATGAATGCGATTGCGCCAACAACTAGTACAAGTCGACTAGGTCTAGGTTTCGCAGAGCTTGGGCTCGTTTTCGGAATAATTATATCGAATGCAACCAACGGGAGATAATCTACACCAATAAACATACATAGCAAACATATATTGTATCCAGCTACAGAAAGTAACGTGTATAATCTCATAATATCACTAGAATATCGATATATGAAGGAGTTGTATAATTTAGCATAACAACTATCAGTCTGTAGTTTTCCGCTGGTGCCGCTAGCTCTGTTGGTAGTCGCGTTGGTTTCTTGTCATTTATTTTACAATCGGGCGACGCCGGTTCAATCCTGACACCATGCAAACCATTGATTTTCTTTACACTTTTTTTTCTTTATGTTTTTCACGAACTAATATAAACCAAATCATTTTGTATACTACGATGCACTGTTTGTAAATATATTTTTTTTTTTGTAGTAATTATTTATTCGCCACAAAATTGAAAATATGGTATTATATATATAACGATGTTTCTCAATTTTATTTTTCCAGACAGATCACAATTTGTTTTCACATATATAATTACACTGTATTACCTACAATATATGTACAATTAATAAATTATATATCCATTACATTATATTTGTTTGGATAAATACAATTTAGAAACATCGTTATAATTTATAATGACCATATTTTTATTTTTGTGGCGAATAAATAATTATTACACAAATAAAACATTATTTAGAAACAGTGCATTATAGTATAAAATTATATGGTTTATATTACTTGGTGAAAACATAAACAAAAAAGTGTAAAGAAAATCAATAATTTGCATGGTGTCAGGATTGAACCGGCGTCGTCCGATTGTAAAATAAGTGACAAGAAACCAACGCGCCTACCAACTGAACTAACGGCACCAGCGGAAACTCACTGACTGATTTAAGTTGTTATGATAAATTGTACAATTCCTTCATATATCGATATTCTAGTGATATTATGAGATTATACACGTTACTTTCTGTAGCTGGATACAATATATGTTTGTTATGTATGTTTATTTGTGTAGATTATCTCCCGTTGGTTGCATTCGATATAATTATTCTGAAAACGAGCCCAAGCTCAGCGAAACCTAATCGACTTGTACTAGTTGTTGGCGCAATCGCATTCATTGTTTTGAATAAAATTCGATTCATGTGGAACCGTAAGATAACTGCTTGTTCCTCTATGATGACTAGTGTTTGTATTACATCGGAATATTGCACAATAACTTATTCTGACGCTCGTTTCGACCCAAAAGCTATACTTGTAAACATGCTCTGAATGCATGGAAGGGGTCGGCCTGATGTGAGTTTGAGTCATAAGTGACGTCACATCTCGACATCCCGAAAAGCGCGCCAAAAATATGCATATTCGAAAATGTCCGGATGCACAGTATAAAATGTGGAATTTATAATTCATTGAATTTTTTGGCCTTTAGATGGATATTATGTAGGGGCTTTATGGGTTCGTGTCTCTCTGGCATTGTGTCGTTTTTCTCTTAGTTTGACGGCTTATATGACAGTTTTTGTTGAACTGGCAGTTGCATACATTGGTCAGTAAACTTGGTTGTCATGTCGTCATTCAGTTTAAACGAGTTAGGTTTGAGAAACCGACACAATGCAGCATTGCGACGTAATCATGCGATGCACGAATATTTGACACTCTAGTTTATTGTACACTACAATATATATATATATATATATATATCAATGTCATATCCCGCTACTCATTACTTGCATGGATGCCACTGGCCTTAGGCAAGGGTCTCGCCTTTCTAGTTAGTAAAACTGCATTGTCCGGTATTTGACATGCAGTGAACGAAAATGCACACTAAAATATCAGTATATGCAACAATAGCAAGAGGATTAACCTGGTCGTGGATGTAATATGTTTGCCTAAATCTGGGATTTTGGTATGTCTTGCCTTTCCAAATTCCAGTCAGTCGTTTTTGAAAAGTCCCCGTTTCCCCACTTATCTGAACCGAAACATAAAAATGTACGTTCACAGACTGTTTTTAATGATACAGCTACGATTGTTAGTAAACCTGGCTGGCATGTCATCATTCAATGTAAACGTTTTTAGGTTTGTTAACAAGTACACAATACCATGTTGCCACGGAATTTTGCGATGCACGAATTTTGGACATCAGCAGATCTGCACTCTAGTATACATAAGTTTTTATCCATGAATATATTTTTAAAATATAATAATAGATCAGATCAAATTGTGCTGCTTCATGTGAATAGCACATTTGTTAATAATAGTACTCGCTAAAAACAAATTAAACATTTATGTTTGACATGTTACTGTACACTTTTCACGAGAATGGCCCGTATGTATAATTATATACAACATTAATTATTAGAGCAAGAATAAAAGAAAATATACAGTACACTCTGGATAAGGTCGAACTTCCAGGGACCCATGACAATACTGATAAATGGAATTTCTGATAACTAGAAAGTTATCAGAAGGTCCCCTTATTGGGACCTTTGCCCTGAACCGAGGAAAAGATTGACTTAACTTAGCAAAAATTCATTTATGTGAGTTCGAGTTATCTGGAATGCTCTGTATATGACCAATGCATACAGGTAATTATTTCGAAGCAAATTAAAAGTTGGCCAAATTGGGATTTTAGTCTGACTGAATCAACATAACAAGGTTCTCTTGTATTTCTTTTTCATTTAGCCAGCTGTACACTTGATGATAAGTCCCATAATCCAATATTTAAACTGAATTAATCTGCACAGTGTTGAGTTAGTTAACTCATATTTAGGCTCAGTTTCCTAAATTCAACTTTGTTTATTTGCAGGAACATTGGAAATAGCTGAGCTGATGGAAAGAGGAAATTGAAGAGCTCTACTTAACAGTGCCATTAATTGGACAATGGGTCACCTGACATAAGATGATGTCTGACTGTTCTGCTCCTTCTGTTCTGTGCGACATCTACTGGGAAAGTGTACCTCACTTCGAGTTTCAAATGGATGTGTGCATCTGATAGCTCTGTGTATCAAAATGCATAGCAGTGCTATTAATAGGACAATATGTTAACTGACACAGTAGTGAAGAAGACACCCAGAGTATGCATAAACAAGCAAGACATAAGTAACAGAGAAAGTACTTATTGAAAATGAATGTTTTGATACGGTACACCTCGAATGTACTGTATATTAGCTTACAAAGAATCCCTTTAATAGGACAATATGTTAACTGACACAGTAGTGAATATGTCTGACTGTGTTCTGACATATTAGTTCCGTGTGGCTTCTGTTGGGAATATGTACATCACTACGTTTCAAATGGATTTATGCAATCGATTGATTTGTGCATCCAAATGCACATCATCCCGTCATTATGTTGCAAAGTAGGAGTACATAATAAAATTTATGCTTTCTTATGCTCATCATGTTTGGATTGTGTTCTGCAGCATATTCTTCAAAATTTGTTGAAACAAGTTTGTATTAAGTGAACTATACTGGGAGTAGTGTATAAAAAGGTGTCAACAAAGTTGCTTTTACAATCATTTTGAAAATTCATAAAATATAAATGTTCCACAACATTCAAAATGTTTTAAGGATCTTCTTGAGCTAAATACACCAATGATGACTGAAACAGTGTTTTAAAATATGCGTTACTTTAAAAGTTTTATAACTTTATTTCCATAATACAATGGCCATTTTATTTGTTATCGAAACAGGAGTTCAAGATAAATAAATTCAACATCTTTTACTCCAAATGATGGGCAGAACAAATAATTATTTTTGCACTCCCAGTACAAAATAAAACATGTTTTTACACTGATGCAATATATTTTGTAGACAATAATGTTATGTTCTTTATAGATCTACATTTTTCAAACTAAAATTAAACCTTATGTAGATAGGAAAGTACTCTTGGCAAAATTTAATTCTACCTCCTCGCAACCCCCAAAGAGCGGCAGGATAAGCCAGTTGATTGTGGCTGCCAAAAGCATGATGATGATGACATAACCACCTATCCTACTTTAATACCGCAAATAACTTTAGTAAGGTATAATGTATTTATATTGCTTACGGAAATAGCAGCTGAATTTATGGTGCAAATCAAATGGTTTCTTTATTGAATGTTTCTCGGCTTCAGTAAGTTTCTGTTATCTAAACGTTTCATTAAAACATCACTTCAAAATGTATAGCCAGATGTTTCATTAAAACATCACTTCAAAATGTATAGCCAGATGTACCTAGTAAAAAAGGAACATGATAGTACCATAGTTTTTATATTCCAACAAAAACAATGCCAATCATTCAATATGACATCGCCATCGGCATCGGCATCGACGGCTTCGACTTCGAGCTTGGAGAGGTGGTGTTTTTTCTTTTAAATCAATCCGTCTGTCGTGAACTGTCGCTATGTTAATTCTCCGTTTATTCCTTATAATTTCCTTCTTTTCTTTGCTGAATCTGTGATATAAACAGCAGCTGGTCCACGTTTCATTTTGATAATTTTATCGGTCAGGACTCATTCGCATGACGGTGACTAATCATTATACACCCATGTTGATGACGTATTTCTTGCATCTATTAACTCGGCGTAGCTAATCGAAGTCTGACGGACAGTCTCGAATATTCATGAACATGCCTTATACGGATCGTGAAGGAAATCCAAAGCAGAAACTCCGCGTACGCAGAGTTATTTTTTCGATATATTGCCAGGGTCATTAGTGATTAATAAAACACAATTCTAATTAAATAAAGGCATAGAATTACATGAAATAATTATAATAACAGGATTACCTAATAATTGCGTGCATTACAAATATATAAAAATTCTCAAAGAATCCCTTTAATAGCACTGCTATGCATTTTGATAAACAAAGCTATCAGATGCACACATTCATTTGAAACTCGAAGAAACTTCCCAGTAGATGTCGCACAGAACAGAATGGGGCAGAACAAAGTCAGACATCATCTTATGTCAGATGACCCATTGTCCATTTAATGGCACTGTTAAATAGAGGTCTTCAATTTCCTCTTTCCGTCAGCTCAGCTATTTCCAATGTTTCTGCAAATAAACAAAGTTGAATTTAGGAAATTGAGCCTAAATATGAGTTAACTAACTCAACACTGTGCAAATTAATTCAGTTTAGATATTGGATTATGGGACTTATCGCCAAGTGTACAGCTGGTTAAATTAAAAAGAAATACAAGAGAACCTTGTTATGTTGATTCAGTCACACTAAAATCCCAATCCATTATTTTGGCCAACTTTTAATTTGCTTCTACGTAATTACCTGTATGCATTGGTCATATACAGTGCACTCCAGATAAGTGGATTTTCGCTAAGTTAAGTCAATCTTTTCCTCGGCCCAGGGCAAATGTCCCAATAAGGGGACCTTCTGATAACTTTCTAGTTATCAGAAATTCCATTTATCAGTATTGTCATGGGTCCCTAGAAGTTCGACCTTATCCAGAGTGCACTGTATATTTTCCTTTATTTTTGCTCTAATAATTAATGTTGTATATAATTATACATATGGGCCATTCTTGTGAAAAGTGTACAGTAACTAGGAAATAATGAACACTCCCGCTTACTACTTACATATCTACAATAGACGCTCCCCGTAACCGGAAGCCTCCGGGCCGCGATTGACTGTATTCCACCACACCAGTAACAGCTTGTTTGATTATTGTATCATTAGACCGGATTTACTATTAAATACGTGATTAAATGCAAGAGAACTTCGTTCTTCTTTATAATCAAACACTGCTGAGACGGCGCAGATAAGTACGGGACGGCTATTCGATAGAGAAACTGGTAAATAGACAAATTTACTGAATACCGTCGGCAGCCATCAGCAGCCGTCTGCAGCCGCTAGAATCCGTCGGCAGCCGTCGACAGCCGTCGGAAATCGTCGGAAACCGTCGGAAACTGTTGGCAGCGACAGCAAGCTGCGCAACTATTGATAACATTGAAGCCCTACGGACTCTGCCATTCAACTGTCTAGAGCCAGATAACACTGCAAACATGGTGATTGAGGTTGCGTGTCCATTCCCAGGATGTGACCACGTAGCACGGAACGACGACGCTGCAATAGTAGTCGAGCTCCTAAAGATTCATGGGTTGACACACTCGATTCATGCCGCGGCGACACCTGGTGGGAAAATGGAAAAGCTCAAACGCCCTACCGTATCGTTAGCTGGTACGTCAGAAACCTGGGCATACTTTGAAACCAGGTGGGGCGAATATCGAGACGGCACACGCCTCCGGGGAGACGACATCGTTGTTCAGCTATTGGAGTGTTGTGATGACGAACTGAGACGGGACCTCACTCGTTCAAACGGAGGTTCCATGGTCGGAGGCACCGAGGTAAACGTGTTAGCGGCGATGAAGGCACTCGCGGTACGCAGTGAGAACATCATGGTGGCACGGTACGCATTACATGACATGCGCCATTACATGACATGCATGACGCGAGGAACAAATTCGATCATTCTACGCCCGAATCAAGGGTCAAGCTGACACCTGTGATTACCGAATCAAGTGCATCAAAGCAGAGTGCGACGAGATGGTCGACTTCGCCGGCGAGATATTGCGCGACGTACTCGCTCGCGGTATCGTGGACGACGAGATTCAGTTGGATTTGATAAGCGACCAGAACCACAAGATGAAGATCGAGGAGATGATTAAGTTCGTCGAGGCGCGTGAGTCAGGCAAGCGATCGGCATCGCGCCTGCTGGATACCCCGAGTGTGAACGCGGCGAGTAGTACATACCGCCGCAATAAGCAACATGAAGTGCGAACCAGGGGCGCGGCGACAACTAAGCCGATACCTGATCCGAAGCCCGAACATACGTTCGACCCCACGGCATTGTGTTGGTTCTGCGTGGAGAAGGGCCACGGTAAGAACCCGCCGTGGAGCATAAGGAGAAGCCAATGCCCAGCGTACGGCAAGCGATGTGGTAAATGCAAGAACGTGAACCACATAGAACGCGCTTGCCTCGGCAAGGCGTACGCCCGCCGGCCGACTGAGACCGCCGAGACAAGTGACGAACAGTCCGCGGCCTTCGAACTGTGCACGATGGTAAACGGACCGGTTGCCGACGTCAAGGCAATCGCACTAGACCACCATCTGTACGATAACCTTTGTGACAGGTGGCATAAATGCGCATCCGACCCGCAGCCGTACGTCCGGGTCTACGTCGGAGCATTCGAGGAGGATTACCGTGCCCTCGGTTTCGCGCTCAGGAAGCGAGTAAGCGCCGCCGAACTCCCCGCGATGGCAGATACCGGATGCCAGAGCTGCCTAATGGGCATACAAGTGGCCGAGAGGATGGGGCTCAATGCAGACGACCTCATACCGGTCACCATGACGATGAGAGCGGCGAACGAGGGAGGGATACCTATCCTCGGAGCGATGGTGGTGCGATTCTCGGGTACCGACAGCCGGGCCATAACGCACGAGACACGACAAATCGCCTACATCACCAACACATCAGATCGTATCTTCCTGTCACGGGCCGCGTGCATCGACCTGGGGATGATTAGCGAGACATTCCCTACCATTGGCGAGGTCATTGCATCAGATGACGCAGCCACTCCAACCCCATGCCCATGCACACCGCGCACAGCACCGCCGCCACTCCCCGAGGGCCTACCGATGCCCGCGACCGAGGAGAACCGAGCAGCCGACTCAATGTCACGCCGCCCTACGGGGCGCCCGGTGAAGACGGACCTCCCGGAAGATCACGCATCACTATCGGATATCCTATGGGGTCACACTCACCCCGACGCACTGCTTTTGGTCAGAACACACGAACCAGACGACGCTGATTCGGAACTACTGACACACCGTGACGCCACCGGGATACTGGGGTCGGTGACATGGGATCGCGTGAGAGAGGCCACCGCGAGCAACCCCGACATGCACTTACTCACTGAACTGATCGAGAACGGCATGCCGAAGACTCGGAGCGAGATGCCAGTGTCCATCCGACAGTTTCACCAGTACCGACACGAGCTGTCGACGACCGACGGCGTAGCCATCTATAAGGATCGCATCATCATCCCACCCGCGCTACGACACGCCGTGCTGGCCGCCCTCCACGCAGCACACCAGGGCGTGTCTATGATGACGGCAAGAGCGGAAACATCGATATTCTGGCCCGGTATGACAGAGGACATCGCCAAGGTCCGCAACGAATGCGAGCACTGCCATCGTATGGCCCCGTCCCAGCCAGCCGCGCCGCCCACCCGGCCCATATTGCCCGTCTACCCGTTCCGTATATATATAATTATGATTCTTTAATATCCATGTTCTGTGTATATTCTATTGTGAGATGATCATATAATTTTTCTGTATGTTTTATTTTTTAAATAATTTTTTGGTAAAGTACAAAAACACCTTGTTTTTTCGCAACAAATATGCTTATCTCTTTCAAACTATTGATGGTTTTAAAATGTCTGATAAGTTCACACAGCTGGGTCTGCTGAATGCAACACTGAAAACCTTATTTGTATATAGCATAATTACTTCCAGAGATATCCCATTTCCAAATGCAGAAATTTGAGAAACTGATCAAACTGGCTTGTTTTGAAAACATAGATTATTAAAAAAGGTAGGTCATAAATAAATTCATATTATTTACTGTAAATTACCTATTTTATATACGTTATGTTTAAGATTCTTGTGATGGCTTCTGCAACAGTTAATTTGTTTATTCATAGCTAGAACATTTGTAAGTGTTGTTAGGGATGTGTATTGTACAAGGCAAATATTGCACTAGCATATTACGTATATACGCCCGTTAAAAAACTGGTAATTGACATGTCTCAGTGGATATACTATCCAAATTCTTGAAGACGGTGACAATGTTACAAATACTTTTTTCTTCAAGAGTCCATTATTTTATTTGTAATATAATCATCACAATTAGCTTAAAATGTGATAGGCTTAATATTCATAGACAGCCAAGATATGAAACTGCCTCTTATTTTTTAATCTACGTTCAAATATTCCTTTACTATGATACTGTGATTTTTTGGTGAAATTTCATCACATATATCATAGTTTGACTGATGGTTTTTTGTGTGCTTTCTAAAAACATACTTTTGCATATACATGTGTGTACATTTAAATTGTATGGCATGTTCTTGATTTGTATATATAATATGAGCTAAACATGCAGACTATATATATATATATATATAAAATTATAACATTACTTAAATAATTGTGTTGATTAAGCCATTTAAACAACTTGTAGCAGTAAGCACCATGCACCGAGACGGGTACTATTTGAAATTTGACAGGTACTATTTGAAATTTCACGCATTTACCCAAAAGAATTGGTTGTATTTGTTTGATGTGTACAGTACTGTACGATATATGTGTAATAACTTATTTGTAACATAAATTGGAGTTGCTTGAATTTATTTTTTATTTTCAAGGGATAAAATACCTTTTTTATACGTTTACAAATATGTTCGGGAAATCTTCCCACTTCTGGGCAGATACCAGAAGAAGTCCTCTGAAGTCGCCTTCAACATGCTGTGTTGTTCAAAGCTATCGAATGTCAAAAAACGGTAACGAAATGTGTGAACATGGATCACACCTTCAGTAGTTGGTTGTACTGGGACACCCTGAGGTTGGTAAGATGTATTATCATTGTATGTGTCCACGTCGATCATTATGTCCTGTGAGTTGTAGTTGTAAGGCTGTATTTCCTGTTTGCGATAACTTTCTAATTTGCCTCGTTAAGCCGTGTTGGGCGACATTAAACAACACATCTTTTTATATAATGCGGTAAGAACAAGATTTGTATGAAACCTTGTTCAAAACAATTGATTGACATCCGTGTAATATGTATTTTGTATATTATATGCAGGTTAATTGTAGCTCGGCTGACAGGAGAGTAGAGCCATCTTGCCGAGTCCCGTTTGCATGTTGAGGGTTGTTCTAGGGTTTTAGTGGTTGTGTTGTTTTCGGATTTTAGCTAGTGGTTGTTTAGTTTAGCTGTTAATTGCTTGTGTATATTATAAAGCAGAATGTGATTCATGTTTGTGGTACGAGGACACGTCAAGTCACCGTGCAATTCTTTCCTCATTGTTATTAAACTTTATTATTCTGGACTACTCGTCTTTTCCTTGACATCTTTTATATAATAAGTTTGTTTATATATTCTACATATACAATAATTATTATTACTGTACGTGCGTGGTTGAAACTTGTATTAGTAAGCAGGGCTTACACATATGCATGTGCAAACAAATTAAGACCGGCATACCATTAAACTGTTGTTAATTTACTTTCACTATGTTTTCTGTTCTATGTGTGCTCAAAAGTGACACCTTTATGTGTATGGTATTCTAAATGTTAATATCAATGGTATTTTAATTGCATCATTTTGTGGTATATATCCCGTATATATCCTTTTTTACTGGTGTGTGTTTGCAATATATGAAGTACCAATGGGCTATTTAACAGCCGTTCAGTAGTGCATGCCCTACATTGAGTAATAATCAGTCGTATTCAAAAGTTTATATATGGTTGAAATTGTTATTTAGAATACATTGTTCAATGGTTTTTGAATGGCTTTCAACTTTCATTCAGTGGTATACCATTAGGGTTATCCAATAGTATTCTGAATGGTATACCATAGAACGGTATAATAAATTATACTGGCAAATACCATTGAAAACCATTCAGAATCCCATTCAATGATATTTTGAATGGTATTCTGAATGGTCCTCAGTGGTAAACCATTCAGTGATATACCACTGAGGACCATTCAATACCATTGGATTAAATACCATTCAAATACCCTTGGTCATAATACCCCCTAATATAATTGAAGACCATTCAGAATACCATTGAATGGTATTTTGAATGGTATTCTGAATGGTCCTCAGTGGTATACCATTCAATGATATACCACCGAGGACCGTTCAATACCATTGGATTAAATACCATTCAAATACCATTGGCCATAATACCCCCTAATATTATTGAAGACCATTCAAAATATAATTGAACAGTACAGAAAGGGTTAATTACAAGTACCATTCAAATATCATTGGCCATAATACTATTTAATACCATTAAATAATATTTGTTACTCTTCGCGTTTTGTGTTCGAAACCAGACTATGTACACAGTACACTTGAGCGTGTTCTAATGATGTGACAACTACATTTAATTAACATCATGTTTCCCATGCGCTTAGTGGACAGCCAGACAACGATCGCGAAACGGTTTATGTTAGCGCCTTATGCGCGTGTCCCTGTTTACGTCGGTTGACACGAGGTAGCACAGGCGCCATGACATTTCGCAACGATTTGCCTTGCGCGTTTTTAAAATCCTCCGTCATAAATCCACGAAAATTTATGGGCGCTGGACATTACCTGTCAAACTTCTTTCCGTGTAATATCTACATATGGGGCGAACACTTCTGTTGCGCAGAAGGTGCGTATCAATATAAGAAGGCCAGGTATTTTGACGATGTAATCACAGCGAGAAAGATCCACACTGCACGCAGCGGATTACAGGCGAAATAAGTGAGCGTATAACATGGAAAACGGAATTAACATCGGCATGGCTAGCTCAACGGCGACAGATAATGTACGCCATTTTAGCTATGGAATTCCGTGACTCTCAACTGCGCAAACATTTGTTTGATGCATACAGGTAACGCACGTCTGGTTGAAAACGTTCCTAGTGCGGAAGGATATTGGGGCAAGAGTTCGAGGTGTGGCAAAGCTGGTAGTTATTCTTATGCAGTTGAGGGACGTTATTAGAAAGTGTACGAAGCACTCTTGAACTATCGATTGTCGTCAGATGGTCATTAAAAACAGATGGCCGAGTGCAGGAGATAAGTGTCGTCTGTGGAGTCACATGCCTTATTGCTAATGCTCAGGCACAACGAGCGGAGTCCAACACGTGGCACCATTATCCTGTTGTGTCTAGTGATTGACACCTGTATCATTTGTGTATATATAAACCAACCCTAAATCTTGTGGGAAATATCACTCTTTCGCTCTCTGCCGACCAAACAACTTCACGCCGACTCCAGAACTAGCGACAAGATGGCGACCGCTAACGGCAAGGCAAGCCCCGAGGAGATTGATCTGAGACGACTCGAAACAGTGAGTGATGGCTCTTGTGCAGTTTGTCGCCCACTAACTCTCGTAACATGCGCTGTCTCCCAAATACATGTGTTACCCAGCTTATCGTGTGTGCAACCGCAAAGTATCCCTTGAAGCGACGAACGGTCACCACAGTGTCAGTACGTGTCCGGTCCAAGGGCGACAGAAGGGGGGGGTCTTGTATACAGATACGCTATGTGTATGCTTTTGGCCGATCGTGAAGGCACTGAGCTTTGGACTACGGGGTTTGACCGTGTATTCCAGCGATGGTTATGTCGACTATATGTCGCTGAAAACTGATGAAGATCGCTACCAGGCTACGCGACAAACAGGTTAAGGTGACTATTCGAAAGTCAACGAAGGGGGTTTACGAAAATTACTCCGTGACGGCACTGGAAGTTATTCAACCGTAAGTTCTGTCCGTCCGTCCAACACGACCAACAAGGCGGGGGTACTGTGTGTGTGTGTGTGTGTGTGTGTGTGTGTGTGTGTGTGTGTGTGTGTGTGTGTGTGTGTGTGTGTGTGTGTGTGTGTGTGTGTGTGTGTGTGTGTGTGTGTGTGTGTGTGTGTGTGTTGTCACCGGAAGTGATGACGTAATTCCGTATGTCGTGTTGTAGTCGTCGTCGTCGTTCGAGCGCGTGTCCGCCTGGTTGGACAACACGGAGGAAGCGATGGTTATGTCTACACCAGCCGATGAATCTCGCGTAGCATCTAACAGTGTCAAAAGACGTCTGAGTTACTCGGATATCACCGATGACGAGGCAAGTGTTATTGTGTGTGGAACATGTATGTGGTCTAATGGAGAGGTGAATGTCATTCAAAAGTACACAGAGGAATTGGTGGATCATGATATTTTTGACAACCATGACCAACATCTGTGTGCGCTACTTGTCCAACGCACTGTTTCGCCGGTTTGAGGAAGAACACGAAGATATGTACAGGGTTTCCTGTCAAATTATTTTTCAGAATTTGAATTGGGCAGTGTCCGAGTTCACGTATACAACGTATGCACCGGGTTGGACGCGTGAGACCATACCACGATTGAAAGAGATCCTGCGCACTCGTGGTGTATCGCTTCTGGGTGAAAATGTTGGTAACTAAAAAAAGTGGCACGTGTACTCACCGTGTATTGTTGTTGTTGTTGAGTTCGACTGTACGATGGTGCTGCTAGTGGGTTAGGACGAATCCGTGATGCCTACGAGGAGGAAACGTGGGCAACGAAGAAAAAGGTACCGCGTATATCACGTAACCGAGTACCGTCATCACTACGCCGCACGCTCCTGACCAGACTGCACGAGCAGCAGCAGCAGCATACGGCATCACCACCGTCATCACGTTCTCGCACAAGCGCTCCGACACTGGACATGTCGTGTAAAGACGTCACGACACCTCCATTGTCTGACACCCCCTACATATGACATGCAACGACGATGACGACTGCGTCCCAATATCGGACTACTCAGCCCTCCGGAGTAGCATGTCATCACTCGCTCTAAGTCCCGACGGACATATCATCTGGGCCAGTTTCCTTGATGTTATGGCTTTGGGTTATGCTGCGCCCTTCGAATGCATGCGGGACATAGAGCCAGTGATAGGTCGATTAGCCAACGTTATATATGTCTCCACATCAAGTACTATAGAAGAGGCCGTACGTCACATCTGTCATGAATTTGCGCGGAATATCATATGCGATCAACACATTGATTACGTTGTCGCTACACTCCGTAGAAACATGAACGATAATGATATGCAGTTGTAAAGTATTTGTTGTAAGGCGGTGACACAAAGAGGAATTGTGCCCCTAATATATTAGTTGCGTGTCATTATTGGTATTATAGTTTTCGATATGACTAGTGTAATTGTTAGTATCGTAGAATTATAATGAAGGTACATGTAATCCCGTTCTCCGTCGTTCGTTGATCTTTCACGCAAATACACACACACGCGCGCGCGCACACACACACACACACACGTACCTACCTGAGACTGGACATAAGGGTAATTAAGGAGTAATGAGAGGATCAAAGATGCGCAAGTATGCACTATATCTCTCTTAGTTCACACGCCTACATGAGACTGAAGATCCAGATACAACAGTGTATATAGTCATCGGTTTATACGTAGCCACGACCTCTCTGTCCATACGCTGACATCTATCCATTTTCGTCACCGGTTAACACCTCTATCCAATCGTGCATAATCATTGCATCACAGCGCGCACGTAGCCACCGTCTACACGTGTTCGTGATGGATCGCAGTGTTTGATATATATATAAATATGCAAGGATCCCCCATCCTTCAGTTGTAGGTAGATAAAGCACGATGAAGCAACACTCATGTCGCCACTGTGGTATGATCTTGAATACCTACGACGACTTACAACGTCACATACATCTGACTCACTCATCACCGTCGATTCAGTCACCACAAGTTGACGACCATGCCTACAGCAAACCACCGTCGCGAGTGGCACCATCTGACGAAACACCGAAAGGCACTATGCACCGCTGTCCGACATATGCAAGAGACTTCGCGAGACGATATATCTTGTTACGTCACATGAGGATGTCATGTGGCAGGGTACCATCACAGAAAAGCGATACACACTGCTGTGAGAGTTGTGCAAGAGAATTCACGAGACGTGACCACTTGTTACGTCATATCAAGACGGTATGCAGCAGACGTGAAGAGGTCACCGACCCACTGCTACCCAAGCGAGCGAGATGCGAAGAGCGACAACGCGTGACCAACGACGATAACGACGATCCTATACGTCCTCCGCCACGACTCCCCTTCGCCGACAATCTGTCTAGGGAACTGCGTGACGTCGTTCGAGTCCACTGGTCGGCTATCCGAACCCACGTGACCAGAGGACCTGTTCAATCCAGGTACAATTACAGAGTGTCGACGCCGGACACGACCGTTCTAGAACGGACACTGAAAAGCATTTTCCGCGAACAGACGAACGCTTTCAAAATTAACCTCAGTTACGGTTTTGTATTGAGGAACAAGGTCACGGGAAGGTACAGACACTACCATTCGTCCTGCAACTGTTGTAGACGTTACCTTGATGAACCGAGTCTTATCATAAACACCGAAGAGTTTGATGCATTTCTGGAGCGTATCAGCGAAATAGACGTGTTGCAGTGGGTGATCAATCCAGACGACTCGTGCGTCGTTCGTTGTGTCACTATCCCGACACATTGTACGTCAATCTCCACGAGACACACGTTTCCTACATACAAGACGTGAACATGTACTGTCACTCGTATCGATGTAGGAAGTGTAGTGACTCGTTATGGAAAGACACATACCATCTGGAGAGGCACGAGCGCACGTGTACGGGAGACGTGCGAAGGATCTATCCCGGCGGCGTCTACCATCCGTCTCCTCTTTCATTAACGGGCAGGTATCATCATCATCATTATCGTTCGAGCCTATGGCGCGGTGTTCAGTCACCCGTAAGTCGTACCACCATACGAGCCAATGGCGTGGTCGTAATGACCAGTAAGCTCACAACCGCTGACGTGGTGTTCAGTCACCCGCAAGTCATATCACATCGTCCACTTGTCTTCAGTTAATAATTCATGCATGATATCACACACGCATGCATATGCTAATTATGCTTGTATATTTAGTCAATAGAATTCGTGTGCACTCGTATACTCTTGTGTTTCGTTAGTTATTTTACACACATCTCTCTAAGTGAATACCTCATTAACCCTAATTACCCCTCATATCCCACCTTCCCGCAGGAAGCACTACCTCCATAACATTCCACCAGGTGGCACTACTTCCACTTCTTTCCGCCAGGAGGTAGGTTACGGGACAGGCGCCATCTTATAATTTTTCCATGGTGCCCCGGTCCCCCGGTTACGTATTACAAAACTCTCTCTAACTACTATTGTCTCTGTAGAAAATCATCTAACACAGTTGTATCCACAAGAAGGCGGTATCTTTGTATCGTTGTCAAGCTGCGTTAATTTCCATTTACGAAATACTCGTTAATAAATTGGTAATATATTATAAAGGAATGTTGTTGTATTTATAATTGTTATTCACATTAATAGTCTATAAGATATTATTTCTTATTCCGTTACAGTTATAATATATATAGTCGGCTGAGAACTGAAGGAAAGTGTCAAATTATTAGTTAAGTACTTTGAGGACAGGTGGCGAAAACCGCTAGTTCGTGTTTATGTTTCCCGGACTTTTGTGGTTTCACGTCCGTTTCTTCTAGATTTTTGAAAGTTCCAGAGCATTTGATGTCACCGCAAAATATGATTTTGATTGGTCGGCTTAAAAAAGCCGCACGGGGATAGTTTTAAATCTGGGCATTGTGCGGTAGTGGTTCAGCCGAGAAGGTCGCGTCTGGGTTAGTTAGCAAAGATGTAGTTGCGAAGTTAGCCGGGCAGATGGCCCTTAATAGCTTAGAAACGTTACAATTTATTTAGATAAAGTTTCGTTATGATTATAGAGAGTTGAATATGTCCAAAAGGACATTTAATTAGTTAAATTTAGTTGCAAGACAGTCGTCAGGAGATCAAAAAAATCAGCTTGAGCCTTGACGTCGTTGTGCGTCTCACAAGAACGTGAAAACACCTACCAATCTACAAACACATCGAATTCGCTGAAATTCTACGAAAGTTCGTACAACAACAATACGATTAAACATTTTAGAAATATTACCACAGAGCTACGTTCAATGAGCATTCAGATGTTAGGCCACTCAATCTATTAATCGTAGCCTAGGCGTAGTTGTGTTATCGTAGACATTTAATTGTATAACATATATGTGGGACGGAATACATCAGTCAACTTGGGTACGTATCTCGCCAGGTAAGTTACTGTACCTCTTGGCCTCTCTGTCACACGGACTCTTCATCTTCAGAACAGCTTCGACGTTGGATAGGTCTGGTTTCAGACCATCAGCTGTGACGACATGGCCTAAGAACTGGATTTCATTCTCACTGAAGCGACAGTTCTCACGGTTCAGTTTGATACCATGTTCCTTGCATCTTTGGAGCAGCTTCTGAATCTTGACACAGAGATAAGAGTCATCAGATCCATGGATGATAATATCATCAGCAACACAGTGAACATTCTCCAGCCCTTCCAGTGCCTGCTGCTGACGCTTCTGTGATATTTCACTGCTGCCTTTCAATCCGAAAGGTAGTCGACGCCAAAAATTCCGCCCAAACAGTGTTGCGAAAGTAGTCAGTTGTCTAGATTCTTAATCCAGTTCGCAGTGTAGATATCCTTGCTGCAAGTCACACAGCAACTTTCTTGGAGTTCACAAGCTTCGGTAGAATGTCGTCCAGCACAGGAAACTTGTAGTGTTCACGCTTCAGGGCTAGGTTGAGAGGTCTAGGATGAATGCAGATCCTGACAGCCCCAGAACGTTTCTTTGCCATATACATTTCATTCACCCAATCAGTGGGTTGGTCCACTTTGACTATGATGCCTGTGTGTCCTAGTCGATCTAGCTCATCTTTCACGGAACTGTTCAGTGATTCTGGTAGGGTACGAGGTGGTCTGATAACCTGTTCTGCATTTTGTTCCAGAGTGAGACGAACTTTCTCACCAGGACGCGAGCCAAGTTTACCGTCGAACATTTCAGGATAATCTTTAGTACATGAAGTTTGTTTGAGCCACTCTAGAGCCGGAGACTGAAGATACAGTTTCAAAGTTCTCGTAGTGCACCGTGATGAGCTTTATGAATTCAGCAGGTTTATGGCTGAGGAGTAATGTAAGTTCGTCATGATCCACTATGACATAGTCCACTTTGAAGTTGTTTCCTGTAGCAGGATTTATGGTTTTAGCTTGGCACTTACCGAGAGCTTCAATCTTCGTATTGTTCCACATCTTCAGAGTGATTGGTTCTTGGCGGATATCTTTCTCCTTCACAAACTACTTGGGTGGTATGCTGACAGTTGAACCACAGTCAACCTGCATCTTCACTGATTGCTTTTCGACCAGCATGTTGCACAAAATGGGACCATCGTGTGAGGAGAGTGTGTGCACATCGGCAGTGACGCAGCTGATATCGCCAAAGCTAGCACCGGAGCTATCTGAGTCTGGCCCATCTTGTACACTGTGAACAGTCTTAAAGCATTGTGCGGCGCCTCTGGAATGGTTTCGGCCCCTACACGCATCACATGTCTTGTCCATGCAGGGCAGAGTTCTTTCTTCATGGGGTGCGTTTTACAGCGGAATTTGCATTTTCGCTGACTAGCAGATTTTCTTCCACCGAAAGTCGACTTGGTAGTGTAGCGTCTGTATCTGGTGTCGACTCTGTTCACCGCTTCTGCTTTATTCAGAATTGTGCGTTGTTCTTCTGCCTCTTGCATGCACCGGCAGATGTCTACCGCTCTTGGTAAATCAAGTTTCGATTGTGAAATGAGTTTGTTGCGGATCTTGTCCTCTCTACACCGAGGATTATCCTGTCAACAATCAGCTTACCTCGCATACAGTTGCAAAACCCACAGGTTTTTACCAGATTTTTCAACACGTAGTAGTATTGCTTAAACGACTCGTTTTCCTGATTACGGGTATTAAACGTATACCTTTCAAAGAATTCTGTCACATCGCCTAAGATAAGGTCGTCAAATTTTCTGATAATTTTAGCAGGTTAGACGTGTTCTTGTACCGTCAAATCCATTCCATTGAAGATGCGTAGGGCATCTTTCCTAATAAAATGTTGAATGTGATAGAAGTGCCGTTACATATCTGTTTGGCTTAGCGTCGAGTCCAGACACGTTTTCCCACATTTCTTTCCATTACTTCCAGTTATCGACCTGATTGGTTTCCAGTTCGATTGCAGGTGGAGGTGAGCCACTGGGCAAGTTCACATAGATGTGATTCTGAGACCGAGGGTCATCGACATTTGGAGCAGGTGCTCCGTTACAGCTAAATTATCGTCAGCCATAGCCATACCCATAGGCATAGGCATAGTTCACTATTAACACAAATGTCACTTTTGACAGGACTGCCTTGCTATACTCAGTTACGTTCGATATCCCATCGACGCCACCATGTTATGGTATTTACTCGGGCCTGTATTGACTTTAGAAAATGCAGACTGAACAGTGACAATAGTTCTACTAAACCAAACTTCGTTAACTTGTCTGCCGCGGCCAGGGAGCGGCCTCTTATTTCCACTTTCCGGGGAGCCACCATTAATTGATGTTGTTCCAACAGTTGTCATTTTAAAACGTTCTGTTTTGTATTTGTCATAAGTAAACGCGTCTGGGACCACATTTTTAATTAACTACACGACGGTATGTCCGAACGCTTCACGTGTTCAGTATCCATCTTTTGATGTTTTGAAGGACTTTATACTAGGCAACAGGATAGGTGATAGATAGGTTAATTTTTGTAGTGTTGTATCTGTATCTATCCGATTTAACTTTGTGGACACACCTTTAGACAGGATAGGTGATGGATAGGTTAATTTTTGCAGTGTTGTATATGTACCTATCCGATTTAACTGTGTTAAAACACTTTCAGGCATAAGATCCATCATTGTTTCCAGTAATTAATAAGTATAGATTAATGTCGCGTGTTCTCTGTATTTCACTTGTTTAAACAATTACCTTGAAACATGAGAAAATGTATAATTTATATTGGTTTAGAACCTGTGTAATATATTATGACGGATATCGTGACGTTTGATTATGTCGTAGGCATATCGATACGTATTGGGTACACCATAGCGTGTGTATGTACTTGCTTTGGATACATCACCGGATGTTTCCAGTGTGTTGCCTATTGTGCACGCCAAAATATTGCCTGATGCCTCCGCCAAGCTTAACTTTTGTTACCAAAGTTGATAATTATCATAAGTAAATTACATTATCAGTGTTGCAATAAATAAAGGTTGTTATACAGTTATATATATATATATATATAATTCGATTCTCACGATACGTGGACACATTGTCGATTTGGCTACTTGCATATATTGTTTTCATTTTTTAATATGATAAAATAGACATATTGAAGATGTGAAGACATAACATGGGACATCTTAGTAGAGAGAGGGGTTTGAAGTTACATGTCTGATTCGTGTGATACGACGCGAAACACACAGACTGTCTGTTTTGCAACAACTCGTATCTCTACAATATCAGACATTAAATAATTGTTATGGCTTTCTGGTACACAGAATACATAAACCGTCATGTCTAATGTAAATTCATCTGCTCTCAACGCACAGTTTAATAGTTGTTTTGTTGCTTAAGTTGATCATACTTGTTTGCACTCCTCCCAAGTCATACATAACATCATGTCAAATGTTGTATGTTTATACTAATGTTGTGCGTAGAAAATAATGGCGTTATTGATGACGAAATAGAAAAAGATGGCTTTGCAATGGTATCGAGTTTGCTTTTGTGGGATCGTTAACAATATGGTGAATGCGGACTTAAAAATGTGCTTCGCGGGTATCACTTATATTTTGTATTGGGTACCTGTCGAATAGCTAATAATGTCTTTATATTAATTTAATTGCTTTATTTAGAATACAACACATATAGCATGGCAAGGAACACATGGTAAAATATATTTAACAAAATATTTTGATTTACAATTTTGATTTTCAAAAAAACATGCGTTACGCGTGGTATCGCCTTTCGCGTTGATCCATTTCTTGCCGAAGAGTTGGTACAATTCCATGATGTAATCGTGTACTTAACTTATGATTGGGCATTTAATGATAACAATTTGCTATCCATATCATTTTGCCACAAACGTTATAAATTATTTAACAACTGGCGCCTCAAGAATAACAACATTTATTGTTCAAATGTATCATCATCATCCATAAGTCTTGTCGTTTGCTAGAATGTCGTACACACTGCCGACAGAAGTTTGTGATGTTCCTTTGCACAGCATTTCCCATTCGTTTTATCCCGCTTTCCCTACTTGAGCCATCCTCGCGCTGGTGTCTTTAACAAAGACGGTGTCCTTTAGTGTCTCTGCCTACCACTTGTTACCATGCTTTACAGAAATGATGTCATCATCTATATCCATAACTCTTTCTGCGTAATTGATGATCTTTCACATTTGGAGGTGAACAGTAGCAGGATCGTCAGTAATATCGCTTTATGTAACATCAGTGGTGGTTATGTCATTAGTGGTGGCTGTGTTGTCAGTTGTGGCTGTGTCAGCAGTGAAGCCGCGTCAGCAGTAGTATGAACCTTGATCTGTGTTGCTGTCCTCCCGGACACATATGCTGGAACGTATTTGGCGTAGTAACATCCAGACAAGCAAAATGTGGTTCGCGTGTACATAGTACACTTGGGACAAAAGCGTGAGCGGTCATGAGACTGTTGACGTGTGGTGGTGTTTCATGAATTAATGACGACACAGCTGGCTTTGACTGACATGGAGAATGCACGGACAATCGTCGTCTTGGTTTCCAATACGACTCTTTTCTTCACCGCAGTTTCCGCTAACTCTTTATAGCACGGCACACAACTTCGCACGGCCTTTTCTATCGCCCGCTTCCAGCCATTGCCGTGAGTGTTCACCAAGGTACGCGACGTTGTCAATTAATTCGTGTTAGAACAAATCCATTGCAGAGCTCACCCCGATGTGCTTCACGTTCTTGGTGTGTTTCCATGCAATTGCAAGTCAGTTCTCATCGTTGGTGAAATTTTTTATTATTAACAATACAAAGCAAGAATACGTTGTTTGTGAAATAATTGATACCCCGCGAAACGCATAGATACTGCATGAAAGAGAATACACAGACAACACGCGCTGCTATAAATCTACAAGTTATGGTGACAGGCATTAATGAGAAGGTCAGTGCATTACACTTTTTATGAAAAACACATCTTAATGTTTAGTATATGCCCGAGAACAAAATCTTAATAACTAAACTCACTATTGTGTTAAATGTCAAGACACAATGAAGTAACAACTTGACATGTTGTTTTAGTCAAAACTACGTTTCCAAAGCATAGTATTGTGTTATCCTCATTATAATATTACACTTTAGTGCTTAAAGTATAGTATTGTGTTAGCCTCATTATACTATTACACTTTAGTGCTTAAAGTATACTATTGTGTTATCCTCATTATACTATTACACTTTAGTGCTTAAAGTATAGTATTGTGTTATCCTCATTATACTATTACACTTTAGTGCTTAAAGTATAGTATTGTGTTAGCCTCATTATACTATTACACTTTAGTGCTTAAAGTACAGTATTGTGTTATCCTCATTATACTATTACACTTTAGTGCTTAAAGTATAGTATTGTGTTATCCTCATTATGCTATTACACTTTAGGCTTAAAGTATAGTATTGTGTTATCCTCATTATACTAAAGTATATAATATTGTGTTATCCTCATTGTACTATTACACTTTAGTGCTTAAAGTATAGTATTGTGTTATCCTCATTATACTATTAAACTTTACTGCTTAAAGTATAGTATTGTGTTATCCTCATTACACTATTACACTTTAGAGCTTAAAGTATAGTATTGTGTTATCCTCATTATACTATTACACTTTACTGCTTAAAGTATAGTATTGTGTTATCCTCATTATACTATTACACTTTGGTGCTTAAAATATAGTATTGTGTTATCCTCATTATACTATTACACTTTAGTGCTTAAAGTATAGTATTGTGTTATCCTCATTATACTATTACACTTTAGTGCTTAAACTATGTTAACAAATGCCTAAAGGTTGACTATTATCAGAGACCGGTGATACCACACAAAACACATATCCAACGTGTATGTATGTATGTATGTATGTATGTATGTATGCAGGCATGTATGTATGTATGAATGTATCTAGGTATCTATCTAAGTGTATCTATGCGTTTACGACGTGACAACTGCGTATAAGTGAATCCTAACTTGTCACGCGATTTAGCTGATAGGAGACCGGATACTTATCTGCACGGTTAATGCGATGGGCGAGGACGGGCCAAAAATCTAAATAATTGCATTTATGTGTGACGTAACCCACGACGAGACATTGAAAGCGGCTGATAAGTCACTCATGTGATGTGATACGACTGCGCCGTCGCACACGACAGACTTGTATGACGGATGACCATAAAGTGGTGATATAGATAGACTGTTGGTAATGACAACAGTTTGGGCGTGAGTAGAAGGGAGCAAGTATACTCAGTGACACCGCTGGACACTACACCTACCAACAGTTGCCTCAGTCACATCGCCGGACACTATATGTATCAAGAGCCGAGTAACCTCCTCAGCGACACTGCTGGACACTAGATGTATCAACGGCAATGGCGCACTGCAGTTTCTGCCGGTAGGTAAACACCTCCCCTCCGTCCACACAGTATTTAAAACAGTGGTCCAAGGTTATGCATGGTGTGACATTTTCAAGAAGATTGTTAGAGAAACTTTGCAGGAAATGAAGGAAACGTTATAATGGCCGCCTATGTAAAATCTAATGTGGTTTTACCGCAGGTGGTCCGCGGGATAGCTTGAGATCGTGGCAGGGGACAGCGCAATGTCCTCGTTAGATGTGTGTACAAAATCCTTTACTATGCGTATACTGTCATTCATTATTATTATGTATACGTATTGGTATATTAATTTGATAAGTGTTGCCATCTGGTGGATGACATTTATAACGTAAAGGTAAAGGTAAGTTCTTATATAGCGCAGTATCCAGTCCTCAGGACTGCTCAAAGTGCTTTACACTTTACTCCATGGCAGACCAGTTCGATCGAACACCATCTCGACTTCTCTGGGAAGCCATACGTTGTCTTCGTCACCAGACTGTCGTTCCCGGCGAAGTATCGCAGCCGGGCGAGAGTCTGAGCGAGACTTGTGATTTGCAAGCGAGCTGCTAGCTGTGAACGTTAGTGTTGGTCGCTAAAACTACCGATCGGCTTCTTTTTCGGAAAGTAGATGCGAGTAAAACTACCGTTGAACAAGACAATGAGCGTCCACAAACACCAGCGCGTCCATTTTCTTTGGAGGATCAAGCAAGAAAAAGAAACAGACGGTGAGATAATAACTGAACTGTACTGCTTGAAATTAAATGTAAATGTCATTTCAAGCAATACAGTTCAATGCAGAATGAACCTCTTTTTTAGAAGAATGAGATGAATTAGCTAAACAACAAAAACTATACTTGAGAAAAGGACCACGTAGGTACAGAGTAATGGAGGCACTGTTTTACCGTTTGATGTGTGTTTGACAAAATAGACACTCGTAACCTTACAGGATAGCGTAGTGTCTTGGTCAGAAAATCTCAAATCAAGCATCAAAATGACCACGAATAATGCCTCTAAGTGTTACAATGATCGAATGCTTAAAGCAATCACAGCCACTTTATAGTAGGCGGATTGTATACGAAATTTGTTTTTACTTTTGTTCAAGGTCAGTAAATGTCAAGAAGAAAATTGCAACATCCATGTTCGTATTGCTAAGACGTGTGAGAATGCATTTATAAAAGTCGCCATAAATTAACATTCCTTGCGTACGGGAACCTAACCCTAATACATCCCGCTACTAGATGGGGGGTTGAAAGTATCGTTTTCAACTCTTTGGATTGGCAAAAGTGTTTCGCATTTGTACAAGTGGAACAACTGCGATGTCGAGAGGGTGACGGGTTCATTACAATTCATAGATCTATACATGTACATATTAATTATGAATAACAGTATACGCATATTATAGGAATATTACACAATAAATGTGGACATTGTGTTATCCCTTCGGTCCAGATTCTATCCC
The DNA here is from genome assembly GCA_020002185.1 of Paraescarpia echinospica. NCBI lineage: Eukaryota > Metazoa > Annelida > Polychaeta > Sabellida > Siboglinidae > Paraescarpia > Paraescarpia echinospica. The sequence goes on along the minus strand of CM034539.1, from coordinate 7,160,856 downwards.
GATGGACATTGAGCTCCGAGGCGAAAGTTGTCATGGTTTTCGACATTGCTTATTGACCGCGCTTAATAGCTCGTATATTTTTATATGCATAATCTAAGTATACCGGTGAGTCACCAACACTTCCACTCAGTACTAAGAACGCCACTTGTTCTGGCTAGTGGCGTCCTAAACCAAACGCTGTCCTATATTTTTCCTCGGTTCGGCTTTAGGATATGACAAGAATGAGAATGTTTTCTTTTCAAACTGTCTTGCTGACCTATCCATGCCTATCTTCTTCGCTCCGACAGAAGCAAAAGGTGTCAACAAATGTCTTCGTGCCAGATCTTCTCCTTTTCTTCTTGCACCGTTCTACGCCATGTTCCCGGTGATCGCCTCTTCTCCCGTTTTCACGCAGTGTCCCTTTTAAAAGGGGGTGTGTGGGAGCCTATTTTTGTTAAGGCGTAGAACATAGCTACGCAATATATCCCCACCTTCTTCGCTTCACTTCATCGATGATTTTATTGATGTTGGTGCGTTTCGACGAGTCCTCGTTCGTCATGTCCTGCTCCCAGCGTGTTCTAGATTCGTCTAAGGCACTTTACTTCAAGCCTCTCAGTCGGTCCTCAGTCATCCTGTTGTCAGGCTTACTGACGATGGGTTGTGTTTCTACACAATGAAGTGTGTGTGTGTGTGTGTGTGTGTGTGTGTGTGTGTGTGTGTGTGTGTGTGTGTGTGTGTGTGTGTGTGTGTGTGGTGTGGTGTGGTGTGGTGTGGTGTAGAGTGCGTGTGTGTGCGTGTGTGTGCGTGTGAACGTGCGTACGTGCGCGTGAGCGTATTTATCGTAGGTGTTTGAATGGATTTGCACAAAACCCTCTGACGGACTGCAATGTAACCTTGATCACACTAACTTAAATACAACGATGCTAATATGTTCCAAGCTTTTCCGTATATAAAGTAATTACCCGGTATTATGTCTTTGATCTCTGTTCCAAGTTTCGCATTTACCAAAATGGGAGGTCTTTTGTTTATGTTTCATGTTTCACCGGTTACCAATCGGAAGGTCTTTGGTCTCTGTTCCAGGTTTCGCCGTTTACATAAATTGAAGGTCTTCGCTGTAATCGCGTGTGTTCTGACTTTAGGATATGTCGCAAGCTTACTATCAGTTACACCCTCAGATCAAATAAGAAAGTTAATTCCAAACGGTGTGCTCAACCACATTGACGGTCACATCTTCTCGTACCGCGAAGGAAACGCAGAGAGGACATACCGCAACAGTAGCGCGAAGACGGACTTAGACAAACGTTTACCGGTAAGAACGCCGCCAACTCACGGGATCAAACAGAGAGATATCATCGCCGGCAAGAAAGTGATCCGTATTATTAAATGGACGCCGCCACATAAGAACTGGGTCAGATTGCTAGGCCGGACACTATTTAAGACATGCCACACGCCTATTCCTTGTGAATATGTACCACTATCATCGTACAACACGAGTGACATCATAATGATCAACGCATTCTACCTACGATACGAACATGACATGCCGATGTTTCGTTTTCCTCATCAGAAATGGTTATTTTACCATACCGAAGCACCAAGGCGTCAACGATTTCAATATTTGCAACGATACCACACTGCGTTCAATCTGACAATGACGTATTCGAGCGACGCAGACATTGTGCAGCCGTACGGTATCTGCCTGCCAAACCGAGCGACCATAAAAAATAACCCTAGTCTTGTTACACAGTACATCAGGAAGGTTTACGGCGGGTTGACTGATTCCGCTCCGTGGCTCTCTCGGGAGAACCCGGACACTTCCTCTGACCTTGCGTCGGGCAAGAGTCGGCTAGTAGCCTGGATTGCGTCAGACTGCACCGCTGCCAATAAAAGGAGCGACTACGTCGCGTTGTTACAACGTTATATTCCGATTGATATCTACGGCACATGCGGAAATCTGACTTGTCTTCCTAAGTTTAGTAAGGAGTGCGATATACTTCTACATCGTACAAGTTTTACTTGGCATTTGAGAACAGCTTTTGTCCCGAGTACATCACAGAGAAAGTATGGATGCGCCTAAGAGAAGGCACCGTTGTCCCGATAGTTCTCGGCAGTGCAGAGTACGAAAAGTTTCTGCCAAAACATTCCTACATTAACATAAGAGATTTCTCTTCCACCCGCCTACTGGCAAACTATATCAAGCTTCTGGATAAGAACGACACTTTGTATAACGAATACTTTCAATGGAAAAAGCATTACACCTGTCACCTGTTTACTCCCGGTTCGACCAATGACTGTCACGTCTGTCGTCACGCAAACGAAAACATCAACAAAGTAGAAACCGCGCCAAACATTGCCGAGTTTTGGTCGTTTGACAAATGCATGTCACCGAAAGAGTATTACAACGGCGTTGCAGATATGAATGTATGATTTTAACTCCTACAAACATCAGACTCTCACTGCATCATATATCACTATAAATTACGCCATTATTGTATTGGATAAATGAAGAGAGTACTTACTAATTGGTAACACAGTTTCACGTGACTTATGTGTAGATCTTTTTAAATGGGTTATTTGTTGTAATAGTTTCTTGTAATTCTACTAGGACACTTTTAGAGCGGGAGCATAGGATTTTTATTTATGTAAACGACGCCGAAATGTTTGCCCCTGTGGATTGAAGGGACCATCCCCCGACATCACAAAAATGCGTTGCTGCCGAGTCTGGGGTGATGGATTGTTCCCGAAATCAACCCTTGAAACGGACAAAAACACGTTTATTTATGAGGGCGTCATTAGGTATAATTAGTATTAAGAGTGCCCCTGGTGCTCACGAGAACGGAATGACCAAAAGCAACAATTTTAGGTGGTTGGTTCCCCGCAATGGGTGAAAAATGCTATTATTAACGCACATACCCTGAATTCGTAGTACGGTAGATGGCGCTAGTCAATATGGGGGCAAAGGTGTAACAAGTAAACTCGGATGACTACATATAACATCTACGTCGGAAGCGGGGGGAGGGGGCTTAGAGAACTGAGCCCCCAACATTTAGGATGTAGGGCTGGAGGTATGCTTAGTCCCCACATGTTTTGCAAAGGTTGGAGGTTGGAGGTTTTGGTGAGCCACAGCGGGACGTTCAGTTGGAGGGTTTTGAAGAGGCCCAGTCCCCAGATATTCATCATGTCCTGACGCCTGTTGCGCACCATTGTGAATTTTAGTAAAATTGCTGAATGCTGATTAACCGATAACAAATGAATGTTGTAATATTTATTGCTTTGATGTATATGCCTCTTGTGTTATTATCGTTGCATTTAAAAACAAATGCGAATGATTGTTGAGCTGTTTCAATTAACACGTGGTGGTTGTAAATGATTGTTTGAGCTGTTTCAATTAAAACTATTCATCTGTTCGATTTTGTGTTCCTTACGTTTCAGAATCATTTCACGAAAAGCAAATCTACATTTTGTCAACTATGACATGCTAATTCGTCCTTGCTTATTTCATATTTTGTTTTGGTGAAATCAGAAGACAAACTATGAACTTAGTTGGGATTGGATCCGTTCAAAACGTATGCGTGCGTATGTGTCTGGGTGTCTTTGGGTATGTGTGTGTTTGTGTTTGTGTGCGTGGGTGCGTGGGTGCATGAGTGCGTGGGTGCGTGGGTGCGTGGGTGCGTGGGTGCGTGGTGCGTGAGAGAATGCGATGCGATGCGTGCGTGCGTGCGTGCGTGCGTGCGTGCGTATGTCTCTGCATGTCTGTGGGTGTAGGTGAGTGATGACGGGCAACCGTCTGTTCATAGATCAGTCTGTGCACGAGACAACAGTTCGGGTGTCTCTTTCATCACTGTCGCTATTAGTACAGACATAACAGCACTCGAAGACATGACTACTGTTCAAATATCTTCTTTTGTAGAATGCGACCATTGTGTGTTCACCCGGTTTTTTCCCTGTGCATGACGTGTATTGTCTCCAGACTGAACACTAAGTAGAAATACGTAATGACACGGTAGTGGCATTGGCGTAGGCAGGGTTTTGTATTGGAGGGGGCCATCCAGCATCCAAGCAAGCAATGAGCAATTATATATATATATATATATATATATATATCGACTAGATAAATTGCTCTGGCTGCAACGTGCAACTTGATCTTAGTCCAGTAACTAATCATCTTGCCGGGCAACCATAATTTTGCATCCTTGTGTTAATATATTAATAGGCAATAGCCATCAAACATATTGTGGATGATGATATTGTCGTTGCCCTGTCACCTCTTGGGCTGCAGCCTGCTGGATGCGTATCGCCTACCGCAGAAGCAGCGGATTCCTCCACTTTGGGTAACTTAATCCCATTTGAATGATGACAAATTTCTTTGCCAAGGGGTAGGACTGGGAAGTCTTAGAGAGGCACCCCTCTAAGTTATACCTCTGTACCTTGTCACTTAATCATGCAACCAGTTACAGGTCCTCAGTCCCCCATCCTCCTAATTTTCCGGGATTGGGGGGGCATGGCCCCTTGCCCCCCCCCTGGCTACGCCACTGGGTAGTGGTAGGAACGAAATTACACAAGTTTCGAAACTGCGGTATCTACGTGGATTCGTACCCCAGTGTGACCACCCGCCGAGCGGCCACCCACCTATATGTAGCCATACACATATTAAAAGTGTGTAAACATGGACATTTGATGTTTTAGGCCCATATTATTAGTTATACATACGCATATTACCTATGAAGAACTATGAATCAATTTTGCCATGCAACGAATATGTGTACCTAACATGAGGGTTTTGTTAAAACGAGATATTTTAGGGTGTAGCACCGCATGTATATAGCCACCAGACCAGCACTACGAGACAATGGAAGGTGACACATACATCCAAATATATCGTCACGGGCGAACCCTTATTTGAAACAGAGCACACACAATTCAATTAACCAATAAAATAACAATAATAATAGTAAAATAATCATAATAGTAATAATAATATTACGAAAAGTATGTACATAAGAACAATAAATATTAGTACAGTGAAGCCACACTATTAAGGTCACCTTTTGGCGAAAGTGATCTTTATGACGGGGTGACCGTAATTGCAAGACTAATTTCTCATACTTTACTGTTACGGATACAATTCTCGACTGTCCAAGGGTGACCTTAATTACTAGGTGGTTGTATCACCAGAGTGACCGTAGAGCGAGGGTCGACTGTACATTACTTTGTTGTGGCTAATCGGCCGTGGACTGCCCGTGGGCTAGCGGTCCATTTCTTTTATAATCATGACGTTGGCTCAATATTATTAAATAAATAAATTACGCAATAAATGCTGGTTTGATGTGTGTGACCTGTGTTCTACCAGAACAGCGTGGGTAGCTTGTGACGTGGCAAAAATCCCATAGAACAGAACTTGATAAATAGCAATGTTTTGTGCTACTCTTGACGACTTTTGACAATGCACAAACAAACGCCAGACGGACTCACATGTATATCTACTTTATCAACGCGTCTCTTCCGTCAGTTGAGTGCGGTAGTGTACACACAAGGCACAGCGATGCCAACGAACTCTTTCACTGTAGTAAGAACGTCGAACCTTCAACGCCGACTGATTTGTAAGCATATGCCGTTGTTACGAACAGCTACCAGTGGCGCGTGGCTGTCGTTGTCAAACTCGCTACTTATATAACGTGTCCGATATTTCGAAAACGACAAATTAACCACGACACAGACCTTCGTAGAAAACTGAATGCACCACCGCAGGAGTTGAATTTACTACCGCACAGCGCGTTGTCTCACCAAGAAACAGCATAGGCATGCAGTCAACAACAGGAGCAACGCTGCACCAACGATATATCTACTCGACGTTGTTTTGACAACGTTGAATACAGACAGCAGGCATCAGATGGTCGTATTAGAATTGGCTAGATAATTCGGTCATCCTCAATGCAGTGTCGTGGTCAGTCACAGGAGAGGCCGGTATCGGGGCGAGCCATCACGCCCTGCGCCAGCCGGCTTCCCAGTGCTTTAGGACGGTCAAGTGCCGAGGTTAGTCTCACAAGCGCCGGCCAAAGTGTTGCAAGCGAGGAGAAAGCTTCTCGCGTCAGTTCCGCAGCGCTGTCGAACCCTGCGACTCGGCCTGTCAGACTCCGTCGCTACGATACCGTCCTCAGCTTCACGGAACTACAGATTATTGAGCGCGCCAAGGTCTGTAGTCAAATCTTCATCTTAATTGTTGTCGTCGTCGTTGTTGTTGATCATGGTGGTGATGATGGTTGTGGTGTTGGTGGTGTTGGTGGTGTTGGTGGTGTTGGTGGTGTTGGTGGTGGTGATAGTGATGGTGATGGTGGTGGTGGTGTGCTAGTGTTGGTGTTGGTGTTGGTGGTGTTAGTGGTGGTGGTGATGGTTGTGGTGGTGGTGGTGGTGGTGGTGGTGGCGTTGGTGGTGGTGGTGGTGGTGGTGTGGTAGTGTTGGTGCTGGTGTTGGTGGTGGTGTTAGTGGTGGTGGTGATGGTTGTGGTGGTGGTGGTGTTGGTGGTGTTGGTGGTGATGGTGGTGGTGGTGGTGGTGGTGGTGGTGGTGGTGGTGGTGGTGTGGTAGTGTTGGTGTTGGAGGTGGTGGTGGTGGTGTTAGTGGTGGTGGTGGTTGTGGTGGTGGTGATTTTTGTAGTGTTAGTGACGTAGCTGCTGACAGTGACGACGATAGCGCTGTCGGTGGTTTATTTATTTAATTTAAATTGTTTTAGATGTAGTTTATCATATATATATATATATATATATATATATATATATATATATATATATATATATTTACGTCGACAGCTTGTTATATGTTGTGACAGTGCGTCTGAGCGGTAGCGCGCGAGGGCGAGGGCGAGGGCGAGGGCGAGGTGTCAACAACGAGATCAAAGACATGTATATGGACACCGTAGCTTTTCTCTGCAACACCTGCAGCTGACGTAGGATTACAAATACCGGATGATATGTAATATGATCACGTAAAAATAGTTTTGCCAAACGTTTTCCAGTTCACTTCATACTGCGTGCATGAGTATTGTAATTATGTATAGCTGAATTGTGCGAGCGAATTACTTTCGCCACGGTGTATTCTTCTACCGTAGTTCGATCGGAAAATGAGGCAAATTGCCTACAATACCTCAACATCGACACAGGAAGTTGATGAGCACATTCGAGTACGTCACTTCCGGCCCGAAGCATTCGTTCAGTGCTGGTGGCCGGAGGATCTGCTCACTTCGACGGGGGTAAATCTGCTGCTCTCCGACCAGAAGCGACACCAGGCGGCGCTGTACCGACAACTCAAGATCGACCGCTGGAGGACGCTGGTGCAGCGGAAGGAGATGGAACTGAATGATCGGTAGGTTCACTGCAATGGAGGTTCACTGACATCACATCTCGATGGAATATATGGGGATCAGTAATTTGTGCCGGTTGATGTTGATGTGGCACCGCTTTTGGAAAATGTCACGATCCCAACAATCTAAACAAATATATTGGCGGCTGCGACGACGACGACGACGAAGGGACGAAACTTCCCATGAAGACGACGACGAAGAAGACCAAGAAGACCACAAAGACGACGACGACGACGACGACGAAGACGATAAAGAAGATCACAAAGACGACGACGACGACAAATACCAAGAAGACCACAAAGACGACGACGACGACGACGAAGACCAAGAAGACCACAAAGACGACGACGACGACGACGACGAAGACGATAAAGAAGACCAAGAAGACGACGACGACGAAGACCAAGAAGACGACAAAGACGACGACGACGACGAAGACGATAAAGAAGACCAAGAAGACGACGACGACGAAGACCAAGAAGACCACAAAGACGACGACGACGACGACGAAGACCAAGAAGACCACAAAGACGACGACGACGACGAAGACCAAGAAGACCACAAAGACGACGACGATGACGAAGACCAAGAAGACGACGACGACGACGACAATAAAGAAGACCAAGAAGACGACGACGACGAAGCCGATAAAGAAGACCAAGAAGACGACGACGACGAAGACCAAGAAGATGACAAAGACGACGATGACGACGAAGACGATAAAGAAGACCAAGAAGACGACGAAGACGAAGACCAAGAAGACCACAAAGACGACGACGACGACGACGAAGACGATAAAGAAGACAACAAAGACGACGACAACGACGAAGACGATAAAGAAGACCAAGGAGACGACGACGACGACGACGACGACGACGAAGACGATGACGAAGACGACGACGAAGACGATAAAGAAGACCAAGAAGACGACAAAGACGACGACGATGAAGACGATAAAGAAGACCAAGAAGACGACGACGACGAAGACGATAAAAAGACCAAGAAGACGACGACGACGAAGACCAAGAAGACGACGACGACGACGACGACGACGACGACGAAGACGATAAAGAAGACCAAGAAGACGACGACGACGAAGACCAAGAAGACGAGAAAGACGACGACGACGACGAAGACGATAAAGAAGACCAAGAAGACGACGACGACGAAGACCAAGAAGACAGCAAAGACGACGACGACGACGACGAAGACGATAAAGAAGACCAAGAAGACGACGACGACGAAGACCAAGAAGATGACAAAGACGACGATGACGACGAAGACGATAAAGAAGACCAAGAAGACGACGACGACGAAGACCAAGAAGACAGCAAAGACGACGACGACGACGACGACGAAGACGATAAAGAAGACCAAGAAGACGACGACGACGAAGACGACAAAGAAGGCCAAGAAGACGACGACGACGACGATAAAGAAGAAGACGACGACGACAAAAACGACGACGAAGAGGAAGAAGAAGACTGTGAAGTTGACGAAGACGACGATGACGAAGACGAAGACGACGACGATGACGAAGACGGCGACGATGACGAAGACGGCGACGATGACGAAGACGACGACGATGACGAAGACGGCGAAGACGACGACGACGACGAAGTCGGCGAAGACGACGACGACGGCGAAGACGACGACGAAGAAGATGACGACGACGACGAAAAAAAATAAAAAATTGCCATTTAAATGGGACAAAATTAGTGTTGATTTTGGACATATGCGTACGTATACGTATACGTATACGTGCATGTATTATAAGTAAGTATTCATGTTGTTTCTCGTCAGGTACTGCCTGCCTATGAGCCTGGCCGGGCCCGCTCTCACTGACCGCTGTTACTTGACAAAGCGCTGCCAATCGGCGTCTCCTCGCGTCTTTTGCCCGTCTCTCTCTCCCACCCCGAACCTGTGCATGCGCTTCTTACGACGTCACAGCGTGCGCACGCAGAAACGTTTCGTCGACGACGTGGCAAGGAAGCGGGCGGAAGGATACAGTGCGAGCGCGAGAGAATGCAACCGTGTTAACACGGCCGGAAGTCACTACGCACAGGATTGCTCTCTGGCGGGGGGACGCCGAACTGCGCGCAGTGCACCGGTTTGTTGTGGGTTTTGAAGTGAAGTTGTTTTTTATCAGGAATCAGCAAGGGTGTTAATTATTAGGAGGAAGTTCGTTCAATCAATTGTGTCCGTTCGAATGTATGGTCATGAGTGTAGGGATCATCCAACTTCAAATGTATTTGCGGATAAGGACGCGTGCAATTAGTGCCAGTGGTGACTGTTTAAACGTTGAGTGTTTTGTTTGCAATTTCAACGTTTCGCTGGCGCAACATTCAAATTGCGAACACTGCTTCGGGCTTATTGAACGCAATTTGGCTGGCAGTAGATGTCTAGATACCTTCAACATAGTTATTCAAGTATTAAAAATATTATATGAAAACGAAGAGCAGACAGCCTTTGAATCGGATCCGTTGATGTTCAAATGTGAAGTGTATGAATAATTTAAATAGTTTAAATAGTTTAAATAGCAGGCGCTGTTGGTTTAACAAGAGAGCGCATATGTATATTACTGCAACAGTCATCGGCAACATTCATCTTGATGATATAGATCGGGAAACTTACCACAGTGTGAATGACCTGATGCTCTATAACATACAGAGGTGGTATAAAAAGAAATAATAGTTTTGTTACAATGTCGTAGTCCGTTTTAAATAGGTACGATATCTTGCAAAATTAACCTGAAACAAGATAAGTAATTAATTATATAAGTGATTTTTCATACATAATAAGAGCAGGTGCGACGGTGTAGTTGTTGTTGTGTGTTTGACACTTGTGATCTTTTCATACAACTGACCACTGTCCGTCTTGCGGATAAGCCCAATGCACGCAAAATAAATGGGAAATGATATATACATTTCTTTGTAAATCTTTATTCCATTGAACAAATTACTTAGATTTATCCTCCGGTACGGAGTTTTTTGGTTACGCCAAAATGGCGGAGATCTAGATCTAGGGGTGTGTGTCAGAGAGTTGACAGGTATGGCTAGATCTAGGGGTGTGTGTCAGAGAGTTGACAGGTATGGCTAGATCTAGGGGTGTGTGTCAGAGAGTTGACAGGTATGGCTAGATCTAGGGGTATGTGTCAGAGAGTTGACAGGTATGGCTAGATCTAGGGGTGTGTGTCAGAGAGTTGACAGGTATGGCTAGATCTAGGGGTGTGTGTCAGAGAGTTGACAGGTATGGCTAGATCTAGGGGTGTGTGTCAGAGAGTTGACAGGTATGGCTAGATCTAGGGTGTGTGTCGGAGAGTTGACAGGCATGGATATATCTAGGGGGGTGTGTGTGTCGGAGAGTTAACAGGTATGGTAAGATCTAGGGGGTGTATTTCAGAGAGTTGATAGGTATGGTTAGATCTAGGGGTGGGTGTGTCGGAGAGTTGACAGGTATGGCTAGATCTAGGGTGTGTGTGACGGAGGGTGACAGGTAAGGATAGATCTAGGGGGTGTGTGTCGGAGAGTTGACAGGTATGGTTAGATCTAGGGGGCGTATGTCAGACATTTGACAAGTATGGTTATATCTAGGGGGTGTGGCGGAGACGTGACAGGTATGGATAGATGTAGGGTGTGTGTGACGGAGACTTGACAGGTATGGATATATCTAGTGGGTGTATGACGGAGAGTTGACAGGTATGGATAGATCTAAGGGGTGTGTGACCGAGAGTTGACAAGTATTGCTAGATCTAGGGTGGGTGTGTCGGAGAGTTGACAGGTATGGCTAGATCTAGGGGGTGTATGTCAGACATTTGACAGGTATGGTTAGATCTAGGGGGTGTGGCGGAGCGGTAACAGGTATGGATAGATGTAGGGTGTGTGTGACGGAGACTTGACAGGTATGGATAGATCTAGTGGGTGTATGACGGAGAGTTGACAGGTATGGATAGATCTAAGGGGTGTGTGACCGAGAGTTGACAAGTATGGCTAGATCTAGGGTGGGTGTGTCGGAGAGTTGACAGGTATGGCTAGATCTAGGGGGGTGTGATGGCGGGTTGACAGGTATGGATAGATCTAGCGGGGTGTGTGACGGAGAGTTGACAGGTATGGCTAGATCTAGGGGGTGTGTGATGGCGGGTTGACAGGTATGGATAGATCTAGGGTGGGTGTGTCGGAGAGTTGACAGGTATGGCTAGATCTAGGGGGTGTGTGATGGCGGGTTGACAGGAATGGCTAGATCTAGCGGGTGTGTGATGGCGGGTTGACAGGTATGGATAGATCAAAGGCGGGTGTGACGGAGAGTTGACAGGTATGGATAGATGTAGGGGGTGTGTGACGGAAATTTGACAGGTATGGCTATATTCTGGGGGTGTGTGTCCAACAGATGAATTCCCTGGCCCCCTCCTTCATGTTGTCAGATGTCTTCATTAAGTCAGAATTAGTTATCGAGTGAACATAACGGACTTTTCCGTTCCATTCCAAAGACGGTAGCATTCTTAGGAAAGAAACGGATATTCCATTCTACTTTGTTGGATCAATTTCCTTTGGTGTGGTACTCTTGTTCTATATATTTCAGCACTGTCTTGTCAGATTATCCATCCAGTCTTGGCATTTGTCTCCATCCTGTCTTATCCTTTGTCTCCGTCCTGTCTTGCCCTTTGTCTCCGTCCTGTTGTGTTCTTTGTCTCCACCCTGTCGTGTTCTTTGTCTCCATTATATATTGTCCTTTGTTTCCATCCTATCTTGTCCTTTGTCTCCATCCTGTCTTGTCCTTTGTCTCCGTCCTGTCTTGACCTTTGTCTCTGTTCTGTCTTGGCATTTGTGTCCATCCTGTCTTGTCGTTTGTCTCCATCCTGTCCTGTCCTTTGTCTCCCCCTGTCTTGTCCTTTGTTTCCACCCTGTCTTGTCGTTTGTCTCCATCCTGTCTTGTCGTTTGTCTCCATCCTGTCGTGTCCTTTGTCTCCATCCTGTCTTGTCGTTTGTCTCCACCGTGTCTTGTCATTTGTCTCCATACTGTCTTGTCGTTTGTCTCCATCCTGTCTTGTCCTTTGTCTCCATCCTATCTTGTCTTTGTCCCACCCTGTCTTGTCTTTTGTCTCCACCCTGTCTTGTCTTTGGCTCTACCCTGTCTTGTCCTTTGTCTCCATCCTGTCTTGTCTTTATCTCCAACCTCTCTTGTCCTTTGTCTCCACCCTATCTTGTCTTTCTCTCCACCCTGCTTTGCCCTTTTTCTCCAACCTGTCTTGTCTTTGTCTCCATCCTGTCTTGTCCTCTGTCTCCACCCTGTCTTGCTTGTCACTTGTCTCCCTTGCCTTGTTCTTTGTCTCCATCCTGTCTTGTCCTTTGTCTCCATCTTGTGTTGTCCTTTGTCTCCACCCTGTCTTGTCACTTGTCTCCATCCTGCCTTGTCCTTTGTCTCCATCTTGTGTTGTCGTTTGTCTCCATCCTGTATTGTCATTTATTTCCTTTCTGTCTTATCGTTTGTCTCCATCCTGTCTTGTCCTTTTTCTTCATCCTGTATTGTCCTTTGTCTCCATCCTATCTTGTCTTTGTCTCCACCCTGTCTTGTCTTTTGTCTCCACTCTGTCTTGTCTTTGTCTCTACCCTGTCTTGTCTTTTGTCTCCATCCTATCTTGTCTTTGTCTCCATCCTGTCTTGCCCTTTGTCTCCATTTTATGTTGTCCTTTGTCTCCACCCTGTCTTGTCACTTGTCTCCATCCTGCCTTGTCCTTTGCTCCATCTTGTGTTGTCGTTTGTTTCCATCCTGTCTTGTCATTTATTTCCATCCTGTCTTGTCGTTTGTCTCCATCTTGTCTTGTCATTTGTTTCTATCCTGTCCTGTCGTTTGTCTCCATCCTGTCTGTCGTTTGTCTCCATCCTGTCTTGTCGTTTGTCTCCATCCTGTCTGTCGTTTGTCTCCATCCTGTCTTGTCGTTTGTCTCCATCCTGTCCTGTCCTTTGACTCCCCCTGTCTTGTCCTTTGTTTCCACCCTGTCTTGTCCTTTGTCTCCATCCTGTCTTGTCGTTTGTCTTCATCCTGTCGTGTCACTTGTCTCCATCCGCGCGCGTGTATTTGTGCGTGCGTGCGTGCGTATGTGCGTGCGTACGTGCTTGCGTGTATGTCCAAAATTCGGATAATGTGTATATATACATGAACATTTTCAAGTTGGAAGAAATTAAATAACAATATTTCCTTGTACACAACTAGAAATGGTCGACTCACAATAGACGTTGTGTGGCGAGCAGGCTGCCCCACACTTGACTCAGTCGGTATCCCTCTCGTCGGTACCCCCTCGTCTCTATTCATCGTATCTATCTGTTTCTCTGTCAACCACCCTGGCACTCTCCCAGTCTATTACACCGTTGTTTCTATCCGCGTGGTCAGTTATCGTTTACTTGTATTCGACGTTTGTCGAGTCTTTCCTTTGTTCTAGTAAAACGTCTGGTTGTTATAGTTTCAACGTCTTTCTTATGTTCTTTTAACCTCGAGCTAAATGTTCTCACCGCGTACACACACACGCGCGCACACGCACACACGCACACACGCGCGCACACACGCACTCACACACGCGCACACACACGCATACACACGCACGCACACATACGCACACGCACGCACACGCACGCACACACACGCGCACACACGCGCACACACGCGAACACATGCACACACGCGCGCACACACGCGAACACACGTGCACACACGCGCACACACGTGCACACACACGCACACACATGAACGCACACGCACACGCACACACACATAACAGCCCTACGTTTTTAAATATATTTATCATATTTACGTTGTAGAAAGAGATCGGGTTTTGCTATTTCATCATCTATTTGTAAATCGCATTACTTTACATCAATAATTCAATGCTACAAGTCACGAGTAATGTAGGGCTCGTGCTCATTTGATAAATATTGATGTTAGGGATAAGGTCTCGACTGTCGTTACTTGACTGATTGTCTATCATTTTTATATTACATTACAACATTAATATATCGACGCTGTGTCTGATACGCGAACGTTGAACAATACACCTCTCCCCTGTCAGTTTCGGTTGTCATGCCGACAACCCGCTAGTTTCACGTTGCAGGAGCTATCTCCTTATCGATCTATCATTACGCAAGTCTGTACTACTGTTTGAGTCTATGGGCTTACTACAATTATTATATATCTGAGGGGTTGCCTCTGTCATGATGATTGCCGTGTGCGTGTGTGCGTGTGTGCGTGTGTGCGTGTGTGCGTGTGTGCGTGTGTGCGTGTGTGCGTGTGTGCGTGTGTGCGTGTGTGCGTGTGTGCGTGTGTGCGTGTGCGCGTGTGCGCGTGCGCGCGTGTGCGCGTGTGCGCGTGTGCGCGTGTGCGCGTGTGCGCGTGTGCGCGTGTGCGTGCGTGTGTGTGTTCAGGCACGCTGCCCTTCGAGCTAGTTTGGAAACTAGAAACACACTCCCTTTCAACGTCTAAATCCACTAACAGGTGGTTTTTCAAACAATAAATGTATTTCATTGAAATGTTGTCCTTGCCTGGATAAATGGTTGTGTTAGTCCGCTAGGTGTCACCGGCGTATTTACAGAAACGCTTGCACACAGTCTTCATAACTTTAGAGAAACTAATAATAAACTTTAAATTGATTCTGTTTTACTCATCTAATATCGAATGTTGTCAGTGCACCTTCCTCACAGGTAATGTTGTCAGTGCACCTTCCTCACAGGTAATGTTGTCAGTGCACCTTCCTCACAGGTAATGTTGTCAGTGCACCTTCCTCACAGGTAATGTTGTCAGTGCACCTTCCTCACAGGTAATGTTGTCAGTGCACCTTCCTCACAGGTAATGTTGTCAGTGCACCTTCCTCACAGGTAATGTTGTCAGTGCACCTTCCTCACAGGTAATGTTGTCAGTGCACCTTCCTCACAGGTAATGCTTAACATAAATCTGTTAAAGAGTAAGTAACCTTGTGAATTTTATGTAGATATGTCTACCTTAAAACAACACTGTTTCAAATTCGACTTCTAAGCCATTTAAAACACATCATGCAAACATAAAAGAGGACCTTTTAACACCGCCCTATCAGTTCCAGTCCGCCTCACTAACAAGGAACGTTGGTGTTGTCGGTCCGACGTATTATACATATGTCGACCGCCACCCATTATGTCCCCCGCGATGCAGCCTCGCGCATCATCAACCGTTGTCAAATCTCTTTGGTGTTTAGAATCGCCAATTCGCTGCATGCCTTTTGTTAATTAACATTATATCTCATATCCCTTGCACTGTGAACGTGTCAGACTGTAGTCTTGCAAGTCAGGGGCAGTTATTGTGACAAACAATACGTGCGTGTAGTAAATACAACACGGAAGCAATATATCATCATTAAACGAACAGATCGGAGAGAATGTGACACTCGCGTCGAAGTAGTTTGTTAGGTTGCTTCCCCGACCTATATTTCCGTTGATTTGTGCAGCGCTCGTTGTCTTAGTAACACGACCCTCGTTTAGGTTAATAAGCCGGCACGCAGGCAGCTGAAACACACGCATGCACGCTCGTACTCACGCACGCACCCACACACTGATGGGAGGAAGCGGGAGGGAAGGAGGGTGGTGGATGAGGTAAGAAAGGTAGGAGGTGTGGAAGGGGGAGAGAGAGGGGGAGGAGGCGAGAGGAAGAGAGAGAGAGAGAGCGAGAGAGAGAGAGAGAGAGAGAGAGAGAGAGAGAAAGAGAAAGAGAGAGAGAGAGAGAGAGAGAGAGAGAGAGAGAGAGAGAGAGAGAGAGTTAGAGAGCGAGACAGTGAGTAAAAAAGTAAAGGTAAGTTCTTATATTCTTAATTGAACACCATATCGAATTCTCTGTGAACTATTCAGCCAAGCTGCAATTAATGCGCTAAGACTAGTCCTACTCAAATATCCACCACTGTATTTAGCCAGGTACTCATTCATACATGTGCGTGAACTGAGTAACTCATCTGCCCTCATCCTGCCGCCTCTGACCGCCTTCGACCTCATCCTAACACCTCCGACAGCCTCTTACCTCTTCCGACTCATCTGACCTCATCCGACCGCCACCGACCGCCTCCTTCCTCATCTGACTTCATCCGACCGACTCCGACCGACACCGACCTCTCCGAGCGCCTCTGACCTCCTCCAATTTGCTCAGATCTACTCCGACCTCATCCGACCGCTTCCGACCTCCCCGAGCGCCTCTGACCTCCTCCGATCTCCTTCGACCTCCTCCGACCGCCTGCGACCGCTTCCGAACGCGTGCTCAGCGTGCGCGAACCACTGATCAATAAATTCGCTGCGTGCACAGCAACCGACATCGTACCGGCGACAGGACGAGCTCGCTGTTTCGACATCGTACCGGCGACAGGACGAGCTCGCTGTTTCGACATCGTACCGGCGACAGGACGAGCTCGCTGTTTCGACATCGTACTGGCGACAGGACGAGCTCGCTGTTTCGACATCGTACCGGCGACAGGACGAGCTCGCTGTTTCGACATCGTACTGGCGACAGGACGAGCTCGCTGTTTCAATGGACCGTCGTCTAACGAAGACAATTGGAAAATAACATCGCTGGCGCATCGTCGCAAAGGCCGTCTGCTTCAAAGCGAGTTGGCCTCGTTAACAACGTCGTTTTCTAAACTCTCGGTAATTGTGAGAACGATCAGGTGCCTACTAATAGTCGCGTCGCATATTTACAGTAGAACTCCTCAAAGCGACCACCCCCTGAAAACGGCCACACACAGTTTTATTTGTCCATTGAAACCAGTGCGAAATCAACTATGTAAAGCGACCAGCCGACAGTTTAAAACTGTCAACAAATTCCCTCAGCATCGGTCAATGTCCATTCACAAAAAAGGCAATATGATGAATCATTACAGAACTCCGCGGCACTGTAATACCAATCGAATGTTAAAAATAATTGCTGTTAATATCAAAACATAATTTTTCTAATGATAACAACACTTTGTAGATCGTACCTAATGGCGCCAGGACAGATTAGTAGTTTGTTAGAGAAATGTGATTGCTAAAAGTGAAGAATGACGTGAGAAAGCCACGAAGTGGGTAAACAATGACTTGACTAAATAATCGCTTGTGTAATCAATGACGTAAGAAAGTAATGACGTGAGTAAGTAATGACGTAAGAAAGTAATGATGTGAGTAAGTAATGACGTAAGAAAGTAATGATGTGAGTATGCTATGCTCCGAATATTAAAGCGATGCCATGAGTAAGTCAACAGCAACGAGTGCAATAAACCAATAGCATGAGTTAGCAATAACGTAACTAAAGACACGTGAAGGCAATGACGTGAGTAAGCAATGACGTGAGTAAGCAATGACGTGAGTAAGCAATGACGTGAGTAAGCAATGACGTGAGTAAACAATGACGTGAGTAAACAATGACGGTAGTAAGCAATGACGTGGGTAAGCAATGACGTGAGTAAGCAGTGACGTGAGTAAGCAATAACGTGAGTAAGCAATGACGTGAGTAAGCAATGACGTGAGTAAGCAATGACGTGAGTAAACAATAACGTGAGTAAACAATGTCGTTAGTAAGCAATGACGTTAGTGAGCAGTGACGTGGGTAAGCAATGACGTGAGTAAGCAATGACGTGGGTAAGCAATGACGTGAGTAAGCAGTGACGTGAGTAAGCAATAACGTGAGTAAGCAATGACGTGAGTAAGCAATGACGTGAGTAAGCAATGACGTGAGTAAACAATAACGTGAGTAAACAATGTCGTTAGTAAGCAATGACGTTAGTGAGCAGTGACGTGGGTAAGCAATGACGTGAGTAAGCAATGACGTGAGTAAGCAGTGACGTGAGTAAGCAGTGACGTGAGTAAGCACTGACGTTAGTAAGCATGTCTCTCCAGCTCACTCTTGTTTTAACCGCGCTCTATGAAACACGACACCGACAAGCAACGATCGTTCGCAAAAGTCACGTCATTACTGCGAGATTAACAGAAATCGACAACAGTCGGCCATCCTTAGCAGGTTGCCATGGTGATTTATTAAGCTACTACCAATTTAATGGAAGGTTACTAATTGCGTGAACCGGAATGTCCTTGAAGCGGTCTGCTGTGTGCACACACGCGTACATGTGCGTGCAGGCTGCAGGAGTGCGTGTTAGAATGCATGTGTGTGTGCCTATGGCACGCGCATACACGGACGTGAAATGGACTATCAGTACTGATAGTAGGCCTACAATTACGCGTAAATGAGTAGAACAAAGGACCGTTTAACAAAGTAACAACCATATAACAATGAGCCTTTTCCAGTGGTTGTAACTGGAGATTTTGTATAATAATAATAATAATAACGTTACTAAACAATGACCTGGTAATTAATAATAAAATAATAATAAATAAAACGCCCCAATTTTCTTTTTTATCTCAACGTATGTCTACATAAACACTTTTGGGTGAGTTTTTTCTGCCTGGAACATCTTTCGCCGTACCGAGATTTTCCTGCTCGGGGAGGTAGAGTGGGTTGTATTGGAGATTTTAACGGTCGAGGATTGTGCAGTTGGAAATTTTCCCGGTCGACGGAGCATGTGTTGAGACTAAACGTTCCACCACAGCCCCTACAGACATATCATATCCGAAATACCCTACCGCAGCCTACCTGCTAGTCTTTATTGATATCCTCTCACGCCCACATGTCTCGTGTAAAGACAGGTTTTAGTAACTCAACACGATCACCCCACGCAATATCCCGACAAACAAATTGCGCTGTTGAAATTCAGTCAATCAACCGCGTATCCAATATCCCGGCAACGAACGAGAATGGTCGATCGGTCGGTCGGTCGGTCGGTCGGTCGGTCGGTCGGTCCCGGCAACGAATGAGTACGAGAGGAGCAGCGCAATGTATCATAGAAAGAGCGAAGCACCAGCAATCGCGTCTGATAGGGAGATCAATTAAATTGAATAATTACTACACATTCATTGGCGTCTTCGAACAAGAAAGAACAACGCCGGTATAGGACAAACACTACGTGTTTCCCCACCGGCATTTTTCTGTCTGTCTGTCTGTCTGTCTGTCTGTCTGTCTGTCTGTCTGCCTGTATGTCTGTCTGTCTGTCTGTCTGTCTGTCTGTCTGTCTGTCTGTCTGTCTGTGTATGTCTGTGTGTCTGTCTGTGTGTCTGTTTGTGTGTGTGTGTGTGTGTGTCTGTCTGTCTGTCTGTCTGTCTATCTGTCTGTCTGTCTGTCTGTCTGTCTGTCTGTCTGTCTGTGTGAATGTCTGTGTGTCTGTGTGTCTGTCTGTGTATCTGTCTGTGTGTGTGTGTGTCTGTCTGTCTGTCTGTCTGTCTGTCTGTCTGTCTGTCTGTCTGTCTGTCTGTCTGTCTGTCTGTCTGTCTGTCTGTCTGTCTGTCTGTCTGTCTGTCTGCGTCTGTCTGCCTGCCAGCGTGCGTGCCTGCGTGCCTGCGTGCCTGCGTGCCTGCGTGCCTGCGTGCCTGCGTGCCTGCGTGCGTGCCAGCCTGCCTGCCTGCCTGCCCGCCTGCCCGTTTTGAACTGATTATACTGAACGGAATCGACGAATTGCGCATGTGATATTAGATAATCCTAATGATCCGATGAAAGACACCTAGCTACTGTCAACCCGCTGTCGTGTCATCTGTCAGCATTGACGCGACGGATACCTGCGTCGCAATTAAATATGTCTGCCATTCGTAGCACAAACAGCGGGCTATGTATGGCCGATATTGCCACGCACGACACATTCCTAACTTTACCATCCACGACACATCCCTAGCGTCACTACACACGACACATTCCTAGCGTTACTACACAGGACACAATGCTAGCGCCACCACACAAGACACATTCCTGACGTTATCACACACGACACATTCCTAGCGTTACTTCACAGGACACAATGCTAGCGCCACCACACAAGACACATTCCTGACGTTATCACACACGACACATTCCTAGCGTCACCACCCACGACACATTCCTAGCGTCAGCACACATGACACACCTCTAGCTTCACAACACACGACACATTCCTAGCGTTACCACACACGATACATTCCTAGCATTACCACATACGAAACACCCATAGCGTCACCACACACAAAATATTCATAGTGTCACCACATACGACACATTCTTAGCGTTACCACACACGACACATTTCTGGCTTTACCATACACGACACATCCCTAGCATCACCACACACGACCTATTCCTAACGTCACCAAGCAGCGAAGGATTACCACACTCGATCACTTCGTTGTATAGCCGTCGGCTATAGGCCACCGTGTAGATATGTAGATATATCGCTCGGTTGGTCAATCGGTGGTCGGTCGGTCGGTCGGTCTGTCGGTCGGTCGGTCGGTCGGTCGGTCGGTCGGTCTGTCGGTCGGTCGGTCGGTCGGTCGGTCGGTCGGTCGGTCGGTCGGTCGGTCGGTCGGTCGGTCGGTCGGTCGGTCGGTCGGTCGGTCACTGAACTCAGTTGACGGTGTTAAACATGATGCGACAAATGAATGCGCTTAGTATCCTAGCGAGTGGTGGCTTAAAGATCCGTCGGTATTCATGGAAAACATCACATCGAGAATAGGCGCGGTATAAAACGACCGGATTCAGATATGCATGGATATTTGTAAAACATGCATTGGAAAATGCGTGTTAAGCACGCTGTGATAGCAGCTATATATTTAGCTATTATATCTGGTAAATGATTCTACGCGTATAGCAATTCAAAACATATTGGAAAGGTCGTTCCTCCAGTGGTATATAGCCCTACTAACCAATATGTATGTATGTATATATGTATATATATATATATATATATATATATATATATATATATACATATATACACATTATACTTAATCTGAGCATTTGCTTACACAATTAAGCAATACATATGTCGCACTCATAAATTAGGGGAACGTTTTTAAAAGCATAATTATATTTTATAGATCGTTGATCTATAAAACAAACAAATAATAAATTTACCAGAGTAATTTTTGCTAACAGCGATCGGTAGATTACTTTTGTAAAATTGTCCATATTAACAAAACTTTTGTGTAAGGTTTACTTTAAACTAAACAACCCCGAACAACTGTGCATCCACGATAACGTATACCATAACATAACCACAAAATAGTTCACGAATTATCGTATCAACAATAAAATCATTGATAATTAGTCAAAATGAGTACACACATCGGGCAATCGATCGGTCAGTCTAAAGTATTAAACTGCTACCTCACCAGGTTTAGCCCATTGCGAAATATATCGTTTGACTTGACTTCGGCATAATAACAAACACTTTCGTATACATTCTCAAACACCAAAACTGGTCTACAATGCTGTTGAGAATATGTATAATGATATATTAAAGTGTCAGTACTAATGTTGACGGGAGACTCACGGAAGGAGTGACGAAAGGGATGATGTCAGTCCGGGAGCTCTGCTCCCACATTTCGTAATCAGGCCGCGTTCTCCTCGCATGATGAATCACCCGGGAGACGGCTTCGGCTTGACGCATTTCGACTCGTGATATGTCACGACCACTTTGTCTCAAGTCGCAGATTGCTTCGGACGGACAGAATGGATTTCCGATATATTCACATTTCCAATCAAACTCTCGGTTTTTTTTTATAGTAATGGTCCAGTTTTTACACAGTGCCAGCCGTTGTTACCGGTTCACGGGTAACCATTTAAGACTAGTGTAATTGGTTCTTGGGTTTATATCCACGCAGTAATAATAAAAACAGCTGCTATTTATCTAAATGGAATTCATCACATGCGGTGATTTTTGTTTCAAAACAACTTACTCAGTCGATCAGAACACTGTATATTGATCGACATTTTAATTACACATGCCTCTCCTCTCACGCGATGTCTATTTGCCTCTTTCTACGTCATTTCGCTTATTTGGACCATCGACATCGGATCATCTCTGTGGGGCCGACAACTCAGACAACTGAGTGATGAACCACAGTTACCACACCCTTCTAGAGCTCCTACGTCAGACAACTGAGTGGTGAACACACCCTTCTAGAGGGCCTTCCTCCTACGTCAGACAACTGAGTGGTGAACACACCCTTCTAGAGGGCCTTCCTCCTACGTCAGACAACTGAGTGGTGAACACACCCTTCTAGAGCGCCTTCCTCCTACGTCAGACAACTGAGTGGTGAACACACCCTTCTAGAGGGCCTTCCTCCCACGTTAGACAACTGAGTGGTGAACACACCCTTCTAGAGGGCCTTCCTCCTACATCAGACAACTGAGTGGTGTACCAAACCCTTCTAGGGGGCCTTCGTCCTAAGTCAGACAACTGAGTGGTGAACACACCCTTCTAGAGGGCCTTCCTCCCACGTCAGACAACTGAGTGGTGTACCAAACCCTTCTAGGGGGCCTTCCTCCTACGTCAGACAACTGAGTGGTGAACACATCTTTCTAGAGGGCGTCACTGTGAGAACGAGTTTTTAAAAGATCACTATTATGTAAAAGTGATAACTGATGCTTCGGTTTGCTGCTCCAACACCCCTTGTTGGATGAATGCAAGCTAATGTATGTATCATAAGTTTTTATTTTGATGTGTCTAAAATGCAGAAACCCTGAACCCCCTTCCCGAACAATAATTATAAATAGTTCAAAATGATCGGTATACGTTCCGTTTTCAAGATAACACGTCACAGACATTTGTTCAATAACTCTG
This sequence comes from Paraescarpia echinospica, assembly GCA_020002185.1. Taxonomy (NCBI): domain Eukaryota; kingdom Metazoa; phylum Annelida; class Polychaeta; order Sabellida; family Siboglinidae; genus Paraescarpia; species Paraescarpia echinospica. Next base: position 7,137,848 of record CM034539.1, on the reverse strand, counting down.
TATAGATCGCACTTGTCAGAACCAAAACCTGTGGTCGCGAGTGAATATTCAATTACCTTTCAAAACCAAGAACAATTACTGTATTTCTATTTGTTATTTGAAATAAACTAAATATTGGAACCTTATTATGTAATTGGTTAATGTGTTAACGTTTACCAATATTGTGTGTATATGTATATATGAATCGTGTGTACAGTGGTATTCATGTTGCTTTGAAGTATATACCCATGTATATATATATATATATATATATATATATAAACAATACCTCAGAACACACAAACCCGCTCACGCGCGCTCGCACGCACGCACGCACGCACGCACGCACGCACGCACGCACGCACACACGCACACACGCACACACGCACTCACGCACTCACACACAAACAACTGCATAATAATAATGTTTTTATTTCAGACAAGCACTGTGTCCATATTTGAAAAAAGTACATCGATAAAAACATCCTTATAAAATAGAAACATAAATAAATAAAGAAAAAAAAAATATGTTAATAAAAACAGGATATTAAAAAATTATACCGCGACGTACTGTATATGTCGCTAGTAACAATACTCTGAATAATTGTATTAACAGACCTGTTAATCCTCGTGATTAAGCTAAACATAGTTGTTCTGATAACACATTTACATGATTTTACATTAGCTGTAGCAAACATGTGGTTAGCGCTACATCTCATCGGCAGATTGTTCAATATTCTGTATGAATTGTTATAGACAACAATAAATTGCTGACATTTGCTTTTCTAAAATTAACCCATAGCTCACATATATAAATATTAATGAAATATGCAGTAAGCAGCTTATTCTTTAAAATGAATTTGTTGCCGTAACATGTTACTTTTGGCATAAAGAAGTCTCACTTTGGCTTGAATGTCAGCCTCATCCGATAAGTCGTTACAAATGACATGCCCAAGGTATTTACAAGAGGTGGCGAAGTTTAACTTCTTTCCTCCTAAAGTCATTTCCCTGGCAAGATTTGAATTTCTAGAATCAAGACCAGGGATTTATCAGCATTATATTGAATGTCATGCTCACACCCATAACAGTAACATATGGGCCAATGTCCCAAAAAATGTACAATTAGGGTTTAACAGGTCCAAAAATAAATGTTTAATTCTGAACAATTAAGTTATATTTTATATATATAATATTAAAATAAATATAGACAATTACTTGAAGAAAAGTCAAACTCAAGACAAATATGTTATCGTACGCTACTTACATTGATAGCTTTGCGCGCTCGCTGAGCTCTCAGCTTATGGTCTGGGAGGTATCTTGCGCAGACATGATATGCCCGGTTCTGAGCGGAATGATGGGCCAAGAAGTGGGGGTCTTGTGCTATCTTTCTATCTCGGTAACTGTTCGAGATCTTAGCCCAATACATTTGCGTGTCGTGGCTTGCCATAATAATGCCTCTTTGGTTGACAGGGTATTCTAAAAAATGTAGAACGCAATATTAATTATTCTGTATTTTGTTTTTGTGAAATGCTTAAATGCTTTTGAAAATAATTCAATGAGATGAGCAGATCACGTGAGATAACGGATACAGTAGTATGTATGCGATATGCGTTGCAGGATCACACCCATAGCTGCCTGTCCAGCCTTACTGCCGTGAGTGAGTAAGCCCATTGGCCATAATTCTTCAAATTACCTTTTAATATCACCCAAATGCATTATATTGTTTCTACTACCTGTCTTGTTCTTCAAACGTATATTAATAGCTATTATTTAAGCGGAAATTATTCTTATATATGTTGATTTTTATCATTAATTAGCAAGTGTCCAGCGTCAGTATGGTTTGTTTGTAATAATGTGGTTCTTCTAAATTGTATGTGGAATGTTTTCTTTTATATAAAGAGCAACATGTACTTAACACACCTTCACTAAAAGTTAGGATGTCAGTGTCAACTACAGCCGGTAAATATACATGTGGTTAAATTGGCGTGTCCAACGTCATCAAGTTGCTTAGACATTAGGATTGTCATATATTAACTTTCCCGCAGATCAACGTATCAATTTATCGTTCATTGGTTTGTTAGAACACAGCTGTTAAGTATACCAACGCTATAAGTGGTGCTACCTTTATTAATTTACCATATTAGCCTTATTCTATTACACCATTTCATATGAAAAACATATAGGACTACAACTCATCAAATATTTATTGTAGGAAACAAAAAAATACCCACCACCATAGAGGCGACCGCCACGGATGCACTGATCACTGTAGTTCCTACATATCAAAGTAGAATGCGCTCTCAGCAGTCTTTCTCGGTAATCCCACAGATGACGATGGACACGCAGTGACGCTGGACACGCTCCATTATCGGTTTTATCCTTATTTGACCAAGAAATATTGTGAATATTGCTATTGCCATTGATGGGGTTATAGCATGGTGGTTGCTGGTATGTACGAAAGAAAAAAAAACGGCGTACGTTTCCTATTGTTTTGAAGATAGCCTTTTCTATCTATGACGCTGGACACGCAGCTAAAACGCCACTCCATATTTTTTTTACTTGAACGTGTCATATTTTCGTCGAATTTAGGTTTAAACCCATTTTTTTTTATATAATGTACTTAACATGTAGGAAAAGAATACATGTATAGGTATCCTACAACGACAATAATAAATTAATGTAACTGACCCGTGTAAATTAATGACGTTGGACACGCAAAAATTGGTCATTATAGAAAACGCAGTGTACATTTTTTAGTTTTAATTTTTTAAACATCATTTTTTACTGTACATTCCCAATACATACTCCATTTGCCCAGTGAACTCAGAAAAAAATAAATACAGCACTGTTTTTATATGGCACTCCTTCAAACTTCAATTGGACACGTCAAACTTCAATTGGACACGTCATTTTGGCCGTTTTTGGCAAATTACGGCCAATTTATGACATTAATTTTTTTTACAATGCTGTCAAACCTTATATGTCCTGAAAGAACGTAATGACATCAATATATGGTGACAATTTCGTTAGGCTGACTTTATAATTGACGATGTGAGAGACAAAAGACACGATTTTTGTCAATTGTACACTTTTTGAGACATTGGCCCATATGTCAAGTGAAGCTTGTAGTCCCTTGGCGGAAGGAGCGAATACAAGTAGGTCATCAGCGTATATCAGATGATCAACTACCATAGTACCCAGACTACAACCAATATGTTGTTTGTATAGTTGTACACTCAAATTGTCCATGTAAATGTTAAAATGTAAAGGGGATAACTTTCTACCTTGCTTAACACCGTTGCCCACTAAGAAGAAATCCGAGTAGGTAGATCCCCATTGATACATACACATTGGTTATTGAACTCATTGCTGAGTATTCTTAGAATATATTTCGGTACGTCTCGCTGTTCTAATTTTGTTGACAGCTTATACATAATATATTATATAAACACATAATGTCATAAAATATATGTAACCGGCAGGGTTACTGAGCAATAAGTAAATTATTAGTATTATTAATTTTAATCTATATTATTATACCAAACCGGTATGTACTTTTTTCTATTGGTTTTACTTCTGAGCTACTAAGCGGTTAGACCCCATGTCGCCAGTGTAGCATATGCTGCCTGGGAAAGCCATTAGGTTCTCTTCCCAGGTGGTGTCAGTTTCCCCAGCAGTCACCAAGTGAGGGTCATACCCCGGTCACTAAGCCAGGATTAATTATTAAGAGACGCCATCACAGAGTTTCCGAGAGAAGCTGGACAAACAGCGCTCCAGTGTTTTCCACGAGGTTTCGTGTTTTAACAGAGATATAAACACAAATGAAGATGTAAGGTGGGTGGATTGCACCAGGATATAACTGACAACAGATTTATGTAATTATCACCCAATACTTGCTATTAATGTTACTTTTAAGTTCCCCGTGGGAAGATCAGTTAATTGGTCTGTGTTGACAGTGTGGGCGGAATTTCCCCCAGCACTTACAGATGTTGTGTATTATTGTAAACACAGGTTAAATTCCACTGTTTGGGATAAGGAAGCACTATCTACACAATTGCATGGTTCATGATAATCTAGTAATTAGCGTGAGTCTTTAATACTCAATAGGAGATCATTGTGTTGATATGTTCCCTGTTGAGATGCTGGCATAGTAGGCTGTGTGATGTGTCTGCAGCGGTGTCGGGTATCGCTATCCCCTAGGGAGTAGGGACAGCATGTTGACTGTCAGTGGATAGACGGACTGCCCCTTGAGTTTAGCAGAGTAGTTTCTACTGAAGGGCTATTAATGCCCAGTGTAGTGGGTAACTTATATATTGATAGGATAGGTGTGTTTAATTAAGTTGATTTCTAATTGTTGTTAGCAAATACACTTACATGTACTTGCAAATCTAGACAACTTCAGCTTATACAGCTGTATATGTGACACATAGCAGGTGTTCTTACAGCAGAATTACATATGCTATTTTAGTGCATTTTAAGGGAACCATTATGTCAGCATACATATAATTATATCGTGTAAGTCATTACTTGGTTTATTTACAGACAGTGCATGGTGTGATTGCACTGAGCAGTGCTCAAGCACTGTGTTAGACTGCAGTTCCCAGTTGGGGTGAGCATTGTTACCTTCCATGTCGTGGGGTATTCCTAATTGGTTAGAGACAATGCAGTTAGACATGCGTTTAGTATTGATTAATGGACTCTTATTCTATGTGGATGATGAGCCGTTACATGATCATAATGGTCATGTATATGTACCGATGCTTTATTATGCATAGAGGAGTATCTCATATACATACGTTTAATTGTAGAAGTATTACAACTGAGTTTATACTGTATTGACATTTTACATTGATTTGATACTGTGTTAATGATATTTAGGATGCATTTGAATGTATTTCTTGATTTGGGAATACTGTGTTTAAACTAATATAGACCTATGTGTTATTGATAGTAAGTCCGTCAAGGAGTATTGCCGTTTGGATATCTAGTTACAAATATCACAGGTGCTAGCCTGCTATTTGGTATCTGAGATGATCTATATGCAATTTAACTGTATCAAAGTTATGCAAGGAATATTATGTTAACGCTGTTGTTGAATGATCCTTTGTAGCCATTGTTGCACTTGTCCTAATCGTATGTTATTATGTTGCAGGTTTTTTGTTTTTGTTTTTTTGTTTTACTTTGTATTTTAGATTATCAACACAATAAATGATAGTCATCATTTAACCGTGTTGCCTGTCTTCATGGTAAATCCCCCGCTACATATATAAATGAAATTTGGATTTTTTACAAAGGGCAAATCCTACCAACCACACGTAACTAACTATGTGTACAGCTGACCTGTTTAATTAGGGAAATGTGGGCTGAAAGGTAGGCTTGAGTAAATGAGGGTTCTATTCAAGTGGCAGAGGCTTCCCATCCAACACAAAGGGAATTAGCAGGCAGGTGTCCTTAATTGGCATTGTGTGTAAATAAATGTGTCCACTGAGAAAGGCAACGATATGAGGTCTGACTGATCTGAATTTGGACTTAATGTTTGTTGGCAGAAACTTGGCACTTGGCAGAAGAAAAAGCATAGTGAGTTTAGTTGCAGTTTAGTTGCTACTATTTCTACTACATACTGAAAGGAACATATTGCATATTTTTCATTTAATATGTCAGTACTATATAGGAATGAAAGACAAAAGCCTTGTCACTGCCACTTAACTTGGTGGATTATAATCAGTGTAATTAAACCATACTGCTCTACTGCTCTACTGCTCTACTGCTCTACTGCTCTACTACTGTTTGGTGGACAGTTAATTTTTAACACAACTACAAATATATCAGGATGTTTTTCACACTTCTGTTGTTTAGCCCTAGTAGAGTGCAGGCAGTCACTAAATCCATAGGCATGTGTGAAAAGGGTAGTTGGCCAGAGAACCAAGTTTAACCAACTTCAAAGAACTATAAAAGCCAAGCACCTGTGACATTGTCCAGTGTCTCCTGCTGCTATGTAAACTCTCATCTGTCACACTGTCCAGTGTCTCCTGCTATGTAAACTCTCATCTGTCACACTGTCCAGTGTCTCCTGCTATGTAAACTCTCATCTGTCACACTGTCCAGTGTCTCCTGCTATGTAAACTCTCATCTGTCACACTGTCCAGTGTCTCCTGCTATGTAAACTCTCACCTGTCACACTGTCCAGTGTCTCCTGCTATGTAAACTCTCATCTGTCACACATTCCAGTGTCTCCTGCTATGTAAACTCTCATCTGTCACACTGTCCAGTGTCTCCTGCTATGTAAACTCTCACCTGTCACACTGTCCAGTGTCTCCTGCTATGTAAACTCTCACCTGTCACACTGTCCAGTGTCTCCTGCTATGTAAACTCTCATCTGTCACACTGTCCAGTGTCTCCTGCTATGTAAACTCTCATCTGTCACACTGTCCAGTGTCTCCTGCTATGTAAACTCTCACCTGTCACACTGTCCAGTGTCTCCTGCTATGTAAACTCTCACCTGTCACACTGTCCAGTGTCTCCTGCTATGTAAACTCTCATCTGTCACACTGTCCAGTGTCTCCTGCTATGTAAACTCTCATCTGTCACACTGTCCAGTGTCTCCTGCTATGTAAACTCTCATCTGTCACACTGTCCAGTGTCTCCTGCTATGTAAACTCTCATCTGTCACACTGTCCAGTGTCTCCTGCTATGTAAACTGTCATCTGTCACACTGTCCAGTGTCTCCTGCTATGTAAACTCTCATCTGTCACACTGTCCAGTGTCTCCTGCTATGTAAACTCTCATCTGTCACACTGTCCAGTGTCTCCTGCTATGTAAACTCTCATCTGTCACACTGTCCAGTGTCTCCTGCTATGTAAACTCTCACCTGTCACACTGTCCAGTGTCTCCTGCTATGTAAACTCTCACCTGTCACACTGTCCAGTGTCTCCTGCTATGTAAACTCTCATCTGTCACACTGTCCAGTGTCTCCTGCTATGTAAACTCTCATCTGTCACACTGTCCAGTGTCTCCTGCTATGTAAACTCTCACCTGTCACACTGTCCAGTGTCTCCTGCTATGTAAACTCTCATCTGTCACACTGTCCAGTGTCTCCTGCTATGTAAACTCTCATCTGTCACACTGTCCAGTGTCTCCTGCTATGTAAACTCTCATCTGTCACACTGTCCAGTGTCTCCTGCTATGTAAACTCTCATCTGTCACACTGTCCAGTGTCTCCTGCTATGTAAACTCTCATCTGTCACACTGTCCAGTGTCTCCTGCTATGTAAACTCTCATCTGTCACACTGTCCAGTGTCTCCTGCTATGTAAACTCTCATCTGTCACACTGTCCAGTGTCTCCTGCTATGTAAACTCTCATCTGTCACACTGTCCAGTGTCTCTTGCTATGTAAACTCTCATCTGTCACACTGTCCAGTGTCTCCTGCTATGTAAACTCTCATCTGTCACACTGTCCAGTGTCTCCTGCTATGTAAACTCTCATAACCTCCAGAGTGAAACACACGGAGGATCGTGATTCACAGCTGGGGGGGGGGGCAATCTTAAAACAACTGCTTATATATCTTGTTTTATTGTCATGAAAACTCATTATATATTTAATTCAGATAGAAATATGAATTTTTGACTAGCTACATAGTTGTTGTGCATTGATAAATTTCATACTTTAATTTCAATATTAATGTCTAATTTCAGAGAAAGCATGCTGATGTTGCATTGACAAAACACAAGATATCAGATTCACACCCAGACATGACCAGTTTCTTCTCCACACCAAAGAAATTCGCCACGACTGATCCACGCCAACGTCAAACAACAAACGACCTGGAATCTTTTATCACTTAACTGGCGATCTCATGCCCTTTTCTCTAGTAGAACTTGTGCACTTCAAGAATCTGATCTCTAACCTCGAGCCACGCTTCCAGATGCCGAGCAGGAAGCATATGTCTACTGTTCTTCTCTATGATGCAAACAAGAGTGTCTACCGTAACGTCAAAAGCCGCCTGGATGCTGCTGAGAGTGTGTGCGTCACAATAGATGGTCAAGTCGCCAAATGCGCAGCTTCATTGGTATAACCGGACCCTGCATCACTGATTGGAGCATGGATTCTTTCACGTTGGCGTGTAACAGACTCACCGGGTGTCACACCGGAGAACACACCATGCAGCAGTATACCGAGGCTATGGAATCCTTCGGCATCGCATCGAAGATCAGTCGTTACAGATATTGCCTCGAACATGAAGTGCGCATTTTCTCTTCCTGGTTTCAACGCCAGTGCTCCCGATAGTGATGGGGATAGCGACACCGACAACGATGACGACGACATTGAACATGTAAAAGTTGAAGTTCCTGAACTCCCACAACAATCGTCGTGCTTTGCACACATGCTTCAGTTAGTTGTGAAGGACGGTTTCTAGGTTGCCACACAAACCAACAAGGTGCTCGCCAAGGCTTCGACAATAGTCAATCATGTGCACAAATCTACGGTGGCCACGGAACTACTAGAAGGCGAGAACAAGCTTCAAGCAGCCAAAGCCACCAGACGGAATTCTCAACTCATGATGGTACGTTCCATAGTCTCCATCCCCGTGGATAAGCTCGATGCACTCAACACTGCTAAACTCATCACCTATGACAGAAACATTTTACATGACTTAGTGAATATCCTTACTCCTATCGAGGAAGCGACCGATTTCGTGCGACGAGAGAAGACCGTATCAGTCTGGTAATCCCAACTCGAACAGGTAAACTCACCGTATCACGGAAAGCTCGTCGGTGCTCTCAAGAAATCCATGGACACTCGACTGAAGCATTATGTACATTCTGAGCTGTTCACTGTTGCATCATCGTTTGATCCACGTTTCAAGCTCATTTGGGTCGATGATGAACAATCCGCTATCACCAAAGCTACAGCGATCCGTAAGATGAATGCACTGCGGCTGCACCATCAATCTGCTGTTAGCGACACTCGTGACACCAGTTCTCCCCCAAACAAAAGGAATCGTCTCATCAGCTTCACCAGCCTTTCAAATATAATTATATATATATATATATACATATATATATATATATAATATTATATATATAATATTATAATATATATATATATAATATTATATATATATGTGTGAGTTCGTGCGTGCGTGCGTGCGTGCGTGTGTGTGTGTGTGTGTGTGTGTGTGTGTGTGTGTGTGTGTGTGCGCGTATGTGCGTGCGAGCGCGCATGAGCGGGTTTGTCGTCGTGGCAGGAGGCACGGCTCTCGGCTCTCGGCTCTCGGCTCTCGGCTCTCGGCTCTCGGCTCTCGGCTCTCGGCTCTCGGCTCTCGGCTATCGGCTCTCGGCTCTCGGCTGACGGCGGCCCCGTAGCTGGAGGTGCGGCAGACAGGTGCAGCGGGCGAGGCATCGATCAGTCTCGAGCCTCATTTAGAGTCCGTCGTTCGTTGTCCGCGCTCAGTCCGCGGCTTGATCTCCGTCTGTCGGTCGCCTGCAACAGTGCGTCGTGATTGCGGCCGTTCTTCGGAGCCCTCTCGCCAGCCCATACCCCCACCTTCGTCGGCTCGCACCAGCTCTAGGGTAAGTACGTGCTTGTATGTTAGGGCGGTCCGTCGAGCTGTACATAAGCTACCGTGAGCACACATACGTGCGCTGATGCATGCATGCCGCGGCGTGCACGTGCCACGCACTTGTAAACGGTGAGGTTAATAATAAGAATAATATCACAGACTTCTGCGGCGCCAATATCCTCGGAATTCCGAGCTGAAAGAGTTTGGCATTCTCAAGATCAGTGTACAATGCGATGGTTGTCACTATATGGATGGATGCACCAATGACGTATGGATAATCAATGATACAGGTTACATATACCCCATATGGATGGAAAGACCACATTTGGATGGACGGCAGTTACCGTCCTTTGCATATTATATGGTAAACGTGTATCACCTTATTCGCTCTGAAGGGTATCAACTTTGTTATGTGGTATTGGCAGTTATACTTTCCCCAGCGGATCAACCGTTCATCAACGACACCAACTAGTCCGAACGGGACGGGCGTAGAGCAAACGGTCAATCACACTATCACAGAGAGACGAAGACTCCTTCGTAGGTTCTGTAGGCACAACAACAGCTGTCCGATATCTCCTGGTATCTCTCTATTTGGCTCTCTTGAGGTCGCTTAGTTCTGTATTTGTCTTCTTCAGATGTCTCTTCACTATGTCGAAGGATCTGAGTTTCGGTGTGCTTCTTTTTTTCTCATATATATGTTGTCAGTATTAAATAAATAGCATAACGCTAAATATCTAGCACTAGACTATCCAGAGTGGTCACTTCGTCACGTGCTTCATACACAGAATGCATCAACGTAAGACACATGTAGGTTGTATGTCCAACTGTCCATATCAACTCACAAAGTTATAAACCGTTTGCCATTCTCCTCCTCCTGTTCCTCCTCCTTGATCCGTTATCGTCGGTTCATTATCACCAGCGTGACGACGATCACCTCATTGTCATCCGAAAGAACTGCATATCGTGCCGGAGACGTGGTGTCGTTTGATGCGCCACTGGTGTCACATGACAACGAATGTCGTGTGATGCGCCACTGGTGTCACATGACAACGTATGTCGTGTGATGCGCCACTGGTGTCACATGACAATGAATGTCGTGTGATGCGCCACTGGTGTCACACGACAACGAATGTCGTATGGTGCGCCACTGGTGTCACACGACAACGAATGTCGTATGGTGCGCCACTGGTGTCACACGACAACGAATGTCGTATGGTGCGCCACTGGTGTCACAAAATAACGAATGTCGTATGGTGCGCCAATGCTGTCACACGACAACGAATGTCGTATGGTGCGCCACTGCTGTCACACGACAACGAATGTCGTATGGAGCGCCACTGCTGTCCAACGAATATTATAAACAACACAGGATCGTTCTGTTTTATTGATAGTTGATTTCTATATAGGCCCTAACTATTTAAATTTTACATAACTTACAGTTTAAACATCCGTTTATATTATACGGCAATAATTTTTTTATAGGTCTATGATGGTTACGAAATTAGCAGATCTACTCCAGATAGCCCTAGTCTGATGTTAGCGAGTTGTCGGTCAGTTGTGACAGGTGTTCATAGCTCCCAAATGTCATAAATGCCTTTGTATTCAGGGGCTCTAGCGGAAACTAATTGGGTGTAGTGAAGGATGACAACGGTTAATTGCGATGACCACGAGTCTAGTTCGTCCAGTGGCGAGTCTGTAAATACGCACGAGGCTGGGCGTGCAACGTGCATGCACTGGTGGAAGCCTCGCCTCTATAAATACGACATAGCCAACTTTAACGAGATGGGAAGCGTGAAGGGCGCGCGGCCGTTCTCCTCAGCTGGCGTTCCCAGTCGACGCAGCTCGAACACGTCGCCTCTTGGAAGCCGGCGAATAATCCATAACGATGACGCACGGTTTTGCCTTCGGGGACCCGAAAAGCAATATGCCGGCGCCTGTCTTATCAGTGCCCCCGAGAGACGCTGGCGACGGAACCACTGCGTGTTGTGTCTACGCCACTGACGAATCGCTCGAGCTGCACGCGCGCCGAGAGTCTCGCGAGAATTCCGCGCCCTCGTTCGTTATCGTTCGCTACAAGCGTCCGACAATTATACTCACGCACGTTTATTTTTGAAACATTCGCTGACTGCACGAGATTCCAGGTTACCCTGTTCGAAAGCGCTGAGACAAAATGAGTAAAAAAGGCGAGATTTTATAAACAAAAAAATAGCACTAAAAATCCAAGATCATACAAACGTGGCACCAAATGTCCAATCAAATTATCATTAAAAAAATTATAGAAACATTAAAAAACAGCACTATAAATTTAAGATCATAAAGGCATAGTATATAATAAATAAATAATCATTAAAAAGTCCAATCGAGCGACAGCATTAAACGACAGTGAAAGTTCAGGAGTAGAAGGCTCGATTGAACAGGTGATTATTTACGAGTCTTGAAGTGATGTAAAGAGTCACATTTGCGCATATCGCGGGGAAGATTGTTCCATAGACGAGGAGCAGCGATGGAGAAGGCACGATCACCGTACTGGCGGTGGTATTGGTAGTTCCCTTGCAAGAACGCCAGTTAGGTTTGACCGTATTCTGTGTCAATGACGTCAGTGCAGTCAGTTACTTGTAGATACGTTGGCGATACGAACATGTGTGCACTTTCAAATGTATTTCGGTGTGATTTTGCTGATGGCGGGTGATTTCAGGAACTATCGGTTGTACCAGACTTGAGCGGTATTTAAAATTCGTCTGATACATAGAAAAAGAAGAATTTGTTTTATTTGACCCAGTCATTTCAAATAATACGTACAATACATCCATGTCAAACAATAAAAATAATACAAATATATAACCTTTTGGTAAACATGGTATAATGTATGATAAATAACGAAAAGTAGGGTCAGGAGACTCCTCTAAGACTCTGGTAGTCGCTATCGAGGAGCCACCTTTTGTAATAAAACTTTAACTGAATCAATACATCATCTAATCAAATCCTTCCAGAGAAAAACATAATATGTATGAATGTGTGTAGTGTGAGCAAGCTTACATGATTATTGAGTTTGTCGTTAAGGCACTGTTTTGTTAACAAGTTGACAGGTGGTTGTCAGTTATTAATTTTGCATACATATATAGCAATTTTGCCTTGTTACTTGATAGTTTTGTAAAAAATAAAGTTTAACATACTTGGCAAATCCTTGTGAACTGTGTGTACTAAGCTTTTCTTTGACAATATCAGGAATGTTATTTAGTAAAAGTGGTAAATTATGCCTAAGACATTTCTTAACAAATTCATGTTTAATTTTATAAATGTATATTTTATTCCTGACTCTTGTATCATGATTATGTACCTCATAGTTAAACATTATCCTCCAGTTTTGTAAATAAACAGGTAAGTCATTGTGTAAATATTTACAGTAAAATTTTAATTGTTTTAATTTAAGGATGTCATCTACTTTTATGAAGTTTAGTTTTTTGTGAAGTGGTTCTGTGTGGGAAGTATAATTACTTAAGGTAATAATTCTCAGGGCTTTTTTAGAAGTTTTATTATTCTATTTGATTGAAAGCTCCATGCCACGATGCAATAATTAATGTATGGCACTAATAAATAATTATATAATATTATTTTAATATGAAGAGGTAACACATGTTTCAATTTATTTAAAATGCCATTTTTTTAGAACAAGCATTTTATATTTTTTCAGTGTGCTTTGTCCAGTTTAGATTTGTATCTATAATTAAACCCAAACAAATTATTTATTTTGAGCAATTCATTTATTTAAAAAAGTTCTTAATTTATTAAAGTTTCAAAATTATGTAAATTATTAATTATTAAATTAAAACATTTACTGGCTTGTGCAAAATCATTTATATATATGATGAATAATAGGGATCCTAAGATTGAGCCTTGTGGTACACCTGTTGTTATTGATAACATACTTGATTTTATATTGTCAATTTCCGTATATTGTTTACGATTTGTTAGGTAACTGCTGAATAAATTCAGATTTGTTCCATGTATACCATAATATTTCAATTTGTCAATTAAAATTAAATGGTCAATGGTATCAAAGGCTTTGGAAATATCTAGGTAGATATTTATGGGTAATTCATCCTTATCCAGTTGGGTTATTATTCTATCTATTAATTCTAGAGCCGCGTATTCGGTTGAACGTTTAGGTCGGAATCCATACTGATGGTCAAAAAAATGCTTAGAGTAAATAAGATGATAATTGGTCAAAAATATTGTTTTCAAGTACTTTTGAAATAGCTGGTAGAAGAGATATGGGTCTATAATTATTGAATACTGCTGGCTCACCTTTTTATAAATTGGAATTACCTTAGCAATTGTTAGTTTATCAGGGAATATTCCTGTGGTTAATACTTGATTTGTTAATAAAGTTAAAGATTTGGTTAGTGCAGGTTCAAGCATTTTTAGCAGTTTGGTGAAGAGACCATCACATGCACAGCTACTTTTGTTGGGTAGATTATTTATTGTTCTCTTTATGGTATCTTCTTCAACGTATGTAAATATAAAATTACAGTTTACTATTTTATTTAGATAATATGAATGATCATGAATGCCTTTGTATTTAATATAATTTGCCAGATTACTACCTATATTAGTAAATAATGTATTGCATTTATTTGCAATTTCTAATTTGTCTGCCACAACGGAATCAGATTCTTTAAAATATTGGACATGATTTATTAATTTTATGTTTAGGCAGGATTTCATTTACAGTTTTCCAAGTGTTTTTATATCAAATTTAAATTGATTAAAACATTTGTCAAAATATGATTGCTTTGCTTTGCGAAAACTTCTTTTCAAAACACTGTTGTATGTTTTTAGATTAACAATAATACACCGTATTCAGAAGATTCAGGGTTTGTGATTTTTAATTGTTTGTAAAGTTTGTCTCTGTATCTTATTGAGGTTAGCAAGCCTTGAGTTATCCATGTAGATTTTTTATGTTTATATTTATTAAATTTCATTAATTTGCTAGTCATATATTTATTTTTAGCTTGATTTATTTCATTGATTATAATGTTATAATTATGGTTTGGATCAGCATTTGAACTTTTATCTAATTTGTTATACATGTATTTCAGAAGAGATTATATAATTTCTGACTTTTAACATAGCCTTTTTATTTTGTACATTAACTAGTATAAATTTTGTAGCATGTTCCTCTCTCAGAGGAGTGTCCATGAGCATAACATATGGTTGATAATCATAATTAAAAAAAATTAATATTCCTGCTGTACTTTACAAAATATGCTTTGTTAAATTACAAAAAGAGGTAATCATATTTCCCAGTGCTTCGCTGGGTCACTAAAATTCTGATATCTTTCTTAATCGTTTTAGCTTAAATTTGGTCAATTGTTTATAAGTGTAAAAGTCTAATTGACATATCCATCACGTGACCTGTTGCCTAGCAAACATCCGTCGAGCCATCAACAAATGGTTGACGAACACATGGTGCGTTCGAGCATTCCATCGCGGTATATATTGTTTTGAAATTCCGGTCCCAGAAGTAGATATATTTATTTATGACAAAAAACATAAGGCAATGCAGTGCAATGTTGTCACTTGATGCATTGAATGTATAAAGTGACAACAATATGCGGTTATGTTTGATTTATGAAGTGTCATGCCGCAATAGTAATTCAATTCATATAATTATATAACCATTATCAACATTGCTGGCAAAGGTAAAGCTTGACGGAGGTCACGCACAAAAAAGTGATTGTAATATAGACAAAAGGCGACGTACTAGACACATCAATTAAACAACATAATCATTACATATCAGCTGTCACGTTAGGCCTATTTAGTCCAATCGCAAGCTTCCTTCGATTGCATGTACCTGCCTGTCACGTCTTAGAAGTTATAAAAAGCGTGGAACGTAACCACTCTAGTCTATGTGTGATTAATGATATTCATGCTGCGTTGCGACGTAGGTTGTGCGCGATCCCAGCTTACTGTGCTCGCACCGCTCACTCAATGACCCCGGCGTTGTTCGGCGCCTGTAGTTTCCGAGTGCAGCAACATCTGACGACATCAGCGACGTGCGTAGGTGACGTAATAATAAACCGGTTACGTCGCCTAGGCAACGCTTTGGTAGGGAAGTTAACGAGCTTAGCCGAGCGGATTCAGTTGAATGTCCAGGTGGGAGATAGACTGGACCACACTAGACGCTGATCACATTAGACGCGCTACGCATTGTAAGTTATACACGTGCGTAGGTAGTGCTGCTTTTGAGCCTAGAGGGTGCAGGGGGTATTTTCGTGATCCGTGATTAGCAAAATTATTTCCTCTTGGAACGTGAAAGCTCTTTTTTATCCCTGTGATTCGTGATCAGGTGCAACAGCGTGAAGCGTGATTTAAAATATATTTTCCTTGTGAACCGTGATTGAAGTAGAAGTTTCTTCGTGAAATTGACGACAGGTGACTAAAAATGTCGATCTCTTCGCCGATTTCTGCTCACAAAATATATCTATATCTATATCACCAAACAACCAAACCCAAATATTTTCCCTGTGAAATGTGAAAACACATTTTTTCACTGTGAATTGTGATCCAGGAACCCCCTTCACCGCCTCTTGTAAGGTTGTTGGTTGTACTACTACTACTACTACTACTACTACTACTACTACTGCTGCTGCTGCTGCTGCTGCTGCTGTTACTGCTACTGCTACTGCTACTGCTACTGCTACTGCTACTGCTGCTGTTACTGCTACAACGTTAACCTATACGCATACGCAAGCCCCATTATAAGAACATATTCAAATGACTGGTGTGACACCGTAATACAACAGGGCGTAACACGGTCATTAGGATGTCGGATTATCAGTCAAAAGAATAACAGTTCGATTCCTCTTGCTCACGTATCACAGACTGGACACTAATTTCATCCACTTCCCGTTGTCTCGGTTCATTCAGCTGTATAAATGGGTACATGGCTAAGGACAATGGTGGATATGTGGATAAGGATATGTGGATAAGGACATTTGTGTGTGCGTACGTGCGTACGTGCATGCGTTTCCGCGAATGGTTTGCGTATGTAATAATTAAAAATGTTTGCGCGTGACCTCCGTCAAACTTTATTTTTACCACCAATGTTAGTAACGGTTATATACGTGAATCACATTACTGCGTGACATCTCAAAAATCACACATTCCCGCAGGCATATGTCACTTTAAAAACTTTGCCTTATTTTGTATTATAAAGAAACGCTTTTGTAGCCAGAATTTAATATATATATATATATATTGAATGAATGCACGAACGCTCCACATGTTCGGCATCCATTTTTTGATAGCTTGACGGAGCTTTTGCTAGGCAACAGGTCACACGGTGGATATATCAATTGCAGCATGGCTTAATTAATACTTCACATGGAAGTTGGTGTTTGAATGAACAGGCGTGCCTGGTTGAAGTGCTTGGCGCATGGACGGTCTAGTGGATTGTATCTGCTACGTTAGGCAAACAGCCTTCTAAACATTACCAATGTAGTGTTTATTCCAATTCAGAACGCACACTTATGCCACACCAATCAGCGCAAATCAACGAACGTAAAATAAAACCAATGAGACGACTTCTGAAAAATGTCAATCCATAGGCGCCAAGATAGAATAAATGACTAAATCTACATATCCTATAATGTACAAACCTAAAGTATATCAAGACGTTGGCATTCTCTCTCGGGGCAATTTATCTAACAGACGTGGAGCAAACAAAGAAGTAATCATGTCTTTCCATCTGCTATTTGACATTGGATCTACCATGTCGTTGTTGCTGGCGGCCACTAGATGGCACCATGGGTATCAGGACGTTCGCATCACGCGTGATTGACCTTCACTGTAATTACATTAACATGATTAGATGGACGCCGGTAATTTAACGCTAAAGAGTCGCGTACTCCTACGTCAAAACGTACGATTGTGTACGTGGATGTGATTGTGTTGGAGCGTGTTATTAATCCGAGCCTATTGTACATAAATACTATACACTATCTCGTGTCTTACTGAATTCGGTCAGGTTGGGTTGCAAAATCAATAGGCTGGCTATTCCTGCCCCATCTGGTTCGGTGTCGCAAGCGATTGGATTTTTGCAATATTAATAAGGAATTACGTGGAACGGAGGTTACCGAATACAGCAGATATTTAAAGTCAATGTCAATTTTTTAACGGTATATGATTGTTTAGTTCTTTCTTTTACGTAACCTAATGACCACAATTCGTCTTAAGTATTTAAGCGTCCCCATGAGCTACCCTTGGCAAACACATGTAGTGATATAGGCCTATTTAGTTAAAGGGAAAAATAAGACAATTGTTTTGACGCAGACACCTAAAATGGTTAATAAAAACTAACCATATGCCACTACAGACTTAACTACCACGCTGGTTATTTACTCAGAATTTATTTCTAAAGTGGGAGATTATTGTAAAACCTGACATATTGAGACCCCCCCCCGATGTTTGACCAATAAGCGCCAGAGCTTCTTTCGCCTTGACCCTATTGCAACGTGTAGAATTATTATTATTCTCGACATATGAACACGCAGCTCATATATTGGTTTCTTGTACGCCCTTCATAGGCCGTTCCAGGGGGATCTTGGGGGCACGCCGGGGTGCACGTGCCCCCAGATCTTTAGAATTTCGCCTCGCTAGAGTGGCGTGCCCCGTAGTCCTTTTGAAAGCATATGAAATGTTTGTAACAACACCCTCCCCCACCCCCGTTTTCCGATGTCATTAGTCGAGCCGAGATAGCGAGACAGCGGAGAAGCTGGTGTCGCGGTGATGTAAAGAAATCGACAGCCCCCCCCGGACTTCTGAAGTCATGATCCGACAGCGGGACAGCGGAGTCGTGCTGAAATTCCGGCTCAGACCACCCAAAATGAAGTTGGTTCGACCGCCAGTGGACGTTTTGTCACCCGCAGACCATCCTCTCTGGAAATGACCCTGCCATTCGATTCAGAAGCTGGGTTATATTTGTATTCATAGTAACAACTGCTATATAATAATAAGATGTTGCGGACGCAACATCTTACACGTTAATCCAGACACGTTTGAACGGTGAAGTTGTGAAAACGTATAAATTACAAGGCCAACATACGTTAAGTATTAATTTGCATTAGGCCTACGTACAAGGGCGAAGTGGTCGTTACCACGTATAGTGCGGGAACTATATTGCTACTGTGGCGCCATCTAGCCAGTGAACATATTATGTTAATGCAAATAGATGTTAAATGTAATTTTGGATCGTACAATTAACTAGTTCCACTCCACATGACAAGGGGGGTGAACTAATACTAAACGCATAACTTTTTGGAGTTTGTGAAGTTACGAGACCACCCCTTGAGTATATCTACACTCTAGCCCTGTCACTATGTCGTGGGCTGTGTGCGCACAGACTGTCGTGGGTTGTAGGTCACAGAAGGTCGTGGACTGTGTGCACGCAGACTGTCGTAGGCTGTGTGCGCACAGACTGTCGTGGGTTATAGGTCACAGACTGTCGTGGGCTGTGTGCACGCAGACTGTCGTAGGCTGTGTGCGCACAGACTGTCGTGGGTTGTAGGTCACAGTAGGTCACTGTCGTGGGATGTGTGCACGCAGACTGTAGTGGGATGTGTGCGCAAAGACTGTCGTGGGCTGTGTGTGCACAGACTGTCGTGGGATGTGTGCACACAGACTGTCGTGGGATGTGTGCACGCAGACTGTAGTGGGATGTGTGCGCAAAGACTGTCGTGGGCTGTGTGTGCACAGACTGTCGTGGGATGTGTGCACACAGACTGTCGTGGGATGTGTGCGCATAGACTGTCGTGGGATGTGTGCGCATAGACTGTCGTGGGTTGTGTACTCACAGACTGTCGTAGGCTGTGTGTGCACAGACTGTCGTGGGATGTGTGCACACAGACTGTCGTGGGATGTGTGCGCATAGACTGTCGTAGGCTGTGTGTGCACATACTTTCGTGGGATGTGTGCACGCAGACTGTCGTAGGCTGTGTGTGCACAGACTTTCGTGGGCTGTGTGCTCACAGACTGTCGTGGGCTGTGTGCTCACAGACTGTCGTGTTTTGTGTATTTACAGACTGTCGTGCTAACACATGCTGTCGTGGGATGCGAACGCAAATTTGCAATCGGCGAAGCTCTACTATTGTCACCGTCATATTTCAAGACTAGCTCAAAATAAATGACAGGCATTACCGCCACTAAATCTTTTATCAGTAAAAACACCCTATTGTTAATTTCGTTAAAAAAAACGAATCCGCCGCTGGAATAATGCTTTATGCAGCTCGAATATGTCATCGTCGATGAAAAGAAGCACATAATAGAATCGAACACCCGACATGATGTATCTCATTTTAAAACAGCGCGATAGGCCTATCTATGACGCTCGCTCTGTCATACGAGACTCGAGATTGGCGAGTGTGACAACGGGGCTGTATCACGTCAGGCGACGTAACAAAGACGGAGAACCGAGCGTCATCACTCGCAGCTGTGCAACCATTGTCGTCCGTCAGATAGACCCCCGCGCATGCCTCGTGCCTTCGAGCTCTTATTGTAATCGCCGACGTGGAAATTACTTAACGTATCGCCGTTCGTCATTGACGCTCGCCGTTTGGAGGTGGCGCCGTGGGGCACTTTGACCGTTCCTAAGCACCGGGTGCTGCAGTAGATAAGAACATACGTTGTAAACCAGAGCTTGTGATCAGTCGAATTTCCCTGCAGTGCGGTAGGTGGCCTTTCAGAGTGACATTTACCAAACCACAGGTACTCACGGTTCTTGAGATCTAACAAATACGCACTCGACCGCCCCTTGCCCACCCTCATGTGTCTGTGATTGTATGTGTAGACATCGGTGATACCCAGACCACCTAACAAAGGAGACTCCAGAATTGATGAATGAATAGATAAATGAATGGATGAATGAATGAATGAATGAATGGATGGATGGATGGATGGGTGAATGAAAGTGTATGAATGGGGAGCGAGAGAACGAACGAACGTACAACGAACGGACGAGAGAAAGAATGAAAGAACGAAAGTAAAGAAGAAGGAAAGTGCGAAAGTGAATCGAAGAATGAACGACTGGATGAGTGCAAGAAAGAAAGAATGAATGAATGGCTCGTTAAATGAGAGATGAGTGAGTGAGTGAGTGAGTGAGTGAGTGGGTGGGTGGGTGGGTGAGTGAGTGAGTGAGTGAGTGAGTGAGTGGGTGGGCGAGCGAGTGAGTGTGTGGGTGAGTGAGTGAGTGAGTGGGTGGATGAGTGAGTGAGTGAGTGGGTGAGTGGGTGAGTGGGTGAGTGAGTGAGTGAGTGAGTGAGTGAGTGAGTGAGTGAGTGAGTGGGTGGGCGAGCGAGTGAGTGTGTGGGTGAGTGGGTGGATGAGTGAGTGAGTGAGTGAGTGAGTGAGTGAGTGAGTGAGTGAGCGAGTGGGCGAGTGGGCGAGTGGGCGAGTGGGCGAGTGAGCGAGTGAGCGAGTGAGCGAGTGAGCGAGTGAGCGAGTGAGCGAGTGAGCGAGTGAGCGAGTGAGCGAGTGAGCGAGTGAGTGAGTGAGTGAGTGAGTGAGTGAGTGAGTGAGTGAGTGAGTGAGTGAGTGAGTGAGTGAGTGAGTGAGTGCGCGCGCGCTTATCTGGATGCTTGTGCACGCGCAACTGTGACGCAGTAGTCTTATTTTGCGAACCGTGCACCAGCTTATGCAACCATAAGCATTTAACGGTGTTTCTGTTCAGCTATTACAACACGACGAAGTGTTTAAAATATTGAATGGTTATGAAAATATTGATAGAAATATGTTTTTTTTCAGTTAAGAAAGATAGAAAGACTAGAGGACATGAAGTTACATTAGTAAAGGAGCAGTGTAGATTATACGTAAGAAAGTTCTAATTTTCATAAAGGACTGTGAATGAATGGAACAGATTATCTGATGATTGTGTGGGTGGTAGTAGTGTGAATATGTTTAAAAATAAAATCGACACATACCTCAGAAGGGCTGGATATATGTAGATAAAAGGGTTGGACTCTCGATAAGCCAAAGGGCTTCCTTGTCCACCTGCCATCTAGAATTAATTCTCTGGATGGCAATCTTGTTGACTTGGTGACAGTGGAACGTGTTGCTCGTGTCACCCGTCCGGACGTAACGACGACTCGCCAGCCGGCCGCTATTGACCCGCGCTCGCGGCCGAGCCTCGCAAGCGGCGGAGTTGTTACAACACGTGCGCGGGTCGCATGATCAGCTGTTCGACTGCAAGGTGAAGGCTACACGCACTGTCTTTGTGGCATTCCCCGCGTGCATTCGGCTCACATCGCACGCGCCCGCCTAGGCTCAACGGAACGGCTCAAGCTGGCGCGCGGATAATACCAGTGGTCGGCGTTTGCAGGGAGCGCTCGCACGAATTCACGAGGTAAGTTGACAGGTTTGTCGGCGGAGTGCTTTCGTTTGGGGTGTTCCTGGGAGGAGAGACGGAGCAACGAGGGAAGGGAGTGAGGAGCATTAGGCCGATGCATGAGTACACGTGGGTGCTATATTTAACTGAGCATGCCCACGCGAATGCCCAGTTGAGCTGGCGCGATTGGCTAGTACTCGTGTACGTAATCAACCGGCGGGCAGGCCTATCACTGCCGAGTAGGCAGAGTAGCAGCCCTCGCTGGCCGCTACCAAGTATTCGCCTCTAACAACGCATCAGTGAGCACGTTTTGTAGCGAAATAACATCTCCTAATCAAAATCGGGGCGATTTTCCCGAAATCGATTCACAAATGGTCATAAATAGTGGCTCTGAGAGTAAACTCTGTGTAGCAAAGATCGAGTGTGTTATACCTAAAATGTACACATGGGATACGGGCACAAAGGAGAGACTCTGTATCTCCCGTGGTGTGCCTTCTGCCACGTTCTACCCGGCTTCCGCTCGACCGTGTCCTCTGTCGTCTACAGCTATGGCGCGTCTGTTCCTTTGTTTACGTAATCAGATCGTCGTTCGGCACCCATATTGAGTCACAGAGGTCTTCGAATGTCATCGAGTCTCACCTTCAAACTGCATCAATGTGTTAATGCAAAACGGAAGCCTATGCGCAATGTTTGATGTCGAAGACCTACGTCACGAGAATAACCGTATTGAATTATTTCTAATATTTTGTCCAGCCCAGACCGCTGATCGAAGTGGTGATCTTGAACTTGTAGAGGTGACACCGTAGTCTAACAACTGTGTTACCGAACAACTCAATTAAGTAATTACAGTGTACACAAAAAAGAGGCACTCAAAGCAGGCCATTGTTGGGCTACTGAATGGGATATACCTTCTATTACAAGGTTACTTTAAAGATAACACACATCTCACTTTGCTAAAAAAAACTGTTTCAGTGTTATATAATATTTACATGAATAGCGTAAATTAGGTACATATAAAATGTAGATCCAGCCAGGTTGGGTTAGGGTACGTAATACATAAAACAAGTGTAATCAATAATATCTTATAACTGGATTTCAACCAACGGCTGCATCAAGTAATTATTAATGCCACGTTTAATGGTGAACTGTTAACTTGTAATTATGAATAATTATTAGCCATACCTAAAATGATAACTGTCTGTCGTTGTACCTGCAATAAGCACAATGTGAAGATAAATAATAGGTACGGTTTATGTTTCACTGTCTTAAAATAAGAAATGTCCTCAGTAATAATAATATTAATATGATTATAGCTTCGACACGACAGAGACTGGACAGAATCACTTTATGCTGCGCATGATACAAGCGTTCACTGACACGTACAACCTCTAATATTGGTTTATTTCATCAGGTTATGAAGTGCATAATTATATTCTGACTTCTTGGAAGTCCATGTTAGTTTTATGAACCGCTATATAGCATATTTTTGACCGTTAAATAATGTCACGAATATCGACAAAAACCGTTCATCGAAATGTTGAAATGAAACTGATAACTAGTGATTTATTGTTATTAAGAATAACTAAGGCGTTTATCCATTAAAACATTTTGGAGTGGTCAACTTGTTAAAATGTATTTCGTGCACATACATAATATCGTGATCTTACGATAAACCATCAAACAGTGTACCTGGCGAGTGGTCCATTAGTGGGATGACTGTCACGAGTGCGTTGAGTTCACTAGAGTAGGGTGGCTGTACTTGACAGCAACTTCCTGGCCGAGTAGATTAGCCGCCAGTGTCGACTCGGTAGTTAATGTGTGGACATACTGGCTGTGATACTGCCCTGGGTGGGGACGTGTTGGGTCCGGTCGGGGGGTCGTCTCCACATCTCCCCGATACATTGTAAATTGTTCGACGATTCGTGTATTAAAGGAAATAAAAATAAGGCATTAGCTAAAATCCTTTTTCCATGTGTACACACAGTTTAACCTTGTATGTAACATTTGACAACACTAAAAAAATACAGAAAAATACATTTGTAACATAAATTTGATTTTAAACCCGTCTGTGTAGCGATTCCCGCGGAAAATAAAATTTAATGAGCTAGGCGATCACGTGGTATCGGGACGTCACTTATGACCCACACTCGCACCAGGCCGACCCTTTCCATGCATTCAGAGCATGTTTACAAGTATAGCTTTTTGGTCGAAACGAGCGTCAGAATGAGTTATTGTGCAATATTCCGATGAAATACAAACACTAGTCATCATAGAGGAACAAGCAGTTATCTTACTGTTCCACATGAATCGAATTTTATTCAAAACAATGAATGCGAATGTGCCTACAAGTCGACTAGGTTTCGCCGAGCTTGGGCTCGTTTTCAGAATAATTATATCGAATGCAACCAACGAGAGATAATCTACACCAATAAACATACATAGCAAACATATATCGTATCCAGCTACAGAAAGTAACGTGTATAATCTCATAATATCACTAGAATATCGATGTATGAAGGAGGAGTTGTTCAATTTATCATAACAACTTAAATTAGTCAGCGAATTACTATCGGTCTTGGTAGCTCGGTTGGTAAAGGCGTTGGATCTTCAGCGTTCATTTTGCAATCGGGTGACGCCGGTTCAAATCCCACACCAAACCATTGATTTTTTTAACACTTTTTTGTTTTATGTTTTCACGAAGTAATATAAACCAAATCATTTTTATACTATGATGCACTGTTTATAAATATTTTGGTAGTAATTATTTATTCGCCACAAAAATGAAAATATGGGAATTATACAACGATTTTTCTAAATTTTATTCATCCAAACAAATATAATGTAACGGATATATAATTTATTAATTGTATATATATTGTACGGTAATATATTGTAATTATATATGTGAAAACAAATGGTGATCTGTCTGGATAAATAAAATTTAGAAACATCGCGTTATATATAATTACCATATTTTAATTTTTGTGGCGAATAAATAATTACTACCAAAATATTTATAAAGAGTGCATCATAGTATAAAAATGATTTGGTTTATATTACTTCGCGAAAACATAAACCAAAAAAAGTGTAAAAAAATCAACGGTTTGGTGTGGGGTTTGAACCGGCGTCACCCGATTGCAAAATAAATGCTGAGGAACCAACGCCTTTACTATCTGAGCTAGCAGGTCCGACAGAAATTCACTCACTGATTTAAGTTGTTATGATACAACGCCTCCTTCATACATCGATATTCTAGTGATATTATGAGATTATACACGTTACTTTCTGTAGCTGGATACGATATATGTTTGCTATGTATGTTTATTGGTGTAGATTATATCTCGTTGGTTGCATTCGATATAATTATTCTGAAAATGAGCCCAAGCTCGGCGAAACCTAGTCGACTTGTAGGCACATTCGCATTCATTGTTTTGAATAAAATTCGATTCATGTGGAACAGTAAGATAACTGCTTGTTCCTCTATGATGACTAGTGTTTGTATTTCATCGGAATATTGCACAATAACTCATTCTGACGCTCGTTTCGACCCAGAACCTATACTTGTAAACATGCCCTGAATGCATGGAAAGAGTCGGCCTGATGCGAGTGTGGGTCATAAGTGACGTCACATCTCGGCATCCCGAAAAGCGCGCCAAAAATATGCATATTCGAAAATATCCGGATGTATAGCATTAAATGTGGAATTTCTAATTCATTGATTTTTTTGATTGTTTTTGGCTTGGTGGACATGGAAATAGATAGCAGGATGTAATTTAACATGAATTCAAGCCATATATGTTTTTATTCCCTTTAAGTGACTGAGCACTACACCAAGTGGGCCGCGCACTTCGCACTTACACACATAAATATGTTTCACGTGTAGATGTAGATGATTTACTCCTCGGCCGAGGTAAGCCTTCTCAAATAACGTGGTCATTGGGTTTTTTTTCAGCTGGAGGTACAACATTATTAAAATGTCTGAAATGTGATGTGTTTGAAAACTATCACATACAAAGGCTGTTTGAAATGGTAACAAGTTCAATATGTTAAAATCGTGCATCTGATCAAATGTAGGGCCTGTGTAAGGTTCTTATAACGTAGAAAGTCACGCACGATTTGACTTAAACTAATGAGTCAGATAGCTTCTTAACCTAATGTTAGCTAACTAATACAATTATGTTGCGAATGAAAACGCAAAGCTGGCCAAGCTTACAAAATAATTATCACAAATAATAAAGTATTCCTAAATGAGTAACTTATTAGGTCTACAGTATGTGCCGTACTTGGCGACACCGTACGAAACGAACGCACAATTAACCGTATGTTAACCTTACATACGAAACATACTTAGAAACTGTTCACAAGTCCGGTGGCGAAAGGACTGGAGACTTTTGTTGGAAAGCAGCGTCACAATGTCAAGAGCCATGTGATGTCACGCGTAACGTCTACACACGACAGAACACGCGTCAGTGAAGCGAAGCGTGACAGCTACGTAGCAGAACGCTGCACTGAAAACGTTTACAGTCTATAAGGCCAAGTAAAAAAAGAAAATAGTTTCTCGTCCGGATTTTTTTCTCAAAAGGAGGCGGGAGGCCCTTATTATTTACTATTTGTCAATATTTTGTTATTTTGTAAAGATGGCCGCAATGTCATAGATGTTAAGTGTTACTGATTTAAAGACACTATTGCTTGTCCGATGTAACGTGGAACATACCAGGGCTGTGATGTATGTTACTATAATTACTATTATTTTAGCTGGATTGACAGATAAACAGAAAAAATTATGTGGAATATATATGTCCCATGTTACACCGGAATACAATTTAAATTGATTAAATAAACAAAACACAATGTTAAATGTATTTAATACACAGCAAAAGGTGCCACACTGTACGGATTTCCTGCATACAATACGGATTTTTTTAAATATGGCAATATCCAGTTTTAATACGGATTTGCTACAAAATGTAAGCAAATGTTAATTAATGTAGGTATATTTAGTAGCATGGTAAATGGCGACACTCGCTCGGAATAAGCATGTTAACCAATACAAAAATACTAATGTTTCAAGTTAAAATATGCATTTCAGAACACAAAATGTGGCATGTCTGTAAAAACAACCATCCATTGCCAAACGTACACACGCACATCATTTGCCTGCAGGTTGCCGAGGTGCGAAGGCTCTAGTCACTTTCTTCTTGGCCACTTTGCATTTCACCTCACATTCCTCACAAAGAGGATAATGGCCAACCGATGTTGTAACGCTATGTTACATAGTACGACGCCTCAATGGGCATTTTACATGTTAGTTTGTCGTTGACCTTCACTATGTCAAATGTGTTCCCTTCTCCAGGATCATTGACGTCTTTGAAGCATGCGCCACATGAATGTAACATCACCTCCAAGTTCCTCTCCAGTTATTATTTCTCTTCTGGTTTGAGAACGCGGGCAGCATAGAGGACACGTCATTTCAGACATCCTTCACACTTATAAAAATTGAAAGTGGAGAAAAATTGCAATTAGCCAGTTCACAATAAATAAAGGCATGGTTTGACTACTTATCTCTCTGTTACAATTGATTGGGTGTTTATAACCTATGTGGTTAAACAACCAATCACAACATAAATATTTCAACCATGACAAGTTGGAGGGCAGAGTCATACCATCTTTGATGCAAAGTTGTATGCGTTGTCATAAAGCTTTGTTGTGATGAACATATATATTCATTTGTAAATAATGAGTCATTCCAATTATTCAATTTTGGGGTGTGACATGTACTGCGATTATCTCACTGACGAGGTAATTGACACAATGTCTGCTAGACAGTCGTTCGGGTTTGCCGACACGTCCAACTTGTCCTTACTTCCACCAATGTTCACTTTTACCTGAAGACAAAATAAAAGAAATGAGACCTTAAAACAACAACCTTTTCCAGAAACCATTTGTCAATTGACAAATCTTAATTGGCTGACGCTATATTGAACAAAACAACACCAATAATCAAGCAAGAAAAGGGTGAGTCGGCCTACATTGAAACGTTTATAATATTTGTGCCCGAGCAGTAGGCTATCATGGAACGATTTCCAAGGAGTTGCAATCCAAAATATCCCTCTGGCTACCTTTCAAATATTTCGTTTAAGCTATGCAACATATTGCTGTATTTTATTAAAAGTACACTTGCATTTCAAAATGTTACTTATTTCCATGAAACATGCGAAAATTACAAACTAAAACAAAACAAAAAAATTCATACAACTCCGCATGGTGTCACTAGTAACAGCCTTGTTAGACAGTCACCATAATTTAATAAACCGCACAAATCAGCATGTCATGCCATATTTAAACTACTTCAGTAATACTTTTATACACTGTTGCTAACAAAGTTGTAATTTTAAGTAATCTTCAATGACTTGGTACATTTGTGGCGGGTCTAACCGGTGATTATTTACACTAGTAGCGCCAAAGTGTAGACTCGAGCGAAGTCAACGCAAAATCTACTGACAGGCCTCGAATTTTATCAAATTGAGGGCTTTTATACTTTTTAGGGGGCACATAATATAAAACACGACCAGTTTGACCGTGAACAATAGCTTAATTTCCGAGGCAACGCGGCCAGTTGCCAGGGCATTTCGGCAAATGGCCGCGTGCTGCCACGCAGTTCGAGATGAGTACCGACCTGTGACGTTTGACAGCGTTCTGCTGAACTGATGTCTTCTCCGTCATCAAATTCCCCTGACAGAAAAGCTCTAGGAATGTCTGCTTGCCATTTGATACCGTCCTAGCATACCACGGTTTCAATATTGCGGTGGACCTACGAATTCGCAAGCAAACAAACACCAACATATTCGGACTAAAGATGGCCGACAATAGCAGACATGTCGCGCAAGAGCTATAGTTTCGTGCCCGTGATTAGCCTCGATTCCAGACTTGAGTATGCGGTCCTTGGAGCACGGGGCACGCAACAAGCCAATATCGTTCCCATTTTAAACTCTATAGAAGGCATACACAGATCTGAAAAGCGTTTAAAATAGCAATTTTTTTAAATAGTAAATAGCAAAAAAAAGGAGGCGGCAGCTAAAAAGGAAGCGGGCGGGGACGAGAAACTATTTTCTTTTTTTATTTGGCCTAACCGAGTCGCATGAATGGTGTAATTGTGCGGACAAAAAGCCAAACGGAAATACACGATTCATTCGACAAAAAAGGAGCGAGAAGAAAGGAGAAAGAAACCTTCGAAGGATTTGCGATTTTCCTTACCTAGGTCCTTTTTATCGTTAAACTAACATCGGTTGGGGGTGTCTGTTATAACTAACTTGCGTCTAATTGAGCGTAAACTTAGATATTCAAATATACAGTTTACAAGACTCCTAACCCATGCTTACATAAGGCCTAAATGGCTAAATCGTTTACAAAATGCAATAATAATATTATTAAAACAGGTAACAAGGAAAATTACCAGTTTTTGTGAGAATATATTACTAATCCCAGCACAAACCTTTACCCCAGTGTAACATACTGCAAACAATAAGCACGCCGGTTTTTGTTCCTTTGTGGAAATTATATAAATTGTTTTAATAATAACTTCTACATAATACTAATAATAATGTGTTTTGACCATCTTAGTCTTCATTTAGTCGCCAGGGACGACTGTGCAGCCATCTACCGAGTCTCGTATATATATATATATATAATATATATATTCTTGTAGACTGGCGTATTGTAACGGGTGTCCTCAGCAACATGGAACCTTTATAAAGAAAGGTACGTTTGTTCGCTGGTTTTCGTCATTAATCGAGTTACCTAGGACATATTCAATACGGTATATGCAGAACGAATTTCAA
This sequence comes from Paraescarpia echinospica, assembly GCA_020002185.1. Taxonomy (NCBI): domain Eukaryota; kingdom Metazoa; phylum Annelida; class Polychaeta; order Sabellida; family Siboglinidae; genus Paraescarpia; species Paraescarpia echinospica. The sequence goes on along the minus strand of CM034539.1, from coordinate 7,108,089 downwards.
AGTCGTGATAACGTCGAAAGCGGTGAATACTCAGCTGTTTATCGTGGGCGATAACGAAGCTAACAGCGTTCGTGTCTGCGCTCGCCGGTTTCAGCCCTGCCAACGTGTCCTTCATTGAGACTTCAGTTCATGTTGATCACGATATTTCGAAAACTTAATTTGATGGCTTGCATTCGTGGTAAACGCACGCATACGACACGAATTGTGTTATATTAGATGCAGTCAGTGGAGTAAACAATGTCTTAGACTTAGTTTGCGTGATGTAGTTGTAACTAAGTTTATAAAACCTGAAAATTGTCTGAGAGTGAGACCGAGTCTCTGACTGTCTAAGTCTAAGACTAGTTCTAAGTTTAAGACTAAGTCAGAGACAAGCCAAGTTTCATATATTACGTAGGCTGGCAGGTTTAATCTTTAATTTGAGCCTGGTGCAATTGGATTTGAAATGGGTGGGCTCGTTTTTACCAACTTTGTGGAAATACTTACCCTCGGGCCTTGATCCTCGGTCCTTGGTATTCTTACACTTAGTCGGCCCTTGTTATTCTTACACGTAGCCGGTCCTTGTTATTCTTACACTTAGCCAGTGTTACGCCATCTGTTGGACTTCAGGCAGAGAGAAGTCAGTATTGCTTCATTTGCTTGGTGAAACAACCGTCTCACTACCATTTGCTTACATTAGCCTAACAATGTCATAAATCTGCATAATGATATTATAAATATATATAATAAGACCTAATTAGGTTAATGCCCCAGACACATAGTACTAATTACAATTTAACACTACAACAGATTTGTGTATGTGGTTGCAACCACGAGATATGATTTATTTTTACTGTAGTTAATCAAGTACGATTACTCCTTTTAAATTTACGAGCATGATTACTTAGAGACTGCTAATTAACCGATTGTTTACTCAAATTGCATGCAATCGAGTGTGATTATTTTGTTAAGAGAACAATTGCCAACCAAAGATTTCCAAGTACAGTTATTCCAGCAGAGTTCTTTCATTTAGTTAGCGCCGTCTGCGAATTGTCTGTTCGAAGTTCATGTCGGCCAGATATCTTATCAAAGAAACCTTGGACAGTTATAACAGTTGAGTACGTCTCACCTTAAACACTACTCCCACTCCGGGTCGACATTGTTGTTCGTGGATAGGCTACCAAAACTCTGGAATCTATACTTCTACTTAATCTGCCAGTAACGGAGAGACAGGAGCTGGAAACAACCGTGTTATAAGAATGAGTAAAGTAACCGACCTAGAAGGAAAACGAAGGCCCAGCACAAGACTTCCTTTACCGGATGACACTGCTCAACTGTTTTTGGACATAATGTTAAATGATCAGTTGCTTAATTGCATTTATTACTACACTATATTAAAACAATGCAGGGCCATTAAACGCTACCGGTACTTCACATTCAGCCAGGTTTATAGTGGTAATGTTTATCAACAATTGATTTTTGTACAATAATATATTTTAAAATTTTGCATATACCAGAATGTTGAGTTTGGTTTGTGAAGAAAACGGTTTTGTTACCAAGTGAGAATGAATACAAACACGCATGCACACGCACGCTGACCTTTGACCGGGCTACGCCGTGTAAAGGAACAAGAACGTGACTCAGTAAATACGAGCTATTTTGAGCGCTGGTTTATTCATGGGAAAGTTGTGGTACAGTGATTAGTGGGTTGCGGTCAAGGACATTTGGTCAAGTACAATTCGACAGTAGGTCAAGCACACGTACTTTGAAACATAAACGTAACCACGGACAATTCCATGTACATTAGTTCAAGTTCACAATACTAAATAATAGTAATACATGATATTATTCAGCTGCCAAGTATTAACTATTGTGAAGACATCTATAATATCTTTATGAATACTTTGGAGCATTGTAGGTCCAATTCTCAAGCACTGAGGTCCACTCACCTGTTTCCAAATGCACTAGGTTCCTAGGAGCATTGGCCTGTGATCTATCAACTGGCGAGGTATTTGAAAAATAAGCACAAGGACCGTTTTTCAGTTGTAGATCATTCCACTTTGCCATCGATGTTGATAACAGTTATATATGTGAATTATATCACTATTGCTGCTTGGCATCTCGTAGCCCTGGTAAATCAAACATTCCCGCAAACTGTTCTCAATTTTAAAACGTTGCCTTATGTTTTTGTCAAAAAGAAAAACGTGTGGCCAGAATTTCAACGAATTATACGACGAAATGCATGAACACACTACGTGTTGGGAATATATTTTGACGGAGCTTTTGGTCACGTGATGGATAGGTAAAATAAGTGGCAAATGCTGTCTTTAGTTTGTTGTTCCACGGGTGGTGGTGGTACAATGTTAACTGTACAAATCAGGGCGGACATTCAATATTGTACATCACCCAGGTAAACCACTAGAACATTATTTTGTATACTAAAATTAAGGTATGTATTTGAGGGGGAGGGGAAGGCGTCACACAGGGAGACATCAGACGGAGCACTACCCAAGTCCCGCGGCGGAATACGGACATCGTCCGGGGGTGTCTTACAAATGACACGGCGAATGTGTTCGAGAAAGGAGATGGGTTATTGATGTTCCCCAAATAGCTCGTTTCCATGCTGCTCGACCAATTCGTTAAATGTACTTGTCGGAGTTATATCCTTGTCAACTGGTTTATTGGAATTCACGGAATAAGTCCGTGTCCTCGTTGGTCGTGAAATGCGATGTCTTGACGTAGTGTGCTATCACGCTGTCTCTGCCCGGCGCGGTGTCGTCGTTTTCCAGGTGTTACTGACGATGTGTGTTTGCCCTGCGTCATAGGATCCTCGCACGCACACACGCGCACACGAGGCATCTCACATGCAACAATTCATCCTTTAGCAAGACACACGCTCCCGCCCAAAATCAATATCATTGATTTTATGTTAATAACTCCCTCAGGATATTGTATAATGTGTAATGCACTGTCGTGGTTCTTAATACTTCAACGGGTTCGGTATGTCAAATTTGCTATGCGCGGCCTGGCCTGATGGTCGACTGTCATCATTTCCGAACGCCACACAACACGCGGACTATGCGGTGTAAGCCGTTTCTGTCGCTGTACTTGTGGGGTCGTAACGCAATCAGAGATCTTGCGACGGGGTCAGGTTTAATATAAACGTAGAATTGTGTATACTTATTATAAATACGTGCGACGGAGGAACGTAAACGAAGTCGGTATGTTTATTCGACTTACGATATATCGTTGGCATCATAGTCACTGACGAGGGTCATCCGACGAACGTACGAATCACGTGTTGTGCAGGAAAAGCAAGACATCAATATTGTCACCCGGGGCAATACGTATTATAGCAACTGGCCAAGAAATCCAATGGCGTATCGAGAGGTTTTGTATTTACGTGCAACATGTCCGTCTGGAATATTTGCCAGTTGTATTTTAAAACATTCGCACTACTAACATTTTACAAACTGTGGATAATTTGAAAGAGGCCAGACCTGATGTTGTACGTTAGTTTGTTTTGTATTCGACTGATGGCCCCCGGAGTGGCGCGCGACCACTCGCAAGGTAACATACGTAACGTTGGACAACTTCAGTGCATACTAGGTTGGTGCCGTCTGCTGGCGTGTGTGCACGCAAACACGCATCTAACACTTACTGATCCACGTCACTCATACTCAAGGCAGCCAGTGGGGGCAGCGAATGGGCTTCACATAAGGACGTAGCTGAGATTAACATTCTACACGACACGAAGCTGTAGTCTTCTCTCAGTCCTGTGTGCGTAGTGGACACTTTGAAAGTGTAGCAATGTAATTTTACAAGCATACACCCACCCATGCAATGACAATTTCGATAAAACGTGGCGCCACCTGGGGAATGACCGATAACTCAAATAGTCCATTAAAAAAAGTAAATAATTTTAAATAACTTTATATTTGTGTTTTATAAATACATCGCCAGTTGGTAGAGCAGAGGCCACTCGTCCACGGAAGCCATGAATACAGTAAGAGGCGAGTAGATGTAGGCGCCTGGGAGGAAATCTATTTTTAGTGCTCCGAAGTTAGCGATGGAGCCAGTCAGTTCCTCTATCCGGAATTACCTAGCGTAGAAACGGGTAACAGGAAGCATGCTGTGTTGAACGTGGGAAAAAGGGACAGCGTTAAACTCGGCCGTATTTCCATTAAAGCTTGTTTTGAAGCTGTAGGCCCCTATGTTTTGTTTACTATTTGAATATGCCCCGGGTTCGTACCTTCCAAATTGCGACAGTTGGTACGGGCTTACTAAACACAATTTGGCGGTATACCTTCCACATAGTTAATATAGTCTTAAGAACATCGTAGTAATTAATAAATGAAAAACAATATGAACAGACTGCCTCCTTTTTAACATGTGTGCTGTTGTTTGTCTGTTCAGATAAAGCCCGTCTTGCAGCAGTATAGACAATGTTGAGCGACGTGTGCCACGCTGTGACGGCGTGGGTGCGAGTCGAGTGGTTCCGCTTCCAGTTCTGGGCGGTGTGTGTCATCAAGGCGCTGCAGCCGGTCGACGGCGACCACTCGGCCGGCGAGTCTTCGCCGCCGTCGCCCGTCGCCGTCGATAAGGTCGGAGCTCGCAACGCCCGCGAGCCACTCAAATCGCCCGACGTGCCGTCCATCATCGACATCAAGAAGGCTGTGCCGTCGCACTGCTTCCGCGGCGACCTCGCCCGCTCGCTCTACTTCGTCGGCAAGGACATGGTGCTGATCGGCGCGCTGTACGGCGCCATGTTGCTGGTGGAGCGGCAGCCGATCAGGATGCTGTACGTGGCAGCGACGCCCGTCTACTGGTTCCTGCAGGGCACGATGCTGTGGGCGGTGTTCGTGCTCGGTCACGACTGCGGCCATGGCTCCTTCTCGCAGTACCACCGCCTAAACGACGTCCTCGGCACCCTCCTTCACGCCGTCCTTCTCGTGCCCTACTACCCGTGGAAGCTGTCGCACCGACACCACCACCGCAACACCGGCAACATCGACCGCGACGAGATTTTCTACCCGATCCGCGAGCGCGACGAGTCGCGCGACTTCCACCGCATCTACCCCGGCTTCGGCTTCGGCATCAGCTGGTTCCTGTACCTGCTCACCGGCTTCATGCCGCGCGGCATGTGTCACTTCAACCCGTTCGAGTCAATGTTCGTCGGCCACGTTTTGGGCTGCACGCTGTCTGTGGGCGCCATCGGCGGCTGGCTGGGCATGCTCGCCGCTTACGCCCATTACTACGGCATAGCTGCTCTCGCCAGCCACTACATCGCACCGCTTGTCGTGTTCGCGTCGTGGCTCGTCGTCGTTACGTTCCTCCACCACATGGACACGGGCGTGCTGTGGTATGGCGACGCCGCCTGGACGAACGTCCGCGGCCAGCTGTCGTCCGTCGACCGCCACTACGGCTGGGCGCACGAACTCACGCATAACATCGGCACGCATCAGATCCACCATCTCTTCAGCAAGATCCCGCACTACCACCTGGAGGAGGCGACGCGTCACTTCCGGTCCACCTTCCCGCACCTCGTATGTTGCAGCGACGCGCCGTCGCTCGCCGACTACTTCCGCATGTTCTACATCTACAAGGCGCAGCGCCATATTAGCAACGACACCATGCTGCACGCCTACTACTAGTTGACCGCCTCACGTCTCCACTGGCACCGCAGGTACTTTCGCCCGTCTCGCGATGTTGGAGGGACGACACATCTGGCGCTCCAATGTAACTGCCACAGCCGACCGAGCGGCTGCATTTATCTGCGGTTTCAACAAGACGTGTCGCGGAAGCACGCGCTTTCCACCTCGAGACAGAGGCGTGCGCATGCATGTTGCTCGTTGTTGACGTCGATGACGTAACAGCGACGCCGATGTGTGGCGCTGGTGTGATGCCAACTTAGCCGGGAGACAGCAGTACACCGAAAGACGCGGCCAAAACCCGACTAAGACAACGCTACCTCCGTCGCCGCGTCTGGTTCACCGTATAGTGAAGTATACTGCGAGATGAAGACACTAACAATAGGATAATTATGTGTGCAGGGTGAACGTGCGGACGTTGCCATTAGTTACCGGGGTCAGTTGTTTGTGTATAATTTGGGGTAGACTTGTATGATAACTACTACACGAAGTCCTTATTCAGCCGTCATCCACTGATTGGTCGTAGCCATACACTTCTCCACCCGTGCAAGACTACTTTAATTTACTTTAAATTCTGCTACATAAACCGACCCATTTGATGACATTATAGTTATTACATATTGCCGAATCGTTTGCACAGCCATGTCAAATATCGCTGGTTCAGCCTCGGTCACGACTGTTACACGTCTTTAAATAACGTTTGCACATTCCAACAACGGCGTTCTGTATTACGACTGTCGGACATTTGATCCTACATTCCGCGTGTAGGTTGCATTCGTGAAGGATGATACTTGCTCAATTTCGGAAAATACTGTTTTGAAATGTAACGACGGACGATACACCAACCCATCACCGCCCTACTACAGTGAGCCATCTGATTCGGCGTTCTATGCGATTGTTAACGCAGTTGTAGTCGCCCATGGTTTTAACTTGTTCAGTCGGCACGCACCGCGCTACAACTACACTGTGTTTTATTCCGACGACCGACTACCGATTTTAGGATAATTTTTTTGATAATTATAATTATCGTTGTTTTTATGTAGACATGTTGTTAACGATTATTGCATATTGATTATTAGGATGTATCGTTAGTACGTTGGCGTGCAATATATTGTTATATGCATCACGTTTATACTGTAGACTCGATATTCTTACTGTATATGTCGGTAGCACGCCATTAAGTAGGGGTCGAGGCATAAGAGAACATGATTTTGGCTTATGTATGTCTGTTTCTGCCTTCGCCAAGGCAGTCACGCCATCAAGTAGGAGTCAATGCATAGTAGAACACGATTCTGGCTTATGAATGTTTGTTACTGCCTTGGCGAAGGCAGTATATGCGGTAGAGACAAGTGACTACCCGTGTTTTGAAGTGTGTTTAGTTGAAGTTTCAAGTTTCTTATTATGATACGAAGTAAATCTTGAGTTGAACCTCCAAATGAATATTCATCCGTGACTGATAGTTTGTCACATATCCCAGCAAACTCACAGATCGTGTGGTAATGGTGTGTATGTTAGAACAACGTGCAGTTTGCTGCAATCCGTCGGTTCGTCTTGACGCAAATGGTTTGGTACTCGCATCACATCACGTCTGGGTTTATTCGTCGGTCGCAGATGCCCCTCGCGCGGTGATATTTCCCGACGTTCTTGAGCCGTTTACAATCGCACGTATGTTCCCATCCAGCGTATCAACTTACTCTTGCGCTTTTGAGTAATGGTGTTACGTCATAGTAATGCACATGTTGTCACATCGTCCAGTGGCCAACGTCACTGGTATTTGCTCATTTTACGATATTATGCAGAAATAAATGCACACTCCTATTTGGTAGACTATGGCTGACTGGAACCAGCTGGAAGAGAGCACTGTGACGGCGGACTCAGTTACCACCTTCCGGTGCCGGGTCGGCCAAACATAAACAGTGCGCACTCCCCATTCCGTTGCAATCAAGCCAGTATTAGTATCTGCATAATTGTTAACCATTATCATATCTCATTTTGAATACCCTGACCGTTTGTTGCGGGTTTAACTGTAAGTTAACTTATGATTCTGGTATATTTTTTATTTAGCTCATTGACAACTAAACGTACAATACAACTTAAAGATGGTAACATTATACGAACATTTTAAGCATGCAATAAAGCAATGTTCACAAAGTGGTTTCACTTTTGCGTTCCAAAAGCTGTCACGTGACTAGCGACGAATGACGTAACAAACGCCGCTCATCTCGGCAGTTACGTGGGTATAGATTGTTATGGTAATAAACATATGTAATGAAAAAGTTGTAAGTCCTGAATTCTGTTTGACGTCATATTTGTATATGAGATATAACACAGCCTTTACATTATGCCTACCTAATTGTTGAGTTGTTTCTATCCAAAATGTGTTGAGGTAAACAATGACACCTATTGCTTTTGTCTAAACGTTTGGCTTACGACGCCACTACGCTAACCACACGTCCTTTTGGTAGTAACCCAGGCGCTCCAGTTCGGCCACAAACGCCGCAGCCTCGCTTTCGCACTGGTTGCCGTGACGACGCACGAGCGCCAGCACCGCCTGGTGGACGTCACGCGCCATGTGCCGCGCGTCGCCGCAAACGTAGAGGTGAGCTTTATTGGCCGACAGAAGTCGCCACAGGTAGGCTCCGTCACGTCGCATGAGGTCCTGCACGTAGACCTTCTGTGATTGGTCGCGAGAGAATGCCACGCGCAACTCCAGGTGGCCGTCGCCTTCCCACCTCTCTGCAACCAGGATAACAACATTACACAACAGCAACAGTGCAGAAAACGTGGCCGACAGAGGTCTCCACTTAACATACACCTACGTTCAATCACATATAATAATAATATAATACGGTATTTCTTTCGCGCTAATTCCCGCCTAGCGGATCTATGCGCTGTACAAGCGATAAAATAAATGTATAATTTTTATTAATATATTAAAAACTAAACACTGGTTTTAAGACATATAATACTGAACATTAAAATAGAAATACTAATTTTAAGACAAATAATACCAACAAATTATAAAATAATGTCCGTCACGACGAAACAATTCAAATTAATTAAAATGTCTAATAAAAAGATGAGTCTTTAAAGACTTTCTAAACCTATCCAGTGTCCCTGATGCACGAATGTCCACCGGTAGTTCATTCCATAGTCGCGGTGCTGCTGCGCCAAATGCAGAGTCACCGATGCATTTCTTCGTGATGCTTTGGCGCAGTGTTGGCGCATGGTCCTGGCGTAGGCGTCCATCACGCTCTTGTGGCTGCACAAGTTCTGCCAGATAAGACGGCGCTAAACCATGAATACATTTGTAAGTCACCACCAACACCTTGAACACAATTCGACTCGCAACCGGCAGCCAATGCAGTTCCTTTAACACTGGCGTTATGTGGTCATGTCTCACATGGGTCCAAAACGGGACCGACTGGTATTTTCTATGTATAGGCGGATCCAGAGGGGCCTGGGGGGTACATGTTCCCCCAGGTCTTGGGAATATGCCCCTGTTACGTGCCCACTAAATGTGCCCCCATTTTGGCTAGTCTCAAGAGGGTGCAATTAGAGGATTTTGTTGATCTTCAAAAATTGTCAACGTCGCCTCGAAAAATCTTAAACAGCACCCTACGTCTTCCGATGTCATGATCGACAGGGCGCAGAGCGTGGTGGTGCTAAAGCTCCTGTAAAAATCTTCAACAGCACCCTACGTCTTCTGATGTCATGATCGACAGGGCGCAGAGCGTGGTGGTGCTAAATCTCCTGTAAAAATCTTCAACAGCATCCCTGTCTTCTGATGCCACCCAATATTCACTTTGTTCTGGCGCCAATGCTGGTTTTTGACAAGCGATGGGGAGAGGGGTGGTGTAATTGGAAGCTTGGGGCCCCCTACACTATTCTCTGGATCTTCTCCTGCTGCGTGAAGTATATTTTGATACATAATTCTTCATTTTGGCGAAGAACTAGCGTTGACCAATGCAGTCAAAGTTTTGCTCAAGTAAATGTCGAATTGACTGCAAGGTAACGAGGGACCAACTAGATTTGCAACAATGCAGGGGCTGCTTTCATGATGTTCCCACCGCGGATTGCACCTCGGAGAATCAAGCACTTTTAAGTAACGAAACGGCAAGAAAATTATATTTTTACGTCTTTACTGGACCACGCCTGGATGTCTGTGTAGCATAGAGTGCTTTGACTGTGTCCGCACCTGCTAGTCCCAATGGATGAGCACAGCAGTGCTCGGTCATCATGCTAGTCGCAATGGATGAGAACAGCAGTGCTCGGTCATCATGGTTTGGGTTAGATTAAGTAAGATATGTCAACATTATGAGCAATAAAAATATACGATCTCGTCCCCGGAATTTATGAACTAATTCATAATTGTAGGCTGCCTTAACAACTTGCTGCTGTGTTTAAAAACAACAATAATACTTTGGTACAAATCATTTTATTTAAAAAGTCACACAAACACCTGCACACACGTGCGTGCGCGCACACGCACACATTAATTGTTATACCCCTGCGCGCTACAACACGTACCCAGCTGTGTCCTGTATAGAAAGTCGCGTTCGCGATGTCGACATCCGAAGTACAACAAGTTACGACCGCTCGCCTCGCTATGAACTGCAACAACAGCAGACACACAGTCTCTATTCCGTGTCTCGTGACGGTCCGAATTCAACAGTTGAGTTACAGTGTTAGGATTAAGAAATAGCAAGTATAGATTTTTGAAGATAGAGCTTCCTGCTGACCCTCCCCGTACGAATGCATGTACTTGATGTCAATCTTGTCAAATGTACCTTCAGCCTAACCCTAACCCTTTTACACATCAGACCAATCATAAAAGGGCATTTGTACGTGAACACGTAGCATGGAGCTCTCTCCTAGATCTTCACCATCACGCCAGACTGATCAGCGTTTGTATATATATATATATACATGTCTCGTCACTAGGAGAAATACAGTGGTGCCACCTAACGGGTTTGATTACATTATCTGGAAAATACACAACCCACGTACACCAACACTGATAAATCAATGTCAATGTATTTGTTTCATGACGTATTTTATGACGACATAACATGGTAATCATTCTGTCTGGAACATTATCAATAAAGGTGAGTAAGAAACTGGATATAAATGGATGGCATAAGTATAAGAATCCTCCATTTAATTTCATCATTCATGTAAAATATAACATTATAATAATGTAAATGTAATTATGCATGTTGCATACTATAAATACTTTGCATCTTGTTATGGTTATGGTAATTGAGCAACTAACATCAAACCTGAATAATTCAAATGTATTCGTGTTTGACATTTTTTGTGTTATTATTGAAATAAAGCAAGATATTATAATATACATCTGGATGGACATGTTTCAGCAGTGGATATTTGATCAGCAATTTGATTAGGGCTGTCATTTCCACCACAGAGTCATTGTATTATTAACACTGTGTTTAAGAATATGACCATGCTATATTGATGGTGGGGAAAGTGCACAATAAGCACTGACCTTCTACTTCCCCCTTTCCACTTTGAACTATGTCAACTGTAATATGTATATATGTTGTAAGTTGTATTCTCAATTGGAAATAAAGAATTTAACTGAATTGTATCAATAATTAGCCCTGGCCTTGCGAGATTAAAATGTCAAAGGCTTTGTAGACGTAGTTACAATTGCAGGATAAATTCATGTTATAATTGCAATTGGTGGACTAATTAAATGTAACTGTCTACAGAAGAGAGTGTTCCTTGCTCTATAATGGTGGCTTTGAAGGTTGCTGACCTGTTAATATAAAGTATCATCGGGTATCAATAACAATATAACAACTTCTATGGTACCATAATCGTCAGAATCCAGAGCTCAATGCCACATTAAAAGCAAAGGGTTAATCAATTCCATGATTCATGTACAATGTGACAGTCATCAGATGGATGGATGTGCTAAGGCGCTAAGGAGGAATGGACAAGCAAGCCTTGGTCTTTTCAGTCAGTCAGTGAGATGGAATAAGACTGTCTCACTCACTCATTGAAAAATCCATCCGAATTGTTGGCCAGAACATCCATGACCAAACGGTCCTAAGCTGAACCATTCGTGGGAATAGTGTCCTATATTTGTTTGCTTCAAATGAAACAAGCCAGTACTTCTCTCTTGCATGAAGGCAATGAACGGAGCCAGACCAGTTCCAGGCCCCACCATGATGATTGGCACACAGTTATCACGTGGCAGGCGAAACTGAGGGTTTCTGCTCATGAACACGGAACAGGATTCACCGAGATTCAATCTGTCGCTGAGATACGTGGTCGCCACTCCAATCCTTGCTCTTCCCAGCATGCAATACCTCACTACAGACACTGTGATACACACTGTGTTTGAATCCTGACAAAACAGAAACATGTAATTATTTACAATGATCCGAAATGATTCAAATATAATTAAAATCACTATGTGAAATGATCATACAATTTTATTTTATTCATTCAAAGTTTGATTCCTTTCTAATAGAATAATCAGCAATAGGGCGGTATAAGTTCCTGGTGTGCTTCAGAGGTGATGAGATTACCTTGACTATAATGCAGATATCTCTGGACCAATGATATATATTTGTATTTCTCTGTTTAAAACCACTAATTTTAAAATTTAAGACATGACAAATTCAGTAAAAATCAAAGATATTCCATTCAAACACTGCCTAGAAGCCATTTTATATAGTTATCAAACTGTATGATTTGAATAAAGAAGCATATCATTTGTAAATTTGCATTCAACATTTACCGAGTTACAGCCAAGGGTCTAGGCCGAATTTGTTGACATCAAATTTAAGACCATTTTTAAATACTCCAATTGTGAAAGCTTTTTAAGATCCTAAAACAGGATCCAATCTAAGACGTTTTAAGATTTTGCACACACTCTAAATTCAAGAAATAACGTCATGTTTGAATACGACAAGGGAACAACTAAGGTACTCACTGTAAGAGGAGAAGACGAGATGGAGTAGTATCGCGGCTGCAGGGCTCTCATGTGTGACACAATGTCTGTACAAGTGAGGTTGTCTGTGACACAGACATCATAGAAGTCTTCAAGGACATCCACCACCTCTCTCTCCTTCAGGTACTCTTGTAGACCCAAGTTCTTCTTTGACGTCTGTATCGACATAAAGGTAATCATCTTATATAATACAGTATCCAGTCCTTAGGACTGCTCAAAAGCCTTTACACTTTATTCCATGGCAGACCTGTTCAATCGAACACCATCTCATCTTCTCTGGGAAGCATCCAGCCATGCTACAATTATTGTGCGAAGACTACCCTGGGTAGTTGTATACAAACATCCACCACAGTCTATATCCAGGAACTCATTCATGCAGCTGAGTGAACTGGAGCAACGTAGAGAGAATGAACATGCCCAAGGTTCGACACCTCAACGCAGGATTCGGACCCGGGTTCTCTGGGTTGAGAGTCCGATGCTTTAGCCATAGAACCACCGCGCTTGTTAGATCACTTTACCTCAATGCACGTAGACCAAAATGTAGCTGACTAACAATATCTAGCATTAGTTATTTTGCCTCCATTTGTCTCATTTAATTTTTAACAAGAGGCTAACAAGATTGGCATCCAGAAAATTAACTCCAGATGACATGTGGACAAGGAAGCCACTGACTTATACATAGTCAACCCTTTTTTATCTATGTGTATCCCTCCCTGCTTAGGTTTATGATGATTTTGTTTTTAAACATATTCACACTGCTAGGCCTCCCACAATCAGGGTTATCAGCAGATAATATGTTCCATTAATTTATAATCCTCTGTGAGAATGAATACTTTCTGATATCTAATCTACATTGTTCCTTCATTAATATTACTCCATGTCCTTTAGTCATTCTATCTTTCCTAACTAAGAAAAATAGTTCTGGCAATATTTTCATACCCATTCAAATATCTTAATATTAAAAAAATTACATAATTTTCTCTTTTGATAACACATGATGAGTTTTTCCGTTGTACATTATATTTTTTCAAAATCTGCAGCATAACTTGAGAGTAACAACAGTTAGGATGACACCTTGAGATCAACAATAGCTAGTATGACAACTTGAGAGCATCAACAGCTAGTATGACATCTTGAGAGCATCAACAGCTAGTATGACAACTTGAGAGCATCAACAGCTAGTATGACAACTTGAGAGCATCAACAGCTAGTATGACAACTTGAGATCAACAATAGCTAGTATGACAACTTGAGAGCATCAACAGCTAGTATGACAACTTGAGATCAACAATAGCTAGTATGACAACTTGAGAGCAACAACAGCTAGTATGACAACTTGACAGCATCAACAGCTAGGATGACAACTTGAGTGTAACAACAGTTAGGAAGACAATTTGACAGCAACAACAGTAATGCTAGGCACACACCAGCTGATTTTCGGCACACACCAACCGACTAGTCGGCGTAAAAACCGTCGGCCAACGCCAGTCGGTTGGTGTGTGCCAAATTTAAGCCCGACGGTCAGCCTTATAGCGCTGACTAACGCCAATTCAAATGTTGAATCGAAGGTCGGCATTAATCGGCAGTCAGCATTAGATAAGGAGGTATCTGGTGACAAGTCGGCACATATCCGATGACGAGTCGGCTGGTGTGTGCAGGTTTTTTGTCATAACACGACGGTTGGCGGTAACTTGGCCAATAAGAAATCATAGCACGACATAAGGCTAAGCCCAGCGCCTTTTTTTGAATTTTCAAGCCAATTTGGGGCATAAGTTTTCATTTTTACTTTCATATTTTACTGACCTGGTGGGTAACCAACGTTTCAGAAAATAATAGATTATTTTTTATTCTATTGCCATTGACCATCATCGATTTTTATCGCTTGTTCTTAAAACAGGCGCCACAAATAAACTTAATTTCCACCTGACTTTGTTTCCTACTTCTGACAGGAATCGCCATTTTATCTTGTGAAAAAAGCTACCTCTGGTGGCGGCGCTACCGGGCGCATATACATTAAGCCTTAAAAATCCGCAAAGCGGCGCTAGTGGTGGAAAACGTTTTTGAGGAAATCGTTGGGTGCGACTGATTACACTTCAACATGACTGTTAACTGAAACGACTAAATATAACGTTCTGCGTACTAATATAAAACATAGCTCAACGCTATGCGTTTCTTTGCTGCAGGATATGCTAAATGAGTAGTAAACACACACATTTATAGTGGATTTGTTTTCCACAAGGATCAAGCCGAGCACCGACGGTCGGCGCGAGTCGGTTGGTGTGTGCTGGCTGGTGTGTGCGGGCAGAAGTCGGCGCTAGTCAGTGGAACTAATTGGCGTTTAGCACCGACTGCTTTTTGCACCGACTGGCAACCAAAGTCGGCATTAATCGGCTAGTGTGTGCCTAGCATAAGGATGACAACTTGAGAGCAAAAACAGCTAGGATGACAACTTGAGAGCATCAACAGCTAGGATGACAACTTGAGAGCATCAACAGGTAGTATGACAACTTGAGAGCATCAACAGCTAGGATGACAACTCGAGAGCATCAACAGCTAGGATGACAACTTGAGAGCATCAACAGCTAGGATGACAACTCGAGAGCATCAACAGCTAGGATGACAACTTGAGTGTAACAACAGTTAGGATGACAGCTTGAGAGCATCAACAGCTAGAATGACAATTCGAGAGCATCACCAGCTAGGATGACAACTTGAGAGCATCAATAGGTAGTATGACAACTCGAGAGCATCAACAGCTAGGATGACAACTTGAGAGCATCAACAGCTAGGATGACAACTTGAGAGCATCAACAGCTAGGATGACAACTTGAGTGTAACAACAGTTAGGATGACAGCTTGAGAGCATCAACAGCTAGGATGACAACTCGAGAACATCACCAGCTAGGATGATAACTTGAGAGCATCAACAGCTAGGATGACAACTTGAGAGCATCAACAGCTAGGATGACAACTTGAGAGCATCAACAGCTAGGATGACAACTTGAGAGCATCAACAGCTAGGATGACAACTTGAGAGCATCAACAGGTAGTATGACAACTTGAGAGCATCAACAGCTAGGACGACAATTTGAGTGTAACAACAGTTAGGATGACAACTTGAGAGCATCAACAGCTAGGGTGACAAACTTGCCTAATGGCTTTTAGATGAATGAAAACCAAAGCAAGACAAAATTGTGAATCTGTATTTATTATTAGTAATAACCAAGATATAAAATATGTCTCAATATATCAAAAAATAAAGTATGTTCAGTGGAATTTAACATATAACATGGATAAACATTATTATTATTATAATAAAATTAAAAAGGAGAATAAAAATAGAATACCAAATTTAAATACAATCAAAGAAATTACTCAAAAAGCATTTTGTGGAGGCCCCAATAAAAATATATTGTGGGGGCCCCTCGACAACTGTCCAGTCGTAGGCCCAGCACTGTCTATTTCAATGATACAAGACAATGATGACTAAACAGCAACAATGATTGTGTGTAAATACCAGCGTAATCATCCACCCTTCACCAGGTAATGTCACAGTTTGACCCAATCTATGTAAGACCATACTTACCCCACCTTCTAGAAGTCTATCTAGTTCCTTCTGTCTGGCAGCATCTGTAGTCTTCTGTCTCAGTACCTCCAGCAAGGCTGGTTTCATGTTCTTAACATCATAATAATTACTCAACGCCATCTCCAGTGGAATAGGTCCTTCTGAAAAGGTAAATTTTAGCTGGTTTCATCTTCAGTGTTCCTTTATTATCAGAGGCGTACCCAGGGTTGACATGTTGGAGTGTTTCCAAAAGGGTATCACTATAAAGCTGGATGCTGCATGTCATCATTCATTGTACATTGCCTTATAGTGTGAGATTTTGTGGGGGTTACAGGCACCGAGAAAACCCCCTGGATATGCCCCTGATTATGAAACTCTGCAGAACAAGAACAAGAACAAGAAAGTTTTATTTAGACCCAATTGCAATATGTGTATAATATCAAATTAACGTAACATGAACAGGCATATATATACAAATGCAGTGTAATTTCAAATTAGATGGGGTCTGTGACTCCTATTAAGACAATAACAGTCGCTCTCATAGGAGCCACAAGAATAATTTGTTTCAACTCAAATTTACCGAAGGAAGTGCAAATGTAAATGTAAAAGTGCAGGAAAAGAAAAGAAACCGAGCTACTAGATTGCATATATGCATGTATTGGAGTATTAAAAGGTATGGTAAAATAAACAAATACTAGTTGTCAATAGTACACTTCAATATACTTGATATGTATGTGTGTATGCACAAATACAATATCCATATGCTGATTTATATATGTATATATATACAATACATATCCATACATATCACGTGCATTAATACAGTTTTAATGACTATGATAGCATGTATAGCAGTTTAATATTGTACACGTATCAACGTATTTTTCTAATCAATTGTTTTTGCATAATTACCAAAACTTCTGAAGCTATGTGTTCCAATCTTCTCTGTGACTAGCTTTGAGGTATTGTTTATGACATGTGGCAAACTGTATCTAAGACATCTTTTGGCAAATTCATGTTTTGTTCTGAAAGGGTGTAATTCTGTTTTTTTCCTTGTGTTGTATTTGTGTACGTAAGCATTTGTAATTATTTTCCAATTTAATAGGTAAGCAGGGAGGTCATGATGTACGTATTTATAATAAAACTTAAGTTCATGTAATTTTAACATGTCATCAATTTTTAAGATATTCAATTTTTTGAAAAGTGGCTCAGAGTGTGAATTATATTTACTTATAGATAAAATTCTCTTAGCTTTCTTTTGTATTTTTAACATTCGACTACCTTGGTATCCCCACACCATAATACAATAGTTGATTTGTGATAAAAATAACGT
The DNA here is from genome assembly GCA_020002185.1 of Paraescarpia echinospica. Lineage (NCBI taxonomy): Eukaryota > Metazoa > Annelida > Polychaeta > Sabellida > Siboglinidae > Paraescarpia > Paraescarpia echinospica. The sequence goes on along the minus strand of CM034539.1, from coordinate 7,090,579 downwards.
ATTATATAAGATAATTTTAATTTCTAGGGGAAACACATATTTTAGTCTGTTTAAGATGTCTGTTTTGGAACACTTGTTTGATACTTTTTCAATATGTTTATTCCAATTTAAATTTGTATCTAAAGTAAGTCCTAAAAATTTAATTTCATCTACTCTTTCAATGTTTGTACCATTTATATTGAGCGTAAAGTTATTGACAGCTTTATTTTGCATGTGAAAAATCATATATTTGGATTTGTTTCTGTTTAATGATAATTTATTAATGTTTAACCACTCAATTATTTTAAGGAGTTCATCATTTATTGCCGATTCTATATTTCTATTTGGGGAGTTACCTTGAAAATGATTGGTGTTAAATAAGGTGGTATCGTCGGCATACATAATAAAGTTAAACATTTCGCTAGCTTTAGGAAAATCATTAATGTATATTATGAATAATAGGGGACCAAGAATAGATCCTTGTGGTACACCAATTGTGATAGGTAGGATATCAGAACTTTCATTTTGAAATTCGGTGTATTGTCTTCTATTGCTTAAGTAGCTATTAAACAGATTCAGGGTAGGACCCTGTAATCCATAATATCTTAGTTTAGTTAATAGTATCGAGTGATCAATTGTATCGAAGGCCTTAGAGAGGTCAAGAAAAATACTGAAAGGAACATAATTTTTATCAATTTGTGTAATTATTCTATCTATTAGTTCAAGTGATGCATACTGGGGTACACGGTAGAGTGTTTTTTTCTAAAACCATATTGATTTTTAACAAATAGATCAGAATCATTAAAGTATGCTGTTAGTTGACTAGATATTATTTTCTCTATCACTTTTGAAATTGTTGGAAGAAGAGATAAGGGTCTATAATTTTTAAAATCAGATGGGTCATCTTTCTTAAAAATAGGAATTACTTTAGCGAGTTTAAGTGTATCAGGAAATATACCAGTATTTATTACTTGATTTATTACCAGGGTTAATGGTTTGATGATGGAGGGTTCAATTATTTTCAAAAGTTTACAGGAAATACCGTCACAGCCACTACTGTTTTTATTGGGAAGGCTTTCAATGGTTTTCTTGACTATTTCTTCATCAACATTTAATAGACTGAAAACGGAATGGACATTATCATTTAAGTAGTGATTATAATCATTATTTCCATTGTAATGAATGTCTTGTGCTGTCGACTGACCTATACTTGTAAAAAAGTTGTTAAATTGGTTTGCAATAACCATTTTATCTGTTATAGTTATGCCGTTACTTTTAAACAAAACAGTGTTGTTTGAATTGTTTTTGGAGATAAATTCATTTATGGTTTTCCATGTATTTCTGATGTCATCTTTATATCGGTTAAAGCATGACTCAAAGTACATTTGTTTGGCAGTACGAATATTTTTCTTTAATATTGAGTTATATGTTTTTAGGTTAGTTAGAAGGACTTCGTACTTAGGTAAATTTGGATTAGACATTTTTAATTTCTTATAAAGCGAGTCTCGATATTTGATTGATTTTAGAAGACCGTGTGTTATCCAGGTTGAATGCTTATGTTTGTATTTATTATATTTCATGATTTCAACAGGCATATGCTTATTCTTAGCATGCATAATTTCTTCGTGTATTATGTTATAATTTAAATTGGGGTCAGCCGTAGGAGATTTGTTTAGTTTGTTATACATTGCATCCGAATTTATCTCAAGTTTAACATTATGCATAGCTGCCTTATTTTGTAGATTTACTCGAAAAAATTGTGGAGGAGGTTTGGATTTTACGTTGATATTCATGATTAGGAAGTAAGGTTGATGATCAGAAAGGGTATTTGTGAAGATTCCTGCAGTGCTATCTAATACTGATTGATTTAATTTACTGAAAAAGTTGTCTATCAGTGTTCCGTTAGTTCTGGTAAAGCGAGTTGGAAAGGTAATTTGTGGATAGAGACTGTATGAAATTATAGTATCAAAAAATTCACTATATATTTTGTTCTCGTTTATTTTCAGTAGATTGATATTGAAATCGCCTGAAATTATTAGATTATTACAACTTTCCAGAGTAGCCATTGTTATTGAAAATTCAGCTATGAAATCTATAATATTTTGATTTAATGACCTAGGCGGTCTGTATATGTTTCCAATAGTAAGTGTTTTTGATAAGCTGCCTCCAGTTACTTGAATTACTAACCCCTCCCAATGTTCATACATGTTGATATTCTTAAGTACTTTATACTTATATTTATTATCTACGTAAATTATTAAATCCCCTTTGACACTACAATGTTTTCCCTGAGCAACTATGTCATATCCGTGTAAACTGAATTGAGATAAATCATCGTGATTTGACTTCCATGTTTCTTGCAAACATATAATGCTAAATTTAAATTGTTTAGTATTAAGAAGCTCTACAAAAAGTTCATCAAATTTAGCATTAATGGATTGAATATTTAAGCTTAGGATACTAAAATTATCAGTATTTTTATGTGCTAACTTGTGAAACATATCGATGTCATAGTATGAAGAACAATGGATCAACTGAGGTTCATTTTGTTCAGTACTATTTTCGTTTATATCTAGAAGATTTATTAAAGAACAGTTTCGGATACCTCCCAAGTGGGAGAGAAATGTCACATCAGAAGTCATGGCTTAGGTTCGGACAAAAAAAACTAATATAGCCAGCCTTTTTACGTATGTTAGGTATTTTACAAAAGAGTGAAATTGGGTGTATTTATTTCCTGTGCATATGTGAATGTTAAGAAATACTCCGTGTGTGACAGGGCATATATCAAAGTTGTCAAGACTAGACTTAGAATAAAATAAATAACGTGTAAGAGCTGCACAAGCTGTATCCTGAGCATTATACAAATACATTTTATAAAAGAGAATATTATGAATATTCCGAGTGCATTTATAACACAATGTACTTACTGCATCAGCAAAAAAAAAAAAAATGTGTGAGAATAAATTACAGCATATGTACCTCCACAACATGAACATAGAGTGACAGCATATGTACCTCCACAACATGAACGCAGAATGAGAATATCGTAAGTATATAGAACAAAACACAAAATGATTATTGCGTTAACACGTCGCTTTTGGGAAATACTATATATACTGCAGTCCCAAAAATAAAAAATAAAAATAACTAACACTAAACGTAGTGAAACGAAAATGGATAAACACTGCCCTCCCCCAAAATAAAAACAACGTGAATATTGATTGTATATCGAATATATATCGATGCACATGTAGACATACCACACGACAGTCAGCGGCGATCTCTGACAACTAGTCTGTCGAACGAGATGTACGCGTACTTCCCTTCAGCACGTAGCTGCATCATCTTCGGGAGTAGGTCTTTACGTTTCTGTACGACCTTCAGTGAATAGTCTTCATTCACATACACACCATTCGGCTTCACGAGTCGGGCTTTGTTTAAGAGGTACTCGCGGTCTTTAAACGATGCAAATTTCACTACCATGGATCGTGGCTTCTTCGAACCACTTATCATCAAATTAACGAGTTTCAAACAATGGATTTCAAATTAATTTTTGTTTCAAAATGGTGAACACTCATGTTATATACATTAATTGTACATACTGCTATTAGGGGCCTTCTACTGCCCATCTAATGCAGAGTTTGTATTGTATATGCAGCATATGGAAGAGGGTGTTATTGCGTGCTATACACAAGCTAGGCATCAGGGGTACATACTGGGAGAGTGGATCATTTTCCCTAAATCTTATGCATACGTAATTTGAAGATTATCCCTGAAATTATTTTCAATCTTTTGTTACATTACTGAATTTCATTTTGCAGAAATAAAAAACCGGACCCAATCTTCAGTTCTTTGTCTTTGACCTACCTGGCTTTGGATGATACGCCCAGTCTGATACATGCACAAGTTCCTTCCCTGTACACCCCATAGCTCCTAGCAGCCTCTGCACCTCTTGTGGATGGTTCCGTGGATAAACACCCAATGCATCACCTTAATAGAAACATATAAACACTCAGTTCTAGTAAAAGGTAAGTTCTTATGTAGTGCAGGATCCATTTACTGAACGCTTTACACTTTACTCCCTGGCAGACCTGTTCAATCAAACATTATCTCTCTGGGAAGCATTCAGCCATGCTGCAATTGATGCATGGAGACTATTTGTACACAAATATCTACCACTGTAAATAATCAGGTATTCATTCACACAGCTGAGTGAATTGGAGCAATGTAGAGTAAACAAACTTGCCCAAGGTCATGGCAGCACTGGATTCGAACCTGGGTTCTCTTGATTGAGAGCCCAATGTTCTAGCCACTGTTCCACTGCTCAACTGCGCACCCCAAGTAGTAGCTTCTTTGAGCAATTCAACGACAATAAAAGTAACATAAACCACTCTTAACTACAGCTCATATTAAATGAACCAAACATGCTCAACAACTTTGCAAAGATAATCATCGAGATGTTGAACACATTAGTTCCACGACTCAACAGAACGCTACCATTGATGGAGATAAGTGGATATCAGCATATGTTAGATACTTTATTATTGCCTTTGATCACACTGGGTAATGACAGTTCACAAGATATAGTGATGAATAGAACAACAAGACAGGTGTTGTAATAACACACACTGGGTAATGACAGTTCACAAGATATAGTGATGAATAGAACAACAAGACAGGTGTTGTAATAACACACACTGGGTAATGACAGTTCACAAGATATAGTGATGAATGTAACAACAATACAGGTGTTGTAATAACACACACTGGGTAATGACAGTTCACAAGATACAGTGATGAATGTAACAACAATACAGGTGTTGTAATAACACACACTGGGTAATGACAGTTCACAAGATATAGTGATGAATAGAACAACAATACAGGTGTTGTAATAACACACACTGGGTAATGACAGTTCACAAGATATAGTGATGAATAGAACAACAAGACAGGTGTTGTAATAACACACACTGGGTAATGACAGTTCACAAGATACAGTGATGAATAGAACAACAAGACAGGTGTTGTAATAACACACACAGGGTAATGACAGTTCACAAGATACAGTGATGAATGTAACAACAATACAGGTGTTGTAATAACACACACTGGGTAATGACAGTTCACAAGATATAGTGATGAATAGAACAACAATACAGGTGTTGTAATAACACACACTGGGTAATGACAGTTCACAAGATATAGTGATGAATAGAACAACAATACAGGTGTTGTAATAACACACACTGGGTAATGACAGTTTACAAGATATAGTGATGAATGTAACAACAATACAGGTGTTGTAATAACACACACTGGGTAATGACAGGTCACAAGATATAGTGATGAATAGAACAACAAGATAGGTGTTGTAATAACACACACTGGGTAATGACAGGTCACAAGATATAGTGATGAATAGAACAACAAGACAGGTTTTGTAATAACACACACTGGGTAATGACAGTTCACATGATATAGTGATGAATAAAACAACAAGACAGGTGTTGTAATAACACACACTGGGTAATGACAGTTCACAAGATATAGTGATGAATAGAACAACAAGATAGGTGTTGTAATAACACACAACGGGTAATGACAGTTCACAAGATATAGTGATGAATAGAACAACAATACAGATGTTGTAATAACACACACTGGGTAATGACAGGTCACAAGATATAGTGATGAATAGAACAACAAGATAGGTGTTGTAATATCACACAATGGGTAATGGCAGTTCAGAAGATATAGTAATGAATAGAATAACAAGACAGGTGTTGTAATAACACACACTGGGTAATGACAGTTCACAAGATATAGTGATGAATGTAACAACAATACAGGTGTTGTAATAACACACACTGGGTAATGACAGTTCACAAGATATAGTGATGAATGTAACAACAATACAGGTGTTGTAATAACACACACTGGGTAATGACAGTTCACAAGATATAGTGATGAATAGAACAACAATACAGGTGTTGTAATAACACACATTGGGTAATGACAGGTCACAAGATATAGTGATGAATAGAACAACAAGATAGGTGTTGTAATAACACACAATTGGTAATGGCAGTTCAGAAGATATAGTGATGAATAGAACAACAATACAGATGTTGTAATAACACACACTGGGTAATGACAGTTCACAAGATATAGTGATGAATAGAACAACAAGATAGGTGTTGTAATAACACACAATGGGTAATGGCAGTTCAGAAGATATAGTAATGAATAGAATAACAAGACAGGTGTTGTAATAACACACACTGGGTAATGACAGTTCACAAGATATAGTGATGAATGTAACAACAATACAGGTATTGTAATAACACACACTGGGTAATGACAGTTCACAAGATATAGTGATGAATGTAACAACAATACAGGTGTTGTAATAACACACACTGAGTAATGACAGTTCACAAGATATAGTGATGAATAGAACAACAATACAGGTGTTGTAATAACACACACTGGGTAATGACAGTTCACAAGATATAGTGATGAATAGAATAACAATACAGGTGTTGTAATAACACACACTGGGTAATGACAAGTCACAAGATATAGTGATGAATAGAACAACAAGATAGGTGTTGTAATAACACACAATGGGTAATGACAGTTCACAAGATATAGTGATGAATAGAACAACAAGACAGGTGTTGTAATAACACACACTGGGTAATGACAGTTCACAAGATATAGTGATGAATAGAACAACAATACAGGTGTTGTAATAACACACACTGGGTAATGACAGGTCACAAGATATAGTGATGAATAGAACAACAAGATAGGTGTTGTAATAACACACAATGGGTAATGGCAGTTCAGAAGATATAGTAATGAATAGAATAACAAGACAGGTGTTGTAATAACACACACTGGGTAATGACAGGTCACAAGATATAGTGATGAATGTAACAACAATACAGGTGTTGTAATAACACACACTGGGTAATGACAGTTCACAAGATATAGTGATGAATGTAACAACAATACAGGTGTTGTAATAACACACACTGGGTAATGACAGTTCACAAGATATAGTGATGAATAGAACAACAATACAGGTGTTGTAATAACACACACTGGGTAATGACAGTTCACAAGATACAGTGATGAATGTAACAACAATACAGGTGTTGTAATAACACACACTGGGTAATGACAGTTCACAAGATATAGTGATTAATAGAACAACAATACAGGTGTTGTAATAACACACACTGGGTAATGACAGTTCACAAGATATAGTGATGAATAGAACAACAATACAGGTGTTGTAATAACATACACTGGGTAATGACAGTTCACAATATATAGTGATGAATGTAACAACAATACAGGTGTTGTAATAACACACACTGGGTAATGACAGGACACAAGATATAGTGATGAATAGAACAACAAGATAGGTGTTGTAATAACACACACTGGGTAATGACAGGTCACAAGATATAGTGATGAATAGAACAACAAGACAGGTGTTGTAATAACACACACTGGGTAATGACAGTTCACATGATATAGTGATGAATAGAACAACAAGACAGGTGTTGTAATAACACACACTGGGTAATGACAGTTCACAAGATATAGTGATGAATAGAACAACAAGATAGGTGTTGTAATAACACACAATGGGTAATTACAGTTCACAAGATATAGTGATGAATAGAACAACAATACAGATGTTGTAATAACACACACTGGGTAATGACAGGTCACAAGATATAGTGATGAATAGAACAACAAGATAGGTGTTGTAATATCACACAATGGGTAATGGCAGTTCAGAAGATATAGTAATGAATAGAATAACAAGACAGGTGTTGTAATAACACACACTGGGTAATGACAGTTCACAAGATATAGTGATGAATGTAACAACAATACAGGTGTTGTAATAACACACACTGGGTAATGACAGTTCACAAGATATAGTGATGAATGTAACAACAATACAGGTGTTGTAATAACACACACTGGGTAATGACAGTTCACAAGATATAGTGATGAATAGAACAACAATACAGGTGTTGTAATAACACACACTGGGTAATGACAGGTCACAAGATATTGTGATGAATAGAACAACAAGATAGGTGTTGTAATAACACACAATGGATAATGGCAGTTCAGAAGATATAGTAATGAATAGAATAACAAGACAGGTGTTGTAATAACACACACTGGGTAATGACAGTTCACAAGATATAGTGATGAATGTAACAACAATACAGGTATTGTAATAACACACACTGGGTAATGACAGTTCACAAGATATAGTGATGAATGTAACAACAATACAGGTGTTGTAATAACACACACTGGGTAATGACAGTTCACAAGATATAGTGATGAATAGAACAACAATACAGGTGTTGTAATAACACACACTGGGTAATGACAGGTCACAAGATATAGTGATGAATAGAACAACAAGATAGGTGTGGTAATAACACACAATGGGTAATGACAGTTCACAAGATATAGTGATGAATAGAACAACAAGACAGGTGTTGTAATAACACACACTGGGTAATGACAGTTCACAAGATATAGTGATGAATAGAACAACAAGATAGGTGTTGTAATATCACACAATGGGTAATGACAGTTCACAAGATACAGTGATGAATAGAACAACAAGACAGGTGTTGTAATAACACACACTGGGTAATGACAGTTCACAAGATATAGTGATGAATGTAACAACAATACAGGTGTTGTAATAACACACAATGGGTAATGACAGTTCACAAGATATAGTGATGAATAGAACAACAAGACAGGTGTTGTAATAACACACACTGGGTAATGACAGTTCACAAGATATAGTGATGAATGTAACAACAATACAGGTGTTGTAATAACACAAGCAATGGAATGGGTGCCTGAAGGTGGAAATAGAAGGTGAGGAAGGCCGACTAAGACCTGGCGCAAGACGTTTAAAGAAGATCTGGCAGAGATGGAAATCACCTGGAATGAGGCCAAAGAAATTGCGAAAGACCGTAGTAGATGGAGAAAGCTCGTCGCCCGATGTCCCGAAAGGAACAGGAGGAACTAAGTCTAAGTAAGTAATAACACACAATGGGTAATGACAGTTCACAAGATATAGTGATGAATAGAACAACAAGACAGGTGTTGTAATAACACACACTGGGTAATGACAGTTCACAAGATATAGTGATGAATAGAACAACAATACAGGTGTTGTAATAACACACTGGGTAATGACAGGTCACAAGATATAGTGATGAATAGAACAACAAGATAGGTGTTGTAATAACACACAATGGGTAATGGCAGTTCAGAAGATATAGTAATGAATAGAATAACAAGACAGGTGTTGTAATAACACATGCAAAGCTAAACTGGATATCACGATGATGACAAAATACAATGTTTATGGGGCACAGATGGTCCAACCAACTATCGTATGTGACCTACCGCAGTAGTGCGGGGATTAAGTTGCACAATTGTGAAATGGAGTGTTGCACCCTTTTGGATTCCACAAACGGTGAGCTTTAAAACAATACCTCATTTGTTGAAATATCTTCAGTAGTTGTTGATTTATTGCTAAAATTTAAGTAAACTTTAAGAAAGCAGTGTTCTGAGAAACGAGATATTGTCTGTTGTTTTTTAAACTATGTGTTCATAGATGCAGGTATTTTTAATTAGTTATGGATTGTTTGTCAAGTAAAGTAAACTGGACACTGCAAGATGAGACTACAAGGTGGGCATTTCTGTCACAATCACAACATTTATGGAATATGACCTATACAGCTATATTTGGCTCGTGTGCAGAATAGGCCTTTACAACTTAAACCCTGGGTTCACTGTGATGGGTTACGTATTGACGTTTAATATTATGTAATGTTATGTGAAGTTCTGAGTAATTAATGTACCTGCAGTCCAACAGAGGGCACTACCAGTCAGGTCAAACTCGCAGTGAATGGTTGTCTTATCTGTCTCGATCTCTTCAACAGTCAAATGTCGCCTGCACTGAAACATGTAATGCCACACGGAATCAATTATCTAGTGATTTTGTGAATGCTAACATTGTGAATATGCCTAAAATAAAATTGTTGGCTATCTTATTTGGCCGTGTCACACACAGAGTACAATTTTGTTGACTCTCGATACACAAATGGCTTTGTTGTTTATGTGCCATCTGGATATTGGTGTCTTGATAATAAACTTGTTAAATCTTGTTGTTAATTGCTGTTGTTAAATCTTGTTTGTTAAATATTGTTATTAAAGCTTGTTTAAATTAATTACAATAGTATTCTGTGTTCACATACACATTCAGTGCACTGGGTGCTAATGTCAAACGAAACTTACTATAAATATTTCAGAAGTGTAGGTGGGTACCACTCTACCCTTGCAATGTGTGGGTTAGTCTAAATATAGAATACTGTAAGCACCCACTTACAACTTATATCCACTATCCTAATCATGTGCATAACATTGATTCTACCCACATAGTGCAAATATAGGTCTGGTAGGTGGAGCCCTCTTGAAGCATTTTTCAACAGTGAATGCTCACTACAACACCATATGCGAAATTACCATGCACAAGAAATGCCTGAAATCCTGCATATTATCCTGATTTTCTTTTAGAGTGTAAATTCTAAATCAGGTAATTTATAAAAGTGTGAATAACTATGAGATAATGGACAGAGCTGGATATATGTTGTTATTTTGTGAACAGACCCTGTCAAAACTATTTTTACAGAATAGTTTCACCAAAGATAACTATAACATTCATACAAATTAGCCAGATGTCAGAGTACATACTGAGTAAAGTGTTTTTCTGAAATGAGAAATTGAAAATTTGACTTGCAGAGCTGTTCTGTATTTTTGCGTAAAAGTTACATAAGTATACAACGGATATTTAAAATGGGTTTAATGTTAATTATCAATGACACACTTCTATTTTTATCTTATCTGATGAGTCAGTTTCCAATATTGACTGAATCACTGAATCTCTGGGGCAAATGATGTATTTGATATGATAATGTAAATAGCTTTGTTTTGATTCCATAATGAGATGACAAATGATGCAGCTGCTGAACGCATGACCTCTATGCTGACCTTGAGTGTAGCCATAAATGGTTGTGTTCTGCTGTAACCAGTTTCTGCTGTCTTGGTGGTAATCTGCAGATAGTCCAGTCGTGTCTGCACAGAAAGTGTGGGTAGAAACTGCAGCACCAAGTTTATCCATTCATTGATGATGTTCCAATCTTCTGAGTCGACTTCGTGTCTGGGCACAAAGGCTCTTGCTCCACACTGAACAAGTCTGAAACCAAACTGTCATGTTTCACAACACATGAAGTCCGTTTACTACTGACTAAAACTTTATTAGTTTTTGCGGCACATTTAATGATGCTGTACATGTCAGTCTGCTTCCACCGCACAGGCTCACTATCTATCTTAAATGTATTCACAAACAGCAACCAATAACCACCGGAATCAACCAGTGTGACATTTACCCACCACCCTGCCTGGTTCAGATATCCGTAATAGTGTCAATGTGCATTAATATATGTCATAATTTTCCCATCGATACGTGGTGACAACAAAACACCATCCACCCATGTATGACGCTTTATGTCACTTTACAAACTGATCTTGTCACTCCTACCCGGGGTAGGTATAGTACTTGCTCTTTAATTTTGATTTGTTTCGGGGTGGTCATGTATAGTATAGTGCAGCAAAATCATCAAGATTGTTTACCTTAGTATTGCCTATTGGCTGTTCTCCATCAACAATTTATTTATAATTTGTGACCCACTACAGCAAACTGGGTGCTAAGTCAAACATGAGCAAATAAATAGCTGTCTAAGTCATTGTCCATTAATTTTCCAATTTTGGCTGAAATGCACACCTTATAACCTCCTCTGTCAATGACCAGTGTATTTTCCTCGACAAACAATCCAAAACAAAAACTATACATGCATATATAAACCCATAAATTTAAAATATATATATATATATATAATCAAAATATCTTCATTTCTCAAAAGTTGCTTTTTAAAGTATAAACCCATAAATAAAAAAATACAATGTCATATATATATAAATCAAAATATCTTCATTTCTCAAAAGTTGCTTTTTAAAGTTTGCTCAATTTTAGCAATAAATTGAAAACTATTGAAGATATTTCAACAACTGAGGTATCATTTTAAAACTCAAATTCAAAATGGGACACCTTTATTTCACAATTTTGCATACCCACTTTGCTCTGGCAAGTCATGTTTTATAGTAAGACAACCACAGGTAGCGGGGAAGATGGAAAAAGAATGTGTGATACAAGAAGGTAGAAGGAAAATGGGGGAATTGAGAGAAGAGGTTGGAATGACAAAAAAAACCTGAGAATGACGGTACTGGGTGGTTGGGAGCAGATCGAGATGAGCGGGAAATGTAGACAGAATGGGTGAGGAGAGATTGACACAGAGAGTGTGGAACACAGAGAAGGATGGCAGTAGGGAAGACGAAAGGTGGAAAGACAGTTAACTTTGTTCAGGGTTGAACAGCTGAGAGTGTAAGAGAATGGCAGATCATGACTGGCAGAGACGACTCATGGAGAGGGTAGAACAGAGGAAGGTATGTGCCATCAACCATGCAAGGGACCAAGGGAGAAGTTCTTCAGCAACTGACCTGTTGCCAACGGACCGTCCAGCCTCACAGAAGTGGAGATAGTTGGTGTCGCCTAGTGCCAGAACCGAGTACACCAGGTGGTGAAGGTCAAGCGATGATGATGCAAGGTCGTTCACAAACAACTGAGCATCAGTTGGAGGAACACCTACAAAGTAGCAATATATTTTGTTTTCAAAACCAACTCTATCTCTTGTTCTATGGTTGAGATAGGAAAACTATGGTTGCACCACCAGGGGGCACCATTGTGGCAAACATAATTATTTTCTACCTGTCGGAGAAAGATGGAAATGGTCGGCAAATTGAGTGGTGGGCAATTCTCCAGAGGGTGCCACTGTGGTTTTACGGTCACTTTACTCTCAGTATCACCATATCTGGCAACAGCAGAAATTATGTTGTCAGCAGGAATAAGTCTATTTAAATTAAAAGAGTGCAACTGTGATAGCAGCTGCCCCTGGTGTGAGCAAGTCATGGATTAATACTTGAGTAAACTAACAATTACAATATGCACAAATGTCTGATTCTTGTCAACTATCAGAGGGTACAAACTTAATGTTCGTGTATATTCATGATGGAACAAAAGAAAACATTGGTACATTGACAAACTGAATAACACCCTTGAATGGATTGATGGTCTGGTTTCTTGGTTATTATTATTAAATAATATAGATCAAAAACCAAGTTTCCTGAGAGGTAAATACGTCCAATAATTGAATAACAATTTGAAATATTATAATTTAAAAAAATTAAATGAAATAATGTCACTGACCATCGCCTGTTGTTGAGATGACAACCAACAGAACTTGTTCCTGGGTCAGGTCAATGCCGTCATCATAGTTCTTGGCATCAACTATTCTTGGTTGCCATGGACGATCATCACCATGGGAAACCAAATAAGATTCAATCCTGCAACAAAACAGCACACAAAAGTAAAATTTCGGAGTCTTGTAAACTCTCAATAAATATAGCCGATTTATTTTTGTATAGATCATGTTATGTAAATAAGTCATTTTCTTGACAGATAATCAACCATATATCCCATATTTTGACAAAGGATCTTTTTGAAACTTGTTTTTTTCACCCAAAAAATCTCATTGCAATTTTAAATTGCAAAATTAAGTGCTTCAACATTAAACATATAGCATATTTAAAGGCTTCTTCCCATGAAAGTTCTGTTATGATTTTAATAGGCAGTATATATACTAGTGGCAGTTTTATACATTTATGATGAAAAGACGTTACCTGTCAAAAACTTGGTGGGCAACTTCTTCACTGAAGCCATACTCAGTAGCATACAGGATCAGTATCTGTTTTCCCGGCTCTGTATACTTCTTCATTTTGTATTTGTCTTTGATCTTCCCTTCCTTACCCTCTTGCTTGTTTCCACTTGTATCACCTGTTCCAACAGGTTGACACAATATTTAGTCCTATAAAGAATGATAACAGTTGTTTTACTCATCAAGACAATACATTTTTCTCACCCTTCTTAGTAATTGTGTAGGGCTATATCCACCCATCACTCACCTGGCCACCCACCCACCAAGCTTCCCACCCACCCATTCTTTTCTAAGAATTGTGTCACCAGCATGTCTCCATAATTATGACTGTGTTTTACATAATAATAACCTTTATTTATATACCACCATGTATATGAAAAAAACAATATTTCAAAAGGCTAAAAATATTACATAAATAAAATCATATATAAACAAAAATGCATCAACATATTATAAAGAAGGTTAACATACAATACATAATTTAAATATCCACTTGTAAGAAAAACTTATTTTAAATATCTTAAATAGATTAAGTATCACACACTAAGAAAACTGAACAATCTTCTATATATATAAGTTATTGGTTTGAAATAATTCAGGTCATAAAATATAAAAAACACAATGAGACAAAAGTGATATTGTATACATATGCTTTCTGTTAGTTGTTACCTCTCCATTAAAATGTTCTTGCAGCAAAATAGTATGTGGACCATAGCAATGTACGAAACAATTTATGACTATTTTGCAAACTTTTAAATGTTATGACCTAATTGGATACCTTTGATATTTGTTGTTCACTTAACACATGCGTGACATAGCTATGTGACCACACACACACCTGTCCTTTCATCGTTAATAAAAGCTTCCAAAGTACTGCCGCAAGCTTCAGATGGCGCTGCAAAAATAGTGTGGATGACGTACGCTATCAAGATCGAGAACGCTGCGACGATCACAACAACCCACATCCCGGCTTTATTGCTTTACACCTTTCCACTTGGTTCCCATGACAATGAATTAAGCAGGGAACACAATCACGATTCACCAAGCTTGGTCTGAGCCGATGCCCATTACATTTCATGCTTGAACGCACTATACCTGAGTAATACTGGGTACTCAAATAATTCCTGTATTCCGGAATTGCAAAATATTTCTGTATCCCGGAATTGCAAAAGCTTATTAACTTGGGGAACAAGCTACATTTTGCTTGATTATAGAAGCGTTATCAACAACTGTCTCCGTCATATGTCAAACTTTGCTTGACAAACCATGACATGAAGAGTCAAGCCACTCAAGACCGTCACGCTCGACCTAGTTAATAAATAGAGCATGACATAAAATAACTTCAGAAGCAAGTTTACTCAAGCAGTTAGTATTAATACATGTGTCAAAGGACGATCCGGTTAAATGCAGTTACTGTATTAACAAACAAAACATTTCAATGATGCTGCGAAACTATACGTGTTTTAAACAATGTTTGTGTAAGACGATTCAAACGCCACTCCAGCCTCTACAACCGGAAGTTCCTGTCAGCCGCGTTTTCGCTGCTTTGTTACTTAGCGACGGCGCCATTTATAAACTACTCCCCGCCTTCCCGCTGTGTTGACTTGTATTTTAGCTGTTTCTGAGCGTTTAAAGATGCGTCTAGACGAGGATACGAGTGTTTCCGAAGTAGAACCACCGACTCCATGCGAAACCAAAATTGTTCAGGTTACTTTGGTGTGCATTGTAACGTTAAGCCAATAGCGGAAATTAAGATCATGTCACTCACACTTAATTGACAAGTCACAATGTTGTCGTTGATTTGTTATTTACAATATTGTTGTTGTTATTATTAGTGTAAACAACTGTGGTCAAGACCCATTTTTCCTACCGCTATCCTACACGAATAGATCCGATACGTGGAATGTCAGTCAGTCAGCTCCCTATCATGGTGTTTTTCTGTAATCTTTTTAACTCAATAAATCTCACGCTAAGTTGATTAATCACAGGACTAGGCCGAGCCCAGGTTAATAATTTAGAAGTGTCTGAAGTGCTGAACTTGGGTAATAGATACTTTAGAAGAAAACAACCTTCCAACACACACCGATGGTTGCATACATTCAGCCAGAGGGGTGTTGGATCACTTCTAAAAGGCCATCAATTAAGGATACAACTTATATGATTATCCACCATCTTCTTCTGCTTTAACCATGTGTTCACACTATTGACACAAACAATAATGCTGTGTTTAATAATTTGTAATAATCTGTGGTCTTATAAAGTGTTCTTAATTATTATTAATTCATATTAATTAATTAATTAATCCATTATCAGAGCAAGTGTTTTGGTACCAGATAAAACAGCACCCACATGTGTTTTGTAGATATCACTGGTTATGTGACAGTGTTTTCCATCTTTCAGTTATATTAATTAGCTCCATTTTTTTGGTAATTCTGTTAGAATGAAATAATTGATAGAACACAAATTTATAATAAAATGCCCACTGCTCAGATGTCAGCTTAGAATTTTCATTTCAAGAATTTCATTATGTTCTTTATGTTTTTCATTTCAGCCAAAGGAGCATAAAGCAAAACTTCTGATTTGGTAAGTATTTATGTCTTTCTCACACAACTTGCTATATTCCCAAATCCTGTGTCCTAGTGAGATTATTACCAAAATGTTTTTAGCTAAGAACTATTCTCCCTCTTTGTTGCCATATTCCAGAAATAATTACATTTTAGGACACTCGATTGTCCCCAGAAGAGACAACACAAAGCTCTGAATTCTTCATTGCTCTAAATTAGTTTTATTTAATAAGTATATGATTTGTTTGTATCATTGTTCTTTCCAATGGTCCCTTTGGACAGTGGTGAGGTAAAGTCCTTGTACCATTGACATAATGTGAACATTACTGTTATACGAATAAGTACATAAACATCAGATCTTTAGTCAGTTCCTTATGTTATTCATGAGATGCCACCTATGACACGACCCTGCCCATCGCACAATTTACTAAATTGATGCTGCAAACATTCAAAGAAACTGTTGATGCCAACACAGTTGTAAGCAAAACACAATTTTTTTTAAATCAATAAGGCGTTATCAAAAATACATAAATGTTGGACAGTAACCAAACACATTGCCATGTAACCATAGAAACATTGAATATTCTAGCATTGCAAAGCGAGTTAAACCTATACAATTACACATAACAGGCCAAGTTACCTGTTGCCTGGAGAAAAAGGCAGTCATATGCATGTGACCCTCCTGAGGTCTCCACCACCCTGGACATATTTCAAAAAAATCAAAATCTGAACCTTCCCAATGGGCCCACTAGATCGCATACAACATTTCAGCCACATACATGCAAAACTGATGGAGATAACTGCCTTAATTTTAGAATTACTCACCAAGATCCCCATGCTCAGACAAATTTAGAAAATTTGAACCACCCTAATGGAGCTAGATCACATACAAAATGTCAGCCCCTTACATGCAAAACTGATGGAGATATGGGTCAACGGACAGACAAAGAAACAGAGAACCGTATTGTTTCATAATATAGAATGATGCCATGTAAATATCTTGTTGATGATAATGCAAATAAGTTTATTACATTTATATAATTATAGCATTCTTGGTTTTATAAATGTCAATGAAAGGTTTTGTGGTTGTGAAATTATTTTCTTCTCAGTGTTTCTTTAAACTGAACGAATCCTTGTGTAAATGCACAGACATGTATTACAGGTCAGACCTGACTGTCAGCGATATGGACGTCATCAATGAAGCCTTGACTACTGATGCAATAAAAAGGTGAGTAAATAAAAAATTCTTTAGGTGTAACAAGTTTGTTGTAATATAAAATTGTAGGACATAGTGCATGCTCGCAAGTCAGGGGTGTCACTACCTACATTACCCCAGGCAGATCCCCTACGCATTGTGTGGAAGTTAGCTGAATCAAACTCATAAATGATTTTCCTGTACCACCTCTGAGAACAATGTAGACACCAGCCCGACCCTCGCCCCAGTTCCAGGAATCCCAATATAATTACCCATTCGACCATTCTCACGAGCCGCTGAGCGGTATTGTGTATTCAAATAATTACGTTTACTGCCCAAACAGTCAAAGAAGACCACCCAGAAGACCACTAGAATTTGTTGGCAAGCGATATTATTGGCCGAGTTTAAATTCAGAATTTCGGCAAGCGATCTGCCGGGGGGGTACTTAGACTGATGTGATCAGCAGCGCCCCCCTGGCAGACGAGGATGACGCAGTGAAGCAATATCAGTACAGATAATACTCATACAGTAACATATACACACATGGTGTTTGAATAGTATGACCTGAGTGCAGTGTATAGTTTCCAGATGACAATGTGTCTGTGGTATCTGGGCAACATACTGCTGCTAGAATGAAACAGATGGCATATTGAAATTATGACAGATGAGTCGGTTGAAAGTTTGGCAGAACACTAAATAATAATTGTATTGCTCCATGCATGCATTTTAAATTTATTAAATATTTTGATCAGCTCTTCTAACTTATTCTGTTTATTTATACAAACTAAATACATATATTTAATATATGAAATTTGATGTAAGACATTTGTATTTTAAATGGATTCGGGTGTTAAATTAAACCCTATTTTTATTTTAAATAAACCGTGTCTTCAACATTGATGAATTGCAGAGAGCTGGCACGGATCTTTGAACTTGATGACTACACGACCAACTTGAAAACCGAGATTCTGATGGATCTCTACTTCTACGTCATCCAGTTCGCTCGGGACAACAACTTCAACAATGAGAAGACGTCAACACTGTTCTCAATAGTGAAACATGTACATGAAATGTGCATAGGTAACTGGCTATGAAAGGAAGTTGTCATCAGTCCGCAAAGCTAAAACAAAGTTATACGTTTAGCATTGGTTCAAAACCCCACCAGTCCATCCTGTAGGACTTGCGACTTTTACTATCCAAAATAGCTGTCAGCATCAATTTTCATTAACATGATTCACTCACTAAGTGGCACCACTGTTGTAATTATATTCCCATGATGGTGTTGAACAACCCTCCAATGTATTGCGCAATATATTTCGGGATTTTGCAAACTTGTGGCCTCGCCTAATGATTGTATTTAAAACATACATTCGAATGGTTAGAATGTCAGCTTCAAGTCAACTAACATTTTGGCCTGTTTCCTTGTTCATACACACAAGAAGACATCTACCTCCTGTCTAGTTGATATTGGTATAAACAAATGTTTAATAAAAAAACACGAAGCATGCTCATTTCTATAATAAAATCATGTTCACTATAGTATACACTGTAGCTATAACAAAGGTAAAAGTAAAGGTTAGTTCTTATATAATACAGCGCAGTATCCAGTTCTCAGGACTGCTCAAAGTGCTTTACACTTTACTCCCTGGCAGTCTTGTTCAATCGAACGCCATCTCGACTTCTCTGGGAAGCATCCAGCCACGCCGCAATTAATGTGCGAAGACTATTCATACACAAATATCCACCATTGTCTATAGCCAGGTACTCATTCATACAGCTGAGTGAACTGGAGCAACGTAGAGTGAACGAACTTGCCCAAGGTTCGACACCGCTGCACAGGATTCAAACCCAGGTTCTCTCAATCAAAAGTCCGAAGCTCTAGCCACTGTGCCACTCCCCTCCAAATATGACACAATAACATCTTGATAACTGTAAAAAAGGTTAAAAATGAACCACAATAAAACGTGATTTGATTGTTGTTTGTGACAAGTGGCCTTTTCATACATGAAATGTAAACATGAATCTTGATAAGATTTCCTTTTCAGAAACCCCGTTTGGCAACATTGAATTCTGCTACCGTCATTTTCGAGAGCTACTCCTCTGTCATGCGGTCAGGGTAGGTACTGTAACCATGATTACACAATGTTTGTGTTACCACGGCAACACAATATTTATGTGACCATGACAACACATATCAACTAAACGATGACGTGTAGAAAACTTCAAAAGTATCTGCGCTTTGACCACTATATATCTGTCATTCCACGTAAAATTTACAGGAACATTTGCTCTGATAAAATACATAATTATATTTTGTGATGAATAAAAAAATGTGCTATATATGGCTCTGTTCTTCTGAAAATTCTGTATTGAATATGGGTGTTTATATGAAATTACATATCTAAATAGTTTATGATTAATAATATTGACATCTTATACACAATGTACAAAACACAACGCAATATTGAGCAATCTCCTTTGCACAGTATAAACCGTCCCAACCCATATTTAGATTGTCGAAATTAGCCACTTTTGAAAGTTGGTTATTTTTAACTTCTACCAAATGTTAAAATGGATATTCATTGAATCTTTCATAGTGTACATTAATGGAGATGTTTATGCTTCCATGTAAACAAATTTCTCAAAATGGTCCATCTTTCCCCGCTCTCCCCTACCACATTGAACATTTAATTATGTTTCCTACAGAGGCCGCCATTTAGTCTCGACATCTTCAACGCAGAAGATGTTCAGATGATCACAGAGTTTGTCATCAATTCATATTTCCGCCATTTCAAGATGTACAAATATGTCTTTACTCCTCTGGTAAGTCATGTGACTTGTTGTTTTTCTAAAAAAAATACTCATCAGGTAGCAAAGTTTGATAGAAAAATCTGAAATGACGTCAACATTATTTGTACTACACTGTACAGTATGTTGCTTTGAAAGTAGTTTTGATATCTAATGGACATGGTACACTTGTGAAGATGTTGGTGTAGTAGCACAAATAATTGGGCAATACCACTGGCCATGTTTTATTATTTGTGCTACTCCACCATTAAGGATGATTACTGTTTACTGCAGATCTCAAATGAAATTTCACATGCCTATATTCTATATCATCACAGCTGGTTGTCATTCAGATTTAAAACAATTCAAATATCAGTCTCCTGATTTCTACATGAGGACCACATCATTCATGATAGATAAATAGTTCTGAAAAAATTGCACATGTTTGAATATGAACTCCTACTTCCTGTATGGGATAGACATGTTGAATGAATGCAAAGCAAATTCTATATTTATAAATTGTTGAAAACTTGCTTGAGAATGATAAGTTTTGCTTGAAGATATTACCATCAGCACAGATAAAGACAGGGTATCCTTTGAAAATCTCCTACGTCTGCATTTACTATAAACAAAAGTTTTTGTGACATGTAATTCAGTGTACACTTTCTCCATTAGCCAGTAATGTTTTTTTATTCACGATCATGTGACATGACAATATTTTCCTCCTCAATAGGTGAGGCTTGATCTAACAATTGAATATACTGGACTTCCACCAACACCGGCGACTTCAGAATGTATGTCATTTCTTGTACATCTAACTATAATCGAGTTAGCGTTTGTATGTGTGTATGTTTGTAGGTATGTTAACATCTAGTGTTTATATATGTATGTTAACGTCTAGCATTTGTATGTGTGTAGGTATGTTAACATCTAGCATTTGTATGTGTGTATGTATGTTAACATCTAGCATTTGTATGTGTGTATGTATGTAAGTATGTTAACATCTAGCATTTCTATGAGTTCATGTATGTAGGTATGTTAACATCTAGCATTTGTGTGTGTGTAGGTATGTTAACATCTAGCATTTGTATGTGTGTATGTATGTAGGTATGTTAACATCTAGCATTTGTATGTGTGTATGTAGGTATGTTAACATCTAGCATTTGTATGTTAACATCTAGCATTTGTATGTATGTAGGTATGTTAACATCTAGCATTTGTATGTGTGTATGTATGTAGGTATGTTAACATCTAGCATTTGTATGAGTGCATGTATGTAGGTATGTTAACATCTAGCATTTGTGTGTGTGTAGGTATGTTAACATCTAGCATTTGTATGTGTGTATGTATGTAGGTATGTTAACATCTAGCATTTGTATGTGTGTATGTATGTAAGTATGTTAACATCTAGCATTTGTATGAGTTCATGTATGTAGGTATGTTAACATCTAGCATTTGTGTGTGTGTAGGTATGTTAACATCTAGCATTTGTATGTGTGTATGTATGTAGGTATGTTAACATCTAGCATTTGTATGAGTGCATGTATGTAGGTATGTTAACATCTAGCATTTGTATGTGTGTAGGTATATTAACGTCTAGCGTTTGTATGTATGTATGTTAACGTTTGTATGTGTGTGGGTATATTAACGTGTAGCATTTGTATGTATGTTAACATTTAGCGTTTGCATGTGTGTAGGTATGTTAATGTTTAGCGTTTGTATGTGTGCATATATATAGGTACGTTAACGTTTTCCTCCCAGAAAGCATCTTGAGTGCTAAACTTTCAGGGATTAATCTATGACTCCTTTTATTTTTCTTGAAATTATCCAGAGGTTAAGGGCACTTACCGGTTTTAGGATTCGATCTAGATTTTAGACAGACGTAAAATGATTGTTCATAACATTATGTTTTCTACGATTGATCTGAAGTGTGCTGATCAGTTGAAGACGTTTCATCTTTTGTGTAGCGTTAACTGAAAAGTACTCAAATTTACATCATAACAAACGACAATTGATACAAATACTTTGGGACTGCATTTGTATTTGTATCTTGAGGATTGGCATTTTATTAGTATGACCAATTCCCTGGCATGATGGCTTAATTGCCAGAAACCACTCCAGTAATCAATAAAAAATTTAAATGCCTTTATTTTAGTTATATTGTTAACATACAACGTACCACCATAGCCAAAACTGTTTTTAAAGGTTATACACTACACATCTTGTGTACTGAGTTTAGGAATGTTTATATTTTAAATTTTGCATCTGGTATCAATTTTAAGTTTGGTTGTAAAAATGTTTGAGTAAATCGTTGTTACAGATGATGTGAGGTCAGGTGAAGGTCACAACACACCAGAAGATGGCGACACTGTGCAAGAGGACGTCTCCCTCCAGGTCGCTCCATCTGCCGATTCAGCGGCCCAAGAAGGTAACTCAATACCTCCATCCTTTCTTTTCTAAATCATAAACATTGACAACCTAACTATAAACGAGCTAGCATGTGTACGTGTGTGGGGGGGTATGTTAACTATAAACGAGCTAGCATGTGTACGTGTGTGGGGGGTATGTTAACTATAAACGAGCTAGCATGTGTACGTGTGTGGGGGGGTATGTTAACTATAAACGAGCTAGCATGTGTACGTGTGTGGGGGGGTATGTTAACTATAAACGAGCTAGCATGTGTACGTGTGTGTGTGGTGGGGTATGTTAACTATAAACGAGCTAGCGTGT
>CM034539.1:6990558-7066360 GCA_020002185.1 Paraescarpia echinospica | reverse complement strand
TATTATTGGTGTGTGTGTATGGTGGTATTATTATTATGGTGTGTATTATTGTTATTATTGTGGTATGGTGTGTGTGTATGGTGTGTGTGTGTGTGTGGTGTGTGTGGTGTGTGTGTATGTGTGGTGTGTGTGTATGTGTGGTGTGTGTGTATGGTGTGTGTGTGTGTGGTGTGTGTATGGTGTGTGTGTGTGTATGTGTGTGTGTGGTGTGTGTGTGGTGTATGTGTGTATGTGGTGTGTGTGTGTGTGTGTGTATGGTGTGTGTGTTTGTGTGTGGTGTGTGTGTGCGTGGGTGTGTGCGTGCGTGCGTGCATGTCTATGAGGCAGTCTATTTCTACTGGAATGTATATGATACAAGGTTTTCCTAAAATATTCAAGAAATGTTTACTCGTTAACGCACAGCAATTATGAATACTTGTTGTGATTTTCAGCCACATACTAACTTAGCAAATGTTTTCACTACATTCTTATTACATGTTATTGTAGGTACAGCTACAACTAAGGATCAATTCCCACTTGTCAATGTTATTGTAGGTACAGCTACAACTAAGGATCAATTCCCACTTGTCAATGTTATCATAGCTACAGCTACAATGAAGGATCAATTCCCACCTGTCAATCTTATCGTAGCTACAGCCATAACTAAGGATCAATTCCCACCTGTTAATGTTATTGTAGGTACAGCTACAACTAAGGATCAATTCCCACCTGTCAATGTTATCATAGCTACAGCTACAATGAAGGATCAATTCCCACCTGTCAATCTTATCGTAGCTACAGCCATAACTAAGGATCAATTCCCACCTGTCAATGTCACACATTGACAAACGAAAATGTTTTTATTGACTAAATACTTTAATGTAATCAACAGAAGTTAATCAGTTGAGAATAAACAAAAAAAACCTATAAATCGTGCCCACCTTTTTAAAAAAACTACGCAGAATGAGCAAACTTACTTTAGCGTGATTCGCCAGGAACTTTGGTAGGATATGAATAACAGCGATCAATTGTACGTAGTCATGACAACGGAAGTAATGAATGCCACCAAGAATTGACTCCAGTGTGAAAGTCTGAATAGCGTCTTGCTGCTCTAAAAAATAAATTAGAGAAGTTGACCACAAGATCAACGTCATACATGGGTATTACATTTCAAAAACATTTTCCACTGAAAAGTTTATAGTATATCAATTATGTAATTCATGGCAGTCTATTTTACAATTACATACCTTCCAACATTTTATAAAAAAAACAGCAGAAGATCTTCCTCTTCCTAAAAAAAAAACACAGAAGATTTTTGTTCGGAAAAACAACAAAACTTTATTAACAAACAAACACCCAATTTCCCAAACACCCGGTGTTCCGCATCTGTCTTTTCAGTGCTCAGCACTGTAAATGCCAGTGGCACATTTGGTACACAACTCTCGTGTTGGTGGTGATGCGTGGCACTTGGAGATGGTCCAAATGGCGGAGTAAAAAATATGTGGAGCAGTGTTTCCCCTGGCTAAATGATGTGCAAGACAGTAGGGCTGGGCTGCGCGAGCGCCGCAGGCATGAAGCGTTGCTAGGGCGGTCCGGGGGCATGCTCCTCCGGATAATTTTTTTAAACTAGCTTAAAATGTTGCATTCTGAGGTATGTTTTAACCTTTAGTCTTGAATATAGAGGGAATATGCAAAACAACAAGACACTATTTGGTAATGTAGTAATCATTATTGATAAATGTCAGTAATAATGATTGTTTCATCGTGTTGAGGTGTGGTTTCCACTTGACCACAGGTACTCAGGTGAGGTGTGCATGGTTTCAACTTGACCACTAATACTTGGTTGTGGTGATGTTTTTCTTGCCCTAACCCTTGGCCTTGATACCACGCTGACAGAGTCAGTAAAACGTAAGTCTAGCCCAAGTTATTGATAATCCGTTATTGATTGCATGCAAGAATAAGAAATAACTGGCACTGAAGTAATAGAAACACCCGGGTGAAACAATGGACAAAATGGTGCATTTAACAGCTTTAATGTGTGTTCATAAATAGGATGAATTTGTGTTTTCGGGACATATGCACTTTGACTTGTCATACATACCACGACCCGCTTCCACTGCTGCCATCTGGTGGCAATGATCGACTGTGGCCAAGGCGATGTCGTTGACTCTGTCAACGATGAAGGTGCCCTCTGTGTCGACGTACACCGTCTCGCCACACACGCCCCCAAAGCATTCTGGGATCTGCACATCAACAGCCAGCTGCATGCTGGGAAAAAAATATATATTTATGATCCGGAGGAAAACTTTTTTACATAAATAACTTTGCAGCACGTTTGTGTTCATATTGTGGAACAGAGATGATGTAATACTAGTCTATGAAATTTAACTATCGAAAGCAGTATTTATGCAATTTGATATTTCGAGCTATACCATCAAATATGTACATAACATTATTAATGTTCAGCATATCAGACTTTCTGTCATGTCTTAAAAGGCTGGTGTGTAGGAAATTATACAAGTGTGGTTATCCGAGCATATATAGCTAGTTTTAATCTTGTGTAGTTGTTTGTGATAATAAAATGACATGGTGGTTGAAAATTGTACATTTTGCTGCTACTTTTTCTTTAACTTTCACATAACACATTAACCAGAGCAAGGCTGGAACAAAACAACAATGGTGACAAGACCATTATAAAGACCCTGACAAAACAAGATAGAAACGGCGGCAGCACCTCAGACACAACCAGACTGACTGCTACTACTACCTCAGACACAACCAGACTGACTGCTACTACTACCTCAGACACAACCAGACTGACTGCTCTACTACCTCAGACACAACCAGACTGACTGCTACTACTACCTCAGACACAACCAGACTGACTGCTACTACTACCTCAGACACAACCAGACTGACTGCTACTACTACCTCAGACACAACCAGACTGACTGCTACTACTACCTCAGACACAACCAGACTGACTGCTGCTACTACCTCAGACACAACCAGACTGACTGCTACTACTACCTCAGACACAACCAGACTGACTGCTACTACTACCTCAGACACAACCAGACTGACTGCTACTACTACCTCAGACACAACCAGACTGACTGCTGCTACTACCTCAGACACAACCAGACTGACTGCTACTACTACCTCAGACACAACCAGACTGACTGCTACTACTACCTCAGACACAACCAGACTGACTGCTACTACTACCTCAGACACAACCAGACTGACTGCTACTACTACCTCAGACACAACCAGACTGACTGCTACTACTACCTCAGACACAACCAGACTGACTGCTACTACTACCTCAGACACAACCAGACTGACTGCTACTACTACCTCAGACACAACCAGACTGACTGCTACTACTACCTCAGACACAACCAGACTGACTGCTACTACTACCTCAGACACAACCAGACTGACTGCTACTACTACCTCAGCAGAGCTGACCAGGTCATTATGTTCAGACTCCGAGCAGAGCACAATAGAATTAATGCACATCTCTATAACAAGATGAAGATTGGTCAGTCCAAGATGTGCTCCTGTGATAACACCCCAATGACCAGTGATCTCCTACTCCAGCACTGCCCACACCAGGATGGCCCCAGACAGGTAGCAGGACCAGAGGACACCCCCTGAAGGAGAAGCTCCATGGTGATTTGGAAGAACTAATGAGGACGGCAAAATTCCTGAAGGCAACAGGTGTTTCTGTCTAGAGAGTGATCAATGATGAAGAAGACTAACAACATTCGTGTTTGACCAATGCCCGTTACACAAGAAAATGTAATCACCACTGAATAGATTTGTGTTTTACCAATGCCCAGAGCACCAAAAAACACAATTTTATGACTAATCAGACTGGTTTTATTACTACCCAGTACCCCACATAACATGAATTTACCGGTTACTACTAACCAGATTTGTGTTTTACCAATCCCCGGTGCTCCACAGAACTCTGTGATCTTCATCAACTCCACTCCGCCTCCCATCACCCCATCGAGTCGCTCCGAGAACGTGACAATGTACTGCTGTGGCTCCTGCAGCATTTCCAACATAGTCATGTGACCATGCGCACTCCCCAAGTGCATTGTGGGATCTTTCGGAATCACACAGCTGGCACCAGTCGATTTCGTTGCTCCTTTGATAAGTGTCAGTATATCGAGCGTCTCTTCATTGGTGAGGCCTATTTCTGTACACGCAGTTTTAAACAAACACAAAAGTATTAATAATATTACTACAATTTATTTCTAACTGAATAAAAATGACAATTTCCCATCCATATATTGTTTATATGACATTTATTAGTATACCTAAGTATCCATATGTACGTCAATGTGTACACGAGTACATATCATGTCCTTGTATTATGTATATATATGTTGGTACATTGAGTAATTATCAACTATAAAAACAAGTCATATGCTATTCTGATTTGTGTCATGTAAATTTTGTTGTTGTTTATATTGATGGGGTGGCTTCTGTGCTAGTAATATTATATATCTTAATAGGAGTCTCACGACCTTATCTATTACTTACGTTATTCATTGTGTATGTATCGTATTTATAGGTCAAATAAACCGATTCTGAGTTTACTTGCAGAAATATTTAGTGCAATGACACAAGTGGTTAAAACAGTGATGGAAATGACAGTAAAATGAAACAGTAGAAAATAAATCAATATATGATAGTAATATTATAAATATTTAAAAAATAGTAAGTAAGACTAACTTGATGTTATCGAATGATTGAGAGGAAACTTGAAGTTATCTATACATATATGCATTCATTATGATGTTACTATCATGGAAGCCATCTTGTTAATGTAAAGAAAACAAAAAGAAAATAAATTTAAGTTATGTGACCAGCACAATAATTATCTGTGTACGTTGGTTGTAACATGAAATAAATCTAACTGTACTTGAAAGAATTTACGCAGACTGACAAAAGTGCAACACACCTCTGCCGAGTTCATCTGGTTTCACCTGCAAGATGTCTTCAACTACAAGGTAGCCAGCATTGTACAGTTTGAGGCGGTGTGCTGGGGTCAGAGGGAAACTACTCAATTCCCTCTGCATTGCCAGTGTGTGTGGGATGTAGTTTACTTCTGCAACAGTTGTCAGGAAAAGGGATAACCAAACCAAGAATGCTGCACACCTACTTACAGCTCACTCCATGAGGTCAATGATGCAAGGCTTTTACAATTAAAATAACACATTTCTGGTAAATTTAATCTTCCAAGTTGTAGTAAATTTACTTGCGTATTATTACATTTCCAGGAAAAGCAC
This sequence comes from Paraescarpia echinospica, assembly GCA_020002185.1. Taxonomy (NCBI): domain Eukaryota; kingdom Metazoa; phylum Annelida; class Polychaeta; order Sabellida; family Siboglinidae; genus Paraescarpia; species Paraescarpia echinospica. The sequence goes on along the minus strand of CM034539.1, from coordinate 7,061,072 downwards.
CAGGCATTCCACATTATAAACTCAGGCAATCGATAAACTTATAAATAAATGCGCTATTAGCCCAAACATATAATAAAAATGTCAGACATTTAGTCCAATCACTTGCATAAAATATGCAAGCAGTATTTAAGGGTCATTCCATGTCAAATCAATCACTCAAACTATCACCCGACTCCAAATACAAGAGGCCATTAGCATGATTTTTTGTAATCTGAAAAGGCTATGCTGACATTCAGTGTGGTATTTACAGATATATACAGACCAAAAATAGGTCACCCAGCTATACTGAATTTAATGTATCTAGATATCTGAACATTATAATTTGCCCATCCTAATATTTTCAGGGACTCTTGAGCAATTATATAGGGTACTGTAGCAGTAAAAAATAGTATACATGTTTTGGGTATCGGAGGTCAAATGTCGTATTATAATGATACTTTTTATTTATATGACCATATAAGTGTAATTTAATGGGCTTTCCAAGGATGTTCATGTAACAGTCATCAAACCTGGGTTCAATTCTTAATTGAATTGGAATTGATTTGATCACCAAAATACATGAATTTGAATTGAATTGAGTAAAACCACAAAATTAAATTGGAATTGAATTGAATCCTGCAAAGTACGGCGAACTGAATGAATTGATCGAAACAGAAAATAAATTGACGTTTTTCTATATTGACACAATAATTTACAAAATATTTGTTTAATTGTAACGTTTTCATATGTGTCTTTTTGGTAAAAGACCAAAATAAAACAACCAACAGCAGAAAAACCAGTATTTATATACAAGAAAGGATTTGTCACCAGACAAGACAAAACCTTAGGACTGTTCTGATCGCAGGATCCTCTCGGTTCCTCAATCATCAGATCTTCTTCTTCGGGATCTAATATTAAAAGTTTATGGTTTCTGCTTCCAGTAGTTAATGTTAATGGGGTTTCATAGTTGTATAGTATCTCAATTCTGTAGTTCTTTGCCTGGCTGTTCTCAGCTCTCTCAGTCCCTGTGTACCCCAGTTTTACTAGCAGCATAGAACAGAGCTGCTAAATGCTAACTGGAATCACCACTAATTGACTAACTGTTTACTGAGGGGGTGAAATACCATTTGCCAATGTCCAGAGTTCAGAGTCCCCTTTGTTTTTTTAGCCAGGCTGCAAGGTGGTACCATACTATACTGGTGTGCACACGTTGTCTGACTTGAGTCAACATCACCCTTCAGAACACTCAGATCGCAGTACTTGGCACAAGGCCTGCTTAGCACCGTCTCTTCTGAGAACAGGGCAGGTATTTTATTATGGACTTCCTGGCTTATGCTTAATTAAAGAAATTAAATGGCTAATGTTTGCTTCAGTGGATTTTCACTGGAGCTTCATTGTCCATCAATGTGCAGAAACTTCAGTAACAACAAAACAGCTAATTTAAACTAGAATTGAATTGGAATTGGACATGCTGAAGGTGCTGCACTGGGAAAGTCTTGAAGCGAGGAGGAAGAACTGTCTTGGTCTCCTTCACAAAACCAACACCGGGCGCATTGACATCATCATAGACCACTACCTCCAACGGAGTGACCCCAGAACTCAAGACCAGCATTTTCGTCAAGTGAGGGCAGACCACCCAGCCCTTTATCACTCCTTTTTCCCTGCAACACTCAGAGAGTGGAATAGGCCCCGACAAGCCTATCAGCCAAACTTTCCAGTGCTCTATACACCTTTTTAACATTTTAACATTTCAACTATTTTTTAAGAGAGCATACGCCTCCCCCAAAGCGCATTAGCTTCGTTAGACTTTTAATGCCCTGCAACTTATAAGGGTTCAGTCCAGTATTTGGAAGAAGAAGAACAAAAATGAACTGAATTGGAATTGATCCTTCTTGCGAGTATGTTGAATTGGAATTGATCCTTGGTAAATTTTTATACACATGAATTTGAACTGAATCCGAATTGATAAAAGTAAATTGGGCGATCTTTTACTTTCTGACCTAACCATGAAAACGACCACCTACAGCTGCCAAACTTCTCCTCACACATATCTTACATACATATACACACACTGCGTTAACAAATTTTTTTTTACATTCCTACCACGATCAAATTTCGCAAAACAAACTCAAGTAAAACTCGACTTCTACGGCGGCGACTAACCGTTGCTCCGCGGTTACCGTAAAATCGATATTGTGTTGAGCTTCACAGAAATTCCCTACAGTGGCGTTATCATTACTGTACGCATGTTCACGCGAGATATAAATATATATAATTAAAAGAAATAAAAACAAGGCATTAGCTAAAATCCGTTTTCCATGTGTACACAAAGTTTAACATTGTATGTAACATTCGAGAACATTAAAAAATACAGAAAAATACATTTGTAGCATAAATTCTATTTAAAACCTGTCTGTGTCGCAATTCCCGCGGAAAATATAAATTTAATGAGCTAGGCGATCACGTGGTATCGTAACGTCACATACGACTCACACTCGCAGCAGGCCGACCCTTTCTATGCATTCAAAGCATGTTTACAAGGATAGTTTTGGGGTCGAAACGAGCGTCAGAATGAGTTATTGTGCAATAATCCGATGTAATACAAATACTAGTCATCACAGAGGAACAAGCAGTTATCTTATGGTTCCACATGAATCCAATTTTATTCAAAACAATGAATGCGAATGAGCCTAAGTATCGCCGAGCTTGGGCTCGTTTTCAGAATAATTATATCGAATGCAACCAACGGGAGATAATATACACCAATATACATACATAGCAAACATATATCGTATCCTGCTACAGAAAGTAACGTGTATAATCTCATAATATCACTAGAATATCGATGTATGAAGGAGGAGTTGTATAATTTATCATAACAACTTAAATCAGTCAGCAAATTTCTGTCGGTCCTGCTAGCTCAGTTGGTAAAGGCGTTGGTTTCTTTGCATGTATTTTGCAATCGGGCGATGCCGGTTCAATCCCAACACCAAACCATTGATTTTTCTTTACACTTTTTTGTTTATGTTTTCACAAAGTAATATAAACCAAATCATTGTGTATACTATGAGTATGATGCACTGTTTGTAAATATTTTTGTAGTAATTATTTATTCACCACAAAAATGAAAATATGGTCATTATATATAACGATGTTTCTAAATTGTATTTATCCAGACAGATCACCATTTATGTTCACATATATAATTACAATATATTACCGTACAATATATATATATATATATATATACAGTTAATAAATTATGTATCCATTACATTATATTTGTTTGGATAAATACAATTTAGAAACATCGTTATATAATTCCCATGTTTTAATTTTTGTGACGAATAAATAATTACTACAAAAATTTAAAAAATATTTACAAACAGTGCATCATAGTATAAAAATGATTTGGTTTATATTACTTGGTGAAAACATAAACAAAAAAAGTGTCAAGAAAATCAATGGTTTGGTGTCGGGATTGATCCAGCGTCGCCCGATTACAAACTAAATGCCAAGGAACCAACACCTTTACCAACTGAGCTAGCAGGACCGACAGAAATTTGCCGACTGATTTAATTTGTTATGATAAATTGTACAACTCCTCCTTCATACATTGATATTCTAGTGATAGTATAAGATTATACACTTACACACGTTACTTTCTGTAGCTGCATACAATATATGTGTGTTTATATGTAGATTATCTCCCGTTGGTTGCATCCGATATAATTATTCTAAAAACGAGCCCAAGCTCGGCGAAACCTAGTCGACTTGTAGGCTCATTCGCATTCATCGTTTTGAATAAAATTGGATTCATGTGGAACCGTAAGATAACTGCTTGTTCCTCTATGATGACCAGTGTTTGTATTACATCGGAATATCGCACAATAACTCATTTTGATGCTCGTTTCGACCCGAAAGCCATCCTTGTAAACATGCTCTGAATGCATGGAAAGGGTCGGCCTGATGGGAGTATGGGTCATATGTGACATCCCGAAAAGCGCGCCAAAAATATGCATATTCGAAAATGTCCAGATGCACAGTATAAAATATGGAATTTCTAATTCAATGAATTTTTTTTATTTTTTTTGGCTTGGTGGACATGGAAATAGATAGAAGGATGTAATATAATATGAATTCAAGCATTAGATGTTTTTATTCCCTTTAATATATATGGGCGCGTGATTAAGTGTGCGTGTGTTAGTTATAATATTGGCATTGTTTCTGTTAAAAAGTAGCTCGATTAATTAAGGCATAATTATTATCAGCAGTATGGTTTGCAGGTAATGAACGGTTTCTACTTAATGTAAAAAACAAAATAAGTCTGACGAATAGCCAATAATTGTGTTCCCAATTCTTTTTTGGTTGATGACCAATGCACGAGTCGGTGCTCCAACGAATGACACAATTTTGGGGGGAATTCAGACTTAGGATGAATCATATATATTTATTTGTGAACTTTTGTTAAATTGTGCATTTTGCTAACCATGGAAAGTCATTTCCATAATTAGTTAATGTGACAAATTCAACTAAGAAAACGCATTCCTTATTTCCAGCTAGTTTTTTGTGTCACCATTAAAAGTGCAGGTTTGGTACAAATTATGCACAATTTGCTGCCACTCTGTATCTAAAGGGAAACTACTTGTGATACATCGACTGGTGGTGAACACAGCAATTCAACGTAACTGCCGCGAACTTACGACGAGCTTAATTCGAAGATGAATTTTATTGTTTAAGCCGTTCTTCCCACAATAAAAAAGTATTTTAGAATGCGACCAAACCGTTACAAATTTTGTAATTTTCTATCACCATATTTCATTATCATTTATTCATTATGCTTATCAAGTAATGAATGTCCAAAAATGCATTAATATTATTAATACATATCTGATGGTAGCATTATATTTCATTAATGGAATAATAATTTGTATTAATTTTCTTATCAAAAGAACGTATTAGTGTACATGCACAGACACACGCACGGACACACACACACGCTCACAGGCCCGTATATATTAACGATATATTACATATATTTATATTGCGCGCAAACATGCATACAGTAAGGATAGCGCCACTATACGGAATTTATGTGAAGCTTGATACAATATAGATTTTATGGTAACCGCAGAGCAACAGATAGTCGCCGCCCTACAAGTCGAGTTTTACTTGAGTTTGTTTTGCAAAATTTGATGGTGGTAGGAATGTAAAATAATTGTTTTTGTAACATAGTGTGTGTATATGTATGAATGAATGAACTTTATTTCAGTTACAAGTACAAATTAGTGAACACATGTACAATGGATTATAAAAAAGGGAAAAAAAAAAATATTGCGACCGTGGAGAAACCCCTAGGAACTTGTATCGAGGACCATCAGATCATAATAATTATAAAATAGTTTCATTTTTCCATAAAATTAAAGCATAAAAGTAGGTAAGTTCTTTTGGAACAAAGTTAATAATTCATCTCATAGATGCAGTTAATGTATGTACACATACAAATTTTTTACAATACATAAATAGAACAGGTTGACTACTAATTAAACTGCACTCATTAGAATATAACAATGTATAAAGAATAAATTAACTAATTTTCAAGTAAAACATGAATACAAACTTAATAATTTATACCATGACAAAATGATGGTACGATTATGGTTAATTTATAAGGTAAGATATTTCAAAAAAAGAAGAAGAATTAATGATATTTTGACAATAAGAGCTCTTTGAGTTTCTTCTTAAATTGATTGATGGATACAATTAGTTGTAAGTTTTGAGGTAGTGCATTCCAGAATAATTTATTGTGTATTTCCTTGCGTTTGTTCTTATTTGTTGGATGTAGCATGCATTATGGTTTCTCAGCTTATGTTTATGTACATTATCAGTTTGCAATAACATTGATGACATGTTATGTGGCCATAATGTGGGAGTTGTTTATTTCTTGCTTTATGCATACAAATACCTAACTGATGTTTGTATATATCATCCAATTTTAATAGTTTTAACTTCACGAACAGTGGATTTGAGTGTGCAATATATTGGGATAATGTGATTATCCGAATAGCTTTCTTCTGTAGTATTTTTAGTTTGCTTAGGTTTGTGCTATATGAATTTGCCCATAGTAGAGTACAATATTGTAAATGTGATTAAATTAATGCAGTGTAAATAGTTTTCATGATGGAGATAGGAAGAAAGTGTTTTAGTTTGTTTAGCATTCCTACATTACATGCTATTTTATTTGATATATTGTCAATATGAGTCTTCCAGTTTAGGTGTTCATCTATAATTATTCCAAGAAATTTAGTGAATTGAACATGTTTTATTTTGTTTCCATCTATTTTTATTTCAGCTTTGTCAATACTGTATTTCTTCCCGTTTGTTGTGAATATAATAAAATTAGTCTTTTTTGTGTTTAATGAAAGCTTATTGGTATGAAACCACATGGAGATTTTTTTACTTGCAGATTAACTTCTTCAATAAGTGAGTCAAAGCATGTACGTGCACGAAAAAGACTAGTGTCATCTGCAAAAAGTATAGGATTTAAAACATCTGATACATATTCAATATCATTTATATATAGGATGAAGAGTAATGGACCTAATATTGATCCTTGCGGAACTCTGCATGAGATTACCTTATATTTTGATTCAATCTTATTGTACGATACATACTGTTTTCTGTTCTCAAGATAGAGCTTTTAAACCAGTTGCAGGTAGGACCTCTTACACCATAGCATTGAAGTTTTTTTTATTAATATATCATGATCTATTGTGTCAAAAGCCTTAGAGAGATCAAGGAATACACCTATGGTGTACTTTTTATTATCAATGTTACTAGATATTTTATCAACCAAATCAATTAGTGCCTTGTATGTAGAATAATTTTTTCTGAATCCATATTGCTTTTCGGATCATATATTTTGGTTTGTTAAAAAACTGTAAAGCCTATTGTACATTATGCGTTCTTGTATTTTTGAGAAGCATGGAAGGATAGAAATTGGTCTGTAATTTTTGAATAGTTCAGGGCTTTCATTTTTATACAGTGGTATGACTTTTGCTATCTTAAGTTTGTTTAGAACAATGCCAGTCTGTATTGATATATTGAATATGTACACAAGTTGGTTTGCAATTTGTGGTATAATTTGTTGAACTACGTATGGATCTATATTATCATATCCACTTGACTTGTTTGAATTTGATGATCTTACTACAGCTGTATATTTATTATTTCATTACGGTTAGTGGGTCGACAGAAGAAACTTGCAGTGTTGTTTGTTTACATATTGTGTGGGGTCGTTTCCTGTTTTAGTTAGCTTTACATTCATGCTATGACCAATGTTAGTAAAGTAATTGTTGAACTGATCTACAATTACTTTTTTGTTTGTACAGTGAGTACTGAGTACCATCAGAAGTAATACATTTTTAATTTATCATAGTCTTTTTGTCCTTTAATTTTAAAACTTAATTATGGTACTCCATGTTTTCCTACCATCTTTCTTATGTAGGTCAAATTTATCTTTGAAATAGTTTTTCTTTGACTGTCTGATTACATGAGTCAGTTTGTTTTTATAATTTTTATAGATGGTCTCGTTTTCTGTGGTAGGGTTTTTCTTAAACTTTTTGAATAAGTTATTTTTTTGTTGCATGATTTCAGTATTCCTTTAGTGAGCCACTCAGTTTTATAAGTCTACCTTAATTTTCCTTTTTGGTAAACATTCATTAATTTTTGTGTTAACTATTTCTAGGAACGTGTCATATGCAGTGCAAGGATCTGGGTCCTTGTACATCTCTTCCCAGTTTGTATTTTGTAACTCTGAATTTAGCTTATTAATATTTTCTGGATTTGTCATACGTAAAGTCGTGTCTTCTTTCTGTTTTCTTATGCCAATATTATAAAAATTAAATACTGGATAGTGGTATGATATGTCATTATATAGAATTCCAGATGTTATGGAATATTCATGAATGTTAGTTATAATATTGTCAATCAGTGTTGCTGTTTGTTGCGTGACTCTTGTTGGTTTATTAATTGTTGGGTAGAATGCACTAGCAAACATTTTTTGTAATTGTCTTTAGTAAGTCGACATTGAAGTCTGCCATCAATATGCATTTTTTCCATTCATTTGAGATTTTTTGTAGTAGGTCCCTGAAATGTTCATTAAACATATTAATGTTGGTATCGGGGGGTTTATACAATGTGCCAATCACAATTTTTATATTGTCGACTTCTATCTCTGTAAATAATGTTTCGCAAGGGCACTCCTCAGAGTTTATGCATAAGTCATATCTTGTTCTGAAGACTGAAGTTGAACCTATCAGAAATATACAGGGGGGCGATAGACCGATAGTGTAGTGGTTAGCACATCTGCCTGACATGCCGGCGATCCGAGTTCAATACCCGGACCGGGCAGGTATGGTATATTTGTTGTAAAAACCCGGCTCTCAACATTAGGGACTGTGTATCCCTCGTGACTCGGAGATCACATTAATGTTGGTCCCGTCTCAATTTGGGACGTAAAAGAACCACTAAGGACGACAAGCATCCTGGCAGTGACCACCCTCAGTGCCAGCATAGAAAGGTCGGCTTGGCGATAATGGTCTGAAAAAGGCTGGCTAGTTGAATGAGACCTCATAAGATAGGTATATCAGGTAAAAATTCTGATACGCTATTTTTTTCAATTAAATGGTTCCACAAGATAGAGTTTGTTATGAAGTTTATGAAAGTTTTTGAATTTTTGTGATATCTTTATTATTTCCGACGTAATTCCACTTTTTGTTCTCAGAAAAACAACAGTTTTTGGTATTGAATTTCAGTCCATTTCTTGTGCCCAAACTGGCCCCAGAAGCTTGATGTACTGCATTTGACTACCATGGTATACAGGAAAACGGCCATAAAATTGTGTATATTGAAGATATTTATGCGAAATAAGAAGTTATGACCCAAAAAATCATATTGATATGATTTGACCTTGACCTAATTAAATGACTTTCATTGTATATTTGACCAATTACTGTGATTTTTTGCATTATTTGAATGTAATTAATTAGGAAATGCCTACTAAACTATTAGAGGATTGAAGATTGTTAATATATATTATATTGTTATAGCACACTATGAAATTAGTTATTTAATGACCTTATTAATTGACCTACAATTAATAATTAACCTATTTACCATTATTAATTACATAAATCTGGTAGGAAAAGACCTATTATAGGTTGAACTATGTCAGTCAGTTTATACAGTGACTAATATATTATGACTGCTACCTCTTAATAGATCAACTTGAAATGTTACCAATTATGCATGACATAATTAGTTTAATATTTAATTTAGTAACGAGGATTAACAGTATGACAAATTTGTTAATACAACAATCTGAATTCAATGTGACTTTGTAATAAAATGCATGCAGACTAATTGATGAACATTTCTGTAATTAGTATGCCACAACAGGTAAATATAAAGGGAATTAAATGGATAAACATTACAACAGAATGAATATTAAGAACATTTATTATAACAGATTCAAACATAGCGGCAACATTAATAATTTCATGAAACACTGGATGCATATAATGCAGTGCAAATGTATTGCATAAATGTTCATATGTCCAAGGATGCATGTCCAATGCAACATTATAAAGTCCTGCAGATGTAGAGTACCATGTTCTGTAATTCAGGCAGCACAGCAACATGCAAAGTCCTGCACGTACAACAACAGTTGTAGGCCTACACAGTGCAGCAATGTTTGTAAAGTCTTGTAGTTATAACGAGTAAAATGTCTTGCAGGTAAAAATCATTTGTAAATCTTTGTCTAGTAATTATTTTCAACTCTTGCGTAATCTTGCATTATATCTGTAACTTTCAATTGAACAACTGATGTATAATGAATTTTTTGCATGAGAAGCCACATCAGAATATTGTCCACAGAGAGGATCATCTCAAATCAGCTTCATGCAGCATTCGTTTGAAGTTTCCGTAGCAACAGTGAATTTGTGTGAAACATACTTTTAAGAATTCATTGCAACTTGAGGTGTGCAGTAATGTTCTTCACTTTTAAAGCAGTCTTTTTGCATGTAGTGGGACTTGCAAGCATATCAACTGATGTGTAGTGATGTTGACACCAGCCACTTGCAGAGATCAGAAATGCCAGCTGTCGAGGAAGAACTGACCCATGCCAGCATCAGTTCCAGTCATTGGTGTAGGCCCACGTCTTGAATTAGGCAGTCTCGTGCGTTGATAAAGAACTTTTTTGAAAAGTAGCTTTACGAAAATGCCAATTTGGAGAACTCAGAATTTTGAAAAGTAGGTTTAAAAAATTGCATTTTTAAACAGTACTTTGAAAATAACCTGAGCCGACCGGTCGACCATTGCTGAGTTGCCATTCTGAAATGAAAATGCATAACAGTGAATTGTATATTATAGTAGATTATCACACTGTTCTTAGTGCACACAACATCAATATTATTTCAATGTTGTGATTCACAAAATAAATAATATAAACTACAACTTATATCAAGACTACCCGTTTGATCTTCCAACACTGAAACATGAAAGTCACACTGAATCACTTGATGGAAATGATGTGGTGTAGTATGAAAAAAGAAATGTCATAACTAAAGACATAACAAAATAAATTTGTTAATATAATATTAAAAAGTTAATTACATAATAATTAGTTATAACTTTAAGTACAAAAGTAAAAGTAATTCGTTTTATAGATCGAGATGGTTTGGGATTTAAATAACGATGCTATGGAAAGCGTCACTAACAACAGACATAGATTCAGTCAGCTTGTACACATTTTTCTTTAAACATTTAATTTTGGGATGTTAATATCAAACTAAAAACGGTAAATATTAATTATATATAGATCTTGTCACTGTTACAAGTGAACAATAACACCAATGATATGTGATGGTTGCGATGGGTATGGATTTAATTAATGCTGCAAAAGCGCCTACTGATGCCTGCGTGATACGGCGTCGACTGTTGAAAATGTACGCCCAGAACGCCAAAGTTGCCCACATTGCTTGATTGCTTGATGTAGTAATCCCTTTACAGCTGTTCACAGCTAAACTGGGATTTGTGCGGTGCGTAATGTCAGGGCAGTTGAACAAAAAGGGAGAAAATCGTGTAGAAGATTGTTCAAATTAAAGAAAGAAAAGCAATGAAAACCAACAAAAAACAAACAAAAGCGCGGATAAAAACAAGTGGTGCACTATATACATAAGTTTGTAGCTTTAAAGGATGTGGACGCCATGCACGGGTTGCATTTCCCTGATGGCTGGCATGGTGACACACAGGAAGGCTGGCAGTGATGGCGTGATGTGTAGAACAGCAGATGGTGGTAGTCTGTTCCATATGGATGCTGCTCTGGGGTAGAATGCATATTTATATGCATTGATGGTTGGAATTATTGTGTTGGTATATTTAAGTGGATGGTCGATTTTGTTGGAGATATGTGTGGCGTGCTGGAAACATGGCGGAGGACTGATGTTGACCATGTGGTAGTGGATTTTGTAAAACATTGATGCTTGTTGAATGAGGCGACATGTGTGGAGCGAGTCCCAGTTGAGTTTGTTTATGAGTGGTTTAATGTGTGTTTCCTTTCGGTAGTCGGAGAAGATGAATCTTGCAGCCTTTCTTTGGATTTGTTCTATGCGGTTAATTTCTGTTGTTGTGTTGGGATTCCAGACTTTGCTGGCATATTCAACTTTTGGTCGGACAAGGGTTTGGTAAGCTGTTTCTTTGACATTTTGTGAGCAAGGTGACAGTGTTCTTCTTAAGAGTCCAAGTGTGCGGCTGGCTTTGGGGGTTATTTTGGTGCAGTGATCATTCCATCTTAGGTCATGTGATATTGTGACTCCAAGGTAGTCGTGCTTTTGAACATGTTTTAGTGATTTTCCCAGTAATGTATATCGATATAGTTTGTGGTTTCCTTTGCGTGTGATGGTGAGGACTGCACATTTCTTAACATTGAAATTCATTGACCACTTCTTAGTCCACGTTGTGAGGGTTTCTAAATCGTTTTGTAATATATGTTGATCGTTTGTGTTATTTATTTCTCTGTATAGGATGCTGTCGTCTGCAAAGAGTTTGATTGTTGAATTTATTTGTTCCTTGATGTCGTTTATGTATAGAAGGAATAGGACCGGCCCCAGGACAGATCCCTGAGGAACTCCGAAAGTGACATTAGCCCAGGAAGAATGTGTGTCATTGACTGAAACAGATTGTATACGGTGGGATAAGAACCTATTGATCCAGCCAAGAGTGTTGTTTCGGATGCCGTAGTAGTTTAATTTATTTGATAGGTGGTGATGAGCAACTTTATCAAACGCTTTACTGAATCTAGTAAGATTACATTGTCTGACGTTTTTTATTTAGTGTTTCTGACCAGTCATTAGTTGAGTTTATAAGTTGTGTTGTAGTTGAGAGGCAGTTCCTGAATCCATGTTGTTCATTAATAAGGATGTTATGAGTGTTAAGATGTTTGGCGACATGACTTAGGATTATGTGTTCCATGATTTTACAGCACAAGCAGGTCAAGGATATGGGTCGGTAGTTGGAGGCGTCTGATTTTGGACCGCTCTTATGAATTGCTGTAACTAGTGCTTTGCGCCACTGTTTTGGGACTGTTGCTTGGTTATAGGATTGCTGGAATAGACATCTAAGAGCTGGAGCTAGTTCATTTGCAACAATTTTAAGGAAACGAGGTGACATTTCATTAGGACCGCATGCTTTTGATGGGCATAGGCTAGATAATTGTTTGGCTATGCCGGCAGTTGTGATGTGTAAGTGAGGAATGAAGGTATATGGAGATGGACCTTTACTGTGCGTTTGTGTGAGTGTCTGCTTATTAAATACACTTTAGAAATGCATGTTCAATGCCTCCGCCTTATCGTGATCTGCGCTGCACATTTTATCAGAAGTTTTAAGTGTTGGGATTCCTAGGTTTTCTGTGCGAGTGAGTTTTACGTATGACCAGAAAGATTTTGGGTTTCCAGTCATATTCTTGCCAATTATGTTGTTGACATAATCGTGGTGTGCTGAGCGGATACATTTGGTAACATAGTTGCAATATTCACGATAGGCTTTCCAATCTGATGGGGTGTTTGTTTTATGGGCTTTTGAGAACAATTTATCACGTTTTCTCATCTTATGCTTGATTTCAGATTTTATCCAAGGTAGATTTCATTTTCCTTTAGTGAGTTTTGATGGAACATTGTCATCCACAATTTTGTCCAGTCCATTTCTAATTGATTCCCAGTTTGTGTTGACTGATTGTTCTTCAGGGTTTGAGGCTAAGAAGTTATTGACGAAATCATGCACTTTGGTTTGCAGTGTTTTGGGGTCAATTCTGTCATAGAGGTTATATCTTTCTTTGTGATTGGTGGCAATAAAGACTCCTCCATTTGCATCAAATTGCGATCTTTGCGGTAGACAGTGTAGTTTTCTGGGAATATATCATATGTAGCCATATCGCTATCTAATTTGGATTCACAACCCAATGTGAGTTCTGGTTGGTGTTGATCAATTGTTGCACGGAAGGCTGCTTGTTTAGTCGCGCTTTTGATACTGTTACAGTTTATGATCATTGCCCTGAGGCCATGTTTTTTGTTTTTGATGGTAGGCGTGTTACGAGTACCAGACGAACCTTTGGATGGAGTTGAGGTTTTTGGGTGCATATTATCTTCATCATTTATACAATCATTGTCATTAGTGTCATCAAGTTCAGAGAGCAGTGAAAAGGGGTTTGTAGTGGCGACTGATTGGGTTTGAGATATTGACCAATCAAAATTTGGAAAACCACATTGGCAGCAGATCCATGAGAAGCTTGATGTTTTTTATGATGCTGTATTCAATTTTGGGGGTGTCTATGCATTTGGTATGGTACCAGAGTTCACATTTGTCGCACAGGAGTGCTCTGTCATCTTCCTTTACTTCATATCTGCATACTCCACAAGGATATAAAGATTCAGAACTATGGAGACTAACTGGTCCAGGGTTTGTTTCGATTTGGCCAGCGAGCAGTATGATCAATAACAGATGATAATGGTTGGCTTTGAATTTCAGGATTTGGGGACAGAAACGGGATTTCTGTTTAGAGATTATATAGAGAGCTATACTCCACTTGCCAACACTTTCGTTGAAATTTAAGGTGTTGCTGACGTTAGTAGTATTGTTGGGCCCTTCCTCAATGTGGGAATTACCAATCATTTGAGGCTTATGGAGAAAGGAAGCCAGAGTTGTGTTAACTTGCAGACTAGGATATTCTGATTTGGACATCCTGTCACCTGTATTGGAGCTGTAACTCTTGTTTGGGGCTGTGAGTACGGCAAAAATCCCAAGTAGCAGTAACAGAGTTGTCATGTTGAGAGAATTTTATAATATTTATGCTCACTAAGCAAATGGAGCGTTCTAACCGTAGATTTTTAATAGGTATAATTTTTTTTATTGTAGTGCTGTAATTTAATGCACTTAAAAATATTAGCTTGTAAAAACTTGCCTTTATATGAGTTAAAGATACAGTAAATATAAACTAAAAATATAAACCATGAATTATAAAGAAAATAATGTGCACGTGCAGGGCTTGAGGGCTTGTGCAAACAACACAAATAGTCAGATAGTAATGTTATTTTCGCTTCTGGGCCGACTCAGAACCTCTGGGTATTTGAAAAACACAGGGGTGTCAGTGTCCCGACAATGATACACCCGAAGATTGGCCTGTTAGTTCAGAGGGTGGAAGCTAGATGGGTAGGATGATAAACAAAATGGTGTTTTAATCTAAAACTGTGTATGTTTTAAGCTAGGTTGTATATAATTGGAGGTAGTTTAATATAATCAATATCTGTTTAGTTCATATTATATTAAGTTTTGAAGAAATGCGCTGTTATCTGAGTTGTGTTTGGGGGGATTTTAGTTACGCGCGCTTTTAGTGCTTATTGTTTACATCCGCGCCATCTTGATCTATATTCGGAACCGGTTGCTAACTTGCCTGGATAACTTGCCTGGATCTTCGGGTTTTAAAGTAAGGCTACAGCCTTGTGTACACCCGCCTTTATGCATCGTATTTTGATATTGAGAACGTGGCTTGTCTTGTTATTTTGTGCTTTTATTAAATTTAAACCTGTCCATCTTCAATTCTTTGTCGAGTTTTGTTTTGAAGGAGAGGATGTTTTCAGCGTTCACTGTTTGCTGAGAAAGGTTGTTCCAGTCTAGGAAGATGCGTTGTGAAAAGGAGTGTTTCCTAATATCAAGTCTGCTTGGTGTCTTATACAATTTTTTTTTGTGGCCTCGTGTGCGGTTTGTTGTGATCATGAAGAAGTCCTCTTGATTGATGTCGTCGATGCCATTGGTAATTCTGTAGACTTGGATCAGGTCTCCTCTTCTTCTTCGGTATGCCAGACTTGGTAAGTTAAGATGTTTCAGCCTGTCTTCATAGTTTAAGTTTCTTATTTCTGGGACCAGCTTGGTTGCTCTCCGTTGTGCTCTTTCAAGGGTGTTGATGTCTACGGCGTAGTGCGGGTTCCAGATGGAGTCAGCATAGTCGAGATGTGGTCTCACTAGTGCTGTATATAATAATCGGAAGCTGCTACTGTCCAGATGTTTAAACGTGTGTTTGATGAGGCCTGTCATCTGGTTTGCCTTCTTTGCAATGGTGCCAATATGCTGTCGGAATTTTAGGGATCTGTCGAACGTTACACCGAGATCTTTTTCTGTTTCTGATGTGCTGTTGATTTCTGACACTTCCCCATCTTTACTTGTCATCGTGTATGTGGTGTTAAGTTTTGGCTTGCCAAAAGTCAGATGTTTGCATTTCGATGGATTGAAATGTAACTGCCATTTCTCTGACCACGATGTTAGTTTGTTAATGTCTTCTTGTAATAGCTTTTTGTCCATTTCACACCTCCCATCTCGATATATTTTTGTATCATCGGCGAAGATCTTGAGTCCACTGTTTATACCGTCTGGTAGATCGTTGATGAACAGGATAAATAGAATGGGGCCAACGACACTTCCCTGAGGTATGCCACTTGTGACCTCTGCCCAATCTGATAGCTTCCCATTTACGACTACCCTTTGTCTTCGTCCCGTTATGAAAGCTGCGATCCACGCTGCCACCTCCCCTTGGATGCCATACGCAGTTAGTTTTTTTGCTAGTCTTTTGTGTGGCACTGTATCGAAGGCTTTCGCAAAGTCAAGATATATTGTGTCTACACATCCGCCCGAGTCAATGGTGGTAGTCCAATTCTCCATGACTTCTAGGAGTTGGGTGGTGCATGACCTGCCTGGTCTAAATCCATGCTGATCTTTGTGGAACATGTTGTTCGTAGTCATATGAGTCAGGAGATGGTCTCGAATAATGCTTTCCATAATCTTACATGCTATGCATGTCAAACTGATTGGCCGGTAGTTGGAAGCATGTCTTTTTGAGTTCTTCTTGTGTAGCGCTGTTACGTGTGCTGTCTTCCATTGAGCTGGGAGCACTCCATCCTTCAATGACCTGTTGAAGATCAAAAGGAGAGGCTCCACCAGTTCATTTCTCAGTTCATGTAGAACGTACGGGTGACATCTGTCTGGACCAGGTGACTTGTTTGTTTTTAAGTTGGTTAATTTAGCCAGGACTTCTTCTGCTGTGATTTCAATGCTGATCAGCAGGTTTCCATTATGTCTGTCTTCGAGTGTCGGAATTTCCGTCAGATCTTCGTGTGAGAATGCACTTGTGAAAAATTTGTTTAGTGTGTCTGCTTTCTCTTGGTCTGTTTTTGCTGTTGTACCATCATCCAAGTCAAATTCACTCATGGCAGATCTAACCTTTCTTCCATCTTGGACATAACGCCAGAACACCTTGGGGTTTTTGCTGACCTCTGTCGCAAGCTTCCGTTCAAAGTCTTTTCTAGCTTTCCTTACAGCACTGGTCGCAATGTTTCTCACACGTGAGTATTCAACATAGTCTCTGTACTGTTTTGTCTCAGTGTACCTCTTCCAACTGTTGTACTTCTTTTTCACTTTCCTCATTGCATCGCTGTTCATCCACAAAGGCTTAACTCTCTTTCCTGTCACTGTCTGTTTCTTTGGTATGTGTTTAACAACCAGGTCCGAGAGTGTGCTGTTCAGTTCTTGCCACATCTTGTCCACACTTAGGTTATTCAGAGTCTCTTTCCAGTTTGTTTCTCTGAGTTTGCGCTTGATGTCAGTGTAATTGCCTTTTTCAAACTGGTAAGTTGCCTTCTCTTCACTCATTGTATCACAGTAGCAGTGGCATTCTATCTCAATGATTATGTGATCACTTTTCCCTAGAGGTGGCTTCTGTTTTATGTTTTGTGTCATATTTTCATCATTGGTGATTATCAGATCAAGAAGTGATGGTTCTTGATTATGTCGATACCTGGTGGGGAAATTGACATGTTGGTGTAGAAAGCAGTCACTCAGAGTCAGGGTTTCGAGTAGTTCCGTTTCTAAGCAAGCTAATTTGGCAAAACGTAGTTTAGAGGGGTTTGATCGGAAGTGTAATTACAAGATTATGTTCTAATAGTGATACTATTAAACATATGTAAGTTTGAATTTATAAAAGCTTTTAAAATTCGTGATGTTAATGATAAACACAAGAACCACTAAAAGATACGACTGCACCTGACGCATGCGCACGAACACGGTGTGTTGCTCGGCAGGCACGTACACTTATGCAACATATATCATTTTAAAGCTAATATTTAAATCTACACTAATATCGCAATTTTATTACGTAATCTTTACATTTTATTTACGCATTTAGCAAGTATAGAAAACATTAAACTTCACTTACCTACACAAACAAAATGCTGCGCTCAAAACGAAAAAGAAGTATTTCCATATGTAACAGAGTTATCCATTGGTCGATTCCATGGTCAAACGTCATGGTGACATCATTTGCATAGCAACAGCGATGTATTTTCTGCGACCATGTGATCTCTGACGCGGCGCCGCGCCGGCGTCATTTTCATGCACAAGAAATGGATCAGTTTTGGCCGCTAGAAGGAAATACGCCACCTAGCGGATACTGATATCACTACATAAGATCATAACATTGTAACCACAATATATACAGATTATTCTTGTCTTTGACAAGATGTAATGTAAGATATGTGAGGAGAAGTTTGGCGGCTATAGCATAGGTGGTCGTTTTCATGGTTTGGTCAGAAAGTAAAACTTAAAAGATCGCCGTAAATTGAACCCAGGTCTGACAGTCAGTACTATGCAAATTGGGGATCCGGATTTGACACAAGTACACGATGTTACTATAGACTAGTTGTTGCCAAGTTCAGAGCCCAGCACAGGCACAGACTCACATAAATGACAGCTACCAAGCGATGAAACAACAGCTTTCGTCTAACCATTGGTGCACACTGTACCCCAAAGTACGTCATCCGCAGTTTGCTAAATGCGTGTTTTGTAGCTGCATCCATTGCTGAATTCGCATTTCGCAGTTCCCGCGAGCGAACCTGTGCACACGTTCTAGTGACGTCACCGAAACGTGCCCTCCACGGTGTTTACAGGACGGCAGACGCTCGGCCTACATCAGTCGGCTGTATTGTAAGCATGGAACTGTACAAAGAGGACGATCCGGCCGCGTTTAAGCGATTTCTTGACGACTTTTGCAAACAATACACGGAGAATGCAGCGGCCGGCGATATCCTTCCATTCCGCGTGCCGTCGTCGCTGCTAAGGGAAGAGGAGCGAGAGGCGGAGACGCTCGACTGGGTGGTGTCGTACCTGACAGCCAAGTGAGTAGACCCCGCGGTCGGCCATAACACCCACGCACACAACGACAATGACTCAGGCCCCATTCGGCCGCGCGTGACACACTGACACCCTTTCGAAATTGCCTTCAGGATAAACTGTAGGCCTGGATTTGTGATTGTGAAATCTGCCCACAGGTTCAGATTGGGGCGCACAGGACGATTTTATTTGCCAATAATTGCTTTGCCTTTGTCGGGGCCCACCGACCATGTCCATGCCATGGCATGGGCGATGTGATAGCCAAGCTAGGTTGACACTGTCACTGGTTGAAGCGCCGTAAACAACCAATCCAATGTGCAGACAGATACATCGTTGTTATTTATATTTATTTATGACATGTCATGTGTCACGTCAGGCCAATCCGGTCTTTACTCATTTATGACAGGGCAGCATTCCTTTGAAGTGACAAGATTTCCAGCATAATCTGCCACACCACTGCCACTGGGCATGCCCACAACAGTTTACTGTCAACTACTTAATTCAACTTACAATACTTAAACGCAGTCCTTACTTAAATAACAAATCACACACATATTCTGCAAGTTGGCACGTTCAGTACCTATGTCTATCAATCATGGCCAAGGGTCAAAACGACTGTCAACGTGTTACCATGATTCAAAGTCATAGATCTATATTGACCGTGCTAACTTGCAAAATGTGTGTGATTAGTTATTTAAATAACCATGTTAAAGTTGTTGACAGTTGTGTGTCAGATTCTGCTGGAATTAGTAACATCAAGCCAAGGGACCATTGGTCTAATGCAGCTGGTCAAATGCGGCTGTCTTTCAGATCTTTTTTGAGACGGCTTTCAGTTATTTTGATGGACCTCGTTACTTCCATATCAGTTTAATTGCTTCCACGTCAGTCCAGTTAGTTGTGCTGATCGCAATAATATTGTATGCATTTTTGACATGTTTAAACACACTACAGTGTACTAGGTATGTAACTGGGTTATCAAACATTCCTGAAATATTATCATATGTGTATCATGATGTATTTTTTGATGCAGTGAATTGCAGCAAAGTTGGCTGTAAAACGAAAAATGCGTCATTTGACACGGAAAATGTATCATTTGAAACAGAATTTGTTTTTCTGAAATTGAAAATACGTTGTTTGAAACAGAATTTGCCTTTTTCTGAAATGAAAAATACTTTGTTTTAAACAGAACTTGCCTTTTTCTGAAATAGAATTGAAATGGAATTTGTCTGTTTTTTAAACGGAAAAACGGTGTCCCTATGAGTTTGAATAGAGGCCTGCATGAACACTTGTGTTGCAACAACAGCAACTGAGGCAGGTCAGCCAATGTTTGGTTTGACAGCTGTCGAGTGGAAATCATGTCTGAGTGCGTTTTAACAGAGACGCGTAATTACTACACACCTGGCTGCATTTGCCTAGTTCAAGGTGTGTTATGACGTTAACTGTTAGTGTTTAGTTAGCCCAATAAAGTCACAGTTTGGCCAGTAATAATTGCATTGAAGTAATTTAGCGGGAATAAACATGTGTTATTAAATGTATAATAATATAATATTCTACAGGTTGTTTCTTCTGTTAGGTAATTATTGGCTGAATCTGTCGTACTTCCCCCAATTTGTGGTTTGGTGTGTGGGAAGCTTCAGGTTCATGTCTACTTCAAGTGTAATTATTTGCAGGAAGGGATGCATACCTCGGCAATAGTGCCAGTACCTGTAGTGTCTTCAGTTCAGTAATTGAATGTTGTGTTTACAATTTGAACATTTTGTGGGTGCAACATTAAAATTGCATAATTATATATTTCTAACATGCTATTTGGCTGGCAATAGATATATATGTATACCTCCAACATATTAATTATATCATTAAAAACAACAAATTATAAAAAAATTATTGTAAATGAGCAACAGATATTGCACTTTTGTTTAATGCATCAAAACTCTTCAGCTAGGATCATGCTAAGTGCTAAGACACTTGAGGTTTTGACGTTTTTTTGTGGTGTGTAATAGTAGTCATTGAGATATCAGGAGATAGAGTCGATGAGATATCAGGAGGTAGAGTCACAATGAAATATCAGGAGGTGGTCATTGAAATATCAGGAGGTAGACTAGAGTCAGTGGGATATCATCAGTAGGTAGAGTCAATGAGATATTAAGAGGTAGACTCAATGAAATATCAAGAGGTAAGTCACTCACTGAGTCTGATATATCAGTAGGTAGTGTCACTGATATATCAGTAGGTAGACTCAATGAGATATCAGGAGGTAAGAGTCAATGCATTATCAAGAGGTAGAGTCAATGAGATATCAGGAGGTAGTCAATGAGATATCAGGAGTTGTGAGTCAATTGATGATATATCAAGAGGTAGAGTCAATTAGATATCAGGAGTTAAGACTCAATGAAATATCAGGATGTAGAGCTACTTGTTTAGACCACTGAGCCAATCAAGAATAATCTCACAACCATTTCTGCTGATTTGTTGTCATGGAAACGTATATTGCTAATTTGTCCATCACCACGATGCAGCCTATTCTAAGTAACTGCGTTAATTAGCTGCAGAAATTAATGAAGTGTGCATTCCAGCTAAATCATATTATTTGCTGCTAGCATGACAATTTTATGGGAACCTGGCAGTCACTTGGATACCTGCATTGAAGCCCCACTACACCGCCAACCTCAGGTATATGTACAATTAGTCCGTATCCGGAAAATGGGACAGAACATAGTTGGACACCTGTCAATCAAATTGTCTTCCAACACCCAGTATATATACTATAAAAAAATAAGATTTGAACTCACAGATCTAGTCTTGTATGTGGTGTAGTTTGAACACCACTGCCATCATGTGCTAGATATAGTCTTGTATGTGGTGTAGTTTGAATACCATTGCCATCATGTGCTAGATCTAGTCTTGTATGTGGTGTAGTTTGAACACCACTGCCATCATGTGCTAGACCTAGTCTTGTATGTGGTGTAGTTTGAACACCACTGCCATCATGTGCTAGATCTAGTCTTGTATGTGGTGTAGTTTGAACACCACTGCCATCATGTGCTAGATATAGTCTTGTATGTGGTGTAGTTTGAATACCATTGCCATCATGTGCTAGATCTAGTCTTGTATGTGGTGTAGTTTGAACACCACTGCCATCATGTGCTAGACCTAGTCTTGTATGTGGTGTAGTTTGAACACCACTGCCATCATGTGCTAGATCTAGTCTTGTATGTGGTGTAGTTTGAACACCACTGCCATCATGTGCTAGATATAGTCTTGTATGTGGTGTAGTTTGAATACCATTGCCATCATGTGCTAGATCTAGTCTTGTATGTGGTGTAGTTTGAACACCACT
Source organism: Paraescarpia echinospica (assembly GCA_020002185.1). Lineage (NCBI taxonomy): Eukaryota > Metazoa > Annelida > Polychaeta > Sabellida > Siboglinidae > Paraescarpia > Paraescarpia echinospica. Next base: position 7,038,988 of record CM034539.1, on the reverse strand, counting down.
GCCATCAAGTGCTAGACCTAGTCTTATATATGGTGTAGTTTGAACACCACTGCCATCATGTGCTAGATCTAGTCTTGTATGTGGTGTAGTTTGAACACCATTGCCATCATGTGCTAGACCTAGTCTTGTATGTGGTGTAGTTTGAACACCACTGCCATCATGTGCTAGACCTAATCTTGTATGTGGTGTAGTTTGAACACCACTGCCATCATGTGCTAGACCTAGTCTTGTATGTGGTGTAGTTTGAACACCACTGCCATCATGTGCTAGATCTAGTCTTGTATGTGGTGTAGTTTGAACAACATTGCCATCATGTCCTAGATCTAGTCTTGTATGTGGTGTAGTTTGAACACCACTGCCATCGTGTGCTAGACCTAGTCTTGTATGTGGTGTAGTTTGAACACCACTGCCATCGTGTGCTAGACCTAGTCTTGTATGTGGTGTAGTTTGAACACCACTGCCATCATGTGCTAGATCTAGTCTTGTATGTGGTGTAGTTCGAACACCACTGCCATCGTGTGCTAGACCTAGTCTTGTATGTGGTGTAGTTTGAACACCACTGCCATCATGTGCTAGACCTAGTCTTGTATGTGGTGTAGTTCGAACACCACTGCCATCATGTGCTAGATCTAGTCTTGTATGTGGTGTAGTTCGAACACCACTGCCATCATGTGCTAGACCTAGTCTTGTATGTGGTGTAGTTTGAACACCACTGCCATCATGTGCTAGACCTAGTCTTGTATGTGGTGTAGTTCGAACACCACTGCCATCGTGTGCTAGATATAGTCTTGTATGTGGTGTAGTTCGAACACCACTGCCATCATGTGCTAGATCTAGTCTTGTATGTGGTGTAGTTTGAACACCACTGCCATCATGTGCTAGACCTAGTCTTGTATGTGGTGTAGTTTGAACACCACTGCCATCATGTGCTAGACCTAGTCTTGTATGTGGTGTAGTTTGAACACCACTGCCATCGTGTGCTAGATATAGTCTTGTATGTGGTGTAGTTTGAACACCACTGCCATCATGTGCTAGATCTAGTCTTGTATGTGGTGTAGTTTGAACACCACTGCCATCATGTGCTAGATATAGTATTGTATGTGGTGTAGTTTGAACACCACTGCCATCATGTGCTAGATCTAGTCTTGTATGTGGTGTAGTTTGAACACCACTGCCATCATGTGCTAGACCTAGTCTTGTATGTGGTGTAGTTTGAACACCACTGCCATCATGTGCTAGATCTAGTCTTGTATGTGGTGTAGTTTGAACACCACTGCCATCATGTGCTAGACCTAGTCTTGTATGTGGTGTAGTTTGAACACCACTGCCATCATGTGCTAGATATAGTCTTGTATGTGGTGTAGTTTGAACACCACTGCCATCATGTGCTAGACCTAGTCTTGTATGTGGTGTAGTTTGAACACCACTGCCATCATGTGCTAGATCTAGTCTTGTATGTGGTGTAGTTTGAACACCACTGTCATCATGTGCTAGACCTAGTCTTGTATGTGGTGTAGTTTGAACACCACTGCCATCGTGTGCTAGATCTAGTCTTGTATGTGGTGTAGTTTGAACACCACTGCCATCATGTGCTAGACCTAGTCTTGTATGTGGTGTAGTTTGAACACCACTGCCATCATGTGCTAGATATAGTCTTGTATTTGGTGTAGTTTGAACACCACTGCCATCATGTGCTAGACCTAGTCTTGTATGTGGTGTAGTTCGAACACCACTGCCATCATGTGCTAGATCTAGTCTTGTATGTGGTGTAGTTTGAACACCACTGCCATCATGTGCTAGATCTAGTCTTGTATGTGGTGTAGTTTGAACACCACTGCCATCATGTGCTAGACCAAAGGTGTGCCAGTTATCTGTTAGATGACATGTTTATTGCATCACAAGCAAAGAGTTTGATGTTCTTTATTCTGTAACGTAGTAGAATGTCGAGTTGAAACAGAATTGTTCTGTTCTTGATGAGCATTGTTGAGATTAAGACCCAACCAACTATGGATTGTGGCTCATAAATGTACTGAATAAATTTATTTAATACTAACTATTTCTGGTTTAGTATACATATTCTATATTCAAGTTTCTTATATAATAGGATGTGTATTTTAAGGCAACCAGTACCAATTTAAATTGTATTGTGGAAATATGTCTCACTTTTATCTTGGAATTCACACATTTAGCCTAATTTATGGGTCCTAGATTTACTTGGCAGACTGAAGCTGTGTATCCCACATAATTTACCATTCTAAACTAATTTTGCATGTTTGCCAAACAGAAATTGGGTGGTCCTCATGGATCCTAGACCCCTGTTTGGAACCCCCCGTTACCCAGGCCACATTCTGTAGATTTCTGTTATATTAACTTGGAATTGTACCACTAGTCAGCTATTTTCACAATATTACAATTAACCATAAACACACGGGTGCAGTATTCATTCTTGCTTGTTGAACACATTTATAAGCCGCACGTGGTACATTTTGGAGATTTACTTGTGCTGCCTTTGAACTTTGAACCAGCTAAAGAATTATGTAGCTAGCACAAGAATGAGCAGTGGGTTGGGATTATCTAACTAACTAATTAACGATTTGGTTGCATGACATGTAAAGAATAAGTTGTGATGCAGTAAAAGACAACCAGTATCATGGGTTGGTGTCGTAGTACTTACATTTCGGTTTGTACTTAAATAAATTTTTTTAGTACTTGTACTTCAGTTTTGAAACGACAACTACTTGTGCTTGTCCAGGTTAAGTGTGTCAACATAACTTGAGTATTTATAATACAAAATAGTATCTCTCCAGTGTGTAATGGACATCGAATGCTATCCCTGATTATATCTGCAACCAGTATTTAGTACTTCATTATTACAGTTAATAATTTGCATCTGAATAGCCTGTCTTAATGTTGGTAATTATGAGTAAAATGTACTTGACGAATGTACTTTTGGAATTTTACTTGATCAGATGTAAAGTGGCTTATGGGAGAATGGAAATCATCTAGTGAATGAGACAGACATTGAGAGAATCAGACAAGCGGAAAGGCAGAAAAAGTAGTAAAATAAGAGTGGTCCAGGGACCGGAGTGAATCGGCAACGAGAGATGTCATGCACATATGGAGGGTGTACTTGTAGTGTAACTGGCGTGGGAATAAAAAACATCAGGAGAGTGTGAGAATTTATTTAAATATATAATAAGAGAAGGCAACATGTTGAATAGGGAGGAAGGAAGATACTACACATGATTTACATTTTTATTGCAGTTCTGTAGTTTAGACAATATATTATTCACATTTAGCCTGATATGCAGATGAGTGGGTGGGTGGGTGTGTGGGTGTGTTTGTGTGCAGGTTTAGATATAGTAACAGTTTGTACATTTGTTATATTTCTGATGGAATGCTGAACCATATATTTATATAATATTTGATGATATACTTTATTTAAGATTCAACCTAAAACAACACATTGAAATGTTGCACGGTGTTTTGCCATACACTGACTATTGGTTTCTCTTACGGTAGTGCCCCTATCCTTTTTACTTCATTACTCATTAATGTTTGCCTCATTCCACTGATTCCACCTTGCCACTTGTTCCTACCATAACACACCCTGTATTCATTCTGGGGCCAGTTTTCCCACTGTTGGTACCATTTAGGGCCCTTGCACCCCAGAGGAACTTCACCAAGTGTTCCTGTGAGCCACTCCACCCAGCCACTGTGTGCTGACAGGCATGTGTGAGGATTACACCCTCTCCAGCTCACGTTATATCATTATAAATATATTCCTGATGTGATATATTTTGAGCTGCTAGGTTATCTGGGGCCTGCTGGGGTCTCGTACTCCAGATGTGTTGGATCTATTGAGGCCATGTATGACGTACAACCGACATGACCCATGTAGGCCTCATTCCCACACACTCACTCCCTCGCTCATTCTCTCATCCTGTGGCTGGAGGTCGTAGTGGTGCCATGGCAGACGCTTGCACAGTCAGTGCTTTCCATCTCTCTCCGTCTTTCACTGTGTGTGTCAGGGACGTGAGGGTGTGGCCTGACCAGTTCTTTTATGATCTCTCCCAGGACTTTCTCTGTCGCCCTATGCATCTTTTGCCCTCTACTGTTCCCTGAAGGATGGTCTTGAATAGAGAGTTGTGTCGGGAGACATGTCCGAACCAGGAGAGCTTGTGACACTTCATTACTTATAGCAGAGGGTCCTGATCTCCCGCATAGGCAAAGACCTGTTGCCTGACATAGTCATTGGATTTGTGCTCTGTGTAGGAGATGTGTAGTAGCCTCCTGTAGCATTTCATTTCAAATGCATGGATCCACCTTTCTGTATCTGTTGTCAGTTTCCAGCTCTCGCATCCGTAAAGGAGTACGGAGACCACCAGTGCCCTGTATAGCCTGACTTTAAGGAGAAGCTGATGCTGTTGCTCCTCCAGATGGTGTCTAGTCGAGTCATTGCTGACGAGGCCAGGGCAAGTCTTGTTCTTATCTCTTTGACTGACATGCCATCTTTGCTGAGTGTGGAGCCCAGGTACTTGAAGTTATCCAGCTCTTCTAGTCTCTGTCTGTTCATCGTGATGTTGGTTGGTGCATACACACATGCACACAAATGTTGTATGAAAAGTTGACATTTTAGGCAACATTTTATTTTGACTAATTTTGCTTAGTTTTGTTATAAAGTGGCACCTCGAAACTGGTTATCATAATCTTAGAAGGGTCTCAGTACTCACCCAATTTTTACAATAATCTACCATGTTTATAATAAGTTTATACATTAGTATTATTTAAAATTAAACTTTCACACACTGACATGGATATATTGTATGATTGTAAAACATTATTAGAAATTGGCCAAATAAGAAATCTACTTCCGTCTATTCCAAAATGGCTGCCAACTCGGCAAATGTTTTATTACATTCAAAAATACTGCTTTTTGCCACAGTCTGCCTGAACTACTCACTACCCTCTGGAACTGAGATGTTTATATATATAACCCCATTCGTACACCCTCCAGAAATCTGGCCTCTTTCTTTCTATCCCACCTTGAGGCAATGACATTCAATCTTGTAATTCTGCCCTTGCCCTAGATCTCTCTTCTGATGCAACCACGGGGTGTCCGGTGTCCCCCACAGAATGAACCCTCCCTAGCCGGATGACCTTTTTATGCGAGATTGCCATGTCCGTCTACATAATCACAAAGGACCCTCAATGGTTTTTGTGGTGGTTGTATTCGTGACTAGCCACTACTTTGCTAGGGGATAGTTTTACAGCTTATCTGATCAGTCATTTGGTCGCTCGTTATGATATTATTTCTGCAGTCCATGATATACCGGTTAAGTGACTGCTTCAGTGTTGTTTCGCTTTGTAATCATGTTTAATGATGTCAGACAGCTGTATAGCCCCATGCCGTGCCTTTGTAGAGAGACATTAGATATATATTTATGATCTACAGTGCAGCAGTTAATCCCCGGAGCACAGTGGCTTGCCTGAGCTTCAAACTGTTTCTCCTTGTGGCAGACCTGTGAAGTTACTGAAATCACAAATCGTGAGCTTTTTTCGTGGCACATAATCGAGCCAGTCAATGCTAGGCTAAAAGCATAACTAAAGATAACGCTGTTAAAATATTCTTGCGACCGCAAGCAAACTTTTTAGCAGTCTCGCTGTTGGGAAACATTTTCTTTACCACCCAGGTGAAATGATCAGTGAGCAAAAACGGCAAAATATGTCTGCCACCAGATTGGCGAACAGTGTTTCTACTGTCAACACCTGTTTGGCTATGTCCGCATCTCTCGGATTGACGAAAAACGATGGCGCTCTTTCGTTTGATTTTGTGAATTTCATTAGGCTTGTATGTTGCGATGTGCCGGCGAATGGCGTTGTTCTTTCCACCAGCTGCGATGCTGAAGTCAGACGAGCATACGCGGCAATATGCATGCGTTTCACCACGGTCACTTTTTGCAACCCATGCTAGATCGACCACTCTCGATTGCTGGTATTTGCATGTGAACTTTTTTTAACTCCTGACCGTAACGGCAAACCTGACCTCTTTGCCATGTTTAATTACAATGTTGCCAGTTCGTCCAGCGACCAACAATCACGAATTGAAAAATAACAGTTTTATGATTGATCTATCGTAATTCGCTATTCGATTAATTAGCACGTGATCGTTGCCAGCCAATGAAATTGGGCATTGCATATTACAATGTCGTACACCATCCATGATCCAACATTGATCGACAATAATTTCAGTAGCAAGGTAATAATTAGTATGAGGGCCATTACAGTACGCCTACAAATTAAAAAAATAATAAACAAAAACGGGAAAAAGTTCAAAAAGTGGGAGATTCCGTCTACCGTGCTGGAGGACGGGAGACGGGTGCCAAAAACGGGAGCCTCCCGCCCAAAACGGGAGACTTCACAGGTCTGCTTTGTGGCACTTTTTAAAGTTTTATAAAAACTTTTACAATCGCAACCAACCTGGGTTTAACAAGCGGCAGACCATGAAGCATAATCACAACCCGTTACCATAGTAACACACTATCCCATATTGCATCAGTTAAATACCTCTCAGTTGTAGTGCCCTGATATACAAGGTAAAAATAACATTTGACCTACTTGCACGATGAACATTTATCTACCTTTCACTTGCATATATGCAACATAACAAATATGAATATATATATATATGAGTATATAATCATTGTTAGTAGGTGTGATGCTAGTGTTTTGTCTCCAAGGAATGGTATCTTTAGTTCTTTGAAAACAAATTTTTTGCCCAGATATTTTTATATGAACATTAATGCATGCATTGCACATCACACACACCCCGTGCACGCACACATGCTCACACATACCCACCTCACGCACACGCACGCACACTCACGCACGCACGCACGCACACACACACACACAGTCTGAGCAATGGATGTGTTATCCTCGTGAGAATGAATAAGACAGTGCAACTGCATACAGAATGCTGATGAGGGGGGGTGTGGTTCCTACACCCCCTAGACAATAATATATCACCCTTAAGTCCATATGTATGCTTATAACTACTCCCATTTATACAATCCAGCACCTGTGTTCTCCTATCCAGATGAGAAACAACCATATGAATATACACAAACCAGACGGAGAGTCCTAGCTACAACAGAATCAATTGCTAAACAACACACTGTGGTACACATCACTACACAAAAAGCGTGTATTTCCATATGGCTTTCACTGTAGAAATTTCAGCCTATAATAAGATACACTTGCTTTCATAAATTCGCTGCTTAGACGGCAAATTTTTTTTATCTCTGGCCAAACTTACTTTTTTAACATTTGCCAGAAGCTAATTTGACAAAATGCACACAATGTGCCAAAGTTGTTACCAGAAGTAACACAAGATTTTATTTCATTTACAACCATTGCATTTCACATATTGATCTTCCTGCAAAGATTACTTGACATAAACGCTCAGACGCATGGGTCATAGCACATTTTTTGGTTGAAATAATAATAATAATGAACTTTATTTAAACATTGGTTTCCATAGAACAACTCTGTTCATTGGTGTGTGTAGTGTCGACAATAAGACCATGGTTATACATGCATAAGACCTTTTGGTGTAAGTGCAAATTCAGCTTGAAGGAGTGTTTAGATATAGCATCGATAAAACAGTGGGTATGAGTCATGTATAATAAAAATGAAACTATGTATTTATAATAAATATTAGTTAAATTGTACATTGAAATCTATAGAAACACATGAATTTGTAGTTCATGTTTTATTACTTTTAAAGCAGTCATATTTCGACATAGGTGCCATCAACCAGGCCACAAAATATACCTACCTCAATCAAAATCTGCTGCATTTTGCTAGACATTTACCTTCAATCAGAAGTGTTTATATATAAACATATAAACTTACTCAGTTTGGTACATACCTTGTGCAATGAATGTAAGACAATACTTACTAGGTAATGTTTTTTTTTCTAGCAAATTTATTAAAATATGATACAGCCGGATGCCTCTAAAAATAAACAATTCTGTCTTGTTTACGGGAAACATGCACGATTTGGCACGTTTAACTTTGTGGCATTTATGAGTTGCGTAGATCTTTATTACCAGGCGTAGATCTTTATTACCAGTTGAGTTACAGAGCACCATTTCTGACACCAGCCGCACTGGTGGAATTGAATGTCAACATCTAGCATGTGGTCTTTGTATACAGTACCTCCACTGCGGTGTGAAAAGGCCACAGTTAATCAGATCCACTGCAAAAGGATTTCTTGTCAATAGAATGAATTCGGTGAGTGATCTGTGAAAAGAGGGCAAGCATGGCTAGTTGTGTGATATAAACGTTGGGTCTAGTTACAGTTGTATGACAGGCAAAACCAGGGAAACATGCAGTGTGTAAGTCTGCACAGTACTCACCACAATATAACTATAAAGAATGATTTCAATCACAAATCAAGGCACTGAGCCAACAACTAAGTGACATTAGAGGCAGTTATGCAATTTATGATAACCAACAAAATATTATGTAACTACCAACTTTTTTTAATAACTAAAGCATTCACTGTTTCTTTTAAAGGATTCTAATTGTTTTCATTGGTTTTCCTGAACAACTGTTTTACTGGTCATTGCAGATGTTGCAATATTGTCAAAAATACACATTAGGTGATAAATAAAAAATATGCTAGTTTTACGACATGCAGTGTGTATTAATATAATAATATACATTGTACGTGATTGCTTTATACCTTTATGGCATTAAAAGACCGATCAATAAAGGTGAAATGTACAGGTTTTTTATGGGTCTTATAATTTCTTATGGTAAATACAGTACAACAATAACAAATATAATAAAATGTGTAACTTTGGTAATTTATACATACTTTGAGATTTTTTAAAAGACTATTTGGTCGTTGTTATATACATAACCACAAATTAGCTACATATGGGTTAGCCAATAAAAATAATTTGTTGATGTCCATTCTGTGTAACCATTTTGTACACCCATGAGGGGAACTCTTATTGTAATCAACATGACAAATTACTGGTTTTTAATGATGCCTTTAATAAAGTTTTTGAAAAAAGTCTGGTTGAGAAAATACAGCCTGTCTGATGCTCTCCATCACTGCTGCAAACAGTTTATATTTTAATCAAAACCCATTTTATATACAAGGATATATTCAAACCATGTTGACTTGGGATGAAATTATTAAAACCAGTGCTCTGTGTCTGTGTTTTTCCCCACCTTGGGGGAGTAAAAGATCCCACAGTGGGGGTAAATGTTTACCCCTCCAGTGGACATGCAGAATTGAACCTAGAGGGTATTGCTACCCCCTCCCAGATAGAAACCTGAGTGCTGTGCACTATCTGGACCGGAAATGATTATAAAAATAACCTGCCTAACATAAAACCAGTATAAATAAGTCTATAAAAAGATGGCCAAATGTCGGTGACAACCCAAAGTGGGGTAACTTACTCACTCAATCCTCTTCGTGCCCTAGGTGGTACATAAGGCATTAACAAGAGAGCGCCACTGCTGTCGGTCGGCCTTCATTTCCTTCTCCACTGTTCTTCTCCACGTCTTCTTTGGGCGACCTCATCTCCGTCTTCCATCCACTGTCCGACGTAGGGCTATCTTTGGTAGTGCGCCTGTGGGCATTCTGCAAATGTGCCCTAGTCGTCTCCATCTCCGTCTCTTGATCTTTGTAGCCAGGGATGTTGAATCTGTCTGGCGAAGCAGCTCTTCATTGGTGATGGCGTTCGGCCAAAATACCCCTATAATCTTCCGGAGACACTTGTTCTGGAAGGTCTCTTAGCTTGTGTGTTAGTCTTGCTCTCAGCGTCCAGCACTCGGACCCATAGAGAAGTACACCGAGGACGTTACTATTGTATAGTCTCAGTTTAGTTTTCATTCTCAGTTGTCTTGACTGCCAGATGGATTTCAGCATGACAAAAGTCTGGTTGGCTTTGTTGATTCTAGCACTGGCATCTTTCTCTATCCTCAACCTATTCCAAGGCATCATCGTTGATGGTAGTAATGGGATTGTCTGTCTTGTGGTTGTTCCTCATCAATTTGGTTTTCGATGGGTTGAGTTTTAGCCCGATCTGTGGTCCTGAGTCCGTAATTTTCTCCATCTTTTCTTGCATGTCCTTGTGTCTGCTGGACAGCAGTCGTATATCATCTGCATAGTCCAGGTCTTCCAGAATTGAGGTGAGTGTCCATCTGATGCCCCTGTTTCCCTCTTTGGTGATTTTACATCATCAGCCAGTCAATGGCAAGGATGAACAGAAAGGGAGAAAGAATACATCCCTGCTTCATGCCAGATTTGATGCTGAAGCTGCCTGACAGGTGGTTGTTACAACGTCTGTATAGAGTATCTTGATAACATTAACCATCTTCAGGGGGATCCTGCAGTGACGAGGTATCTTCCACAAGGATTCTCTATGGAGGGAGCCTTTTCGAAGTCAATAAATGCAATGTAGATGGTACTGTTCCATTCATCGCTTTGTTCTAAGATTTGCCTTAATGTGAAAATGTGATCTATGCAAGACTTGCCTCTTCTGAAACTGGCTTGTTCTTGTCGAAGAATGGTGTCAATAGCTGACGATATTCTCTTCAGTATAATGCGACTGAAGATGTTGCATGTTTCTGATAGCAAGGTGATACCACGCCAGTTATTGCAGTTTCCCAAATTGCCTTTCTTTGGTAGTTTGATGATAGTGCCCATCTTCCATTCATTTGGTGTATCTTCTTCATCCCAGATCTTCTGGAAGATCTGACAAAGGATACTCAGTGTTTCCTCTTCCTCTGCTTTTAACATTTCTGGACAAATACTGTCATTCCCTGGTGCTTTTCCATTCTTCTGAGCTTTAATGGCTTCTCGGACTTCTGCTTCAGTGATCCGGTTGAGGTTGACCGTGAGGTGGTTGAGAATGGTTGAAAAATGTTCCTTCCACCTCTCCATCACCTCTTTCTCAACTGTGATGTTATTTCCATCTGTTGCTTTCAGTGGGAAGTTCTGGTTGGGACCTGTATCTCATTTCAGCATCTTCGTTATTTTGTGGAATGACTTCATGTTTTGTCTGCATGCTGCTTCTTCTGCCTCCGTGGCCAGACTCTCTATGGATGTGCGTTTATCCATCCAGACACTATTTTTTACTTCTTTGTCTTTCTGAGAAAATTCCTTGGAAAGTCCTTCTTTAAGTCTTGGTTATTTTGTAGCGAGTAGTCACTTCTGTATTTCCTTCTTTTGGTCTATTTTGTCCCAGGTTGATGTGGATATCCATTGCTCTTTCTTTGATCTTCTGTGTCCTAGCACTGTTTTCCCTGCTAGCTCCATTGCCTTGTTGAAACTTTATATTGTCCTCCTACAGAATACTAAAACTGTTCTGCAGAGCAATTATAAACTGTTGCTTCCTTTCTGGGTTCTGTAGCTTGTCTGTATCAAAGCGCAGTTGCTTCTTTTCTCCAGTTTTGGCCTTCATCAGTTTAAGGGCGAGGTTTTCCGCCAACAGGCTGTGGTCGCTGCCAGCATCGGCTAGTCTCCTTGTTCTGATATCTTGTATTCTCTATTCTGCTGCCATTTCCATTCATCCTGCCTGTTCCATGTTTGCCCATCATCCTCTCCCTGTCTGTCTTGTCACTCCCCACACGTGCAATGAAGTCCCCAAGAACCACTAGTACGTCATGTCGGGGGATGTCTTCCAAAGTTGACTGAAGACTCATAGAAGGTGTCTTTGTCCTCATCCTCTGCATCTTCTGTTGGCACATGGCAGATTACCACTGAACGTTTGATAAATCTGGAGTTAAATCTAGCATAAAGATGTCTCTCACTGATTGGCCTCCACTCAAGAAGGGTCTTGTGCTACCTTTGGATCATCAGGGCCACTCTCTGTCGATATTGGTTGTCTTCTCTGTCTGACCATAATTATTATGGTGTCTCCTGTAATCAATACTCTCTTCCCAGCTCAGGTCCATCTGGCCTCCATGATGGCTAGAAGGCTGATCTTGTATTGATGCATTTCCTGGAGAACTTCCTGTCTGGTAGTAGTGCAACGTTCTCATATTCCAGCATCCAGTGTTAATCATTGATGTTGGTGTTAAGAGATCCGCTGTCCTGTCGGGGTGGGGGCTTCCTTGTGGGTTTGGCCGCCATCCGTCATTGAACCAGTTCCCTGGTTTGCTTCACTTCTACCACCAGGTGCAGTATTCTTTCTTGTTTCAGTTTCCGTAGCTAGTCTGTTTTTACATGGTGGGGTCACTAACCCCACGCCCAACCCTCCTCCTTTACCCAGGCTTGGGACCGGCAGGAAGCTGTCATAGAGAATATCCAGGCGGAGTTTTAGATAAACGTGGGGTAAAACCAGTATATGGCTGAAAGTAGTGTCAGGTGTTTCTGCCTGGCATTAACTTATTCTTGACCTTAATTCTGGCATTTCAAAGGGACCAGTTTTTGTGACATTATAATAGTGCTAAGAGCCAGTTTAGATTACTGAGTATTATTGTTGTTAAGGACTCAGACATTTGTTTTATTTCACAGGAGCTCACTGCTATTTTGTTTAGGATTTATTTGCAAGGTTTAAAAAATAGTTGTGTTTATAATAGTGTGTGTATATACATATATATATATATAGATATTGATGTTAATTTTTTTGTTTTACTATTATATATATATATATATATAATAGTAAAATACAAAAAAATAACATCAGCATATGTAAGAAGTAAATGTGAATGAACATCAAATGTATATCATAATTTTTATATCTGGCCAAACTGAATATCAAATACCATATTCATTCTATTAAGCTTACAGGATGCTTAACAAATATTTACGACCCAAAAATATGTCAACTTTTGCATTCCTATATATAATGCGTACAGGGGTGCACACCCATTTTATTTGGTTTTTGGGTACAGCCATCTCGGCAGATATGACTGGCAAGGGATTTATGCATCCACATATATGTATCTATGTATATATATGTATATATATATGAGCAAAATGATACCAGAACACTTTATAGAACACTTCGTTCTCTGTTTGTTTGTGCCCCCACATCTCTGTCAGTTTTGTATGTATCGGGCTGAAATTTTGCATGTGATCTAGTGGGCCCATTGAGATGGTTCGTAGATTTAGACATTTTTGAAATTCGTCCGGGGGAGAACTTGGAGGCTCAATATTTGAAACGGTTGTATGTGGAGTTCCAGCCGCGGAATTTAATGTTTTCTATATCACTAAAGATAATTATGCCATCTACAAATATGTTGGTGGATGTATTCAGAAATTTTGAATAGTTTTTAAGTATATTGAAAATCCTCAGTGCTTAACATGCACCAGGTCTACCTGTTGTTGGTCATGTCCACACGCTTACAAGTAGCACCCTCTTTCGCATTTCATATATTTCCTACAGATGGAGCTATCTGCCATTTTGTGATTTAACGTCAAAATTATCACCCGTCAAGTTAGTGTATTATAAAAAGTGAGTGTCAAAAGTTATTGGATAACTAGGAATATAACATATCTATATCATAAAACACTTCGTTCTCTGTTTGTTTGTGCACCCACATCTCTGTAAGTTTTGAATGTATCGGGCTGAAATTTCAACCCAGCATCCACTGTTGCTGGTTATGTCAGTTAGACGGGTGAGCGATTGAGATTTCTGGTGAAAGGTTGTCCTGTCAACTAGGCCAGTGACCAGTTACAATTTATTAATGTGGGTGGGCTGGAAACATTTGGGATGGGTTTGTGGTGTCTGGTACATATTTCCCCCGGGCAATGCCAGGTAACTTGGCTAGTATCTGATAATTTAGGTGAACCTATCAATTTTTGTTCATCACTGATGTTTGGATCTAGTGTGACATCGGTAGATGTTAAATTACAATGATAGATTCAACAGTCGTGGTTAGCATTGAAGATCACTGTCAGGTTGTCAGATGCTGCTAAAAACAGGAGGTGTACGCTAATTAGGGCATGTACGCCTTAAAATAGAATGAATATGGTATTCTATTTACCTTTGTTTTGGGGGAGTGTAAAATATACTGTCTAGGTCTGTTGGATGATTCTCTAAATGTTCCATATACAACATAAGTTATACAACATTCTTAGTTAGTTATGGACGTGTATGACAATGAGACATGTGTGAATTAAACATAAGTTATACAACATTCTTAGTTATGGACGTGTATGACAATGAGATATGTGTGAATTAAACATAAGTTATACAACATTCTTAGTTATGGACGTGTATGACAATGAGACATGTGTGAATTAAACATAAGTTATACAACATTCTTAGTTATGGACGTGTATGACAATGAGACATGTGTGAATTACTTGAGTTGTTTATTTGTATACAGCTCTGATGTGAACTGTTGTTTGATGAACTTGTTAGAGATCGAGACCTCAGCAAATGCATAGCATGATAATCATTCTCCTCAAGTGTTTTTTTCATTTTGCAACCCTGAATCACACACTGGTAAATAGGGGGTTCTTAACATTTGTTAAATCTGAATTAGATAGGGGGTCTTAACATTTGTCAAATCTGTATTGTGTCATCAGTCGGGTCTGTGTGGGTTGGAAAGGGTGATTTTATTAGACGACAAGCACATATTTTGAATGTAGTTCCTACTCACCGTGGGAGGATATACTTGCACTATAGCAATTTAGCACAAGAACAGTAATGAAATGAAGGTTTCATTTCAGGATGGTAGTTAGACATGTCATCAAGTCAGTGTCATGTTTATTGCATGCTATAACGTAGGCGTGGTGCTAATCTTTACTTGGCAGAGTACCAAGACTAGGTTTGAACAGATCTTGGTTTAAACTAATGACTGGTTTCACGGTTTTCTGCTACCAGTAGATCTGTTTCCTTCTGCTCAGGTGCAGTACAGGTCATGTGATATCAGTAATCATCACGCGGAAAGACAACAAACTATGGCTTTGTTAGTCTTCATATAACTGCTTTACCGGCTCGGTCATATCATGATTCCTTATCACTGATTCACTGGTCAATGGAAATAGCTGAGTTTCATATTTTGGGTGCACACAATGAAACTGTTCGTTGAGGTCAGATTCTAGACTTCGAATAGCTGCCCCAATCATCTCTTATCATTGGTTGAGTGGAAACTGCAGACTTTCATATATTGGATGCAATGATATAGTTAGCTTCTAGTACTATAGCATCAATATGATGTCACCCAAATATATGACAAATACTTGTATGCAGACCATGTATATCAGTGTTCATGCTCTTGACATAGTAATCATGTAGGATCTATAAGATTGTTGGAAGTGTTCTCATATTTATTTCTCCTAATCTCTACAACATATATGTGTGCATGTAAATGGGCCAGAGTGGTTAGAGTGTTGAACTGTACAGAGAACCTGCGTTCTAATACTCTTGCTGCTGTTCCGAAGCTTGGGTCATTTTCAGTAAGCCAGCATTAGTTCACTTCGATGTGTAAATGAGTACCTGGCTAATGACAATGGTTGCTATAATTGAATGAGTAAACAGTCTTCATGCAGTAATTGTGCCATTGCTGAAGCCAAGATTGTGTACGAATGAACAGGTTTGCCAGGAGGGTGAAAAGTAATGCGCTCTGAACTATCCAAAGGACAGTATGCTGAGCCATATATGAACTCATCTATAACTTTTGAAGCTACATTGTTTGTTCCATTACATGGAAACATCGTAAGCCAGTGGTGGTGATTATTAGCAGGAAGTAGGCTCAGTCAGTTTTACTTCATCCCATTTGTGAGCTAGATTGCGAGAACCAGGTGTTGCCTTTCTCCCGAACAATTTTTTGTGTCATTAGCCACAGCTAAATGGGTAGAAAGTTGCAAAAATTGTGAAATGGAGTTTTATACCTGAATTGTTAGATTCAACAGGTTATGACCTTTAAAATGATACCTCATTTGCTGAAATATACTCAGTAGTTTTTTTATTTATTGTTAAGATTGAAACAGTCTTTAAAAAGAAACATTTTGAGAAATGAGGCCATTTTGAGTCATACTAGCTTTTGTTTTTTAATGTGTTTATTTAATTAGTTTTGGATTGTTTGCCAATGAAATTACACTGGACTTGTATGCATTTCTTAACAAATGGCAGACATGATGATATAAATGTGTGTTTTTAACGAGTCATGTGATTGCGCACGCAGGAAGTGTCCCCACCTACTGGCAGCGGAGGTGGCGAGGGCCACATGGGACGGACTCACAGACCTTGATGTCACCGAATACATCGAACCAGCGAAGACAAACGACAGGGAAGATTCGGAGGAGGAGGATGGAGAGGAAGATGGAGAGGAAGAACGAGTTGAAAAGATGGAGCCGGAACCTCCCGCCAAGTGTAAGCACATCTGTCATAAAATATAACTTTATTTTAACATCATCAAATCCGGTCCATGTGTGTGTACAAACATATCAAATTCTAATACAGTTCCAATGTAATTGCCAAGCCTGCTAGTTATAGGGTTAGGTGTGGTTAAACGTTTTTGTTGAACATTTTTGCTTGTTTTTCAGACCTCAATTCAGAGAAACTGTTAAAGTTGGTTATTAGCAAAGTTCAAGAAATTTGCGTACGCTGGCAGGAAAGTCTACCCACCATGCCACAGTCCAAGAGGAAGTTTGATATCTCTGTAGCAACCATCAAGAATATCAGGCGGCGAATGGAAGACCGACACGTAGTGTTACCTCATCTCAACTCTCTCTTCGCGCTCAAGGTTTGTTAGTTTTCAGGCTATCAAGTTTGCGTAAGTAGAAATTTTTTCAAGAAAGGAATCAACTTGTTTGATCAATTTCCTTGAAAATGAAAGTGAAACGTGTCTTCAATACAGGTCCTTGTTTTCTGTCTTTTGTCATTGATTGATCTGACACTAACATCCCTTTTACCCACCTCCACTTCCCCTCTCCCTCGCTTTCTCATTCTCCCCTCTCAATCCCACCTGTTATCACATGATCCTGGCTCTCCCATTCTCCCCTCTCAATCCCACCTGTTATCACATGATTCTGGCTCTCCCATTCTCCCCTCTCAAAACCACCTGTTATCACATGATCCTGGCTCCCATTCTCCCCTCTCAACACCATCTGTTATCACATGATCCTGGCTCTCCCATTCTCCCCTCTCAATCCCACCTGTTATCACATGATCCTGGCTCTCCCATTCTCCCCTCTCAATCCCACCTGTTATGACATGATCCTGGCTCTCCCATTCTCCCTTCTCAATCCCGCCTGTTATCACGTGATCCTGGCTCTCCCATTCTCCCCTCTCAATCCCACCTGTTACCACATGATCCTGGCTCTCCCATTCTCCCCTCTCAAATCCCACCTGTTATCACATGATCTTGGCTCTCCCATTATCCCTTCTCAATCCCACCTGTTATCACATGATCCTGGCTCTCCCATTCTCCCCTCTCAATCCCACCTGTTATCACATGATCCTGGCTCTCCCGTTCTCCCCTCTCAATCCCGCCTGTTATCACATGATCCTGGCTCTCCCATTCTCCCCTCTCAATCCCACCTGTTATCACATGATCCTGGCTCTCCCATTCTCCCCTCTCAATCCCACCTGTTATGACATGATCCTGGCTCTCCCATTCTCCCCTCTCAATCCCGCCTGTTATCACATGATCTTGGCTCTCCCATTCTCCCCTCTCAATCCCACCTGTTATCACAAGATCCTGGCTCTCCCATTCTCCCCTCTCAATCCCACCTGTTATCACATGATCTTGGCTCTCCCATTATCCCTTCTCAATCCCACCTGTTATCACATGATCCTGGCTCTCCCATTTTCCCCTCTCAATCCCACTTGTTATCACATGATCCTGGCTCTCCCATTCTCCCCTCTCAATCCCACTTGTTATCACATGATCCTGGTAATGTCAGCCAGATTACACGCCCCACAGCAACTTGTGAATATCTCAGATTGACAAATACAATAATACAAATCCATAACATTAAGAGAACATCTGCTGAATAACATTTTACCGTTGTGTTCCCAGCAATGTTTTTTCCATATACAGTAGAAAGGTTCTCTTTTTTGCCTATAGTCGATTGATAAGATGTTCTGCTGTTGTCTTTGTACTTTGTTGTCGTGTGAATCCAACAGTCTCAAAAGGTCGCAGAAGTCCCAAAAAGTAGTGTTTCATATAGATTCAAATCACCACCCCAAAATGGCTTCCAAAACTGCAACCAAAACCCATGGGATTCCACTCAGTAGGTGACACGATTGTGATTCTCCCCCTCATATGCAGAGTGGACGAAACCACCACTCATCCACCCACTCACCCATCCATCCAACCACTCACCCATCCATCCACCCACTCACCCATCCACCCACCCACTCACCCATCCACCCACCCATCCATCCACCCACTCACCCATCCACCCACTCACCCACCTATCCACCCATCCACCCACTCACCTGCCCATCCACCCACCCATCCACCCACTCATCCATCCACTCACCCACCCACGCACCCACCCATCCATCCACACACCCACCCATCCACTCACTCACTCACCCATCCACCCTCTCACCCACCCATCCACCCTCTCACCCACACATCCACCCACCCATCCACCCACTCACCTATCCATCCACCCACTCACCCATCCACCCACCCACTCACCCACCCATCCACCCTCTCACCCACCCACTCACCCATCCACCCACTCACCCATCCATCCACCCATCCATCCACCTACCCATCCACCCACTCACCCATCTATCCACCCACTCACCCACCCACTCACCCATCCATCCACCCACTCACCCATCCATCCACCCACTCACCCATCCATCCACCCTCTCACCCATCCATCCACCCATTCACCCACCCAGATATTAGAAACAACCTTGTATTTTAGTTTTTTTATAAGTATACATACTTTGTATTACTCTTAATCTAATATTATATTTACCGGTATATAAAAAAGAAATATTTAAAGTAAATATATGTATAACATTTATATTTTCTAAACTTTTCCTACGTTTCCATGTACGTTTTATAATTGTGTATGCGCATATGAACAGACTGGTACTGCTGAATGGCATTATACAACTGATAACTATGTGTTTAATGGAACTGCCAACTGATGTGCCCTACTGGTGTCAACTGTAGGACACTGCGAGCAACGCATACTTTGCGGTGTTTGACGGCCACGGAGGTCTCGAGGCAGCCATCTATGCCTCACAACACCTCCACTGCAACATGGTGCACGACCGCCACTTCCTGGCTTCCACTGACTCCGCCATGCACGACAGCTTCTGTAAGACGGACACACAGTTCCTCAGCAAGGCCAAGTATGAGGTGAAGTCATCTTTCCTTGGCTCTCGGGGGAACTTCTCGCCTTTTTAACCCTTTTCGCCACTTCTTCGACACAAAACATGAAAATCTGCGGTTCGTACCTTCAGACATTGTTTCTAGGTTTCAAGGTAGCGCAAGTGCACAATACAGCATTATGCAGGTATTTTCGGGTGGGTTTGGCAGATTTAAAGTGTCAGTCTGTACTTTGTAGGAGGGTTTGGCAGACTTGAGGTCTAAAGGATTAAAGGGAGGTTGTCTTCATTTTCATCATGTTTACAATCACGTTATACATTACAAACTATATATATTCTACCGTACTTATCGCAGAAATATGTTTTAACGAAACAGAAACAACTTTTGAATTCAATGTTTCAATAATCGCTGAACTGTTACTTAAATCCCTGAATAGCGAGCGCGGATCATTGCGAGAAAGGTTGTGACCTGATGAGACGTGATGACGTGTCATGAGATACACATATCCGTCTCATTAGTAATTGGAAATGAGGCCACACCTTTGAAAGTGCAGTGCTGTCATATAAGCCAACTGGTCCCTCCTGAAAAACTTAAATTTCAGTTATAACAAATGGTTCGTTGAAACACATTGAGGTGATATGTTATAAAACATATACATAACATGATTTCAACAAAACAAATGACCAGACAAGATCCCTTTAATAGTCATTATAATTATTAGCAAGAAGGTCACTGAATCAGTTGTGCTTTGCCTGATTGTGGTTAGGTGTGTGGGAACCAACAACTTCAAAGGTATTTGTGGGCGGGTAAAATAGAAAATTATCAAAAGAAGGAATTAATGAGACTGTTGACTGATTGCAGAAGCTGAAGAGTGGCTCTACGGGCGTGTGTGCGTTGTTGCGTGACCAGACGCTCTACTATTCATGGTTGGGCGACTCTCAGTTCGTGCTGGTGCGCGACGGAGAACCCATTGAACTGATGCAACCTCACAAACCAGAGAGAGAGGTGTGTGATTGCTTGTGCGTACAAAAGGTTTCCAGGTCAAAACGCAATATATCCATTTTGTTGTTTTTCTGAAAAACTCACTTTTTTTCATTCTTAGAGTTTAAATGGACTCTTGTACATGGTGTTGGAATATATTAAGAATCCGAAATTGAAGAGAATGGTAGAAAAATCAGAAATGTCTTTTGAAAACACACTTTTGTGCATATTGTTTAACATGGATATATCACGCTTTGGTTTATAATAGATTTAGAGTAGGAATGTAAGTTTTAAAGTAATGGGAAGTTTATTCCAGACTTTCGATGCAGCTACAGAGAAAACTCACGTGCCAAATTTAAACTTAGTCTTAGGAACAGAAAGTTGTGAAACAGAAGATCTGAGCTGCCTGGGCATATTTGAAAAACACAGGAGAGGTTGTTGTGGAGAAAGGGACATGTAACAGACGCTATCTTAAAATGAGGAGTCAAAGGTATAGAGTAGCAATAGTCATGTTGACTACTAATTAAAGCTGTAGATATACTTCTAGCAGTAGATAAGGACTAAGTGACAACAAATTCCACTTAGCCATAACACGATTCAGGAAACAGTTTATAAAACACTATTGTTGCGTACAAAAATCAGACAAAATACATTGGCATATACTGGTTCCAAATATTAAATAATCTTCTCTCCAACTGTTTGAAACGAGACACAAAGAACTTATTCTTGGTGAATGTTCGATAAGCCAAAGGGTTTCCTTGTCCACCTGAGTTAATTCTCTGGGTGGCAATCTTGTTAAATCTTGTTAAATCTGAATGTTGAACTCTAATTGTTGGTAAGTTTCATTACAGCTAATATACGTACTCATTGTGGAGAATTTGTATTGTAAATATCACATGTTCCCTGCAATTGTATGAACATTGCTGCACCATTGCACGATGAACTTTATAGTAGTTACTTAAAATTGTCTTTGGTGATAAATGCTATAGTGAGATGGGTCTTAAGTCGCACTGGTCCGCTCTGTATGCAAACCAAAAATAACTGACTGTCAGTTTTGTAATTTTGTTAGAAATGCATACATTGTAATTTCATCTTTCAATGTTGTGTTTATTTTCCTCAACAAATAATCCAAAACTAATAAAATACTAATTGAAAGGTTGCTTTGGGCATTGAGTTTTTACATAAGTAAGTAAGTAAATTTTTGTTTGCATCAAATTAAGTAAGTAAGTAAGTAAATGTTTGTTTGCATCAAATTTGTAAACCTATTTTTCTTAAAATGTTGCTTTTAAAAGTTTGCTATTTTTAGCAATAAATCAAAAACTACTGAAGATATTTCAACAGGTGAGGTATCATTTTAAAGCTCATCGTCTGTGGAATCAAAAAAGGTACAAATGTCCATTTCACAATTTTGCGACTTAATCCCCACTTTACTATGGAAGGTCATATATGTGCTGTTATCAATACACTATATTCATTAATTCAAAAGATCACGACTTGCTAAAAACAGGATTTGGGAACTTAAAAAATACAATGATGCTTGTTGTAGGATGAGAAAAAGAGGATAGAAGCCCTGGGAGGCTGCGTTGTATGGTATGGAGCCTGGCGGGTCAACGGCAGTCTCTCTGTCTCTCGTGCCATAGGTACGTCTTCATTTCTCTCCGGTCACGAAGTTTGCGAAATCCCCAAAATATATCACAATATGTATGGTTGGGTGGTGGCATGTCGCCGGGGATATAGATCGCTACAACGGTGCCACCTAGTGAGTAGAACATGTATTAATGCACGTTGAAGCTGTTGTGCAGAACCAGGGAGCGTGAAGGGTAATGTCTTGGCGATGAAATCTCATCAGTTGAATCCAGTGGCTATTACTTTAGTATTAGCTGTAGTTTTGAGAGTAATTTTGGCAGGCCTGCACTTGGGATTGCTGACAATCTTGTCTCACACCGTATGGTAGGATGGCTTGAACCAGTACAAACCACAATACATACACATGTTTGGACTGTGCAGACACTTATGAGGTTTTATTTGTGGTGAGAACCACCAGCTAGAAGTGAAGTTGTCATTTAGCTTCTCTTGACAACAACATTAGCTTATCAGTTTTATTAACAAATCATGATAGAAAGTGGTCCTATATTTAATTGTGATTCTAAAATGTCATTATAACTATGCTACCTGCATCTGAATCCCGAGAGATCTTTCTGGTTCTAGGCCCTTATTCTGAAGACTTACAAATTTAAAAAAATGTTTTTTCAAGTGTGGATGGTCTGAACTGTCTGGATGTGACATCATTTTTAGTCCTTTGGCCGAAGGTCCAAGGGACTATTGCCATCACTCTGCGTCCGCCGTCTGCTGTTAGCTACTGTATCTCAGAAACCGTTCAGCAACTTTTTCTCTAATTTTGCATAGACATCTTAGGGCACTGCCACTATGCACGAGAAATCTGTATTTGATTGAACCATTTTAAGAGCGCCCTAGGGCCTCCAAGGACCCCAAAACTGGTAAAAATGTAACATTTGGCCAATTTTTTCAAAAACTGTTCAGAAACTTGTTTTCTAATTTTGCATAGATGTATCTTAGGGTGCTGCCACTATATACAAGAAATCTGTATTTGATTGAATCATTCTAAGGGCACCTAAGGGACACCCAAAGTGTAAAAGTTTTACATTATCTAGTGATGTGGTTTTGAGAAGGGCCCTTGAGACCACCCCCAACAGTAGATTTTGTTTAATGTGCCACAAAGTCAACACCATGACTAAACTCTGCAGCCTAGTGCTACTGTTCCATTGAGACCTTGACTAATATTTAATTGGTCACAGCACCCAGGCAGAGTAGACACACTTGACCCCTGTTAGACTGAACAGTTGCCTAACACTTTTTATCTTCAAAACTATTGATTTTCTATAATTGCAAGTTGTGTTTATTTTGATGTTCATTTAATTATTATAAAATGGTGTGACTGTGGTGTCTATTGGTTAAAGATGTATTGTCTGTAGAAACCTGTAGGTAACAAACAGAAAATTAATATTCTGGACAACTATAGAATGAAATATCCTACACTTTATTGATATCAAATGCATTCTACTGTTCTGTTTACGCTTGCCATGCCTTGTGTAGACATGGTACTGTGTAAATCAATTGTATCAATATAGACTAATAATTACAGATTCACAATATGTGACCCATCTTAACGAAATGAGTCGGATCTCGGCAAATCTGATTTTCCGTAAATGCCGTTTATGTGAACAAATCGCGAATCCATCAATTTTGAGATTTCCCCTGAAAATTATTCTTTGGTATTCGTTTTATCGATTGCTACTCTAGCTACCCTCTAATTAACTCTGTTTTGTGTATTTTAAAGCGATTTTTGTAGAGCTGTGCGAAGTGTTCTGCTCGATTTCCTTAAAATAATGCTGAAAATGCCAGTAATTGCGCGTGTTCGCAACTGCTAATTTTGGGATGCTCCTAACATAAGGGATATCACCACGAAGCTTGATGCGTCATCTTCCCATATATGGGCATACATATGCTAATAACTACATTCTGTGACCTCCAGAGAGCTTGGAAGACGCCAGCTGTATAAACAATTTGGATCACGTGGTAGCAACAGCAACTGCGTGACCCAGGCAACTGTTCTCATTGGTTCAGTGATGGGTCATTTACATAATCTGTAAACACGCATGCACACAATGTATTTCACCGCGTCACTGCTGACCCAGATAATGATTAAGAAGACGTGAAGAACGGCGTTTAACGTGGCAAAGCTGTTAAATTCGGATGGAAGTGATTGCGCACAGATTGACAGTTTGATCAAGGAGTATTTTTTGGAAGACTTAACAGATGGAAGCGAGCCTGACGAGCAAATTTTTTTAGCTAGATCTGTCCACGGTAACTAAGGTACATTTCATGAAACGTAACGAATATTTTGCATCAACTTTGACAGCCGTTTTCTGGGTTTGAAGGTTTCTACCCCACATGTGTTTGTTAAGCCATAACTTCAGTTAGAATTATGATATCTTCTTACTTCTTTCTTTCCAACGCTACTAATAACTCAATATTAAAAATTTCCGACATGCGACTCATTTCGTTAAGATGGGTCACATATAGTTGACACCTGAAACAACCAAATATCAACCATTAGAAGAGTTGACATAGTTCCGCTATACACGAGCAAGAAATCTGTATTTGATTGAATCATTCTAGTGTCATCAGCATATAGTAGAACATACATTTTCTACATCATCATCCCTAAGGTTATTGTAAATTTCACCAGCTGCCATGTCAAGTCTGTTATAACTGTGACTAACAGTGTTCAAAATGATTCAGGTAAATAGCAAATAACAAAGGACACAAGTTTTCTCCTTGCCATACCTATACATCACATGAGAAGAAGGCTGACACAGCCTGGCCCTGATTTATACATGATTTAGCATTTTTGTACATGTTGTATACAACTTTCAACACAATACCATTAATACCACATGAAATTATCTTAGACCACAGGGAGGACCGATCTACTAAATCAAATGCTTTCTTATAATCGATGAAGACACAATAAAGCCTTTTGCGTCTAGACAAATACAATTCAACCAATACCCCTATTTGAACACTGCCTGTTCTTCACCTATTACGTTCGCTTTGTTTAGGTATGTGGTCAGTCTGGTGTTCTGAACAATCACTAAGGATTAATGAACACTTGTGCAGAATGTTGGCAGGTTTAATTGATCTATTCAGCAATGAGGACACTGCTTAGGCCTCACTCTGGACACTGTCACTCACAGTGTTGTATATTGTCTTAGTTGGTGCATTGAGCTAATCTATTTGACCATGAATCAGTGGTGGCTCTGGTTGTATATTACACCCAGCTGTGGAGCTAAGATTCTCTGCCTGCTATGGTTTGATGGAAACTGTGACTAATGTGTAATTGGTCACTGGCAGTAGCTTGTGTCAACAGACAGCATTAAGTCACTAGATCCCTTTTAAACTGGACAGTTGCCTGTAGGTTTTAAACTGTGTCAAACAGTGAGTCTACCTTTTGCTCTCAAATAATCTGTCCTCTTAGTTTTACACATGAAGACATAATCTGGCATAACTTGATAAGACTTTGTAGCAGCACATTTGTACTTCCAGTGTATCAAAACTTCAACAGCCGTTTTCTTCATTTTCACTTTTTGATCCCTACCATGTTCAATGCTCCATAACTTTGCCAATTTTTGTAGCAGTCATGAATCAATATAGACTAATAATTACAGATTCACAATATAGTTGACACCTGAAACAACCAAATGTCAACCATTAGAAGAGTTGACATAGTTAAGGCACAATAAAGCCTTTTGTGTCAAGACAAATACAATTCAACCAATACCCCTATCTGAACACTGTCAAGTTCAAATACATCAGCACGTTTTTCACACCTGCATGGTAGTTTAGGCTCAGTAGTGTGCTGGCAGCTACTAAACCTATAGGCTTGTGTGAAAAGGATAGTTGGCAGAAGAACTAATTTCAAAGCACCATTGCATCCATTTAGCCAGGCAGCAGTCACACTGTCCCAGTGTCTGCTGCTATGTTTATATAATAATTATATAGGCTTAATGATCCCAATACACCAATCTTTTGGCACAATGTCAGATAATGGAACTAGGTTAAACATCTTAACAATAACTATAATTAGTTCTGTGGAGCTGTTTTTTTAAGTGAACAGTAAACGTATAAACATTTTACTTCCATCATAACCCTTAATGATCTGTAACTATGATTCACCAAAAAACATTTGATTAATAATTACCTACAGGGTTGTTTGATTTATGCCGGGCAGAAACTGTTTCTGCCCGGCAGAAACAGCAACAATAGGAAATACATGCCATTGATAGGCAAACGTGTTCTTTTTATAGAAAATTTCAATTTCTTTCTGTACCTACTTCAATTTCTTTCTGTCTACGTATGATAACCATTTGTCCGCCCTGCTCACAATAAACATCACATGAATGATAAAAGGAAGATCACTGCCACTTAACTTGTGGATTATTATTATAAAACTGCTCTGCTACTGCTTGGTGGACAGTAAGCTGCAACTGTCTTTGAGTTTGTTTACATTTTGACAAACTACTATTATATAGCACTAATTTTTGAATGAATCACATTTTGAGAATGCATGTCATTGTTTGCGGTGTAACTTTTGTATGCTTCATTTTCTGCTGCTACAAGTTGCATTCATCTGAAAGATTATTCAATTACCTATCCAATGATAATACATATGTTGTGGTGTTGGATATATATCTTTGGTATATTGTACACGAGGGTTGTAATAGGAAACTATTGGACATTGCGACAGTGCAGAGAGACAGTACGAGATGTGTCACTCAGTATATGAAGTGTGACTTTCAGATATTTCATTTTGTAGTGCTATGGATTATGATGGGCCTCTCCATTAGCTCCCTATATATTTGTAAGTTAGGTGAGTAACACATTCAAATTTCTGACAGCAGGACACCGCCTTCGGTGAAGTCAAGACAAGTTTTACAAAGGCTTCAATTTCAAACGGTCTATCACCGTCTAGCTGACCCATTTTTGTATATGTTGTATACAACTTTCAACACAATACCATTAATACCGTATGAAATTATCTTAGACCACAGGGAGGACCGGTCTACTAAATCAAATGCTTTCTTATAATCGATGAAGACACAATAAAGCCTTTTGAGTCGAGACAAATACAATTCAACCAATACCCCTATCTGAACACTGCCTGTTCTTCACCTATTACATTCGCTTTGTTTAGGTATGTGGTCAGTCTGGTGTTCTGAACAATCACTAAGGATTAATGAACACTTGTGCAGAATGTCACCCACTTGGCAGGTGTAATTGATCTATTCAGCAATGAGGACACTGCTTAGGCATCACTCTGGACACTGTCACTCACAGTGTTGTGTATAGTCTTAGTTGGTGCATTGAGCTAATCTACTTGACCATGAATCAGTGGTGGCTCTGGTTGTGTATTACACCCAGCTGTGGAGCTAAGATTCTCTGCCTGCTATTGTTTGATGGAAACTGTGACTAATCTGTAATTGGTCACTGGCAGTAGCTTGTGTCAACAGACAGCATTAAGCCACTAGACCCCTGTTAAACTGGACAGTTGCCTGTAGGTTTTAAACTGTGTCAAACAGTGAGTCTACCTTTTGCTCTCAAATAATCTGTCCTCTTAGTTTTATACATAGACATAATCTGGCATAACTTGATAAGTCTTTGTAGCAGCACATTTGTACTTCCAGTGTATCATTGCAACATAACATACATCTTACATACTGTGTGCCACATTTGAATATTGTGCATGTAATATTTCCATGCAATCCATTTGCATATATAATGTAAAACTTCAACAGCCGTTTTCTTCATTTTCACTTTTTGATCCCTACTATGTTCAATGCTCCATAACTTTGCCAATTTTTGTAGCAGTCATATTTTTGAAACCGTGTAAAGCACCCTACCAAACCTTTACAAGGATGTAAGAAAACAATGTTACAATTTTTCCGACTTATCACTCATTTGGTCAGCCGGGGTCACATATAGACATATTAGAAGGACTTCAGGGCCACTTGGCCCATTTTTAAGGGTAGCCACTACTCGAAAATGGCCATAGGCCATATCTCTCTTAGTACTGAACATATCTTAGCCACATTTGGAGTACTAATTAGTTAAATGAATAGTACATGATATGTGGAATGTGGGCTCATTTGCTTGTGCAGTGCCATGACAATCAACATTTCTAGTGTGATAGAGGGGCATGCATCCTTGAAAATTATTCTGAGCTAACAACTGTATATGTGATCATGCAGTTGTCAAGAATCATTAGCTAGAATACTTCTTTGTGCAATAAGGTGGTTTTGGGCAAGGAAGTTTGACTGCAATGACTGTTGTGAGATGGGACTTTAGGTTTGAGCTTTATTTATGACGTCTTGAAAAATGCTCAAACCTGAACAACAGTCACTGAAGTCAGATATCCTTGCCCAAAACCACCTTATTGCACAAAGGAGTATTCTAGCTAATGATTCTTGACAGTTGCATGATCACACATACAGTTGTTAGCTCAGAATAATTTTCAAGGATGTGAAAATCCATCTCACTTGAAACGTTCATTGCCATGGTAATACACAACCAAACGTGCCCATATTTCACACATCATATACCATTCGTATTTCTAATCAGTGTGCTCCAAATCTGGTTATGATATGTTCAATATTAACAGAGATATGGCATATTTGTTATATGGGCGTTTTCGAGTAGTGGCAACCCTTAAGTCGCTCTTGCTCCCTATCATTCTTGCTAATCACTCATCTAGGGAGTGATTTATCACTGGCACAAATTGCTGGAATCACTCACTTCACTCACTGAGTCAAATGTATTACGAGCGTGTAACTTGTCAAGTTATGCCAATGCTTGATGTCTGGCATCAACCTGCTTGAATTAACCTTACGCAATGGATACCGTCATGGCTAGCCTCGAAAATACACCATTGCACGTCTGGGCAGTGGCGTCCCCAAACGGACAAACTCTATTGCCACCAAGCAGATAAAGACAAAACTAATAAATTGCTTGCTAAAATTATTTGGCGTATTCTGTCTGGTGTTTTCCAACATGAAGCACTGTGACCTGGTATGTGTGTATGTTGCAGGTGACCCAGACTTCAAGCCGTACGTGAGTGCTGAGCCAGACGTGGGACGGTGTGAGATGATGGGTAATGAAGACTACATGGTGCTGGCGTGTGACGGTCTGTGGGACGTCATCACGTTTGACCACCTGGTGCGCCTCGTGTATGACCACCTGCACTCAAAGAATGGTGACAAGTCAACAGTCGCCTCCCACCTGATGGACGCTGCGATGGAAGAAGGCTCCTCAGACAACATCTCCATTATCGTTGTTTTCTTCCGAGACGACATCGCCAAGCCGAAGCCAAAGAAGAACGAGGGCAGCACCGTGGGAAACGAAGCAGCTGCTGATGGCAACAACGATGGGAAAGACAACGACAGTGATAAAAATGTTCCCGACGATAATCCAGCCCCCGATAACAATGACAAAAGGGGAAATAAACCTGGTGGCGACAGTGAGAACCAGCAAGGTAACAACGGCGGCGATGAAAAGAAGTCTGGTGATGCAGACTCGGAACACGGAAAGTCTGCCGCCGGAAACAGTGGTGAATTTAGCAGCAGTGGGAAAACGTCCGTGGACTGTAGTCACAGTCGGACGTTGGGTGTTGATTCTGACGGACCACAATTAGACGTAGGATACTCCCATATAGATGACTCGATCCGAGTCTCAGACCCACAGACACAAGATGTTGACTCGATTAGCAAGAAGTTGTCGAGTGAAAATCTTCCCGGATGCAGCGGTGATATCGTCCAATCAGATTGGAAGGAACGGGAAACTGGGTCGGGTGCACCGCAAAGCCCCCACAGCATGTCACAGGTCAACGCCCTGCTGAACTCTGACCTCCAGAGTGACGTCAGCTCCACCGACATGCGTGTGATGTCGCAGAGTGCAAGTCGCTGTCTCAGGAACCGACGCGTCAAGCGACAGAAAGGCGCATCGCGGCGGAAAAATGGTCGGCGAGCAGCACGCGATAAGTCGACACGAGGTGACAGCACTAGTAGTAGTAGCAGCAGCGGCCGGACAGAGAATGCCGCCGCATCACACAGAGCACCCCCTGGTGTCATCACCTCAAGTAAAGCGCCTTCTACCCACACGATGATGAACTTGAGTCTGACGGCTGATAACTTGTTCCTGGACGCTAGCAGCGTGTTGACACGCAACACACGTTGTCGGGCTCGTAGCCTTGGTAACTGGACGGTTGCCGTGGAGATTGAGAGTGCGTCGGCCATGTTTAATGACTAGAATGTAAGTTTCTGCCACCTGGACCCAGGGCGTAGGTGGGGAACGATTAGGCCCAGCACGTAGGTCATGTATAACCTATGACATGGTAGCTCGTCTGTGACTATGTCTTACATAGTTGTCATGAAACTATCGCATAAACTACACAATTATGCAGTCGAATTTGAGCAAGAATTAACAGTAGTGGTGCGGCTGTGTATACTGTAACATAACACACTTTCCAAAGGTTCCCAATCTAACGATCAAAGTCGATTCTTTCCATCATTTCAACAAGGAGGAGGCACTCTTATTAAAAACCGACCGCGCCTTGCACTCACCTATATATACAGGGTGTGCACTACAATAATGAACAAGAGTTGCAAAGTTTTGCCGTGTCAGTAGGGTGTGAGTACGCTGTAAACACACAGACCATTCGGTCTTTCAGAATAATAATTATTTGTGTTTCTGCATACCCAGCTGACCCTATTAAACATATAAGTTAGACATGCAAGGGAAAAACATTGTTTACTTGCAGTGCTATGTACACCCAAGCACAAGGAAGAACAAATGCATTGCAACGTCTCGACCTGTCAAAATATCTTACACTTTCTCATGTTGTTGATCTGACGAAATTGTGGCCGACGTCTTACAAAAGAACTAATTGGAATATCTACCTTCCATAAACTATTTCCAGCATGCAAATCTGCCCTGTCTAATCTAAAAGTTGATGGCATACAGCGGAATCTTGCGATCAAGGTCACCCTCGGAACTGGGCTGAAATGACGAGAATGGTGAGCTGACCGTCTTACTATTAGCGGGATTTATTTGTAATACTTTACTGATATAGAAATAATTTGGGATGGTCCCAGGGTGACCGTAGTTGCGAAGCTCTATTAGTGAGGTGACCGTAATTGGGAACAATTATTATACTGGGACGTCTTAGGGGAGATGACGTCTGTTTCATCCTCTGTAATCGACTGATTCAGTTCAGTGAACTTATTTCTCGTTTGTTTCAACTTCTTGTAGTCTTGAAGGAACCCGTTATACCTTGTGGGCCTGTCAACATATCAGTGACCTCTGAACCCTGGCATGGTGGCCAAGGTTTAACAGTGTTCTTTGAAACCAAGGCAGTTTGACCATGTGCCTAATAGTTTGGTTCACTTGCTTGTATATAGCGAATGTTTCCCTGAGATGGTGTATGATTGAACAGGTCTGCCAGAGGCTTAAGTGTAAAGTGCTTTGAATAGTCCTGGATACTGCGCTTTATAAGAAGTTGCCTTTACATATTATATGTAAGTGTATGTATATACATGTGTATATATATAATACTAGATAATGTACACATGAGCGTGTACGCCGTGTGACCACAGACAAGGTTCTTGTGCAACATTTATTTTGTAATGTTTCAATGCAACTTGTTTGGACACACGTTTGTTGTGACACCATTTCAACTCATTGGGAAAGCATTCAGTCATGCTGCCCTCAATACACAAAACCTGCTCTTTGTATAATTGTTCCAATGGCATTCCGTCAGTCACTGTATACTGCAGTTAACCACATGAATGGGAACTGCACAAAATTGCTATTTATAAGTAGCAGCAGCAACACAGGGTTTGAACAAATCCCGATGTTATCAATTTGCCTTTATGTTACACCATTAATAAGCTGAATACTTCCCATAGCTACTAGAACAGTCCTATGGACTGGACAGTGCACCATATAAGTGGAGAAATGTGTCTTTGAATACTAAGTAATCTCACGCACCCATCATCAACCCTGGTGTTGGTCTCGCATGATTGATGTATTCCTACGCCAATTTTGGCTCGACTTTCGGTGAAGATTTGTATGAGTGATTGATACAAGACTTGAGCACTGTATGTTGCATCCTGCTAGTGTAAGCTGTCGCTGCACAGGGACTTACTGACATAGGTGGATGATGGTGTGATAACATAAACACGCATCTCTCACGGCACACTAATGTATAGATGGAAATGCTACAAATATATTTCTGTTTAGATTTTCAATAAATGCAATGAACATGTTTGTTTGGGAATGTCTTGGAAAGTGTTGTTTTTTAACCCAACAAAAATACTTTGTTGTTATGAAGGGAGAGCTGTACAGATCTTCGAGCTGGTGAAACAAACATTTGTCTTGTCAGGCAACAACAGTGTCATCATGACATGGTAAACTACATTACAGTTGTTTTTTTAGCCTGTAAAAAATGAAGATTCATTTATTTTATATTAAATTTTACTAATATAGCATTACATGTAAACATGTACGGAAACTAAACTAAATACATAATCATAGCATATATGTAATGTTACAGTCAGACGTGGGGGTCAATGTTTTCCTTGAGTAAACCACTGGTGCAATTCTCTTTATTGTAAATCACTTTGCTGCACCAGCTTGTCTGTGCCCAGCAGTGCTGTTTACATCTTCAATACAAATTTAATTTCGGAAAGGTTGCATGTATAACCAGGTGGAATAAATGCAGAGATGATGTGCAGCGAATACAAACCATGTTTTGTAGAGGTCATAAAGCTGTCATTATCAGTCCCAAACTGATACCATAAAGCACTTCTTCAATGGGAGATTTCTTCTGAAATGTCAGGATCACCAATCGTAATGTTGTCTACACAATATTATATCAAGCACAGAGCACCGATTATGATTTTTTTTATGTTATATAAAAAACAGAACATAATTTTGTTATACAATGCATACATATATGCATGACTCCGGAGCCACATGACTCCGGAGCCACATGCGGATCCACACATGACTGTACAGCACAATGCCTTCCATGGCTAACGAGAGACTAGTATGACATATACATACATGCAGGTTACTATTACCATGTGATGGACAATAGCAGTTGATAAAATATTCTGGTAGACATTAATAAATACAATACAATTTTACCTTATTTTTTAAATTCTACTAAAAATGTACTTAGATTACAGATTCCCGGGAAAAGAAACAATGTAAATTTAGAAAATGTTATCAACACCTTGATACACAAAAAATGGAACACTTGTAAAAACTGGGAGTGAAACATTTTCCTTCCCAAAATAATATTTTCCCTATATGATGTAGCATAGGGTTGAAAGTGTACCAAAGTAATAAGTAGAAGATAACTTACTGCCTGGTGTTTATTATATATCTAGGATGATGAAAAAGATCATTCACATTTTTGTTTCACGTCTGTAGGACTAGATTTTTTAATTTATGCAAATTATGCAATTTTTCTGCCCAAAGGATGAATTGGGTCTTACTGAGTAAAAAATAGACTTAATTTTTGTATCCAGTTTCAGACCCCCATTACCATGGTAACAAAAACAATTTCCGCCATTCACAGTGTAATAGACGTGACGTTTTGAAGGACGGAATAAATTAATTAGTTTGTTATAACTCACTGATTAATAATTTTTGTAAATTGCAAATGGGTCAAGCACTGTACATAGCATATTATTTTTATTTTTCTCCTTACTTATTTGGAAAATAGTGTGTGACAGACGAGACATAAGGGGATGGAATTTTCTATGACTTATAATGTTTGTTAAATTTGTTTTCTATAAATCAAGTGAGGATGGGTTCTGTGGCAGAAAAATATGTGTTTAATGTTCATTTAGCTAATTTCCTTTCTTCAGAGAGACTCGAATATGCCTACCGTCTACTACTGTCTTTTGAAAAACAATGTCAGGTTCTCACGTAAATAACTCGGCAATGGGTGGAAGTAGAGTTTTTTTTTTCACCCAAATATACCTTGGGTATATAATCAATATAACAAAAAGGAGGCCTCCATACATCCCTGTAATTTTTGTTTTTAGCTT
The DNA here is from genome assembly GCA_020002185.1 of Paraescarpia echinospica. Classification (NCBI taxonomy): domain Eukaryota; kingdom Metazoa; phylum Annelida; class Polychaeta; order Sabellida; family Siboglinidae; genus Paraescarpia; species Paraescarpia echinospica. The sequence continues at coordinate 7,005,026 of CM034539.1, read as the reverse complement.
TGAAATGCTGTCGTCAAACGTTTTTACATTAATATACCTACCGTATTATCCCCAATAGACGCGCAGTGCGCGAGTGTAACGGCTTGGATGCGCGTCTATTGATTGATCATAAGACATACGTAGCACAAGCTGCCAGCGGTGAACGAACAATAATAGTAAATAGGGCATTAATTACGCCCTTATATCCGGGTAAAAACTTGCTCAAAGGCGCAACAACAAAGAAAAATATAGAACAAGATAAATTGAGAAGATATAGCCAATTAAGTAAGTTAAATTTTAAACGAAATTGATTTAGGTTGTCATCACGATGCACCTTTTCTAAAAAAAAGTTTCAATAGTAAGGTGGACACATCCATCTCGATGATATAACCGTTACCAACCTAACGACACAGACCCTTCCCCTTTCAAATAACGTGGACCCCCACTGTAATAATACGTTTAATATTATAATTGTTAGTATAATAACTTAGTTAACCATATAAAGTGTGTGTGTGTGATTATGTGTTAACAAACCCGCTATTCAATGCGCACACTTTTACAAGGACGTCACGTCCCGACCGGGAATATGGACTTATCACGATTCCATATCGAAACTACGTCGAGACCGCCTTAAGCCACAGATGTTATCAACAAACACGTACACCAACGTCTGGGGGAATTGACAGTCAAGTTACCCGTCCAGCATATAACATCATACAACAACTGCAATTATGTTGTAGGCCCCTATAAATATTAGTAATGTGTCGTGCCGCGTATATGTAATTAGATACAAACACGGATCCAGGGGGTAGGGATTTAGTTGAACTTATTCGGATCCAGGATGTGTGTGGTACACTCCCCGTTTTGACCTCAAGAGGAGGGGTGCAGTTGACGGTTTTCGATGAACGTCAAAGGGCTGCGGTTGGAGGTTTTTTGTGAACTACAAGGGGGTGCCGGATGGTTTGCCCCCAATTGATCAAATCCTAAATCCACACCCTGGCAGATATGTTGTAAAGAGTGAAATCACAATTACTGTTGGCACGTATTTCTCATAACAAATAATATATTAATCTAACGTAGGCCTACAAACATGGCGGTTTCCTGTAAAGTGCCTCATTCAGTAAATATGCGTAGTGGTAGTGTTTTGGTAACACGATCGAGAATTAGCGTACGAGTGTGGTATGAAACATCTTAGCAAAGATTTGCTGTACCCAAAAGAGATAACAAGGTCCTAACATGATTTTTTCCAGAAGCCTCCCGCGACATTGAAGCCATTCGGAAATTTGCAACTCAAACTGCACCCCCGCCCGTTAACGCTCTCTAAAAGTCTCACCCTGCACCTCCTCGAGATTCACAAAAAGCCTCCTACTTCACTCCCACTTGCACACCTCGAGAAGAACTCTTTCCCTCGAGCTTTCCCTCAACTGGGTGGGGGTGCGTACGCATTCATCGTAACCTTCTGAGCTTACGGGACAGGCGTGTCTTTCGTACAAAGTATGTAGATCAAGATGTTTGAATATTGCTGCCTAACCTTCGAACCCGAATACGTGGTAGGGTTAGTTAAGATATTGAGATTGGTATGAACGATTTAAGAGCTTTTCAAGACTTTTCACGCGCTGTGTTATCTTCGGAGACCTTTACGGTGACGTCACCCTCCAGTGCGGAAAATTAAATTATCATGATTTCATTCTGAAACAGCGTCGAAATACTTCCTGCTAACTTAAATTAGTTAACTTGATCTGAGTTCACGGCTATAGCGCTGATGGATATCGCTGTAATTGTCCGGTCTTGGCCTACAGCGGGGTTTCATTTATGATAACACACGTCCGGCAGTGGGGACAAGCCAGACCTCTGATGAAATTGAGTGCGAAATGCGGATGAACGTTTATTGTTGAGTTAATTAAATTAATATTTAAATTAACGTACTGTATGTATGTATATAATTATATATATGTATATCTATACATATATATACAGTACGTTAATTTAAATGTTAATTAATTTAATTAAATGTGGGACTAATGGCTGTGCCAAATAAATCGATCGTATATATATTTAACAAGATTGCCACCCAGAGAATTAACTCTAGGTGGCAGGTGGACAAGGAAGCCTTTGGCTTATCGAGAGTCCAACCGTTTTATATATGTGTATCCCGCCCTTCTGAGGTATGTGTCGATTTTATTTTTAAACGTATTCACGCTACTAGCACCCACACAATCAGCAGATAATCTGTTCCATTCATTTACAGTCCTTTGTGAAAATGAGAACTTTCTTATATCTAATCTACACTGCTCCTTTGCTAATGTAACTTCATGTCCTCTAGTCCTTCTATCTTTCTTAACTGAGAAAAAATATTTCTATCAATATTTTCATAACCATTTATTATTTGTAACACTTCTATCTGATCTCCTCTCAATCTCCTGGTCTCTAGTGTTGTTAAACCACATTCTTTTAGGCGAATTTCATAACTAAGATCCCTCAGTTTTGGTATAATTTTAGTCACTCTCCTCTGTACTCTTTCTAGCAAATCTATGCCCTTCTTGTGATATGGCCTCCACGCTTGTATACAATATTCTAAATGAGCGGTATTATTAGTTCTTTGTCCTTATACGCTATATTTCGACTAATTAATCCAAGGATTTGATTTCCCTTTGAAGCTGCAATTCCGCACTGCTATGAAACCTTCATATCAGCACTAATGGTTAACCCTAAGTCCTTTTCTTTTATAGTAGTACTTAGTGCAGTACCCCCCATTGTATATTCTACATCTTCGTTCCCATGTCCTGTGTGGAGGCATTTACACACACACACACACACACACACACACACACACACACACACACACACACACACACACACACACACACACACACACACACACACACACACACACACACACACACACGATCGATTTATTTGGCACAGCCATTAGTCCCATTATGTACGTGATGTCGATCTGAAGCATGCGGAAATTCTGTTGACACATAATAGTAAATTGGGCATTAATTACGCCCGTATATCCGGGTAAAAACTTGCTCGAAGGCGCAACAACAAAGACAAATATAGAACAAGATAAATTGAGAAGATAAAGCCAATTAAATAAGTTAAATTTTAAACGAAATTGATTTAAGCTGTCATCATGATCCACCTTTTCTAAAACAAGTTTAAATGGGAAGGTAGACACATCTATCTCGACGAGATAACCGTTACCAACCTAACGACATAGACCCTTCCCCTTACAAATAACGTGGACCCCCACTGTAATAATACTTTTAAATTATTCATTTTAGATCTCTTTTCGGGACCAGTTTCAAAACTGTCAGATAATAAATTTTGCAAATGAATATGCTACACATGGCACACTTATTCTAGTATGTCTCCAAACATTAAGTGAACACGTGCATAAACAGTGACCAGATAAGTCTGACTAATACTACCTCGTTATAACTGATACAACTTCTTTAATCTTGTCGCAGCTTTTTCATTGTATTATCTCTGTGGTTACTCCATGTTTGACGTTGTAATACCCAGAAGATTGCCGTTACCTAGTTGATGTGCTTACACCCATCCCGTCTGCTTTTACATTCCGTATGCGGCTTTAAAAAGGCTATGGTAAGATGGGTGCGTACACACCAATTCCCACACCCACCGAGGTAAAATACTTCCGCTTGAAAGGGAAGAGATGCGCTTTCAAGAACAGAACAACTGAGGTTTTGTGAGCGTCAAGAGGGGTGCAGTTGGATGTTTTGTGAGCTTCAAGAGGGGTGCAGTTGGATGTTTTGTGAGCTTCAAGAGGAGTGCAGTTGGATGTTTTGTGAGCTTCAAGAGGAGTGCAGTTGGATGTTTTGTGAGCTTCAAGAAGGGTTCAGTTGGATGTTTTGTGAGCTTCAAGAGGAGTGCAGTTGGATGTTTTGTGAGCTTCAAGAGGGATGCAGTTGGATGTTTTGTGAGCTTCAAGAGGGGTGCAGTTGGATGTTTTGTGAGCTTCAAGAAGGGTTCAGTTGGATGTTTTGTGAGCTTCAAGAGGAGTGCAGTTGGATGTTTTGTGAGCGTCAAGAGGGGTGCAGTTGGATGTTTTGTGAGCTTCAAGAGGGATGCAGTTGGATGTTTTGTGAGCTTCAAGAAGGGTGCAGTTGGATGTTTTGTGAGCTTCAAGAGGGGTGCAGTTGGATGTTTTGGGAGCCTCAAGAGGGGCGAGTTGGATGTTTTGTGAGCTTCAAGAGGGGTGCAGTTGGATGTTTTGGCAGCCTCAAGAGGGGCGCAGTTCTAAAGGGTGTAGTTTGTTGTTTTCTGAGTCTCAAGGGCAGTACAGTTTGGGTTAAGGGAGCATCTTTGAGTAGTTGGATATTATGTGAATCTGCAATCGCAGGTAAAAAAAACGAACGCCTTCCAAAATCAGCCAGGCTACACGTCTGTAATGTCAACTGATTTTTGAATTATTGATACACATCTTTTCTGTCACATAGCTCAAAAAGAGTACTCTCATCTACGTACGTTATACACGAAACATATGTTTCGCAATCGGTGATGTAGATCCGGAAACAGTTAGTTCCAGACATGGTTCCCTTAGCTACTTTCTCATTGGGGCGACTAAAACGCAACTGTTTCGTGTGACTTGCATAAGGGTACAACATGACCTACATAAGAGGAGGTGACGAGGGCACGTGCTAAATGGGTGACTCTGGCCCCTACTGCACGGCTGACTGCATCGTAGGACCGGTGTACCTGCACGTGTTTGTCGCGTGACGGTGGCGTGCTTCAATAAAAATAGATGCATTGTGATTGGCTGATTGGATATACTTCCTTCTCCGATCAGAGTTTTAAGTCGAGCTTTCACGATGCGATTCCTACATCGGCTTCGACTACTGACCCGGCGACACCTAGTCAACTTCGTAGAAGTGCAGTTGCGAGAAGGTAGGTCGACACGTCTGTTCTTTCTCTTCTACAAAAGTGAGGTGTAGATCATGACTGCTGAACTTGCGTTTCGCTGCTCCCAATCAGAACATTTGTAGGTAAGATAATTATCTTTACGGTGATATAATTTCAGGTACGGCTTGAAACATTAACCCGCATAGGTGCGCGCCGTGCTAAATCGAAGATGCTCTTACTTCAACGAAGTTACCAACAAAGGTGTCGCAACAAACTGTGCAGAAAATGAACAGAAAAACGCGACAAAAAGGGGTCTTGAACAGTGTGACGAAAAGGGTAAAATTTATTTTATGAGCAAGACACTATTTTTCGAGTATATTTAATTCAAATTGGGAATTTAAAAGATTATTCACTTAGTCTTTAAGAACAGCATACGTTTTGAATAGTGTTAATGTAGCGCTTGGTTTGTTGCCCCCATGGATGGGTGTAAGTGAGTTATAATGGACTAGTAAAATGTCCGTCACCTGACGGGATATCTTGGTAGATGACAGTCGTGATAATGATATTTACCAAATGATAGAAAAACACACAGCATCGTTACATAAAGACCATAGCACTCTCGCATATGTTAGTTCAAAATGATGAAGGTTGGAGAGAATGTGAAGTTCATGTCCATCGGTAGGCCCTGGTCGTGATAGTGTAGAAGTGACAAATCATATTCGTATTGCTGTGCTAGTGGCATGAGGGTAGACATATTGCCAAGTCTGTGACGTAGGGGTCGTTTGGTAAGTTACGTATTGCGCGCACATTACGTTTTACGTTCCGAACAACTGATTTATCCCTATACATATGAGAATCTTGACATGTGTGGGGTATTTTGAAAATATATAGGTCCTACGTCTAAGTGTCGTAGATTAATCCCTGAAAGGTTCAAGCCGTCTAAGAGGAAAACGTTAACTTACCTGCAAACGTACGCGAGCTCCATTATAAATAGATGCCCGGCTGGCGTGATATTGTAAATTGACCCCAGTGGTATATGGATCGGGAGTCCATTTACCAATTTTATTTTCCATAAGGGAGTCAACATACAAAGCCGTGGTAAAAGGACCATGTCCATTTATAATCTTACAACCGGCACACGATTCATTTGTATAAACAGCAGTTGTATACACGTGCACGGCGTTCGTTGTGTGCAGTGGGCCATAGCAATAACGGCTGGGTGCAACATACCATAACGACGTTCCCGATAAGAACGTACAGTCCTTCAACGGCTATTGATGATGATATCAACAGGACATATGGTTAACATTGATCTTTTAATGTGTCCGCAGTTCCATAGCTTGGAAGGATAATGCATAATAGGGTCTACTCAACGGTATCATGAAGCAGCAAACCCGTCAGTGTTTTGTGTTGGCTGACATCTATGACCCCATGACTATTATAGATTTATAGTCACCCCACTAGGCCGATGCGCTTTTTACGAACAACACTTTTTGCAAGTTCGATATATCCTCCCCAGCTGATAACTGGGCGACTTGGAACAATCATAGAAAACACGTACAACTTTGCGAACAACTGTTTAAAGCAAATATTATGTATTCATAGGCGTCGGAACCACTGGGGGGGCTGTTGAAAGAGGGGGCTAAGCCCCCAACACTGAGTATTGTTTTTCCATAATTTGGACGACCATCATTCCCGTTTATATTTTGGAGTAAGATGTGAGTAACCTCGGATATTTACTAAAAAAGATATAGGTCTTTTTTCGTGAGAATTGTCAACAATATCCACGCAATCTTTGTTTCTTCGTGCAACATTGCGAACGTAATTGCCGAAATGACACCCCCGTCTCTTCCGATGTTATGTGTGACATCGCTGAAGTGTTGAGTGAGAGACAAGGCAAAACTATTGGACGTCTCCACGAAAAATCTCCAACAGCACCCCCCCCCCTTCCCCGCTACATGGTTACCGTTGAGTAGGCCGTATTATGCATATTCCAAGCTATAGAACTGTGGACATATTAAGAGATCATACGTTAACCGTACATCTTCCGACGTCAAGTCTGACCGAACTGACAGCAGGTGCTGAACTGAAGCTGCTGGTTCAGCCTCCGCAATATTAATTCGTTCCGACGCCAGTGATTACATTATATTATTATTACGTAATCTTCGCCAAACGTATGCCTACGTACGAGGCTGCTCATAGTTACAGAGAACTGGGAATATGTTGTTGTAAATTGCTTAAAGACTAATTGAAATGAACCTTTTTATCTCCAATCTGAATTTAATATACTCTAAAAATAGTGTCTTGCTATTCAAATAATTTTAACCATCGCCTTCAAGGTCCCTTTTGGTAGTGTTTCTGTACATTTTCTGTACATTCTGTTGCAACACCTTGCGACCGTCGGTGACGTCATGGCAGTAAATGTATCTGGCCTTTAGCATAGTGCGGGACTGTGCAGGTTGGTGTTTCAGGCTCTGCCTGAAAATGCATTTGCGGAATTTAATATTTTATATCACCGTCAAGATAATAAATTTACATACAGGTTTTGTCGCTGGATATACACAGGAAATGGGCTTACTTTTTACTCTTGCCGTTTGAACATTGTTAATGCTTAAACTTGCAATGGTATTTTAATATGTTTTTATCACAGGTAATATAATAATACAATATGCCAGTAGACGTACCCATGATTTATTTTTAGTGTTTGAGTTATGACCGTTTAAACATCGCGAATGCTTAATCCTGCAATGCATACGCGGTCGCACATATCATGCAAGGTTGAGTATTCGCAATGTTCAAACGGCAATAACTAAAAACACAATTTCCGTGTACATCTAGCGACACGTTTGTAGATACGATTATCTTTTCGGTGATATAAAACATTAAATACCATTGATTTGAATTTCACGTAAGCTACAGCTAGTAACAACAAGCCGCACAGCCGCATACCATGCTGAATGCTCAGCAGCATTTAATTCCTTGACGTCACCAACATCTGACAAATTGGTTGTTTTTGCGACTTGCAAATGACCAATTTTGAACGGGATTGGTGACAAGACTTGACAACAGCATATAGTTTACGTATACGAAGTTTCAAAGAAATTGAGAACAAATCACATAACTAGTGACATTAACTCTCGAACTGTCTCATCAAATAAAAGTAAAAGTACTTAAGTCTACATGAAGTATTCGAATCAACGTCGATTATTTACACAATTCACAGAACAAAATAACAAATAGCAAATTATTATGATTACAGATTAGTTGTGTATGAAAATGCAGATTTTGTCAATTAATTGAAATGATGCCATTTGACGTTAACTTTAAAACAGTATCCGCCGTCAGTCTCTTTTTTGACGAAGTCACACAACTTGGCGGGAGTCAGTCGAGCGAGACTAACGTGGCATGTTTTATTTGCAGGTTGCACATGGGGCAAGCGAAAAGTAAACATGTTCGGGGCCAGCGGAACGAGCCAAAGGGTAATGATCTAGCTATGAGTTTGCGTGTGTGTGTGTGTTTTAAACTTTAATGTTTGGTGTATGCGTGCGCATCGTGTGTGTGTGTGCGTGCGTGCGCGCGCATCGTTTGTGTCGGTGTGTGCTTGTGCTGTATGTGCTTGTGCTGTATGTGCTTGTGGGAGGTGGGTGCGTGTGCGTGTGCGCGTGGCAAGTTGACATGTCACGTTGGAAAATGGGTTTTTTCTCTTGTGTTTCCTATCCTTCCTCTCCTCCTTCTTCTTGTCTTTCCTCTCGTTCTTTATATCCTTCTTCACCGCCATCTCCCTCTCGTTTTCCCTCTCCTTCTTCCTCTCCTTCTTCCTCTCCTTATCCCTCTCCTTCTTCCTCTCCTTATCCCTCTCCTTCTTCAACTCGTTCTTTTTATTCTTCCTATCCTTCTCCCTCTTATCCTCCTTCTGCTTCTTCCTCTCCTTCTTCCCGTACTTCTTCTTCTCCTTCCTTTCGTTCTTTTCTTCTTCTTTCTCTCCTTCTTCCTGTTCTTCTTCATCTCTTTCTTTCTCTCCTTCTGTTGCACCGAGTCCTCAATCTCTGTTCTTTACGGCGACTACAGACCTGCCTACCTCAAAAACTTCCTGTCAGTAATCCATCTTCCCATTTACACTGATTTTCAGGAATATAGGCTTCCTGTCAGTAATTGTTCAGAACCGTGTCAGATATTGTCACGGTGGGGGGGGGGTAGGGACGGCAAAACCATTACGTTACGCTAGTCATCGACATCGCCTAGACTCTAGTGACTGTATGATAGGCTGTAAATGATAGACTAAACTCAATAAATACACTAACTTAGTCTAGTACAGTCAGTTGCCCTAACACTACAAGTACAACACTCACTAAATTTTTGCATTACACGTTTCTTTTTGGTTGGCGGTGGCGTCGTTTCGCTGTCAGCCATCGTTTCGTGCCGCGTGACATCGTTTTGTTTGATCGCGGAAATGCGAATTTATCATAACGCTGTTTCCTATTGGTTAGATTACGACCAGACTCAGCGAATGAAAAACCATGTCACAACATGCTGCATACATATGCTGCCACCTGTTGAATATAGTGGAAGCTAAATTTGAGGAGCACGGAAGTGATTGGCGAACATGGTGACAGTCCGTAATATTTTCATCCCTCGCGGTAATACCGTAATTTGAGGTGACTTTCCGGAATGATTCCGGACAATCCGGAATGGTAGGCAGGTCTGCGACTACTCACCGCCATGCTGACACGACTAATTGCCTTCGAAATCGTCCCCAAAAGGAGGCGAAATAACTGTACCTTCTCGAGCCTCGCGTTCAACGACCTAACCATGCAGCATGGTCGGCGCCTCGTCAAATAAGTCGACGCGCATGCCGGCCGGACACTTACAATATGCTGTGTGCTGCATCGTACCTGTCGTAGTAACAGGACCACGAGCGCCAATTGACAATCCTGGATCAGACGCTTCAACTTACAAAATTGTCATCCTCATCACCTTTCCCATTGCTTTTGCTTTCGCCCACACGTTTCCCATTGCTTGCTCTATTAGGTGCATTGAAATACTAATTGAACACACCGTTGAACTCATTTCGGACATCGCCGCCGCTAATTTCGAAATCGCTGAGTTCCGCCATTTTCTGCAGCATGACAGGTCGGGTCATAGGTCGGTACAACATGACCTATATAGGTCAGTGCAAACTACCTTGACAACGCACTGTTTCGTTGATTACTTATATCAGGAGCATCCTGATCGGCTCAAAACCAAGCTCATCGGAAAGAGCGACATCGATTTGTTAAAATAGCACCACTAATACCAAAATGAAAGTATAGGTCAAATTACGAATAGAGAACTTTGAAGCGATTGAAAGCGATTCGCGACTTATGGTCTGTTCTGACAGCAGATGACATATATATATATATATATATATATATACACACGGTGTATATATATATATACATATATATATATTCATATATATATATGGGTGGATGGATTGATGGATAAGTAGACACACAGACAGACAGACAGACAGGCAGACAGACAGACAATGATTAGCATAATAACAATAACACTATCTTTCAGCTCTTGAGCGACACACGGATAGAAAGTACGGTTACAATACTGGGTTCAAGGATAAACTGCTGAAAGCTCTCATGGACTTAGCAGCGCCAGGTATGATTCTGTATCATGTCTTGTTTACACGATGCGCATCATATTATGTGTGTGTGTGTGTGCGCGTGTGTGTGTGTATGTGTGTATATATATACACATATATATACATACACACATACAAACACACACGCACGCACACACACACACACACACACACACACACACACACACACACACACACACACACACACACACACACACACACACACACACACACACACACACACACACATATGGGCAAAGGTTTGTTTTGTTTTGTTTGCACAATGCGCAACAGTGTGTTGCGTAATCATTCGTTATGCCTATACACGATGCGCAAAACAAAATACTATAATTATATGCTTTGTTTGCATGGTACATACAATTGTAGCGTTTGCGGCGAGCGGTCGGCAGGGAAGCATACGGGCACACGTTCACTCACTCAGTCGTATTAATGATAAGTCAGGTTATACGTTTTCACAGTTTATTATATGCGGAAAACCCTACCAATACAAGATCTAATACGCAGTATACGGCTGTGTCTGTTAAATACTACCCAGTTATAAAGGTCAGAATAATAGGTTCAGACGGCGGCGGCTTATACAGCAACCGAAATTGTAACCGATATATTCTAAATGTCAGAACAATAGGTTCAAACGGCGGCGGCTATTACAGCAACCGAATTATAACCGATATATTCTAAATGTCAGAACACTAGGTCCAGACGGCGGCGGCTATTACAGCAACCGAATTATAACCGATATATTCTAAATGTCAGAACAATAGGTTCAGACGGCGGCGGCTATTACAGCAACCGAATTATAACTGATATATTCTAAATGTCCGAACAATAAGTCAGACGGCGGCGGCCTATATACAGCAACCGAATTCTAGGTGTCAGAACGATAAGTCAGACGGCGGCGGCTTATATACAGCAACCGAATTCTAGGTGTCAGAACGATAAGTCACACGGCGGCGGCCTATATACAGCAACCAAATTCTAGGTGTCAGAACGATAAGTCAGACGGCGGCGGCCCATATACAGCAACCAAATTCTAGGTGTCAGAACGATAAGTCACACGGCGGCGGCCTATATACAGCAACCGAATTCTAGGTGTCAGAACGATAAGTCAGACAGCGGCGGCTTATATACAGCAACCGAGTTACTCACCGAGTCTGCGAATAACTGATTGCCACGGGTGTACTGCGAGAGTCTTTTAGTACTTCTCGCAGGGCGCTCGGTGACAGTTCTTCACGAGAAACGTTCCTCCGGCAGTGTGCCCCAGTAGTCGCCATGATACATCACTGGCCTGTGTTATGTACACACAGCTCCAGCATGCATCTTCCGGCCTGTCCTAACAAACAGCTTCCTCGCAGTGTCTGGCTGCATCCCCCAACAGCCAGCCTCCGAAGTGTCTGGCTGCATCTCCTGACAGCCAGCCTTCGAAATGTCTGGCTGCATCTCCTGACAGCCAGCCCTGATCCTCATTAAAGCCCTCCTTATATACAGCTAAATCCATAGCATTGGGTGAGACGCTGACCCTTTAGTTATGTCATTCCCAAAGTCTACGGGTCTCTAGAAATCTTGTCAGGGTGCCAGTGAACTTATAGTAACCTTCTGAACAAAGGCCCTCTGTATAGGGTTCTTGCCTCCCCAAAACCAGATGGCCTCAAATGTAAACAAATCCCCCACCTCAGCTATAGTCATTTGCATATAAATTGGCTTTTCGGAGCCTGTACAACATTCAGCAATTAAGAAGATTGATACTATGTGCGTTATCATTCTAAATTCTCTACACAACATTGTTTTCAAGCGCATAGTCAGCCAGCCATTAAGTGCTGACGTCCATTAAGCATTCCCAATAAATCTCTCTAGATCTCGCCACTAGATACATCGTTGTATGTTTATGATTGACGAGGCAGAGCGCGACTGTCAACTGAACGTGATATAAATATACGCAATTTCACGCTTATAGATGTATTTCATTGATTACTGACTTACCGAATTGCGGCTAAAGCTACGATTTTGTATGTACGGAAACGTCATGCGGATGCGGTAAGCAATAAAACAATGGCCTTAGCGAAACTTAGTAGTAGTGATTTCATGTGTTCAGAGACGGATGCGGATGCAGAAAACGAATATCCCCATGTAGTGATACGACTTTGCTTTTCGACATTGCTCTATACTATTACGTGTCCTGCAAATCGCCGTTCCCCAGCCTGGTCGACCAGTGGATGGTTTACGCAGCTTGGAACGATCGTAGAAACATACGCCTGGCGTTGCAGACGGTGTTTCTATTACAAAAACTATAAATTATTTTAGGCTTAACGTGTTAAAGGTGTACTGTATAGATTGCGCTATTCCACGGCAGAAATATTTTGTCGGCCGAGTCTACGGCTATTTATATTATAAAACAGTCTGGTGCAGGCGATGTTTGCGTCGTTGGTTCTCGGGAACACAAGACAAGCGTGCGCTTCATCTAGTGATTGTGTTGTTGATAAGGATTTATTTATTTAGTATTGTTAGTTTGCAATAGCATATGTCATAAATCACACAAACAATCACTAGATTCAGCGCACGCTTGTCTTGTGTTCCCGAGGACTAACAACGGCAACATGTCGCCTGCCCGAGATTGTTCTATAAATAGCCGTAGACGCCAAGCGTCGGCCGACAAAATAACTCTGGCGTGGAATAGCGCAATCTATACAGGGCCCCTTTAACGTCTACAGTTCCAGGGGAAGACTTCTGCGATCAATCTGTGAGAGCGATGAAAGTCATATCAATGTTAGAAGAGCACAAGCAACCTGAACTGTGGAAGCATGTCTCTGGGAGTTTCGTCGATGACAAAAAACAGTTGGCTCTTCTCTCTGGTCTGACAAGTGATAATCTGCCGGCCTTAGTCTACCTGATTGCGTCAGGAGTGTTAAGTTACTACGTCTACAGAATCTCGTGAGTACACAACTGATTCAGTTTTATATATAGGCCCTATGTTCTCACATAAAAAAAGGATTAGGTTTATTGTACGTCGCAATTGTGGAAACAGTGTATCATAGTCGAAATTAAGTAGGGTAGGGCAGATGGCCCCTGAATGAGAAATGACGCTTTTATTTCTTTAAATCTAAATGGGCTGAACTTTTTAAATGGGATATGTGCGGACGGACCTCGTTTAGCCCCAAGTCCTATCTGACCCTACTATATTTTAATTATACTGTTTTTATCTACTTATTTATTATTCTCACATGGACATACTTGATTGTATGACACACAAATCTAATTATTAATATTATTGACTAGCCACGTCCATTGTGAGGGACACATTACGAGTGACAGTTGCGGAAACCTGTATTATTGTAATATAATTGTGAAAGATCTGATTGAATTAGTATAATAACAGTATCATCTCATGACAAATAACCAGGTCAAGACTTCCAACCATAAATTGTTTTGGTACCATAATGTGGCTTTGAAAGTGAATCCGTCAATGACCTTGGTGTGGTCAACGGGTTATTTATGATAGATCGATAAATAAACACAATTACAGATACTGAACATTCTTCGGGATATTTTTTTTTAATTGAATCAGTTTCTTTTTAACGTTATCTAAGACGTTAATTACCTTGTAGAGGCTATAGCATGCGATCACACACGTTTCATCCTGGTCGAGTGATGTCATTGAACACATGCTCTGAACTTGTACTTGGATGACTTGGAACAGAAAAGCATCGCCACACCGTCACGCTTATCAACTAAGAAACTGGAAGTGATATGTGGATTATGTAATTTGCCAGGATATATAGAGGAAAGACACATGAATTACAACACATGAACACTGTTGACAGTACGAGTAACATCATTTTCACGAGAGAAGACGTGGAGTCTAAACATATGCTCTTCCTGGATGCTAAGTTCACCAGAAAGGAAAATGACAGCGTTGAAGTCCACGGTGTACAGGACAAAGACACACACTGACCAATACCTGAACTTTGAG